>JAZGUH010000400.1:0-600000 GCA_037893225.1 Hippasteria phrygiana | reverse complement strand
AAAAAGACGAGATTCTTTGAGAAACATTGGTAGTCAAAAATATAATTAGTTCGCAATCAATTTAAAGCCAAACTACTATACCATTCAAAAAAGTTGAATCCAAAAGTTCATTGTAAAATAAACGAGATAAAACGCTAAAACAAACATCATGAGGGAAAGTATGCATTGAAAAAGGTCCTATTCGCAACACCCGCGTTGCCTACGTAGTATTATTTTAAATAATTCTTTGAAGTTCTTAAATAAACAAACTGAAACGCTCTTATGCTAAAATCACAATTTTCTGCTTTTAAAAGACCATGAACGAAAACATATTTGCTGAACAAAGGGACCAGCTTTGAAATAAAAATAGATTGTCCGCCAATCCGTCCGTCGGGAAAATGTTTTTGGGTGGTCTCGACAGATTGAACTTGATCAAGGAGGAATTCCTCCATGACTTATTAATCAAGCCAGTCTGCGCGCGCGACTTGACCCACTTGGGTATTTTTTGTGGTCCGGTCTCCGGTGACAGCGCCCTCTATCCAGCATATCGCGGTTTGTGATTCTGCTGGTAAACGGCCTACTTTACCATGTTCCATACACACGCAAAGAAAACCAGCAAAGAAAATGGCGCCGTCCACATGAAAAATTTCTCACAGTCACACAGTAAAGCCGCTCTTTCACTTTCAAGTTGTTTGAGTAAGTCTAGAAAATATTGCATTATGGTTGTTGATAGTTTAGGATACTTCCAGAACATTTGTATTTTTTTGGCTCTCCATCATCATTCGTGTTGTAGGGTGGGACGCTGTATTACCGCGGTACTTATCAGGGTGATATCACGTTTCCCGATCGGAATAGAGATTGCTCACTAACCTTCCCGAATTGTCCTGTCTTTTGTGTTGTATAACTCTTGCTTTTTTTAAACTGACATAAAAAATCCGACGGTGGTTTGGTTTATTCCCATGCGATGCCTGTGAAAATAGACATGCTCGTCATTGCTCGTCATTGCTCGGCGGAGTACAGACTCTGTATTATCGCGGTATGTGGGCAGTGTTTTTTACAATGATTTCAACTTTTTTATTCATGGTTAATGTTTGACCAAAACATCCCCTGAATAAAGTCTGATATTTTCCCTGTAAAGTTCAAGTTGATTAAAGACGATTAGGCCCTGCAAGATGATTTCTCAACACCCTGTCCCCCCTCGAAGGCGACAAAATTCACTGAGACAAATCTACTGATTGACGATTGGGGGCGCCATTCACTTTACACGGTGCGTCGTTTTATTTGTTTTACCGCACTGTCCTTATTTTGATCCCGTAAATGTTTCTACGATTTCGTGGTGGAAATATCGTCCTTCGGCGTCATTTTGCATTTGCAGCTGTAGAATGGGAACCAGACAATGGAACTTCCATGGACAGAGCACCATTAAAGATTCATGTTAAAATATAGACGGTACCTTTTAGCAGACACGGTGAGGCAAAATGTACAAGTTTTGGAAAACGTGAATATTTATTAAAAATCGTTAAAAGTCCCGACACAACATTTTTTAATCGTCATTTTTTTACACAAATCAGCAGAAAGTCCTTAATGCTTGATGAATTGGATATAAAATTGCCAGTCGAAGGAGTTTTGGCAACGGAAAAAAAAGGAATTTCCGATGCCGCGATAATAGAGTTGCCGCGATAATAGGGAGTCTGACTATACATAGCGTACTCAAAAGCGGTCATTACTACTAATACTAGGCATAATTCGGTCGATTCACAACTCATCAGTGCGCCGCCAGCGGCAAGCCGGGAAAGGCCAATTTCCCACTTTCGGGGTCGGCATCGCGTCTATCGCTTTGTATTAGATGGTGGACAGTACAGCAGTATGGATTTCGCGCGAATGCGAGTGGATGAGTTAAAGCAATTTTTAACTAATCGGGGAATACTTTGTGCGGGAAAGATAGATTAAGTAGAGATTAAGTAGAGAAAGGGTGTAAAGAAGTACGGTCGATGTATTGAAGATACCCACTTCCGGTTTTGCGATGTCGACTTTTTCCCATGATGCACTGCATAATTTGGCCTATCCCCGGTTGCCGCTGGCGGCGCACCGAGTTGTAAATCGACTAAATTACCGTCAACACGCAAAACACCGTCAACACACCGTCAACACCTCCAAAACACATTCTTTACAATTACAGTGTCTTAACTGACAAATGCTATGGTGGTCGGCAGTTTTGGGTTTTTTTGGTCCAAATATTACAAACTTGGTATCATTGGAAAGAGCTTCCAAAAAGAAAACTAATGGTACCAATTATAAGTTTATACCTTAAAGTATGGTAAAGTTAGGGTCCTTTAAAGGGGCATGCCCGGCCCTAATTATTCCGCGGCGGGCATGGTGCGGGATGTAAAAAAAACAAAAAACTCCAAAGCAGCTCAAAATATTTGAGAAAGGTCTGGAATACATTTTCAAGTTCAATTAGATGAGATCATATCACCTTCAATTAGTATTCTCAGGTCCCCTTTAAAGGAATTTGCCGGATAGCATTTTATTTCATAAATACATTCATTTATATGTATTAAATGTGAATTCAAAGCCAAACTGGTTCAAGTGAAGTTTTAGTGTGATTATTTGCCGCCCAAAAATTGCCCCCCCTTTTTGGAATTTGTTGAGACTCAAATTGAGGGCGCTGTTCGTGACGTAGATCGAGGCACCGAAATTCATGAATGGACTCGATAGTCTGGACCCGTTAATGACGCCTGGGTGCAAGACGAGCATCAAAGCATGTCCGCGTGGGTACGCGTACCCATACGGTATACGTATACGGCAGAGCACGTGTATGGCCTACACGTACGTATACGTACACCAAGCTGTACACCCTTGTACTGTACGTGTACAAAATGTATCCGCATGTACGTACACACTAGGTCTACACGTGCAATTTCGTACATTGTAAGTTGCAACAACTATACATCAAACTTACCCTGATTTTCTCCCTTTTAGCGACAGCTCCTCGGGAAATGGGCCGTTTAACTGCTTTCGCCTGTACCTTACCCACATCTGGGAACTTTGTTGGGATGGCAGTGGACTTGAGCATATTTTTAATGGCCATCCCAAAGGAGTTGAAAATACCAGTTTCGAAACATGACTGCTCAAAGTGGTCGCTACATAACGCTGAGAAGCTGCTGGGACCGGACCACTTCGCTCTTGTCACCTTCACTTTCGCCGTCCAAATTCTCCGATATTTCGCATCAGTTGGAAATAAATGAAGGCTTACTCCATCCTTCGTTGTTTTGCTGCATCCAGCAGCCACACACCTTGTCGGCATGGCCGAAAAACGCTATATTTTGCTTAGATTTTGGACGAAGAATGTACACTCAATTTACGCGTGATGAATGGTGCTGGCTCGAGCAGAATATGTAATGTTCCTCGATCTACGTCACTCACTTATGTTAATGAGGGTCCCACTCAGGGGGCGGAGTAGCTTGGACAAACATTTTCAAAAAATGTTTTTTCATATTTAATCTGGGAAATAATTGACTCTGGTAACAAAATATCATTGTCAAGATAATACTTTATTGTTTTAAGCAGGAATAATGCAATGTAAATCCTATATCATGGTTCCTTTAAAGTTTAATGCCATAATAGAGTAGTCTTTAGCTGGTAGGCCTATGTGTAGATTTCCTCGCACGCGCAGCTGTCGTATTTAAGGTTGAACCAGCATGGAAACCTTGCATTAAAATTCACCAAACTGGGTGTTGAAACTAATGAAAGTATTATGGCCAAAAAAAGGCTTTTGAACTTTTAGCGGAAGGATATCTTTAAAGTATGGAAGTCCTTCATGACAGACAAAATTTCTCCAATATGTAGGTTCCAGTGGGAACTAACTTTTTTTTAACATTTTTTTTTGGCCTCATGCAGAGATGTACAAAACTACAAACGTACATATATATTCAGCCTCAGGCATAATAGAAAAAAGTTGACATGCAAGTGCATGGAAAGAGTATTGGTCATAATGTAAATTTCACCAATAAAGCAATCAGTCACCAAAAAGTTACCCCAGTAATCGCAGCATTATTGCTTCATGCATACAGCATGGGGGAAGGAATAGGCAGCCATTGTGACACCGCTGCCATATTTTAATCACCTTGCTGAAGGCACCCCGACAACAAAACCCCCCGGCGTCAAAAAGCGTCATGGGAAACATACCCAAAAAACAAGTTACACAAACTCTTGAAATTCCACCCTTTTCAGATACTACCCTTATTTAGTCTTTCGTGAACTCATGTGAGATTTTTCAACGATTTAGCAAATCGGCAAATCTCGTCACAAAACATGAGTGAATGTCACGTGCTAAAAACAAGATGGCCACTTTCTGGGCGACTGCGATCACAACTTTCTAAAAATAAACATCGTTTTCAACACCAGTTTTCACTTTTTTGTATACGGCAACCATCAAAAAGAAATATATCATTGGAAACATCCATCTTTTCTCTCCGAAATCACCTCATCAGAGTAACTTTTCAAGCTTCAAAAAAAGGTAAAACAGCGCAAGTTTGCAATGCACTTTTGCACGCAAACAGATATATATGGCGATCGACCCTAATACGCTGACCTCCCTACAAATGCAGTAAAAAACCGTAAAGTATGGGTCAACACGAGATTTGGGCTTAAAAATGGGAGGTTAAATGCGATTTCTTTCTTCAATAAAACAGACCTCTCCATGCAGCTCCGAAATTGGCAGCCGTGCCTCACTCAGCCTTCAGATGTCGCAAGCGCGCAGCGCGTGCGCAGGCAAGATGGCAGGTAATGGCCGTGCTGCTTAGAGATATTTTCCGCATAAAAAAAAAATATCCATTTTCATAAATGAAATGTGACTTTTAACCGACAGAAATTCTAATTTAACCTAGGCATTACATTTCTATGCCTCTTTTGTTGATTTAGAATGTGTTTTGGAGGTGTGTTGACGGTGTGTTGACGGTGTTTGTGCGTGTTGACGGTGATTAGTATGACCCCTCAAAAGTAGTCAATTTCAAACAGTGATAATAGTTTACCTAGTCAGTTTCCCTTAGTTGTGGATTCCCTTGTGGATTGCTTGATGAGTGATTATCATGGCTCTAAATCAATTAACAAGTGCCCTGATATCAAAAGGAATATAAACTCATACGATCCATGGTGTTTATATAGAAACTTCATTCATTTTGGCAGGAAAATAAAATATTAAAAAATCAAACTTTCAACTTGCGCTTTTCACGCGTCGATGCCGCAACGTTCATTGAAATCACATGTAAAACTCTAAATCTCTTTGACAAATTGTAACTTTTTTTTTAATGTAACTTTATAAATAAAAGGAACGCCAAAAAATGCCAAGCTTCGTACACATTAAGTCCAAACTATTATAAACAGGGTGATCAGACAAACTCAGACAATCAGACAAATAGTCAACAAGTATTTTTATATCGAGTACAGAAGCAAAACGATTATTTTGTAACAACCCCGAGACATCTTGCGTGGCGGAAACCAGAATGGTACCGTATGCGTATTGTGTGCGGATCCCATAAGTCCATTGCCAGACTTAGTCTGGCTCTCGGTACGCGACGCATGTTCCGTGTTGCTTGCTGCGTTGTGCGAAGCAAGATTTTATACTAATTTTGCCCGTGTCTCACGGGCTGGACCGTCCGGTGGGCCCGGACAATGTGCGGGGGTTCGGGAAAAATCACAACTTTTTTGTTCTGAGCGATAAAATGCTGATTCCAAAATCAAGTTATAGTTTATTTAATGGGGTTTTCTATGATGGCAAACATTTCGACAGGTTTGGAAAATTTAGACTTGTAATATTAAGAAATCCAAGCTGAAATGAAAAAACGCATGTCCAAGACGTGCGTTGCTATCGGGCGGAAAGGTTTTTTTATTAAAAAAAACGGTCGTCAGGGAGTTGGCGCATGCGCGAGCGAAACATCGAACTGGCTTACGGACTTTACGGTATATGGGGCTTCTACCGGAACCCCATAGAAAGAAGCCTATTTTTCCCATAGGCTAATACAGCAAGAATAAGAAAGTCATTTCCATGCACTCACGTTTGCACTGTTGCGCACGAAAACCGCTGCACAGTTTTCCCAAAAAATCCGTAAAATCCTCATTTACATCCTCGTCTTGTGTGCGCCAAGCAAAAGATCGCCGGAAGCGGTTCAAATTTTCGAAAAGAGGTAAAAATAAATCTCTGATCCATACTGATTGGCGAGTTTCGAATATTCGAATATTTGGCCAAATGCAGTAGCAAATATTTGAATACTAAATTATTTGAAAATGGACAGCCCTAATGTATTGATATAAACTGTGGGAAATTGTCTTTGTTCAGTCAAACATAAACCAGCTGACTGCTTGCTGAATGGTTGTATTTTCAACCAAAGAGTGATTGTATAAAGTAAAGTACCTACCAAACAAGTAAAAAAATAGTATGCAGTATATTTCAATGATACTTGATGGAAATTACGCCCAAAAAAATTGTTGTGTTGCCCTCGGACAGGTAAAACTGGAAAAGAGTCGGTCGGTCGGTCAGATTTTTGATTTTGTTTTTTTTGCTTCGCCAACAACTTTTTGAATCACAGAGAAGCAAACCAAATGGAAGTATTCTAACTTTTGGCTTCATATGTCAGCCGATTGAAAGCTTGTGCCGATTGGATTTGACTCTTCCGCTGCAATATATTTATACATCTCTAATAGTCATTGAATTGGTTGTACATGTATGTACATAGCATTTTCACATGCGTTGTCCTTGTTTTTTTTCTTCCAAAGTTTAGGATTTTTTGCTACAGTAGGCTACTCTTCAGCCCAAATGGAGCTTTGGCGAGCTTGACGGATCGAAGTCATCTTCAAGCTCGCCCCGGGCATGTTTAGGCTTAAACGTTGGACGAACCCCCTGGTTTCATTTTTTACATGAAAATATGCATAAAGTAAAGAAGGTACATCAAATACAAACACTTTTTGAGACAGAGAGTTATGTTTTTATTAAAAAAATAACAAAAAAACAAAAAACGCCAACCCTGATTCTGTCAATTTTTCTGGTCGGTCGGTCCGAGGGCAACACAGTTTTTTTGTTTTTTTTTGGCCTTACACAGGTCAGGTGTAACAGGGACACCAAAAAAGATTGCACTTTTGGACCCCAAATTTATGGAATGACCCAGATGTACGTATGACACCAAGTAATATAAATAAGTCAGGGTGCACTTACTCCAGAAATACACAGCAGGCCGCTGGCCGCCGACAAAGTTGAACGTCTTTTCTCCATTAAATAGTCCGAACAGAATGTAGCCTGTGAATGCAGGGATGTTACCATTCTCATCAGGAACCTCTGGGATTAAACTGTTGGTCAGGTTTTGTCGGACGGCAATGGCCTCTACCCACTGCGACGTTGCACAGCTTGCGACGATGAGGCCAACTGCAGCTAGCGACAAGATGAAAACCAGGCCTAAAGGAACCTTGCTACGTCTCAATGCCATGGTGTCTCTTTGAAGCGATTGGGGGTGTACATGTACTTGTTAGAGTTGCGAGACAAGGGATGTGCTGTTGTCTTCTAGACAACCTCGAGTCTTGAAGCGCTTCAAATTGGTTGCATGTCCACGGCCTGCCAAGTGCTCTCAGTCATCAGCAACAGAGAAATTGCATTGTGGGTTCTCAGGCTTGTCGTAGATGAAGTCGACTTGGCGTGTCTTTTCAAAGCCAAGCTTGTACTTGTAGTTGTACCTTTTCGAGTGTGATCTATTGTTACCAGATCCACATACATGTACAATCACAAGTCCTTTTTGCAAAATTTGCAAGCAGTCGATATAACGTGTACTTAATTAGAATGTACGATTAAATTTACAAGAGACCATTTGACACAGATGATCAGAGCTAATGGTGATTACCTGCCCGCAGGCGTGTCCGTATCGCCCCTTTGAAAGACTGCGGACTTTGGACATACCTTTGTCATCATTCGCGCTTTTAATTCATTGTAAAATCCACTGGGAACATTGGTGATGTATGTATGATTAAATAAAATGCTCACACTGTAAAGTTGGACTTTGGTCTAAGCATATTTGCTGTGCACACGGATCTTTGCATTTGGCATACATGTACCTTATGGTATTCTAATTTCTATATATGTGTCGTAATACAAATACATGTACATGGACATGTACCTAATGTATGTGCGTAAACTAGACGCATCATCCATTGCAGGAGGAGTGTGATCGTCGAGAGTCCAAAATTTGCTAAAACAGGTTAGCTGCATGGAGATGTATCAGTCGGGCCAAAATAAATAAAGGGTGTGCTTACGATAATGGCGTGAACAAAATCCAGGTAGGTAGGTAGGGAAATCATTTTATCTTGTCGTTTTTTGTTTTCATTTTAGTTGAGTTTCAAGTGTGGAAAATGATTATGTTCGTGGCAAATAATTGAAACTAGTGTTCATTTTAAAATGATCAACTAGCAAAATGGCAATAAAAAGATTGAAGTCGGCAATTTGGCCGCCAAAAATCCAGGTCGGTCCGGGTTTGGTAAACACGCCATTTTTTTTTGGGCCTTATTGTGAAAGATACACGTACTGTTCCTGCAGCTTTGTGTGTAATTAATCAACATTCTTTCTGTATGAATAACTGTAGCACCTTGCATATCTGAAAATGTTTTTTTTTTATCATACTTAAAAAAAAAAAAAAAAACGGGGCTTGGAGTTTGGAGAAAAAAACTCTGCTAGACCCCAGGGCTAGCAGCTCAAGAAATCTACCAGGCAATCAATCTACTCAATTTACCTACTTAATCTACCAGACAATCTACTCAAGAGATTTCCAGGACTGATGCCAATCAACTAAAAATATAGAGATAAAGAACTATTTTTTGGCCTTAATGTGGCGTATCATTTAGCAAAAGTGCATTTTTGGTTTTGAGGGCACTTATGCATGATTTAATTTGCTGTGGGCACTCTGGAGTGCAATTTGAAAAAAAAAAAAAAATAGACCTTTGATGTAGAAACCACTAGACTAGCACTCAGATTACTGGACTTGGTCCAACTGGCCAGTGCAAATTTAGAGCCCTGAAATATAACCTAATGTTATTTAACTTACGTACTGTAGATACATTACTGTGGCTAGTCATCAGCAGCTACATGTAGCAGCATATGGACACTGGTCATTTGTTCGTTTGTATGAGCCCTGCCAAAAAATCCAACTGAAATTTTACTACATGTAGAAGTCTGGTTCCACCCTGATAAACAGGACAAAATCCAACAGGTATATTTAGCTGCTACCCTGCTGAATACCATATCAAACACATGCAGTTTGTGTTGACTGCTAAATCCAACCATGTTTTTTTTACCATTGTTGGTTTTTGTTGGTTTTTGTTGGATTTTGTTGGATTTTGTTGGATTTTGTTGGATTTTGTTGGATTATGTTGGATTTAGCAGGGTTATGGTTTAAAGTTGAAATTCCATGAATGCTCAAAAGATCTTAGTGCAGATTGTCTAAATTTCCCTGCACTTGATAAACAGTTCATAACTACCAGTAGCTTTGTGCCTCTTTTTTTCAGTTACACCTTGACCATGGCGGGTGTGGTGTCCACAGATCATTGGAGCGTCCGTGAGAAACTCTGCCTAGCCTCATCTGTCATAAGAAGTGGTGACCAAAACTGGTAAGGCATTATATTTTTGGGGGGTGCACAAAACAAGGGGACACCTGAAAGATTGAAAGATCGTAATATGAAGTTAAACATGCACCAGGCAAAGAATTCCACAGAGATGCAGAACGAGGGAGAAAGCTATTGGCATAGCTTTTCCTTCTACATCTAGGTACAGCTAGGGTATATTGGTGGGAACAGGCGGAGAGCCGAGTTTCACGCTGAAACACCCTAACTGGAGAAACCAAGCTGGACAAGCCGGTGGAACATTTACCATGGAAATATCTGTAGAACAGACTAAGAGTAGCAGCAGATCTCCGGTGAGAGAGTGATTGTAAGGATGAGCCCAACTCTTCTCCAACCAAATGAACAATGCGCTTCTGTAATCTATCTAATAAACATAAGTGACAAGCAGAAGCACCAGCCCAGATGTGGGAAATGTACTCCATAAGAGGACGTATAGTTGTCTTGTAAAGGGGAATGATAATATCAGGTGTTGGTGACAGTAATAAGCCAGTTCGGTGTCTTGATGAAGGAGTCCAGGTCAAAGGTTATGCGGGATTAAATTGCTGACGTAATGTCACACGATGTTACGCGAATGGCCATTCTGTTTGGATTTAAACGTGTGCGCGTTGTGCGACCACCTTCCGCATTCATACGCATGCATTAGTTATCGCAAATGACCCTTGACCCATGTCATTGTGCACATGCGCAGTTGAAATACCGAACAGGCTAATTGCAATGATGGTAAATATAGAGAAGCAGTCAAACAAGATGCCATTAACCCTTTGAAGCTGGATGACACCTACATGTGTACACGCCCCAAAAAATTGCCACCAGGCTGGATGACGTCTATACACGCCATTCTCTGCATTTTCAATCCATTGTTGGATTATTGTGTATGTTACGCTTGGCTGCACAGGCCCTTTGTGTCAGTTTTGCTTGGCTGCACAGGCTGCCCCGGCACCCCGGCTTCTTATAAATAACCGACTTCATTATTCATAGGCATGCTGTGTAGACGGCACATGCCTCCTGGCACTAATAGTCATTTTTAGACACTTGTAACAGTTCTCCACATCTGAATTTAACAGACGTCAGTTGATCTTCATGTCCTTGTTGTTACAGGGTGTCCGTAAGCAGAGCGATCAAGCCGTTTGGTGAACCAGGAAGGCCGCCAGATTGGTTCTCACAGAAGGTACGTGCCACAGCTACATGAAATTACTAGTGGGATATAAATCTGGATTTTTAAACATTCGGTTTGAATTCCGCTATTCGGTTTCGATTTTGGAAATCGGATATTCAAAAGCAACCTTAACCCTAACTCCCTAAATCATTTTCCCCCATGTAACCTGAATCCTCCAACATCCTCCGATTTCAAAGTGTTAAAACTCCATATAACCTGAATCCTCCAAAATCCTCTTATGGGGACCATAGCATGAATCCTCCAAAATCCTCCAGGTTTTTGTTTTATACCCCGTAACCTCAATCCTCCGAAATCATCCAACATCAGATTGGGCCTGATGGCCTTGATCCTTCATTTTTCTCCAGAGGTGAAATCCCCTTATGCCCTCAATCCTGCAAATTCCTCCGATGCTTCAACTTCCAAAGACCCTCAATCCTCCAAATTCCTCCATTTGGCAAAGAGGATTGTGGAGGATTTGGGAAGGTTAGGGTTAAACAAAATTTAACCTTAAATTTGTGTGGCACAGGCTTTAATAAGAAAACAATTGGAACATCCTCCAATTTGCTCCATGGTCTCTGATTGTAACTGCATTCACTAGCTAGTGGTCTTCTTGGTATATGAATAGCCTGCCCGTCCATTTCTTTTTTAACATTACAGCTCTGGAGTGTTTTTGTAAAGGCCCAGTGGTCACTGAATCCTGCAAACTATATCCAGTCTTTGGGAGGGCTTTTCATGCAGCACCTTACTCGTCACTTTTTGTCGGCATGACCATGAGCTCAATGGGAAATTCAGTTGAAATCGTATAACCGTTATTTGGTTTGAATAAAATTACGATAACCGGATTTTGAAATCCCTGATTTCTCCCACCGCTAGCTTGGTCAATTTGGGCCATTTGCAATACAATGTGTTATACATTCTGCCACCGAGAGTTTGCCGTGGAAAGTTTGCAAATGGCTTCTCCGGTGTAACCGCTTTGTGGCACACGGTAGTTCAGGGGAGGCGAGTTGGTCTCACCGACGGTGGAAGTTACCCCGCCTGGGTCTATAGATCTGAAAATTGGGATAATTTCTCTGGAATCTGTTGAAGAATTATCTATTTAGATCTGGGCCCAGGAAAACCGTAAGGGTGGTACGGTTGGCAATTCAACATGTCGCCAACCGTACCACCTGTGATCGTAACCCTTTACCTAGAGTGGCTTTTAGCCTTGTATTAGGTGATTTCAATTTAGAAAAAAAAGGCAGTATCTTCACCTGATACCTTGCTTTATACAGTTGGTTCAAAGATTATTCAACCCCCTTGTGTACCTCAGTTGCTTTTGTTGAACAGTTGTCCACAAAATGTTCTGTGTAGCAGTATAAAATGTGACCCGCTCTGCAAAAAGGGCACATAAGTCGCTGTATGCTTTTACGAGTTATGGGCCGTTCAATGTGAAGAGGGTGAATAATTCTTCAAACAAGTGATTTTGAAGGGAGGGAATTTTTTGCATCTTTGATACCTATATTATTCTATTTTATTACCAAAATCTTTGATTTCAGTGAATAAAGTTGGAAAAAGAATGTGTTTTTGTCGAGTGCTTCCATCTATTGCTTTGCTTTTTGTTTTTTTAAATGGTTTGTTTCTCCTTAAGTCATTTCAAGAAATTCATGAAAAAAATATGCAAATTTCCAAATATCTCGTGATTGCCAAATGCTAGAGACCTCAGACATATACCATATGAAAGCTTATAAAATGGCCTTTCCAGCTATATATAAAACTCTATTTTCAAATTTTGCAACATAAGTGCCCTTTTTGCAGAGCGGGTCACAAATGAAATGTACTTTTATTCAAATATTCCCTGCAGAATTGTGCTTGTCAGTACTCGGCCCTGTTGGAGACAGTAGAAACGCCCAAGTAAGTGTGTTTCGAATTTCTTATTTTCTTTTTATGAGATTATGTTGTTCAAGTCATTGAGTATTACTTCTTTTTTGTGAGCTCAACATACATGTAGTGCTACAGCCGAAAGCGATCTGAAATTAGCGGAACGTGGCACTTACAAACTGATTGGAACTCGTTCTGTTTGATATGTTCGGCTGGATTTTTTTTTTTCTGAATTTATTTATAACCTATTGAATACGGACGACAGCCATAGCCATGGTTTGAAAAAGACCACCTGGCTGGTTGTCCTCTATATGCGCATTCCTGTGCGTACTCAATCCATTCATGCTTCAACTATATTGTTATTGAATGGGATTGTCATGAATAGATGGAGCTTTTTCAAACAAAGCTTGAATTCTAATGGTGGTGCCTTCTGTTTGCGTTAACGCTTGGCTGCACAGCCCTGTTCTTGGCATACCAGCCCCCCATCAATAACAGCCGAACGCGCGGGGTTAAAGAAATCCTTTCCGGTTTGGTTATTTTCTCTAAACTGGAAATCACTTCCCTCTTGCTAGACGGAAACGGAGTGAGCGGGGTGAGATCGTGGACACGCCCGGGGACCTCATCGTGCGCAAGATGACGAAGGAACGCATCGTTGAGCTCAAGGCCCAGCTCGAGGAGGACAAGGTCCGATATCGTCGGCTACAGCAGGAGATTGAGAAGATCCGCAGCGGCCAGGCCGATGACAAATTACAGTCCATGTGGGATGAGATACAGGAGTAAGTCATCATTGGCATTCTCATTTTGTTTCCCATGAGTCTGTAACGGGTCGGGCAGGGAGGGACGTGGTGTGGCACAAGGCTGTCCGGAATGAGTCAGTTCGCACCACACAAATCAAACACAAGAATGTGGCAATTAACCCTAACCATCCCAAATCTGCCAAAATCCAACTCCATATTGAGTTGTATTTTGATGGGTTCAGGACTGTACAGCCGTGGCACCATTACTCTACATGGAGCTATGACGCCCCAATTTGTCTAAGTCCAAAGATTGTGATGTACGTATACTGCACAGTGTTGGATTTTGACGGGTTGAGGACACTTCCCAGTAAAATTCCCACACGGGTTAGGGGTAAAAATATAAATGTCATGAAAGAAAACCAACATGGACACAAAGAATAGAAATATTGGACTTAAAACAGGCAACTTTCGGGGGTGCCTCCAAGATATTATTAGTGCAGCATAATTCGTAAATTTATAACAGAAATATGGAGTAATATTAAAGGAAAATATGGCCAAGTGCACTCAAGCATAACTTGATTTAAATATCATAAAGGGGGGGGTTGCCAAACATGCTCATGCTTCAGACTGAATGAGAATTTTCCCATGTTGGCAATTCCGCGGTAACGGAATTACATTTTAGAAGAATTTGGGCTGTATTTTTACATGCTGTGGATTAGTCTTATGGCCTACCTGATTACAAACACTTTTATATGGTCTAGTTATACCCCTGCTATAATATCAAAATAAAAAAAAATAAAAAAAATTGCTACATGTGGAAAGATCAAAGGCCAAAAATGTGTCGGTAAAACAGAATTACGTCAGAATTATTTTTGTTTTATCTTAATGTAACCAATAAAGATATTTCCAAACGGTTTTTGGTTCCTTGCTTCATGTAAGCATGCATTTATCCACTCTTTACATCTAATTGAATGGTGATTTGATCAACTTTAAAATTAGTCATTGAACTCCATTCCCCATACGGAATTGCCCTCGTGTCAATATCATATTGATGTTTTATTGATATACCAGAGAAAAGCGAGCAGCCAAAGAAGCAGATGATGCACAGCGAGCAGCAGCAGAAACAGCAGCCAAGGCAGCAGCAGCAGGTACCTGTAATCGGGGGAATAGCATGTAAACAACGGGCCGAGCCAAGTATAAACGAGCACAGCGGGAACACATGCGCTGAGCTGCCAACCAGTACGGATTTTCTGTATTTCCTACGGAAATTCATGGAAAATACGGAAGAATGAATTTTGGTTTATAAATACGGATTTGTGAAATATGACCATAGTAATGTTTGTCATGCATATTATGCTATTATACTTAACGTGTACTGGATCATTATTGCGATCCCAACCGAACGGATGCAACTTTAGCTTTGAAAATAAAAAAATAAGTATACGGTCCATCCAGTGCGTGGGTTCGTTGAACTCACCAGACACGCGGCGTGTCTCCTTTTTTGTCGAGTCCGTTTAAGTATGATGTATTTCGTTCTCACTATTAAGAACCATTGCCGTTTCAGCAGCGCGGACTATGCCGTACACACAACCAAATTTTTTCAGGTGAAGATTAAATTTCATGAAAAATACTGATTTTTGCTCTTCCAAGACTGAAATGAGTTTGAAATAGTTGGCAGCTCTGCATGCGAAAAGATTACCCTGTCGTAGTATGATGTTTCTCCAACAAAATTGTATGACAAAATTGTACATTGTACGGACATGCCTATTTGAAGGATTATTTTGACATCGTATTAGGGACCTACAATGTAAAGGAAACCATTGCTATTTACTTACGATTTTTTTTTTTTTTTAGCCCTCCCTCTCTGAGGGCCAAAATGGAGCCAACTACCCTATATATCAAAACCTATCAAGTGATAGGTTGAAACACACACACAAGCTGTGAGAGTTGGTGGGTAGATTGTTTTATAGGCTGTGATAGTTATAACTATAGGAGGGTTAGTGTAGTCTGAGGGTTTTTGGAAGAAAAAAAAGCAGAAATTGGCATGATCTCAACTTGTATGTACTGAAATACATGCCATGATACCATAGTGTGCTGTTCAATGCACACCTGGCTGCACAAATTGAGGTATTTTGTCATGTGAAGTCTTTTCGTCGTAGGTGCATTGTTGACTGCTTTTTGTTGTGTGGTTACCTGGTGGAGTAAACTCGGCATTAACCCTAACTCCCTACATCGTTTTTCCCTATTTGTAACCCGAATCCTCCAATATCCTCTGCTTCCAAAATCCTCCGGTGTTTGTTACTGGGGACCCACTGCCTGAATCCTGCAAAATCCTCCAGTGGGTTTTTGGATAAACCTGATGACCTGAATCCACTATTTTCCTCCAGAGGCAAAAATCCACTAATGCCCTCAATCCTGCCAAATCCTCCGATGCTTCAACTTTCAAAGATCCTCAATCCTCTCAAATTCTTTCATTTGGCAAGGAGGATTTTGGGGGATTTGGGAAGGTTTAGGGGTAATTAGCATCAGGGGTATGGTGTCGTGTTGAGTAACTCCTCAAAGGGTTAGTTAAATTCACTTAGGTTATTCTCAGCCTTTAAACCTTTCCTTACCAATGTCGAGTTTACTCGACAAGGCACAGCACCCCTCTTGCTTGCCAATGTCGAGTTTACTCGACAAGGACACAACACACCAGAGTATCCAAACAACAAATATATTCACCATGTTTCAATGAACTGTAGTGCTTGTGTTTTTCGCTGTCCATACATAATATATGTACCAACAGAAAGAGCTGGTTCGAATCTCTTCAATGGTGCTATCAAATTCATGTGTCACCATTATAATATTTTGAGAAAACTGTATCCGAAGTTTCCCTGTAGAGTTATGTGTATGGAGTGCCATTGGTTTATGTGACAAACAACTTTCCTGTTTGATAAAGTGGGCCAGAGGAGAAAACAGCCGTAACTTTGCTATTTTAGCAGTTATGACTTTCATTTTTACACCATATGAAAGAGAAATTGTCATGGAACAAACTTTACACACACAATTTTCCTTTTCAATCAATTCTTGAGGATGAGATCTTTGGTTGAACATAAAACCATTCAACAAGCAGTCGGCTGCTTTTTCTGCTTGAGAGGTTTTACGCTTGACTGAACAAAAAATGTGGTACTGGGGGAAGATAAGCCAATAAACAATGTGGTAAGGGGATCAGGTTGGTGTAGTGATACTTTCCTCGCCTTCCACCACTGTGACCCCGGTTCGAATCCCGGCTGGGGCCAACATGTGGATTGGGTTTTCAGTCCCTACCTGATTCCGTGGGTTTTCTCCAGAATTATTTTCTGGGGTTTTCCTCCCACATCTAAAACTGTAAACTTCCTTCCTCATCTTCTATCAGGGACCCCACTGGAAATAAGTCGAAAGACTTTCGTGGGCTATCCCGGCTGAATGCCGAATAATAAATGAATAAAAATTAATAAATAAATAAAAGGAAAGGGTTAAAGGGTTGACATAACTCTTGGCAATTGTTTTCTCTATCATACAGTCAAGTTAGCCAGCAAACCAGGCTTCCAGTCTCCCATTAAGCGTCGACCGCAGGTCAAACATGCCCGCTTGGGATCCCGAACTCAGTCAGAGACATCGTCAGTTGGAGATGTAGAAGTCGAAGACAACCCACTGGCGTCGCCTGTCAAAGTAAGATGCTTATTTGTGTTTCAAACTCTGCCTTGAGCTAGGGCTGTCCCGAATATAGCGAATATTCTAATATTCAATCATCAACCGAATATTCGAATAGCTTTTTGCTGGTTCAAATACTCAAAAAATATAATATGCACGGACAGATACAACTATGATGCTATTTTAATAGAAAAGTTACGGCACTTAGCAGTGTCAAATGCCGCATTTTTTTGTGGACAGAGGTTTATGGTTCCCGACCGTATAACCCTTGACACTTCTAAAATAATTATTGCAAAAACTCGGGCTGGAGTTCTTGTTATCAGAACTTATACATACTCGTAATGATCTTGCAAAAAGATTTCCATCGGGTGGTCTCTAATATCGATCGCCGTATGTAAAACACCGGTGCAGTGCTTTGAATGCAACTTTTTACCGGCGCGCCATGCAGTTGCAGCAGACGCCTGAAAGACTTGATCGGCGAGTATCAAATATTCGGTCAAGCCCAGTCTCGAATAATCGAATACTAAATTATTCGAAAATGAACAGCCCTACCTTGAGCAAATAGACTGATGTTTGTGCGATGAACCGATGCTTGTGCGCGTGAACAATAAATCAGCCCGGATAGTGCTCTGTGCATGCTTATGTCGCGAATGCCAATCGCACAGTCAGATCGAACGATCGCGCAGGCAGATCCAATGATAATGCCTTCCACAAAATGTGCAGTCTCCTGATTGGTTCCCTTGAAAATCCGAGGAAAACTGACCAACTATACGAACTTCCCAAGAGTGCGCGTTGTGAGTCAAAATCAGTCGCCTGAGGGTGCACTACCATGAGCGCATGTGAACAACGATTGGTCTGCTGACATCTTGAAACCGAGACAGTAACTTTTTCTCCGACCTCGTCTGTACTTGTCTTTCCCCGTAGGTTACTGGAGAACAAGGCTCTAGTACAGACGTCTCAAATTCCAAGATAGAGAATTCGGCCGCTGCCGTCTTGACATCGATTGAAGCACTAGAATCACAAGAAGTCCAAGACGCAACAACGGTAGGACAACAATCTTTATTGCCGTAGCTCATTTCTGGAACCCCACTGTAATCCTATAAATTAGAGTTTTGACCCCTTGATTTGAGAAAAAGAAGCTCAAATTTTATGACCTGTCCACACTATAACCAGAGTTAAAAAAAAAAAAAAATAACCCCCAAAATATTTTTCAAACTTGGGCATATAGAATGGGCCATTTCAAATGTAGAAATGGGAAAAATCCCAAAATTGACTTTTCGGTGACAATTTGTTATTTTTGGTTGTAACTCTAAAAGCCATAGTGCGACTTCCCACTCGTGTCATGCAGCCAGGTTGCATTCGAGTTTGCGTGAATGCCAGATATACCCCACAGGTTTATAGACGCCTTCTTCCCTCGCTCTGTTGTTTTTCAGAATCAGGAGGAGCAAGTTGCTGCCGATGCAGACAATGAAGAGATGGCCGAGAGATTACTTGCAGGTAAATTTTTAAAAGAACCCCCTAATCAGAATCGCAATTTCACGCTTACTTTTCATCACTTTTTTCGTGAAAGTATTAGGGCTGTCCCAAATGTACCGAATATTCGACCATCAACCGAATATTCGGAAAAAAATATGCACCTACAGATGCGACTCTGATGCTATTTCAACAGAAAAGTAACGTCACTCAGCAGTGTCAAATGCCTCATTTTTGTGGACGTAAATTTTTTGTGGACGGAGGTTTTATTGTTCCTGTCCGTAAAACCCTTGACTTGACTAAAAAAAATTACTGAAAAAATGCAGGCTGGAGTAAAACACTGGCGTGCTTTGCGTGCAACTTTTAACCGGCGCGGCAAACAGTTGCAGCTGATGCGTAAAAAACTTGATCCGCGAGTATCGAATATTCGGTCAAACCCAGTTTCGAATAATCGAATACTAAATTATTCAAAAATGAACAGACCTAGAAAGTATCAAACTCGGACCAGTCAAGCTGTTGTTATTTCTTTGATTTAGCAGTCAACACCAACTACATGGTGTTTGATATTGTATTCAGCAGAGTAGCATCTAAATATGTGGCACCAGCAAGCAAAATCAGACATAAGTCGGACATTTTGAAAATTCCATTCCATAATAAAATATATAATGTAAGCTTTGTAATGGTGAAAAAACTAATTTGTCAAATTGTACACATTTAATGGTCTCAACACAAAAGCAAACCAGGTATTTTGAATTAAATATGCTTTTAAGCACAGTTTGTTTTTACAAGAACAGGAATCGTGATTTTTGGACGATTTTCATATAAATTGCAATTACTCAAAAGTAGGTCATATGTCCGATTTCCCTTGCAGACGCCACATATACCTGTTGGATTTTGTCGTATTTAGCAGGGTGGAAGCAGACTTCTGGTAAAATGTCAGTTGGATTTGGCGGGGCTCATACAATCCAACCAAATTTGCTGTTGGAATTGGTTGTATTTAGCAGGCTTCTCATTTTAGTTTTGTTGGAAATTGTTATAATATTCTAGATTTGTAAAGCTCACATATCCACCGTGATGACGGTGCTCAAGGCGCTACGTTATTACCCCTGCTCATCAGGCCTATTAATCATTCCTGAAACCTCGGCTCCCTGGTGAGTTATACAGCCCCGGCTGAAAGTTAAGTGCACATGGGCTAATCAAGCAACCATCACTGCCTTCACAGGTACCCATTTACTCCCGGGTGGAGAAAAGCAACTTGTGACAAAGTGTCTTGCTCAAGGACACAAGCACCATGACTCCTGCTGAACTCAAACCCACAATCTGTAGTATCACTAAGATCTTGAGTCCGGTACACTAGGCCACAAGGCCACAGTGCTTCATATGAAAAAAAAATATTGAATGGGGATAGAGATAACCACTTCCTGCTTGTTGAATTGAGGTTGAGCAAAGCCAGAAATATTTTTGGCCCAGTGAATATCCTTTCCCCCTGTGTTTGTACAGCAACTGCCAGTGATCTGGTTGAGCTGTTGAGCCCATACCCCGAGGACTCGTCATCCTCACAGAGTATTGATGAGAGCTCAATGCCCACCTCCGACAGCACTACCCAAGCCCCAAGGGTCAAAGAACCTCTCATACTGAAGATCGAGAAAGGCGTGGTCAAAACTAGAGAGGTGCGTGCCAAGAATCATGTCTTACAACGTCCCCGGAGGATTAATTTCATTCGGCAGATTATTCTATGGAAAATATGTGTGGAAGTTTTTAATAAATTTGAATTACCATTTTCTTGTGAGCTTAAAGGTAATATACAACATTTGCAAACATCAAAAAGCAAAACTACTGATTTATTACGAAATACCTTACTTGAGTGTAAGTAAATAATAGCCTTAGGCATCCTGTAAAATTGTGGCACCTGGTGTGCTGTCATTTTCAAAAATAGTGGAATTGTTTGTATCAATTTCCAGCAATGGTTAGGCCGTGTCCGAATTACTTGGCTATGGCTTGAAGTTACACACAAGTCTATGGGAAGTTGCTGCAGCCGCTACCATAGACATGTGTGTAACATCTAGCCGTAGCCAAGTAATTCGGACACGGCCTTAGCCTACCATTGTTAGGACATTTTTTTAAGGTACTGCCCCCAATTTCCCAACTTTAGATTGGCAGTTGGTTACACATCCGTAAACGGGTGCAAGCCAGCTAGTCTAATTCCCCCGACCTGATCATTCCCCGACGTCTATAAATTGCTCCGTTTTGTCTAAAGTAAAGTCGGGGAACCAGACTGCAAAAAACAATAATTTTGTTCTCTTTGTTTTCCCAGCATTTATACACACAAAACTTTAAACAGGTCAGTGTGACAGTATTTGAAATAAAATACTAACCCCCAAATCCATTCATTTAAGAAAAAAACTTACAGCAAAAGCAAATGTTGTAGACTACGTTTAAGCGTAAATGCAGTGCAATAAAGATGACATTTAAATCTGGTTTCATACAAACTAGGTCATATTTGAGTTTTTACATCTCCATATGAGTAAAGAATATTTGTCCGTTGTTGCCCAGCATTGAATTGAGCACAAGCACACAGAAAAGATTTCCCGCCATTTTATTTCCCTTTTTTTCCCCCTGATAATGTATTGTCTTGAATGTCATGTAAAAGCCCAAAGTGGAAACAAAAGTACCAAAGTCTGAAGAATGTCCCGAGCCAGAGATGATAAACGTGGACGGGCCAGTCAGCGATCAGCCACCAACAGAACCTCAGGTAGATTAGATTTCCCGTGATTTATCCAGCTAGACATTCCCCCGTGCTGTTGGTACAGACATGTTTCAGTCTTAAAGATTATGTTGATTGCTGAGAGAAGTCTGCGTGATTTGTTGTAGTTTTATGTAGATTGCGTATTGTAAAATAAAACAGCCAATTATTTCTGCCATGAAATTAAGAAAAAAGTGACTTTTGAGAGCTATTTTTATCAAGTCCCCTCTAGCGCAGCAAAGCCCGCAGGTGCCATTTGTCTAAAAGTTGTCGCTGCAGGCAGCAAACAATTCTGACGTCATAGGACGAACTCCTCTTTTGTCCCTAGTGCTAGACACAATGGGGGAGTTTGTCCGATAACATCAGAATTGTTTGCTGCCCGCAGTTACGACTTTTAGACAAATAGCACCAGCGGGCTAGGGGAACTTGATAAAAATAGCTCTCAAAAGTCACATTTTTGTTATTTCAGGGCAGAAATAATTGGCTGTTTCAATTTTACAATACGCAATCTACATCAAACTAAAAAATGACGCAGACTTCTCTCAGCAATCAACATCCTCTTTAATTCACAGTACAGTGTGGTTAAACAAACCTGCACACTTTTTTAGATGAACATTTCTCGGAGTTGGGGAAATATGGCCAAATTGTTTTAACTTAATTATTAACTACACCATCTTAGTGGTATATGGTAAAAATTGCGTTAAAAAGAAAACTCAAATAAAAAAATGGCAAAAATACGGATTGTCCACACGAAAGTCTATAGGAGTCATGCATGCTACAAAGATCGCTACTCATAGGTCCACCCAGGATGGAAGTAATTAGTATTCACTAACCCGGGAAGAAACAAAAGCACAACAAAACAAACACTTCAACTGTTCTCTTGTGTCAAATGCTATTTACTGTAAACACATTTCTTTTCGTTCACAGGGGATGACTGTGATCAATTGGCTTAATTACATTTATTGGAGTTCGAGTTTGTGCGCGCGGTGCCGAAATGTATTTTGTTGACCAAATTCCATTGACTTGCGTGTGGACAAACTGGGTTTTGATCATTTTTTTAAAATATCAACAACATTTCTTTATTATTTTGAGCTTTATTTTTAACACAATTTGCACCATATACAACAAAGACGTTGTAGTTGACGAATATGTTAAAACAATTTGACCATGTTTCCCCAATTCCGAGATATTTTCCATTAATAAATTGTGTAGGTTTTTTTTTACTACACTGTATGCTGGTTTTCCTATTAGACTGCTCACCCCTTTTGTTACAAATTGTCCATCCATCCATTCATTTTTTTACACGATCATCATGCTGATACTAAAAAAAAAAAAAATAGGGCAGACAA
Source organism: Hippasteria phrygiana (assembly GCA_037893225.1). Classification (NCBI taxonomy): domain Eukaryota; kingdom Metazoa; phylum Echinodermata; class Asteroidea; order Valvatida; family Goniasteridae; genus Hippasteria; species Hippasteria phrygiana. The sequence goes on along the minus strand of JAZGUH010000400.1, from coordinate 577,380 downwards.
TTTGGAAAAGGGCGTCGAAACAGAAATTTAAAATTCCTCTAAGAACTTTGAGAGAACATTTTCCTACCTTCTTAATGACTACAGTTTGCATGTACATAGCAGTAGGGGAAATCAGAGATTTCAAAATCCGCTTATTCTAATTTTATCCAAACCGAATAACGGTTATCTGATTTCACCGGAAGTTCCCATCTAGCTCCTAGTCATGCCAACAAAAAGTGACGAGTGAGGTGCCGCATGAAAAGCCCTCCAATGACTGGATATAGTTTGCAGGATTCAGTGACCACTGGGCCTTTAACAAAAACACTCCAGAGCCGTAACGTTGAAAAAAATATGGATGGGCAGGCTATTCATATACCAAGAAGACGACGACTAGCGAGTGAATGCAGTTAGAGACCATGGAGCAAATTGGAGGATGTTCCAGTTGTTTTCTTTAGCCTGTGTCACAAAAAATGGAAGGTTTGATTTTTTTTAAAGAGCAACTCCAACAATTCCCAACTTTTCTTAGGTTTAAATTTAATTGAGAAGAGCTATGTCAAATAAGACAGATACTTGTCAAGATCCCTATCTTTGACGCCGGTTTTTATGTAAAAAAAAAAAAATTTTTGTTGCCTTTCTTTCCGCGAGTCTATCCCAGTTTTGTGAAAACAAGCGTGACGTCAAAGCTCATTTACATCTAATGAATATTCATTTCTGACGCATTACCGTTGAGCATGCAACAACGCGACGCGTACACATGCACATTACATCGCGTGCAGCTATCTATGGTACTACATCCTGTTTCTTTCATTTCTCAACAGCGCCACTAGCGGCCAATTTGTGAAAAGTTTTCATAAACTCAAAAGAAAACGGAAATAATTTCTCGCAAAATAACACAACATTGAGACGCAAAACAAACATGATTTTGTAATTTATTATATATTGAACACAATACCGTTTAGTTCGAACACTTTTCAAAACCTTTTCAAAGTGACCAAAGAAACTAGCAGGAGCGGGATTCGAACCTGCGACCTTCGGGTTATCGTACCGGCGCTCTACCAACTTAGCTATCTTGCCCTATGTTGGCGGTCTCCCAAATTGTCAGTGCCTTTGTTCGGGTGGGCGAACGTTTCAAAACCGTTGGAGTTGCTCTTTAAGGTTGCTTTGGAATATCCGGTTTCCAAAATCAAAATCGAATGATGGAATTCAAACCTAATGTTAAAAAACAGATTTATATCCCAGCACTGCATGTGCATGTTTCTGGTAAACTTGATTCGTCGGACGTACAGCAACAAGCCAGCTGTACAAAACCTTGAAAAACTATTAACCAATAGAGCCAAGTAACAATTTTTTTTCAAGATTTTCATTGAGGCATTTCTTGTTTTCAGCTAATATTTTCAAAAAACTGTGACAGTTAAGACCGAAGTTTGTTTGTGAAATCATTCCATTCATGAGATCCCGCTTGTATAACTGATGACCTCTTATCATGCTTATTAATCCTTAACCCCCGTGTCATTTTTACTAGGAAATTTCTTTAAATTGAACACTGCAGGGCTAGTATTACCTATGGCACATTCTTTGTACTTAGACAAAGTGGGGCATCATAGCTCCATGTAAAGTAATGGTGCCAAGGCAGTTGAGGTTAATAGATTGGTACCTAGGTGGCCTCTACCACATGTAAGAGTACATTTCTAGGTGGTAAATGTAGAGAGAGTCAAGTCGCCATGCTATTGTGTTGAGCTCCAACGGTGAATAACCTAACATAAGATAATTTGATTACAGTAATCTTTTTTTTTAAAGCAAGGCATTGGTCTTTATGACATTGTATTATAACAATCGCTTTATTCTCTTATCCATTCTAATATTTTCTTACTACTTAATAAGTCTTTGCTGATATTGCAGATATTCTTCTCACCTTATTTATAACTTCGCTAATAGATCTACTCCAATTTCTTTTTCAATCTTGGTCCAGGATGATGCCATAATTGTGTGATTTGCCACAATTTGTTTTTTATAGTTTTGTCATAATATCTGGGTTTTTGGGATGATTTTTTTCCTACATAACCAGGGCAACGCTAGCAGTCCAGTTGTCAGTAAAACACGGACCAAGTCGGTGAACTCTCATAAGACAGTCAATTGGCAAGACGACGATGGCCCCGAAATCCCTCAATCCTCGGGTGCAATCCAGAACAATGATGGCATCGAGCCTCCAACAGCCAATGATACAGACATCACAACAACTAAAGCATCAGCAAATGATAGCCTTGATGCCCTTCCTCGGCCCTCTGAGCACATAACAACAAAACCAAAGTCCAGATCTCCGCCCAGGAAAGGCTTAAGCCCAGAAGAGCAGAGAGCCATCACTCAGAAACTGGACGCGGCTTTGTATGAAACCCGAGACCAAGGAGACGCCCAAGGCGCGTCCTCGGTGAGATGGCTGCGCTCTCTACAAGACAGAAAGAAAGCTAAGCTCAAAGAAGGCAAAACTCCAGCCAAGACCCAAGACAAGAAAGCTCAGTCTGAAGTGGACCAGGGCATGAATCCCCAAGAGAAGGAGATACCAAAGAAGTTGTCACCAAACGTCGACACGGCAAAACAGACTGCTGAAGAACCCGACCTCGTCACCACAAACATCCAGCCTAAACCAGCCGTTTGTAAAGAGAAAGAAGCACCGGATGAAATCAACCTTTCTCCAAATAAGAATACCGACCATAAACCAGCACCAGACGATGAGGCAATGCCTAAAATAGGCAGTGATACCCAGAGCTGCGGGTCCGACCAGGGCATGGGCACCCACAACTCGACAATCGTAGCCCCAGCTAAAAAGAGGAGCCCCACAAAGACCACTGCCCAAGCTGACGCTGCAGCTGAGGTACACGGCCCTTTTGACGACAGCTTTCTATTTTGTTCAGCATTTTCACCTGTTGCACCAGTTTCATTCACAAGCCACTTGTTCAACGGAGATGGGAACATTTCTTTTTCAATTACACAAGAAATTCAAAATCTGTGCCCACTGTGTTTGCCGGATTTGTGCACCAAATATGTTCATCATTTCTTCTATTGGCTAAAAAAAATAAGCTGCAACTAAAAATAACCCCACCCTCCAACAAGGTGTTGATATTTTAATTCAGAAATTATCACTGAACTTTACGGCAAGACGACTTCTCATAAAGCTTTGCATGTAGCACTGTAGTCAATGTGCTACATTTTTGACGGCTTTATTGCACAGATGCAAAGATCGGACATTTAAGTTCCCATCAAAACAAAACAGGGATATTGTATAGGACCCTCTGCACAGTGCACGACTTTCTAATCTGCAAAAAATGATTTTATTTTCAGACTGCTGAGCTGGAAAATGTTAGTAAAGTGGTTTTGTGATAAAAAAAGAAGCATGCAATTTACAAAATATTGCCAAAAGTAAAAAAATTAATTTGACCTTATCTTTTGGTCAATCAGTAATTTTTCCCGTGGCTAGAACAGCCAGGACTTGGTACCAAACATTAAACATAAGTGAGTGTGGAGTCGTGAGACTTTCATGCTTGATTCATCTCCATTTAAAGCTCGTCTGTGACTCACTCGGCCAACTTCCCTCCCAAACTGAACTTGCCAAACCACCTCATACCGTTACGTACATTATATCATTCTCATCTCCGTGTTTTACTAACACCAGTTTGTTCTGTTGTGTAGACGACACAGATACACAAGTGGATTCATGTCTTATTGTGAAAATGGGTGAATTTGCATTTGGCGAACATGTCGGTCGTGTGGTTTTGAATCGCCTATCATACATGTCTCATCTCCAGACTGCAAAATATTCAGTTAACCGCACAAAAGATTTCAATATTCTCTCATACTTGTAGTTTTGTTCCACAGCCATGTATTAACAACCGTTTCACATGAATGCAAATGTTAAAGTGCCTATGTCTGTGCTTTTGGGGGTTTATAAACCTGCAAAATATATTCTTGAACTGAATTCATAATTTTTTTATCATCCGATAACTTATGAGCTTTCCTGTGAAACAGTTCACACACAAAAAAATCGACTGATGGGAAGATATAATAAAGTTCAAAATTTGAATGGTCGCAGGACATTCCTAATATCAACAGTATCAAGCCCATGTAAATATTCGCACATAGTGCATGATAAAACAGTTTAGGAAGGACAAATGGAGTACTCAGTGAAGTGAGTGGTTTTTGTTCTTTTTCGTTCAAAAATAGTTTCAAATTTAGAGCACAGACATACTAACTTTAACTTTCTGTATGGGAATCATTTGGTTATTTAACAACGAGCATTGCAATGATTAACCCTCCCTCTCTCGGTGCCAAAATGGAGCCAACTACCAGGCTATCTATCAAAACCTATCGAGTGACAGGTTGAGACACACACGCTGTTGGAGAGGAGAGGATTTGGTTTTTTGATAGGTTGTGATAGTTGTAATAGTCGGAGGGTTAAGTACGATAACACGGGTGTGGGTACATTTCATGAAAACAGTACATAAACATGTATTTGACCTATGACCGTTCATCAGCATTAGCCAATCATAGCCTCTGGTTAATGTGGCCTTACATGCTAAATCTTAGACAGAAAAAGACTTTCAATCTCGTTCATTGAAATACAATACACGAACGCAAGTCAAACGCAAAAGTGATTTAACTACAGGCATGGCGTGCATTCCACTTACACAAACAATGCAAACGTTCGCCAAATTTGTGTGCACATCCAATTGAAAATTGTTCGCGTAGTTGGCAAACGTTGGCAACGTTCGCCTTATTGGAACGCAGCCCTGATGTGGTCTGTAAATTCACGTATGTGAACGCTATGAGAAAAGTTGTCCAAAACGACAGCTCTGGGTAAGAGATACGTACAGTAAATGCTTTACGCGCACTTGCACACACAGTGTGTGCCGTTCTACACTATATTAGGCATGTTGCGTGTGTGTTAAGATGTCAAAGAAGTCGCAAACCGCGATAGGTTAGGTTGGTACGAATACAAGCAGGCTCATAAATATTGTAACTGCAAGCTTTCTTTAGCTATGTTACCGCGACTCGGTTAACATTTCTTGCAGGGCAGCTTTTCCCACATAGAGGGACTGTTCAAAATTGTTATGTATGACGGGTGTCTTCTAGGGCTGTACCGAATATACCAAATATTCGATCGTCGACCAAATACCTTTTTGCTGGTTGGAGTATTAAAACAAAATAGATGCATGTACAGATACTGACTCTCATACTAATTTTAATAGAAAGATTACAGCGCTTATTAGTGTCAAATTCCGCATTTTGTTGACGGTAACTTTTTGTGGATGGAGGTTTATTGTTCCCGTCCGTAACACCCTTGACACTGATAAAATAATTACTGCAAAAACACAGTAATTGTGCACATAAAACACCGGCGTGCTTTTGCGTGCAACTTTTTTACCGGCGCGGCATGCAGTCGCAGCTGACGCGTAAACAAATCTTGATTGCCGAGTATCGAATATTCGGTCAAACCCAGTTTCGAATAATCGAATACTAAACTATCCCACTAATCAGCAAACAGAGGGCCTGTTAAACTACTGTGGCTAGGCAGAAGTCTACCATGCCCCCTGTTGGCCTGTGAGTTTTATCGCTAGGCGTTTTTCATGGTGCTAAAACACTTTGTGTAAATGTTATAACATTCCCATCACTCCATATTCTAAACTCTATTCTGTTTCAGATTTCTTAAAGCTGCAACTGTCACCGTCATTATTTGTTCAAAATTTGTACTAATCATCATTAACCTCTTCAACAGGAATTTTATTTGTTTTCACTTGCATGTTTAATATTTAATTTCAACTTTTGACAATAATTGTAGGAACTTAACAATTTAATGTTTTCTTTTACAATTGAACTGAGATGTGGTGTTTTTTTTGTATGATTATTTTTATACACTATACTCAGATTAATGTGGCATTGCCATTTTCACCTTCAATTTTTAAATACAAAATTTTCTTTTATGATACAGTATATAAGGTGAGTCGAAGAAAAGATTCCTTGCAGTCTTCATACGCAACGCACCGTGTATTCTTTAATTTCATCATTATCCAAGAGACTAATAACATATCAATTCTTGTAGATATTCTCCTTGCAGATACCCAACATTAGAATTATAAACGCTGAATTCTTCCCTCAGAGGAACAAAATTGCTCTATGAACCCTAACCTTCCCAGATCCTCCAAAATCCTCCTTGCCAAATGGAGGAATTTTGAGGATTAGAAGGGTCTTTGGAAGTTGAAGCATCGGATGGTTTGGCAGGATTTGAGGGCGTTAGAGGATTTTTGCGTCTAGAGGAAAATGGAGGATCCAGGTCATCCAGCCTAAACTGTTGCTGGTTGATTTCGGAGTATTGAGGTTATGGGGGGTTGATCCAAAACCACTTGTGAATTTTGCAGGATTCAGGCAGTGGTCCCCAGTAACAAACACTGGAGGCTTTTGGAATCGGAGGATATTGGAGGATTTTAGGGAGCTAGGGTTTTAAAGTTAAAAATATTGAGATCAGAATTTAAAAATACACATTCCAACGTCTGACAAGTGTGGTAGCAATGTCTCAATAACGGGGCTCATCATTTTGACAGGCCGACAAAAATCTGGACACGGCACTGGCGACGAAACCAAGCGTGGACCCAGGGGATGACGACTACCATCACATAGAGCCCCCCTCCCCTGAGGATAGTGCATCACGGGATGATGCTGACATTAAGCAGAAAAGGAAGGGAGTACGAGGCAGACCGTCGGGAAGTCAACGCAAGAGTTCCCGAATCAGAACTCATGCTGCTGCGGTATTTAATAATTTTTTATCCATTCTGGGGTGTGTCCAAACAGTTTAAAACTGGTTTCCATTGGGGCCCTCCATATATTTATAATTCATAAATGCCTCAGCGAGTTTCACTATCCCTATTGGTCGAGAGCCTGTCACGTGGGTGTGTTTAAACGGTTGTTTAAACACGGCTGGAAGTTGTTTAAACACTGCGCGGTTTTAAACATTTTGTCCGGTGTCACACGAAATGTAGAGTCCTACAAAATCTGGTCCATTTTATTGGTTGAACACTCGAGCGACCAGTCACTCTCCTAATAACGCAAGCGCAATACTACCGATGCGTCCGTATTTAGAGTCCATAATTTCACACTATACACCAGCACTGCTGCGTTCTGCACCACCTGGCGAGTGCGTCGCGCATCAATTTCCATATAAGGACATGTTTACCACTACTCGCGCGTGGCACGAACCATTAAATAGCTGAAGGGGTGTTTTACAAACCAAGGTAAAACAAAATCATTGGAAATTTATAATTTTCGGTGGTTTTTGCTTAATTATACAAAAAGGTATTTTATGAATGTGAATAAATATTTGCTGGGCCGGTTTTAAACGTACGTTTAAAACCGCCTTGGGGCCTGGACGCTGATAATGACCCTCACCTTCGGCTCGGGTCATTATCAAGCGCCCAGGCCCAGCACATATTTATTCCCTTATTAAAGATGAATATTGACACACATACACAATTTTTTTTACACAGATTCAAAAATATTTTTACACAAATAAATCAATATTACGGTTAAATTTATTGGCTATCTAGTGTTAGGGTATTGCTAATTTATGGGATGGGTGAAAAATCAGCCAAAACAAATAAAGTTTTATAACTCTGTAGATAAGTGCAAATGGCAGAAATATCACTAATGGATGGCTTTGCGTAGCTCCAATTTAAATGGTACCTCAGGAGTTTATGGTTCTTAATCTTTGAAAGCTGCCATCAGTTTTTCAAGGGGGAGACATGAAAAGTGCCAAAGTATCATGTACTTAACAAAGACAAAATCTTTATTAACCCCTTGAGTACGGCATTTTACGGGAGACGTCGGGATGCAGCAGCGGCTCTGGCAGCCAAGCGAACTGCTACAATGTGTTTGTGCAATCAAGCGTAACATATACAGAATAATCCAACAATGGATTAAAACTGCACAAACAGCGGCCAATGGCTTCATCCGGCACTGTTTAATCCAACAATGGATTGAAACTGCACAAACGGCGGCCAATTGCGTCATCCGACCTGGTGGCACTGTTTTTTTTTGCGCATATTTGCGTCATCCGTACGCAAGGGGTTAAATGACAAAGTGTATCATTTTAGTGAGATAAAAATTTGCCACACAAAGTGAACAACACTGATAAATTTGTTTGCATGAAGTTTAACATGCATGTAACACTATCAACAGAATCTGTGTAAAATGAAATCAAACCAGTATGTGTCTATTTCTTCGTGCAACCTTTCCCTGCTCTTCCCACCCCAGGAAGAGGAGGATGACCACAGCCAGCTGGATATCCCCTCTGGAAGGAGATCGGCTGGCAAGGACGGAACAGCCAGCGGTATAACATCGCTGATTGATGATGACAGCAAGGACACTCACAGTGATGGTGGGGACTCCGACGTGACGGACAAGCCCTCGGAGAGTGACGATTTGTCCACCTCGGCCGGTGCCCTGCAGTCTTCGTATTTCATGGACTCGTTGCCCAACAGCCCGGCGTCCATTGCACACAGGTGCGTTACAGCCCCACAAACACATTACTGTGGGTTTGCGGGGTACTTGCATTGTGCTCCCATTATCTCTAATCTTTGGAATTTCTCTTGCGGGCCACCTTTACACACAAAGACCAAATTGTGGGGTCGTATTGTTCCCATTGTGTGAGGACCCCACAAGGATGTACTTGTAAAAACACCCATCCTTGGTCTTGTGATATATTTACTCTGACACGGCTTAATAAATAATAAATAATATCGTGCTTATAAAGCGCTGTACACAAAATGTCTCGAAGCACTTCACAATTATTACCCCTGGTCATCAGGCTATGAGATCAGTTCCATGCAGCAGTTCGAGATCAGCGCAGTCCGATCTCTCCCCTCACAGGTACCCATTTATACTCCTGGGTGGAGAGAGGCAATTGTAGTAAAGTGTCTTGCCCAAGCACACAAGCACCATGATCCCCCGGCGGGGTTCGAACCCACATACCATCGCACGTGAGTCAGACACGGCAACCATTGGACCTTTGAATGTCAATTAAACAGCACAAACTGACCAGTAGTACATACTGTGTAGACATTCCTTTGTTCTTGTACAGTTAGGACAAAACACGTTTGACCCCTTGCAGTTGGACGACGGTCATAGCCGTGGTTTGGTGGAGACCACCTAACCAGTTGACATGGAGAGCCGCATTCCTGCACTTACTCAATCCATTCATTATTCAACTTTATTGTTCTTGAATGGGAGTGTAATGAATAGATGGAGTTCTTTTTAAACAAAGCTTTTATTTACACGAAAGGGGGTCCGAGTGTGATAAATAGGGCCACTACCGTTCAGTGACGTGCCCATTGTATGCATTTACGCTCGGCTGCACAGCCCTTATAGTGAGAGTCCTGGCATACCAGCACCTTATCGATAACAGCCGGTCGCAACAAGTTAAACATTTATTGGGCCTGAATTTTGGACCGTGATTTTCTTGTATGTTCTACTTCATTTTGCGATATAAGTATAAAGGCCCAAAAAAAAATGGTTGTGCTTCCGTTTACATGGCATTTGAAAATAGGCTAGGTAGAGAAAAAAAAAATTGTCACTTTTTTGTGCTGATCATATGTAAAAAAAAATTGTCACTTTTTTGTGCTGATCATAATAGGTGTCTACATGTCAAGGTTTAAAGGTAGTATTTACAGCATTTATGTGTTTTTTTTTTTTTTTTTACTTACTAGGGTTGGGCCGTTAAAATAGGGTAGGTAGGGTAACCGGAAGCAGAACTATTTTATTTTGGCCTAAGTTATAGCCTCTAAGACTACTTGTAAGGTACTGAAAAATGTGGGGACCCATGCAAGTCCACAGAGCATCTTCAGCTCCTGTAGTAAGTGTTTTTTTTTTTTTCAATGCATTTTAAAAATATTTTTATCCCGTAATTCGGAAATGGCAGCTTTGACAAAAGAACCCTGATGTAATTTCTCTTTGCAACTCATTGTGGACGGTATTTTTTTTTTATGACAGCGAGGAGGACCATGCGTACAAGATATGGCGTAAGGCAATCATGCTGGTCTGGAGAGCCATTGCAAGTCACAAGTAAGTTCACTTTTCTCTCCTTGAGCTGATAAAGTGTGGACCAATGAAGATGAATTCACGTCATAGATATGTCTTAGGAACTATTTCTCTTAGAGTAGAGTTTTCTGTTGTTTTTGGAGTTATCAGGCTTTTAAGTATTCCTGCTTTTCCTATTTGTTCCTGATTTTTTACCCTGCTCCTATTTTTTTATTTTTTTATTGAAATTAGTAAATTTTTTTCCTACTTCTTGTCCTAAAGCTCCGAAAAATGAAATCTCATTGAATATTTTTCGTAACAGTGTTAAACACTGTCGTATGAAAATCACACAGTAAAGGGCTTGGGTGCAGGAGTAGTGCAGCTTTACTTCCAAGAGCTTAGTTGAGGATGGAGCACAAGTGTTGTGAGTACAGAACATGCCAAATGAGGCTTGTGAAAGAAATTGGTTGGTTAAATGAAATCTAAGTGCATTGCTTTAAAAGAACAATTGCACAAAAATGAAATCAACAAACTGGCAATGTATAACTCTTGCCAAAGAACATGAAAATGAGCTGGCGTGTTTTAATGCATCTACTGCTGAACAAGCACGAATTCGTGCAAGAGCCGCATCGTCCACCTATGAATCAGTAAAGCATAGTCAATGTTGTAGCGCCCTCTTCTGTTGAGCCATGTCGCGAAAACGAATTTGGCACAACAAGAAGAAGAGCAACGCTAAGCGCTTACAGAGCAACGCTAAGCGCTTACAGAGCAACGCTAAGCGCTTACAGAGCCCCGTCTGTGATGCGACGCGGCTAAATACAAGAATTTTACCAAGATGGCTTCCAGCTTTCTTTCCCCCCCCCCCAATAACTTTGCCTGCTGTTAAAATGCAGGTACGCCAATGTGTTTCTCCATCCGGTCACTGAAGACATAGCGCCCGGCTACAAGAGCATCGTCCTACGCCCCATTGATCTGATCACCATCAAGAAAAACATTGAGAACGGCTTGATCCGGACCACGGAACAGTTTCATCGCGACATGATGCTCATGTTCCAGAACGCCATCATGTACAACAACGCTGACCAGCACGTCCACCAGATAGCTACCATCATGCAGGCCGACGTCGTCAAACAGATTGAGGTGAAATCAAGTTTTTTTCTTAGAAAACGGTTCTTTTTTCTTCTTTTTTCACATAGTGTACGAAGCACTGTATGCTCAGTGCTTTCAGAGAGCCTGTGAAAAAAAAAAAAAACTGTAAACACCAAGAAAATTGACACCCCTGTTGGTCATCACTTCAACTTGCCTAACCATTCCATTTCTGATATGATTCTACAGGGCATAGAATCACTTTTCCACCGCAAGGACTCAGTTCGCCTCAGCCGAGAGAAAGTTTGGATGAAACGTCTTCGGACTATTCAACCACATGGTCTAAACATCCAGGAAGGGAATGATTAACTTTTAATTTTTCCCCCATTGTCATTTGTTTACAGATTATCCTCCTGGCAAACCCTCTTGGGGTCTCTTGGCCAAATGGGGTTGTCTTACCATTTCCTGTTTATCTTTGCCACTAACCACATTCCTTTGTCCAATTCCCCAGCTTCAACCTTCATCCTAATCCCTCCCCGCATTCATCCTTACCCAAACCTCTCTCTTTGATGTTTACCCACTGCCATGCTCCCTTGCATCCCTCTTTTGTGTTTCTCCACCCACCCCCTCATGCATGTGTGTTCCCTACATGTTTGTTTCTTGTACTCTGTCATTTGCCTTTGAGAAAGAACTTGCTTAAGTTCGAAACGTCAGGCCAGCTAATTTTTTGATTTGTATATTTCAGGTCCATTCAGTCAGTCAGCAGTTTGCAGCAGTTTTATTCATTTTCAAAAAAAAAAAAACACGGGCTTACTCGGGTGGGACTTGAACCCACGACCTCCTGCTTACTAGTGCAGACGTCCTAACCACTCGACCACCGAGCTTGCTGGGGTCGGCTGGCCGTTTCAAATCTGGTTCGAAGTTATTTCGAAAAAGGATTTCACTGTGCTACTCAGAAAAGCAGATATATGAAGTGTTCTTGTGAAATCAGATAGAATTTGGCAGTGGGTCGAATTTGGATTATTGCAATTGGACATTCTGTAGTGAAATTATGAAACTTGTTCACGCCCTTATTTTGTAACTCACTCTTGTATCAATTACCCGTCACCCAACTTGCTCGTCTCCAAAGACTTCAAAACTCTGCCGCTCGTATTGTGACTGACTTCATCTAGAGCCCACATCACACCAATTTTACATTCTCTCCACTGGCTCCCTGTTGCTGACCGGATTAAGGACAAAATAATTACTTCTTGGTTTTCACGCCCTTCATGGTTCTGCTCCCCAATACAACATTAGCTTACTGACTCATTACAATCCCTCTATAGGCGCTTAAGATCTTCCAGTGCTTCTTTGCTTGTTGTCCCTCATACTCACAATTCTTGGGGGGATCGATCTTTTTCTCATGTGGGCCCCTATCTCTGGAATGGACTACCTCTCCATATTCGCACTATTTCATCCGTCTCTGACTTCAAAATTGCTCTTAATTAAGACCCACTTATTCCAGGATAGCTACAGTATGTTTGGTTAAATGATTTTTGATTCATTTTTTATTTATATTGTTGTATTGCGCCCTGAGCGTCATTTTGGCGGATACCGGCGCGTTATATATTTTCTTTTATTATTATTATTATTATTATTAGCTTTATTATTATTATTATTTAGGATTTTTGAGTAATCTATGTATTTAGGGATCATTTTGTATTGTCTGAAAGCGGTAACAATAGTGGTACCACTGTTTTTTGCGGTACACGCATTAAGGCCCAGCTGGCTAATATGACCTCGTTCTATACAGGTCAGTGCACACAGGTAGTTTCATCACCACGGTGTTCATTAGGAGTGTGAGATCCTCTCAATGCGAGTGCTTTACAAAGATTCCAATTTGCGCCATCCTGGTTCTCAGGCTAATCCATCTCTGTGGACAATGGGGGATTAAAGTGTTCCCAGCCAGAGCTCTTAATAAACATTCATTGCAGCAAGACCTCCGCTAATAGGGTTCTCTGTCCATGGTCTGACCGCTGCAAACTAGAAATCTTTGATAATCCGATCAGTGATGTAGTCGAGACCATCACAAGACCAGGCACAAGACCAGCTTGTTACAGGCACAAGTTAAAGGCATAAACCATGACAAAGGAATGCTTTTATTACAGTTCATTTGAATAGCTTGAGACTTGAATTAAGACTCAAGGTCTTGTGATGGTCTTGTGTTGGTCTTGCAGGGTCTTGTGATGGTCTCGACTACATCACTGAAGCCGACTGGGCTTTAATGCACTCCAAGTTCTAGTTCTGACCTCATGTTTATTCAGTTACTCAAGCGGCCTGGCTTCCCATTCATCAGCAAGGTTTCTGGGACTGAATGCGGCACCGCAAAGAAAGACAGCGGTACCGCAATCAATACCGCACCAGACAATATGAAATGCTCCCTAATAATACTGATTTGCATTTCTCTCGCTCACAGCCAATGCCAGTTCTGTCTGATTTGGCAAGAACCAATACATGTGATAGGGTTGCCAAATTGTTTTTGTTTTTGTTTTTTTCTTGGAAAAGGCTGTATTGCCCTGTCTATACGTTACATAGCAGAGATGTTAATTGTTGCATTCTCTGTCTTGACAAATGTATTCCATGCAATTTTAATTTCTTCTCTTGTATCAGGAATTTGTGTCCACCCAGTTGTTGGTGCAGCAGCCGGACTCTACCAAAATGCTGAGAGGGAGGGGAAAACAAGGACAAGTGGTGAGTTTATTGTCTGCTGTCTTAAAGATACATGTACTGAATGTGCTCTACCACAAGAATTTTTTTGGGGGGTGTCGGCACCCTCCAGAAAAAATGGTTTATATTCTTTGTTGCTTTCATGCCTCTAATTCGCAAATAATTCGACATTTGTAAAGTAATTATTTGATAAATAAACGTGGGCAGATTTAAATTTTTTTGTTATGCCTCATTCAAAAGTGAGTAACTTTTGTCCGCATCATTGCATTATTCTGCCATCCTCTTTCTGTAAATATGTAAAAAAAAAAAAAAATTGCGGCATTTGGGAAAGAAATGAAATTGATTGTTTCTAAAATGTTTTTGTCTGATTAGGAAGAGGACCGCTCCCGACGGAGTTCAACCGACACAGAAACCTCAGGAAAGAAGAGGCGAACACGGGCTGATGAATGCTAACATTTAAGTTAGGACTGCTGCAGAAGGGGACGAGCATTTTTAGGAGTCTGGGAGAAATTGGAAAAATTTGCCAAAAAAAAAATGCAAATAAAATGAGACCGTTAATCCACAATGGATTCTGATGTGTCACATGTAGGGGTGTGCATATAGTACGGGTAGTACAGGAATCGGGTACCCGATTAGAAAAAAAAAAGGGGACGAGGGTATAGTTAAAGAAAGCCAATTCCAAAAATTAAATCTTGGAAATTGGTGTTCATGTTGTTCTTAAAGGTCTGCACGTTAATACTACCACATCGGTGCATCAATGCAGCAAGATGCAAGTGTGTACAGTGAGCTCTATAGCTTTGCGGGTACTCGGGTATCCGGTTGGGATGCACAGCCCTAGTCACTTGGTGTTCCATATTTTTACTGATCGCTCTCCACTCGCAAAGAGAGGTATAACGAACATCTTCTTTGGCTCTAAAATTGATGTATTCAATACCATACTATTATTCACTATAACGAACAACCACTATAGTGACATTTTTTGTGGATCTCATGATGTTTGTTATTAGTAATATTTTAGTGTACAGTCCAATGGCTACCAAAGTATTGTATCCATGGCAACTGGAGATCAGTGTTTTTAACCAGGCAGTAAATAGCGCTAGCACCCACTACACTTTCGAAAATTAGCACTACGCTTGAATCCTGCCCCCTACACTACCACTACGCTATAAATTTAAGAGTATATTCTAAACAATTTCAAATGAACTAAATTTTGTCTATATAATCTTAGAAACTTTTGCCCAAAACAGATTGCAACACAGAACATCTAGAAGCCAAAATTGTTCGGGCCCCTTAAGCTTACCCCGGACCCGGATAGAACACTGCTGGAGATTCCGTGTAAAGTCTGTCCACTGCAGCGTAGAGCAGGGATGTATTCGAGTCCATCACAAGTCCCTGCAAGCCATCACAAGTCCATCACAAGCCCTCCATGTACTAATCCCAATCACAAGCTATTGAAATGAGCTTTGACAAAGGCATTCCTTTGTCAATGTTCATCCAGTTACTTGTGACCAGCTTTATGAAAGGACTTCTGACTGGGCTTGCGAAAGGACTTGTGAAAGGACTTGCAGGGACTCGAATAGAGGAATCCCACAACGACAAGTTTAGCGCCGATCTGCGCACTTCCGCGTTTGAAAACGAGGATCTCAATGTCCCAGTAAACAACTTTATGCTGATCGTGGGGCTGCGCTGCCTAATATGGCCTGATTAATTCATGCATGAATGAATGTGCCGAAAAGCGTTTTGTTTGCCACTGTCATTCTCGCTTTCAACCCAGAAGTGCGCAGAAGGGGCTAATGTGAAATTCCTCTATACAACTCTGGTGTAGAGTGCGTTTTTTTTAGTCAGACTGGCACGACCTGCTTACACGATGTAATTTTTGCATTGAAACATTTTGTCGGTGGGTGTATAACAAAAGCACATTATTTCAATCATAGAGCAAGGAACTTGCTCTATGTTTCAATGAACGAGGCACACGTACAGCACATGTTTGAAAGTTTTTTGTTTATCCAAATTATTATTATTATTTTTTTTTTTGGGGGGGAGGGGGAGTGGGGGAGGAATGTTGCAATGTTCTTTTATGATCTTGTGAGAACAAATTTTGTCAAAGAGGGTTGTTCTTGATTTGAATGTGCCGCTTGCGTTTATCTGGTGAAGTAAAACTATTATCTTTGTGTACACTTGTTTTTATGTGAGAATTTTGTACATGTAACCTGGGAGAGACCAAATAAATTTGAGGGTTGAATGTCAAACAAGCATATTCAATTTCCATCAATTTTGAATGATTAACAGTGTAGTTGTAAATGTTTTTAACTTTGATTAAAAAAAAAAACAATTTATTATGCAACAAACAGCTAAATGTCTGACTTGACACATTGACACCATATTACTCGTAAAGATTATGAAACTTCATGAGTGGGCCTACTTGTGAAGTTTCCTTACCATAATCCTATTCTTCCTCCATGGTTAAATTGTCCCCAAAAGTTGACCTCGTAAAAATTACCCCCAGCTAAATATTTTGAAAAAAGGGGGTTATCAAGAGCTTGAGAGGGCTGTTCAAAAAGTAACTTCGCTTTGGGAATCAGTTTGTTCAACGTCCATCCACACCTGCGGGATCGACTTTTCACACTCGAACCATGTAACTTTTGTGTTGTCCTTGAATATTTGGGGCGCGCGGCCGGGGTAATTGGGCGGGAACGTACGAGTAAAATATGACGCTTGATCTGTCGAGCAAGCGCAAACGGCTAGTGTTGGTTCAAGACGTTGTACTTGGACACGATCATCCGACGCATCGAAACCAAAATCCGCGATATCGGTTCATCGATGATAGCGCCCTCTTGCGTCAGATGATCGTGTATCAAATACACAACGACGTCTTGAACCAAGACTAGCCAACTCATTGGCCGGGAACCAGTGATGCAATGGACGCGTTGCCTGCATTTATTATGCGTGCTATGTACGTGTAATTAATTCGAGGGTACGAAGCCAGACAAAGAAAATTTCAAGATGTCTCGACGTGGAAGTAGGCCTCCAAATACTTCGCTCTATGTGCGAAATATACCCGACCATGCACGGTAGGTAGAACATGCATAGTTTGACGGTAAAATGAAATAACTTTGAGAGGATATTTGGACTTTTAAATTTACCTTTGAGGTCGCATTAAGTTAAGCCTTTTGATTTTTTAGGCTTACATGTCGGAAATACACGGCTAACAAATGCTTTCGAGTCAACTTGTACCTTTGCCAACTCGTAGTCGTACCTTGGACAACAATAGTCCGAGTAACTTGGACCCTTTATCGCCTTTTTTAACATTTGGACATGATCTGGCGATAGCAGGGTCCAAGTACGTGTACGTCGATTTTCTATTCATTAATTAAATAAGTCTAAAAATCCCAACAAAAACATAAGAATTCACCTTTTTTTACAACGGCCACCATTCACCAAAATACTTACTAACGTTAGATACGCCACCTTCGGAACAAGTGGAGTTCCATGATCAGATGCAGGTACCAAGGTTTACTTACCATCCAAATAAAAACTGAAATTTACCGTTTAATTCCCAGAGACACCCGCAGAACATGTCTTTTCGCTGTCTTGGAAGTTGGAGTTCAAATCGTGAACCCTCGACCTTGCATGACGTCACCCTGATGTGCAGCGCCTGCCGCAGGCACCGCGCGACAATCTGTTTATGCCGGCGACTGTTTCGTAAGTGGTACAATACAACGGCCGAAGTTTTGTTCAGATTTTAATGCCAATGGATTAATGCATAGTTTCCTTTGAGTCCATCAATTGGTCGTTGACTTATTTGCGTTCCCTCAGGTTGTAATTCCTTCATGGTTTCATTATTTCACCACCCCCCCCCAAAAAAAAAATCTTTTTAAAATATATAACAATTGTAAACACCCCCACCCCCCCCCAAAAAAGGAACCCTAACTCCCTAGGTGGTGTGAAAAATCATATTGAAATTGGAGGATTCAGGACTGTTAGGGTTAATTTTATGTTAAATCTCGGGCAGATGGGCAGATACACCAGATACTTGTAATTAAATTAAGATCAAGCAGTTTGATCTTCCTTAACAAAATTACACCCGCCCCCAATAATAAAACGCAACGCAACAGAACAATACCAAACAGAACAAGTCCCAAGCGCGTGCAGCCTCCAATCGGACCGACACGTCCGTTGTACCACTCAAGAAACAGTTGCCAGCATAAACAGATTGTCGCACGGTGCCTGCGGGCGCTGCGCATCAGGGTGACGTCTAGCCCTAGAAGGACGCTATGATATAGCGTCCTAGCGCCCAAGTATGCAAAACAGTCCTATGCTAGAAACCGAAGATCAAAAATCACACTTTACCTGCATAAATATTCTTGGCATCATCTTCGTCAAACAGTTCAACAGCCCATCTCCCCGTTCGGATAGAAATATTCCTCCAAGAATGTCAAGAACAGGAGATATTTGCGGCGCAAAATCGTCTCCACGCGACGCTGACTTCACAAACACGAGGATTAATACCTTGTCCGCACGTCTTGAATGTTCATCAACAACAGAGGGCGCAATTTCGGCCATGCACGCAGCGACTGTAAACTGCGCCCTCTGTTGATGAACGTTCTAAATGTGGGTATTACTCCTCGAGTTTGTGAAGTCAGCGTCGCGTGGAGACGATTTTGCGCCGCAAATATCTCCTGTTCTTGACATTCTTGGAGGAATATTTCTGTCCGAACGGGGAGATGGGCTGTTGAACTGTTTGACGAAGATGATGCCAAGAATATTTATGCAGGTAAAGTGTGATTTTTGATCTTCAGTTTCTAGCATAGGACTGTTTTGCATACTTGGGCGCTAGGACGCTATATTATAGCGTCCTTCTAGGGCTAGGTGACGTCATGCAAGGTCGAGGGGTCACGATTTGAACTCCAAGACAGCGAAAAGACATGTTCTGCGGGTGTCTCTGGGAATTAAACGGTAAATTTCACTTTTTATTTGGATGGTAAGTAAACCTTGGTACCTGCATCTGATCATGGAACTGCACTTGTTCCGAAGGTGGCGTATCTAGTATTTTGGTGGCCGTTGTAAGGTTGAATACGGATGTTTTTGTTGGGATTTTAGACGTATTTAATTAATGAATAGAAAATCGCATACATGTACTTGGACCCTACTATCGCCAGATCATGTCCAAATGTTTAAAAAAGGCGATAAAGGGTCCAAGTTACTCGGAATAGGACAACAACGGGTCTTGCTCTACAAATAGGGCTGTAAATGGTTCCTTTTTTACCTTCTGGGTTTTTACGGAAAGATTTTACTTTAATACCCCCCACCAAAATCGGTCAAGAACAGCAAAATCTTGGAAAATATCCAACTGTCTAAACATGTGACACAACCTGTTATTTCAAGATTTATTTCAGCAAAATCTGTAAAAAATGAGGAAGAAATCAACATGTATGTGCACACTTTGGAGTGACTATACATACATTGTAGTGCCAACTGCCAAGAACTAACACAGAAAACACAAACTTTCTTCCCCTATATTGCACTAAAATGTCCCAACAAAATTCTCAAAATTAAAGGTTGTGCCACATGTTTAGACAGTTGTTAGGGCCTATCAAGGAGGGCTGGTTATTTTCTAAGATTTTGCTGTTCTTGACCGATTTTGGTGGGGGTATTAAAGTAAAATCTTTCCCTTTTTACTGTCACCATTACAGCCCTACTCCAACTTACTAAATGCTGAATTCGTCCGGCTGTGAGGTCTTCAAAAATGAAAAATCCTCCAAAACCTTCCAAAACGTCTTTACATGGAGGACGCCATCTTGTATTCATCGCTAGGATCGAGAGAAGTCAGGGCACCCGGCGGTTGTAGAAAATGGTCTGCTATGCATGATAGCATGTCATGTACGACTGAGAAGTGAGGGCACTGGTCTTGTTATGAATTATGCATAAACGTCCGGGGATTCGTGTGTGCATACATCCGCACGACGCCTCGTGCATAATTCATAAGACCAGTTTCTGCAGCCGCTGAGTATGGTAACCTGACTTCTCAGGAAACAACCACACGTCGTACATGACATGCTATCATGCATAATTCATGACAGACCATTTTCTACAACCGCCGGGTGTCCCGACTTCTCTCGATCCTAGCGATGAATACAAGATGGCGTCCTCCATGTAAAGACGTTTTGGAAGGTTTTGGAGCATTTGTCATTTTTGAAGACCTCGCAGCCGGACGAATTCAGCATTTAGTAAGCCTTGTTATATACTGTAGAAATTGCAACATCTCGGGAATACAATGATGTATATAAAAGTGTTAAGCGATAACAATTTGGGGAGATATTTTAAATCAAAGTCGACCAGTTGTAAAACTCAGCGTGTAGGGCTGCCGTTCGAGTAGGGCTGTAATGGTGACAGTAAAAAGCCAGAAGTTAAAAAAGGAACCATTTACAGCCCTATTTGTAGGGCTACAACTGGTCATGCTATTTAGCGTCAACAAGCGTCAGCAACTTGTAAAAAGCACTGTTAAGCTTAAACATGTTGGTCACAATATTTATTGGGCTCCTATGATTATTTAAAAGTATTATAAGTATTTAAAAGTAGGCTTAAAATGTGTGATTTTTAAGCGAAACATTTTGACATCAACGGTGTTTTTTCCGGCAGCCATCTTGTTTTTCTGGGACATGGTGCAATCGCGCATGCGCAAAAGAGAAATCAAAGATGGCGGTTTTTATGTGGGATTGTGAACGAGAATTTGTCAAATTTCTTACATAATACGAGATGCGAGAGTTTGTTGAATACAAGTATAGCTTTTGTGAAGCTTAAATGTGAATTTTGAGCTTGTTGATGCTTTGTTGACGCTGATCGGGTTTGTTGACGCTTGTTGACGCTAAATAGCATGACGTCACATTAATTTATACATGGCACGTGTGCACATGGTGCATGTTTCCCCTCCGCGCCGCATAGCAACCCATTGATCTCTGTACAAAGTTAAAGCGAAGTTCCCGGATGTCCGACCGTGAGAATTGAAGAATACCTATCCCACCTCGTATCTGGATACGCGATACGTGGTCTGGGTTGATTGCCCTCAGTAGACCTCTCTCCTGCTCCGTATCCGCGTATCCACCTCGGGGAACCTACACATGTACTTTAGACTTTTCCCGATCTTCCCCACTCGATTTACGTAACTCATAAGTCCGATTTGTTCCTCTGAGGATTGTTTTAAATGGTGCCCTCTTTTGCCCTCCCCGACTTTCCCCATTCCGTATTTGCGTATTTTATAGTGGTGTACTTTCGGGTGGCAGGATATTTTGCAATTACTCTTCAGTTGGGAATATGGGGGCCGCAGTGTAAGTGTGTGGGTAGCATTATTGGTCTTGACATTTTTTCGGTGTGTTTGAGTTGGAGGGGGCCTACACCTGGGATGTAAATTTAGTGTTGCCTTCCTCGTTGAATCTTTTAACAACCTCCTGAGTTTGTTGTACATATATACCTCTTCCACAGGCCCGAGGATATCCGCCAGGCCTTTTCAAAGTACGGCCCCGTAATGGATGTGTACATACCATTGGACCACTACACTCGAGAGGCGAGGGGCTTTTGTTACGTACAATATCCTTGTGCAGGCCAGCCTGACCGATTTTGTCCATACTGTGCACCGTGGGGCCCAATTTCATGGCTGTATATAAGGCTTGTGCGACAGTAACATTTTTTGGAGTCTATTCCGACTGGCCAGGAATCGCAATTCTGAATAAAAGCGACTCCATACATTTTGCACAACTTGGGTGTTTAGGATGGTTCCTTTGAATCAGCGCGGCGTCATGATTGATTAATTAGCCCTCCTATACTTATAACTATCACAGCCTATCAAAAATTCTTAACACCAACTCTCACAGTTTGTGTGTTTCAACCTGTCATTTGATAGGTTTTGATCTGTTCAGCAGCTGGGTCGATTTTGGCCCTGAGAACAGGAAGGTTAACCCTAACCCTGCCAGACGCAGCACAGTGCATCTGTGGAGACAGCTCCACTTTGCTGCACTCTGCACACAAGTCAATGTGACAAAGTATGCAATCTGATGCGTCTGGCAGGGTTTCTAGCCAAAAAACCCTGGAGGGTTAGGGTTTTAATGGACGAAACAGCTAGCTGTGTGAATTGCTGTATGCGGCCATTTCGGGGAATTGGCGAGTTTCAGAATTGTCAGGTGGATCCTGGAATCGACTCCAAGGAAGCAGAAATTGGCTACTTCATGGAGTCGACTCCTTAAAAAAAATCGCGATTCTGATTCCAATGTTGAGTCGGGTAGAGTCGACTCCTGCATGGTGTCGCCCAAGCCTCTGGTCAGAACTCGGAGCCGGCCATTTTGTGGTCACAGGGCAAGTGCAAAAAGTCTGTACAAACCCAGTGATCATGAACAATCTAAATCAGTTTCCTGTTTTTGAAGTATCCTAATGTCAAGCTGAAGATTTCAAGCTTTGTTGAAAGCATCTACAAGCCAAGCCGTGAAATTGGGTCTCTATTAACAAGATTCAAGTTGAGATAATGTAGGATAATGATTTTCAATACATCACTCACTGATCAGGTAATGTCGGTGAATACTGTGTTCAAAAACTTTGGCCTTTTTAACCTGATACATCTATTTTGTAGTAATGATACTGAAAATATTCCCTCAATTTCCCTTTGTGCCTGGCGACTCCATTGTTGACATCGTTTCTGTCTTGTTTTCCCAGTGCTAATGTGTTTTTTTCTATTTTTGTCTCGCTCATACACTTTTAGAGCACAAGCCCAAAGACAAGGGATCGTGGGTACAAGTAGTCAAGTCACATGACCCTCACTACGTGTACGCAAGTCTCGATATATGCGTTGGCTGCAGGGAGACACTGCAGCACTCGTTATTCAACGATGGCTTTAAAAGATGGCATGGAATATGTGGAGTGGTAATGGAAGGACCTCACAATTTTTGCAATTAGTAACAAAATATGGATTGTCATTTTAGTGGGTAGTGGCATCACAAAAAATGTATGACAACATTTAAAAAATGATGCGCACATTTTCCCATTGCTCACAGATTTATACCACCCAAAAAGAAAATTTTGAAAAGTCGGACCTAATAGGAAAGAATTCCAGAAAAGTTGAAAATTAAATATTTCATAAAAGAAAATGTTTCCCAACAGTGCTTGGCCGACTTCCATTCCACTTCACATATTACTGTGCCAGAAGGACAAGTTGGTACTAAAGAGAAGCAAGGGTTTTCCAGTCAAGACAAGGCATGGGTCCGTACAGGATTTCAAGAATCAACCAAGATTTATGCCGTATTTTAGACCCGAGTTCTTTCGAGACCAAAGCAAGATTGCAGCGTTTCGATTCAAGAATTTCCAAGTATCAAGCAAGGGTTTCAAGTCCTGACACAGTGTGGGTCAGTACAAGATTCAAGAATCAAGCAAGATTATTGCCGTAAGTTAATACATGAATCATTTCAAGACCAAAAGAAGGACCAGGCATATTCGATGCAAGAATTTCCCAGAAAGGTTGTCACTGCAAAGCATTGCATGAGTGAAGTAGGAAAGCGTGTCGTATTTGTGCATCTGGGGTTCGGCTGGGAAACCACGCAAGACCACAGTGTGACAAGATTGTGTCTACCAGAGTCAAGAGTGATGACCAAGTTTGGTCTTTGGCAACAAGTCAAGTCTGTGCTGTGGAAACAAAATGTTGCTGTCTCACTCAAGCCAAGTTATGGATGATGTACGGGTGTGTATAGCAAGTTGTGTGGAGCCAAGCTTCTTATAAAAAAAATCACCTAGTGACGGTTGGGCCAAATCAAGTTGACCGGTGACTGACAGATGGGTCAAACCTAAGCCAAATCTCCTCTGAGGGGCCAAGATATTGTACAGCTTCCCAGAAAGCCAAGACCTTCTCGCACTGTTGCAAGTCGAGCCATTCCAAGAATCAAAGAACCAGTACAGCCCATTTAAATGCACACAAGGCATCGCGCCTTCTCTTAGCGACAAGTCAAGATTGAGGTATTGTAGTATCCTCCCACTCAAAATTTCATCTTTCCAATTTGTAGTTTATTTTTGGCCTTGATATGTGCATGGCGTTGTGGCAAACTTCATGTCTGAAGTTACTGTATTTCACATTAAAACCCTAACCCTTCCAGACGCAACACAGTGCATCTGTCCTGACAGCTGGACCTTGCTGCACTCGGCACACAAGTCAATGTGACAAAGTATGCAATCTGATGCGTCTGGCAGGGTTTCTAGCCAAAATACCCTGGAGGGTTAGGGTTTAATAGTTAAATAGGTAATGATGCTTCTCTGGTCTATTAATGGTAACTAACCGTCTCATGATACGATTAAACTGATAGGATAGGTTTTAAGTATTGTACATTGACCCTCCCGATATTCTGAATGATCAAATTAATTTTTTTGTGAATGGAAGTCGCCTGGCTACAACAGAGGTGGTGGGGTTGGCCACATTTTGAGGTTGCCACATTTTAGGTTGCCAGCCCTACCACTTTTAGTTTTCCTGGGTCCAGGTCTAAAATAAAGGATAAATCTTCAATAGATACCAAAGAAATTATCAAAATTTGCATGCTTATGGACCCAGATATAAAAAAAAGCCCAATGCTGTGGTTTTCGGGGAACCTTCACAATCAATGTCTAATTTCATTGAGCTGCTGGGCGTGTCTTTGCGGAGTGCAGAAAAGTTTTGGTTAATAGCAAAATAGGTTACCAGCTAAACCTGCATGCAATTCATACTGCCAGTGACTGGTTCTCGGACTATCTTTGCTTAATAGCAAGAACATTTGTTTGGGAATATTTTTGCTAAGAAACTCCATGAACTAGGTTTTTTTTCTGGAGTTCGCCTAAGTAGCCTCCACCCCTATTTTCCCCTCGTCATAGCTTGTCTGTCTCCGCATGCCTAGTTAAGCATTTTTCTTGTTAATATGCATTAATTAACCCTAACCCCTGTGGCACTTTTACTGGGAAAGTATCCTCATCCTGTCAAAATCCTACACTTTGCAGTATACGTACATGTATGGCACATTCTTTGTACTTGGACAAAATGGGGCATCATAGCTCCATGTAAAGTAATGGTGCCAAGGCTCTGCAGTCCTGAACCCATCAAAATACAACGCAGCACGGTGTTGGATTTTGGTGGATTTGGGATGGTTAGGGTTGATCTCGTGGTCAGGTGGTTCATTTTCATTTTCTGGTTCCTTATGGGCTCCGTGCACAACTACCCCCTCAGCGGAAAGAGAAGGTGAGTTGGGTGGTCAATATCGACGCCATCTTATCTGACTTCAATTTAAGTTTCTGGTTCCCGCTATGATATTCTTATTGAAAAAGCAATTATCGAGAGTCGGCAAACAGACAAAGCAATCCCACTGGTATACGAGTATCAAATGAACGAGGAGCGCAGTGCGTAATACCAGCGTTGTACTCCCCATGGAAGTGCGGTTGCTATGTGGACAGCGCCCTCTTTTGGTAGCGCACGGAGCCCATAAAGTGTTACCTTACCTTATTTGTCAGTTTTATCCCATGTTTTTGTTTTTCTGTCTTCTTGCCGTCTGTCTGTCTGTACTCTTTGTACTTTATTTTGTTAAATTGTCAGTCCGTTTGTTGTGCTATGTTTGGTGTCCTTCAAAAATGTCAATTTTGTGGGGGGTACACAATTTGAATATTGTTTTCTCCATAGTGGTTCATACATAATGACATTGATTTTCTCTCAAGTTTCTGTTATATCTCATCGATCTGAGCAGCTTGAGAAGATCTTTTGTACCAGCTGAACACTGGATCTTGTATTCGGCATACCTCGGGCTTAAACAGCAGTTGGGTATTGTTGAATACAGCAGAGACCTTACAAAATACTTGAAGGTTATTTTTTTGGACCAAAATTAAGATTTGAAAATGGATCAATTTTGATAGTGGATCAATTCATTTCTAACAGTCGTTTCCAAAGCTGGTGTCCTTTTTCAAAAGGGCAGTACTGTTAATGTTGACCTTTATTTGGATGAACAGAAACTCGGCTCTGGTATTGCCTAGTTATTTCAGTTTTGGCACTTGAATCTGCTCCATAGAGCATACAAGTTGACCATCCCCGGGTAGATTTTATGAAAACATGGGACTTTGGCGCACATCACTATGTATTTTATACAACTATTAAATTTTTCTGAGGGTTCTAAACTAACGAACTGCAGTAAAGTAGTTTTGTGAAAATCAAGAAGGCGTTTAACTTTCCAACAAATTAAAAATATAACCAAGTAATGACCAAAAAAATGCTTAAAAATATGACCTCAGTATCCAATCAATGGCGCTCATACAGTTATTGGATATAGACAACCCATGGAGCTATATCCTTTTTATAGCTCCATGGACAAACTAAGGAAGGAAAGATTTTACTTTAATACCCCACCCAAATTAGTCAGAAACAGCACAGTCTTGGAAAATAACCATCCATCTGTGTTCAGAGTTGTACATGTATAAGCACATGACACAACATTGAGTTCACAAATGTTGGCAGACTAACCAGCCGAAATCCTGTTCAAAATCCACCTTTCCAATATCATTCTGACAAAATACGGACATTTCTGAGGGACTCGTGTGTTTGCTTTCAGAATTCAGACCTGCTCGAAACAAGCCCTTACTCTATTTCTGGCTTACTTGCCTGTCAATCTTTCAGTAGGTCTTTCCATTCCTGTGCTTTTGATCTGTTTGTCTACCTCTGCACCTGTCAGTCTGTTTGTTCTCCTCTGTACATTAATCCTTAACACACCAGGCAGCACATTTGAGTATGTACGTGACGCCGAGGAAGCCATGTATGCGTTGGATCGCTCTCGATTCTTCAACCGGGAGCTGGACATTCAGTTTGCGGAGGGGGACCGGAAAAGTAAGTGAATAATTCAAAATTCATTTGAAAAATCAAATGTTTAACCCCATGATTACGAGTGTTATAATGAGGCGCCAGGGTGCCATGCCGGCTTGTGCAGCCAAGCGTAACATACACAATAATCCAACAATGGATTGAAAATGCAGACTTAATTTTTTGAGGAGCCGTTTTTTTTTTACCTACTGTTGGAAATCTATATTTGAACGTTGTACTTCTAGTCCATGAAATGACTCGTTCGCAAACAAATTCTTGGAAAGTAAATTTAAAAGGTATCTGCATTCTGCAGAGACTGAATTGAGAGCATTTTGTATGAAGGTAACCTGCATGTAGGTGTGTGTTCACCATCACTGATCACTGGTCCGCATTTCTCAATCGTACGCAAACCTGCACACGGACCTTCTGTTACTGGTTTTGCGTAGACATCTTATGCTCGGTAGTCCGTGACCCGATCTGCTGAATTGACATCATTTTAAAGAGATCTCAGGGTGCAATATACTGATTCGGTGACATCAGTTTGGTTTTATACATGGGTCTTTCCATAAGTTTGGGGTCGAAAGGTGTGACTTTTTGTTTGGTGTCCGTGTTACACCTGACCTATGTAATTTCCCATCAAGTATCATTAAAAATGACTTCACACTATGCTTGTACTTTGGCGGGTACTTTGCTTTACACAATCACTCTTGAGATAAAAGGCATTAAAGGATGTCCTGAATTTTAAAATCTCATACATGTCACTATGTAACAGAGAAAACAAAAAATGTCAGTTTTTGGACCCCAAATTTATGGAATTTCTGTATACATGTACTTGACTGATCCTGTGGAGATGAAATTTATGTTTAGTGTAAAACACTTGTCTAAACAAAACTGTAAGTCCGACATCAACCCAATTTGCAAATAATGCAATTTGTCTCTATCTTCTATTGTCACAGCGCCTGGTCAGATGAGAGGAAGGGATCTCTACAAACGGCGCCGTCACTCCAACAGCCGAAGTCCCGACTACGGCAGGCGTTCACGCAGTCGTAGCCCTTCCCGCCGCTCAAGGAGCAAAAGTCCTTACCGCAACCGTCGCTCCCGCACAAGGAGCCATTCTCGCAGTCGCTCCCCTGAGAAAAGGTGAAACAATCGTGTTGATTTTAATCCACAGAGGTGTGCTCTAGTGCTGGGATATAAATCTGGATTTTATAACATTTGGTATTAAACCAAGACCTACATCTCCTGATGAACAGAGCATACTGTTTGAAACGTCGAGTTTAAACAAACAGGTTCTTCTCAGAACCACACAGGGATCAATTTCATGTGGTGTTACCGCAAACCACCTACACTTGTGGATGTTATATTATTTTTGTGTTTAATCCTTCCACCAGGAGACGCCGACGAAGATCCTTCAGCAGATCCCGTTCCCGCTCCTTTTCAAGGTAGGAAGGCTCACCAATCTGAAAGGATCGAGTCGCGTTTTGAATTAAAATGAGTTTAATTTGTTCCAAACAAGGGCACTTGATGCACTTATTCTCATATTAAAAGTCCTAGTCCTGATTCGGGACTTAAGGGTAGTGTACCCGATTGGTCATCCTCCCATTTTTTGTTAAACTGAATTACGAAATACCCGACAAGACTAAGTTAATAGCAGTCTTAATCATCCTGTGAAATGATGGCACTAGGTGTGCTATCATTTTCAAGAAAAATTATAATTTGTCATAATTATTTTTAATACTGCCCTCTATTGACTGAATGTAGTTAGTCTGCCTTGTGTCTGAAATGGGTTAACAATCCGAAAACGGGCGCAAGGTTGCAATTATAGTACGTGTGTGTGTATATACATGACGTATGCATAGTGGACCGAAGCGCCTGGGTTGTAACCAGTCGGCTCGGTCTAGTTATGTGACCAATTGAAAACGATCCCGTTTACAAAAATTGGGCTTATTTCACAAGAGGGCGCCATAACAAATCCAGTTAACTGCTGCCCGATGTTTGAAAACGAACGCAGGTTTTCTCTCGTTTTTTTCGTTTTTTTTTTTATATCCAAGAACGCAAAACTTTGAACAGGTCAGTGAAACGATATATCCTATAAAATACTAAACCCCCCAAATCCGCCCATTTCTGAAGATTGCAACAATGACCGATCATGTACACTACCTTTTTAAAGTTTCAAGCCTGTATGCCCAGCCGACAAAGTCGAAGGTGCGTAGTGCTTCTGCCTTGTCCGTCATGGGGGATGGGGGGGGGGGGGGGGGGGGATGGGTGTGTTTGGGTCCAGAAAAAACTTGTCACTGCAACTTCAACCAACTTCGATTTTTTTTTGGGTGGGGGATAAGTTTCAGTATTCAGAGGACACCTATTGCATTTGGGACTGATGGGTCAAAGTTTAACCCTTTCCTTACCACATTGTTTATTGGCTTATCTTGCCCCAGTACCACATTCTTTGTTCAGTCAAGCATGAACAACTCAAGCAGAAAAACAACCAAAGATTTCACCCTCAAGAGATGATTAAAATGGAAAATGTCGTGTGCACAGTTTGTTTCATGAAAATGACTTTCATATGGTGTAAAATAGGGTTATACCGAATATTCGAATACCTTTTCGCCGGTTTGAATATTAACAAAAAAATATTCATGCTCGTACAGAAACGACTCTGATGCAATTTTAGTAGAAAATTTACGGCGCTTAGCAGTATCAATTGCAACATTTTTTTCCCCGGTAACTTTGTGTGGACGGAGGTTATTATTCCCGACTGTAAAAAAAAAATACCCGACAAAAAAGCAGGCTGGCGTTTAGTTTCATGTTATACGTCCCGTAATGACCTTTATACAAGGCGCATGCAAAATAATGTCGATTGGGCAGTTTATAATATCGATTGCCGTACGTAAAACACCGGCATGCTTTGCGTGCAACTTGTGAAAAACTTGATCGGCGAGATTCGAATATTCAGTCAAATCTAGTTTTGAATTATCGAATACCTAATTATTAATAAATGAACAGCCCTAGTAAAATTGAAAGTCATAGCTGCTAAAATAGCAAAGTTCTCTTCTGGTCCGCTTTACCAAACGGGAAATTTGTTTGTCACACGAACAAATGGCACTCCATACAAATGACTGCAAGAAACTTTGAATACCTTTTTAGTTTCCCTTGTGGATTGTTTGACGAATTATAACTTTAAGTCGTATCCTCATTGAGTGATCCCCACAATGTTGCTTCCCAGGTTGTATCGTAAAATTGGGTGTGATCCCTGGCTACACGGCATTCTGGGTTTATGACTTCTGACTAGCGCCCACCCGAACAAAGATACTGACAATTTGGGAGACCGCCAACATAGGGCAAGATAGCTCAGTTGGTAGAGCGCTGGTACGGTATTCCGGAGGTCGCAGATTCGAATCCCGGTCTTGCCAGTTTCTTTGTTCACTTTCAAAATGAAGAAACTTCAGATACGGTTTTCTCAAAATATTGTAATGGCGACACATAAATTTGACATGACCATTTAGAAAGATCTGAAAAGGCTCTTTCCGTTGGTATGAGGATGAAGTATGGACAGCAAAAACAACCACAAACACGACAGTTTATGGAAATATGGTGATCATAACTGTTGTTTGGCTGCTTTGTGTGTGGTTTTACTTGTCAAGTAAACTCGACATTGGTAATGAAAGGGTTAAGGGTCACAGTGGCTAAAAGAGTAGCTATAACTTGAGAAATTCTGAGCATATCAACTTGAGATTCCATTTGTTGATTGTTTTAAGTATTCACAAGAAGCCTATTCCATTTTAGACTGATAGGTCAGAAGTCCAAATCACAATTGTGTATAATGCTAACAATTCGGTCAATTCACAACTCAGTGCGCCGCCAGCGGCAAGCCGGGGAGAGGCCAAATTACGCAGTGCATCATGGGGGAAAGTCGACATCGCAAAACCGGAAGTGGGTATCGCCAATGCATCGACCATACTTCTTTCACCCCTTCTCCGCTAAATCTGTCAACTCCTCTCTTCTTTCCCGCACAAGGTATTCCCCCGGTTAGTCAAAAATTGCTTTAACTCATCCACTCGCATTTGCGCGAAATCCATACTGCTGTACTGTCCAACGCGATAGACGCGATGTCGACCCGAAAGTTGGAAATCGGCCTTTCCCGGCTTGCCGCTGGCGGTGCACTGAGTTGTGAATCGACCGAATTTAGCAATTTAATTTTTTTTTTTCCCAAAAAGGACACACAGCATCTTTAAAGAATGGCCTGCTGCCTGCTACCTCAGCAATACTTATTAACCCCTTGAGTACGTTTTTTTACGGGAGACGTTGAGGTGTCGCGGCGGCTCTGGCAGCCAAGCAAAACGGCCACAATG
This sequence comes from Hippasteria phrygiana, assembly GCA_037893225.1. Taxonomy (NCBI): domain Eukaryota; kingdom Metazoa; phylum Echinodermata; class Asteroidea; order Valvatida; family Goniasteridae; genus Hippasteria; species Hippasteria phrygiana. Next base: position 546,372 of record JAZGUH010000400.1, on the reverse strand, counting down.
TGTTTGTGCAGTCAAGCGTAACATACACAATAATCCAACAATGGATTGAAACTGCACAAACAGCGGAAAATGGCGTCATCCGGCCTAGTGGCACTGTTGTTTTTTTGCGGCATAGGACGTCTTCCGTACGCAAAGGGTTAAAACCCTCCTACTATTTAACAGGTCAAAATCAGTAAAAATGTACATCCACCTCCCCCTGCCTATACTTTCAACACAGACCAGTCACCAATGGTCAGATTACTTATGTGGTTAGTACTATGGCAGGTCAAATTTGGTCAACCGGTTTTGACTCTTTCCATTGGTCACAGCGTGCCAAATCATTCTCATACGGGTAGCTAGTTGCTGAAACAGTCATCACAGGTCAAAAATGAAGTTCTATGCATAGAATTCCAATGGGTCACAACAATCACTTGACTGATTTTGACCCATACAACATGGCTCAGAGTGTATGTTTGCATAGGAGGGTTTGAATGCATTGGAAACCAATATAAACTTCCATATATTTGTATCCTCCTCCCCCCCCCCCCCCACATAGAGACCACAGCACTTAATTCTTTTATTTTTATTTTCAACAGGAGTCGCAGTCGTTAAAGATGTCGTTTGCTGTACAGGGCACCTCTTTTCCAAAACCTAAAGATGGCAAATTATTTTTAGATTTGTTTTTCGTTTTTCTCCATTAAAAAAAACCATTATAACCAGCATGTGTTTTTGCCATCAATCAATTAAAAACTGTAAAAGTAGAGTTCAGAAGTTTGGCTTGAGATGAAGTTACTGAAGATTTGTGTGCATCAAGTTTCCTTTTTTGTGTTTGATAGCATTTGGTTTGTGTAAAAATCATGCAGTATTAAACAGAGGTATTCATGTTTATAAACAAGTACAGTAGGACGCCATTGTAACAAACATCAAGGGATCCAAAAAGACTTCTGACGTCAGTTGCCGCGGGAACTGGTTCCAAACACATGCAGTTTAGAATGTATTCTGGTTCCAAACATTGCATTGATTGACGTCATCACTTCGGTACTCTATAGTGGTTCGTTATAGTGGGTAATGGTGTGCATTGAATACATCAATTTGGGAGCCAGAGGATGTTCGTTATTATACAAATAATGAATGTTTATGAGTGCGATGGTAAGAATAATTTCATGAGGTGACAGATTGAATGTTCCATTCCACGAGGCGAAGCCGAGTGGAATGGGGCATTCCATCTGTCACCTCATGAAATTATTCTTACCATTGCACGAATGTGTAACATTCATTATTTGTTTTATACAACGCCTGAATAAATCCGACAGATTGCATGCATGGATTTATTGGTGTACAACGTGCCGTTTACCTTCTCAGTCCCGCATAAAGCCGCGCCAAAAAGTGGTTCAGTTCCGAAGCAGTTAAAGCTTTAATTGTTCCTGCGTGTCTTGCAAATTCCTCTAATCGTTTGACTGCATATTTCATTTGTCTCTAAACAGCGTCAGCATCGCCTACAAGTTCCAATATTTTGTCGTCTGTTAGGAAAACAAACCGCAGTTCGGAAACACCGTCCGCCATTTTGTGTGAATGACAGCCTAGACTGGTTCCCGGTCCCCATATGTATATTATATACATTTGAAGTCCAAAGGACAATGGAGGGACCGGGAACCAGTCCAATGATAGCCATGTTGTTACCTTTTGATAGAACCATGTGATAGAACTTTTTTGGTGTTGCCAGTTCGCGTCGTGTGATGGGACGAATAATTCAATGCACGTGATCGCAATCCACCAATCGGATGGCGGGGATTTTAGAGCCAATGGTTTTCCGTTTCAGAAAAGTCAATTTTCTGTTTTGACAAATCTTCATTTCCGTTTCGCCCATTAGAACAGTGTACAAAAATCTGTTTCATTTCCATTTGACATTATTTCACACATGTAAATGAATGCACAATGAAAGAGGCCAATTCCGTTAATTCCGTTTGGTTTCCACTAAAACGGAAAATCATTGGCCCTAGGATTTATTCAGGCGTTGTATAAAGCCATATGTTTCGGTATGGCGGTGTTCGTTATAGCGAAGTTCTGCAGTACCAGCATTGCATGGAAGAAATGTAGGGTAGAGTTACACCACTCATGTTGAATTTCAGAATTTGTATTATGTAAGAGTATGCTCAGATGTTCAAACGAATTTCCTTCCAATTACTTCATTCGTATACTATGTGCACGTGAATAATGGGGCAAATTTTGAGCCCGTAGTTTTTTGGGGTTTTTTTGTTTTGTTTTTTAGACTTGCACCTATGACACATTTATGCAGTGTCTCCCAAATCCCTTTCAAACGTTTTATCTTGTTTTTCTGAAAAGTTTGGTTCATTGTATATTTTTGTATTGCTGTGCAACTTTTGCTGTGCAACTTGAGGCCCAAAAAAATAAATAGTTGTGTTGCCCTCCGCGACAGTCCCTAACATTTACAAAAATCATTGTTTTTAAATACAGCTGCAACGGCACTATCGTGCATTTTGCAATCTCACTTTTAAATTAAGAAAGCTCACCTTTTGCCTCCTGAGTTACACGACATGTAGTATTGTTTTCATGGATGGTAAAAAAAAAAAATATTCAACCAACCCTCCCTCCCAGTTTTACCCATTTAAGGGCAACACAATTTTTTATTTTGTTTGCCTTATCAGATGTGCACTGTGCGTTAGCACAAGTTTTGTAGAAAAAGTACAGATTCTTGTATTGGATTTTCTGTGATGTCTGATGTTAGAACATAACCGTTGCACAGGCACTGCCAGTAAATTTTTGTCGTTTTTGCTTATTTTACATTGCCAAAGATATGGCTGCCTGTTCTTTTTTATATAAGCCAAGCAACAGTATGCAAAAGAGGGTTCCCGTTGGGCACAAACAAGACTAAGTTTCCCTTTAACAAAATTGACCTAATAAACATGTGCCTGTGGGCGTATCCACACTGGTGTCATTACTAACACTGAACATCTAACAAAAGAAAACCCACGCAGTCCTTTGTTACAAAGGACTGCGTGGGTTTTCTTTTGTTAGATGTTCATAGTGTAATAATGTGGTGCTTATAATAGCACTTTATACAAATGTCCCAAAGCACTTTACAGTTATCACCCCTGGTCATCAGGCTATGAGATCAGTTCGGTGCAGCAGTTAGAGATCGGCGCAATCTGTTCTCTAACCTCACAGGTACCCATTTACATGTATATGCCTGGGTGGAGAGGGGGCAATTGTAGTAAAGTGTTCTTGCCCAAGCACACAAGCACCATGATCCCCCGGCGGGGTTCGAACCCAAAAACCTTCGCATGTGAGTGCTGATCTTTGCAATGGAAGCTGAACTGGTAAAACTTCTTAGCGCGTCCAGCACTAATTATGCTGTATAACCAAGCCAGTGTGCTTCCATGACCCACTATTGTATTGCAGTGTGGAGTGGGAACCCTCTTTTGATTCTACTTTGATTTTACAAACAACACAGGCTGTTGCATATTCATATTTTGAAATGAAAGGCTGTTCAGTTTGACAATACAATGTACATGTATTCTTTTTTTTCAATGCAACTATACACATCTGTACCTGTTAATTCTGTTCTATCAAAATGTACTCCTTTTTAAGCCTTTTCACTTTTGTCCAGTCTTGATTAAGAGCAGAGAAATTGTACAAATGCTTGAAATTATTAGATGTACATGTAGTTGAGTGATGACAGCTGTGTTTGGGAAAAGTAAAAACAAATCCGTACAACCACAATGGATACACCTTTTGTTAAAATATTACTCTCTGGAGACAACATCCTTAGACCAGGGGCCAATTTCATAGAGCTGTTAAGCACAACAAATTGCTTAGCATGGAAATGTCTTGTTTTATAGTAAATACAGGTTACCAGCCAAAAGTCCATGTAATTTCCATGCTAAGCAAACAACAGCTGAATGCCAGTCAAAAGCAATACAAACTGTATTCTACACATGGAAATCTGGTTGGCAATTCAGTTTTTATCAAGGTAGCATTTGCATGCTAAGCACATTTTTGTGCTTAACAGCTTTATGAAATTCGCCCCTAAGCAAGTTTTTGCAAACCTTGTACAAGGCACCGCGAAATGGCAAAGTTCTAATCAGTCAGTCACAAGTCAGATCACAAGCAACATGAGATGAACCATTGTTCATCCCAGGAATGCTCTTGTTATATACAGTCGAACACCTTTATAACAAGGTCCTTGGGACTTTACAATTTACCTTGTTATAACAGGTACCTTGTATTATCAGTAATGGGAAAACAAAGACCCAGGACCTATTTTTGTGTCTTGTTATAAGCAGGATGTTGTATTAGCAGTGCTCTTATTATCAGGGTTCGACTGTACATGTAGTGCTTGAATAGCTTGTTACATGGCTTGAAACCAGACTTGTGATGAGACTTGTGATGAGACTTGTGATGAGACTTGTGATGAGACTTGTGATGAGACTTGTGATGAGACTTGTGATGAGACTTGTGATGAGACTTGTGATGAGACTTGTGATGAGACTTGTGATGAGACTTGTGATGAGACTTGTGATGAGACTTGTGATGAGACTTGTGATGAGACTTGTGATGACTCGATTAACAACTCTGCAAAATGGTTGGTCTAAAACTCAAGCCTTCACTGATCTTCGTTAACAGAGCTGGATTATTGATATGCATCATTGCATTTTAAGTAGGGCATAGTAAAGACGTCAAGGAAATTGTCATAACATATCGTCTCTTCGGTTCTTTCGCCTATGGCCGTAAGTAATCATAAGTTCTCACAGTATTTAAAGTTTTGCATAGTGTTTTTAAACCAATAAAATTTCAACGTTGTTTTTGTGGTAAAAATCGTGTGACATTTCTATTTTAATTTGTGTGGCGTGTACCTTTTAAAGTTAATGCAAGATCGGCGATTTTAAGTTGTAACGTGCAATCATCCAGACTCGGAACTGGAGGAACATTTGTGCAACACCTTGAAGTACTTGTATCAAAAATTAATACAAAATTCCATCTGGCATGATCGATTTTGTCAATTTTTAGTTCCATTGGTTACGTGAAAAGATAAGTAATTTCCAAAGTATAATAAAGCACATGCACTGCTGTTAATTTAACACAATAAAAATGCTTACTACTTGTTACTTGTTTTGAGCGTCTGCAACCCTCCCAAAAAGGCTTATTGGTTGTTTTCGCGCATGTAATGCACAAAAAGATTTGGCCCGATTCAAATGTAATTCCAAATATAATCGATAACTGAATTTGGGGAATTGGAAGAATGCCTACGCATCCTCTGCACCATATTTTTTAATTTTTGGAAAATACAGAAGGAAGGGGTCCTTACATAATTAAATCATAATAGGTATGTACTATTAAGTACTAGATTGTAAGCGATTATAAACGCCATTTTGTCTACAAAAAAGGTGTTGAATATGTTTTTCAAAAGTAACTCCTAAAGGTTTTGTTTTACTTTGGGAAAATAATGTTGGCTTTGATGGCGGCATTTAGACATCTATATTCTATAAATCGGAAATATGAGACTGCATTACGACTAAAATAAATAAATATAAACCTACTTGTGACGCCCCCCCCCCCCCACCCCCATGTGCCAAAATTCCTAATAACTTACTATTTTCCGGCAATGTTTATAATGGAAATTTAATCCTCTGAACTCTGCCGGCCGTGCCCGTTGTCGTTGCTGCTATATTATTCCCTTTCATAAAGATACAGTCCTGTGAAGAAAATAACAAGTGTGAACTATTTTGTGATGCCCACAGCGTGGATCTTTTTTGTGTGTTACTGTTAAAGGCGTGAAAAACATTACCCAGAATAAAAGCCTGTTTTCTAGAGGGACGCTGACACCCAAAATTTCAATTTGAAAATTGCTGTAGCTCTGACAACTCCAAGCCGCCGCGCGCGCCGCGCCGTACCACGCGGCTTGGAGTTTCCAGTAGATTAAATACAGCGCCCCCTATAGTTACGTAAAGCAAGCGATCCAAAGCAGTTGGCGTGTTTCTATACGTACGTACGTACCGCGTACCGCGCCCGGGGCGCGGCCTGCACCGACCGCTGCGTGGGGAAGAAAGATGCCACTGTTTGTATTATAAAGTAATATAACATTGTTTAAATAATATTGCCTGGCACCCGAAGTTCAGAAAAGGATCTCCAATTAATTCCAGACAGGAAAAAAAATGGATAATTTCAATTTGAATTTGATATTTAGAACTGTCAACAAAAATATTCATTAAATCCACCCATTAAATTCATTAAATCCACCCATGCTTTTGCTAATATGACAGCATTAGATGATGAGTTATGAGCTGTTCAATGAGATAGAAAACGAACAGTTGAAAAAGAGCGGGTGCCCCTAATTTCTACATCAGTCTTCGAGCAAAACCTATCATATAATAAGCAATTATTGTATTTTAGGAAGAACAAAGCGAGTGCAAAGTGCCGTAAGTGCTTTTTCCCCTCAAAAATACAGTCCTCCGTAATTAATTAACTGGGTATCCAAACTTCCAGTAGAGCTTTTAAAAGAAAATGCGCCTCCCCTCCCTCCCCCTCCTCCCTCCCATCCCACCTTACCCCTTCACGGACCACACCCTTTCAGTTGTTTTTTTTAATTGGGGGGAACGCCCCCCCCCCCCCCCCCCCCCGCCCCCGGCCCCACCCCCACTAGGTGACAAATTTGGTTTCTTTTTTATTTGTATTACGTGAAATAATACATGTACATTTTTTTAGGAAGAAAAGGTCGAGATTAGCCATTTTAAGAAAGAAAATAATTTAATAGCCACAGCCTATAAAAAACACTTCCAAGAATTCCTAGCGGTTTGTTCCCGGTGCTGGGCTGGGCTGGGATTCCCGATGAGATCATACGCCCAGTTTTACATGCAATAGTTACAGATAATCTCGTAATAACGGTCGTCTAATAAAGTTCAAAAAATTAGCTGGCCTGACGTTTCGAACTTAAGCAAGTTCTTTCTCAAAGGTGAATGACAGAGTACAAGAAACAAACAAGTAGGGAACACACATGCATGAGGGGGTGGGTGGAGAAACACAAAAGAGGGATGCAAAGAAGCATGGCAGATAGGCAGTGGGTAAACATCAAAGGGAGAGGAAAGGACAGCCAGGAAGACAGGAACAAAGAGGTGTGATTAGGGTAAGGATGGAGGAGGGGAGGGATTAAGATGAAGGTTGAAGCTGGGGAAATGGACAAAGGAGTGTGGTTAGGGGAGGGGGGGGGGGGGGGTTAGAATTGAAGATGGTAATAGGGCAAGAAAAGGAACAAAGAGAAGTGGCAAGGATAAACAGGAAATGGAAAGACAACACCATTTGGCCAAGAGACCCCAAGAGGGTTATGCCAGGAGGATAATCTGTAAACAAATGACAATGGGGGAAAAAATTGTTAAGTTAATCATTTCCTTCCTGGATGTTGAGACCATGTGGTTGAATAGTCCGAAGACGTTTCATCCAAACTTTCTCTCGGCTGAGGCGAACTGAGTCCTTGCGGTGGCGAAGTGATTCTATGCCCTGTAGAATCATATCAGAAATGGAATGGTTAGGCAAGTTGAAGTGATGACCAACAGGGGTGTCCATTTTCTTGGTGTTCACAGTCGACCGATGGCCATAGAAACGCTTTTTGAGCGTGTTCTTGGTCTCCCCGACATACTGGATACCACAAACCCTGCAAGAAATGAGATATATGACATTAGAGGTGTTGCAAGTGATGTTGCCATTGGTTCTGTGAGTAGTTCCAGATGAATGGCCAGAAAAGGAGTCAGACTCCTGCATGTGAGTCTGGCAAACAACACACCTGGAATCGCACTTAAAAGTACCATGCTGTATGGGAGGGGATGCAGCCAAGGTGGGGACCTCGGCTCGAACAATCAGGTCTCGTAGATTGCGGGGGCGCCTATAAGCCAATACTGGGTTGTCAGGGGCGGCACGGGCAAGGCGATCTGAAGTATGAAGGATATGATGGTTGTCGTTAGTTATTTTACGAAGGGGAGGGAGACTGGGATGAAAGGTGGTGACCAAGGGAATCTTGGGGTGGGTCGGCATTAGTGCTAGGCGTCTTTTCCTTGAGAGCCAAATCTCTGGTGATAGATTTGGCTCTGGTGATAGCACGTTGAACTTGGCGGGAGCTGTGGCCCCTGGCAACCAAGTTATTCTTCAGTACCTGTACATGATGGGAAAAGTCAGAATTATTAGAACAAATCCTTCTGAGTCTGAGTGCCTGGCTGAATGCTATGCCTGTCTTGCAATGCCTGGGGTGACAGCTGGAGGAGTGGAGGTACTGGTGGGTGTCTGTGGGTTTAGAATACAGATCAGTGGTTACCGAGTTGTCTTCCTTGCGGATGGTGACATCCAGGAAGTTGGTCTGATGCACTGAATACTCTGATGTAAACTTGATGGTCCTGTGGAAGGAATTAATGTGATTAATGAAAGTCTCCAGACTGTCCTGATCACTGGTCCAGATGAAAAATACATCGTCAATATATCTCCACCATACCCAGGGGCGACATGGTGCTGAGGCAAGCATGCGCTCTTCGAGGTCGCCCATGAAGAGGCATGCAAAGGAGGGGGCCATGCGAGTGCCCATGGCTGTACCGTGTACCTGTAGATAGTGTTTACCTAGGAAGGAAAAATTGTTCTTGGTTAGTACAAGTCTCATGAGGGTGCCAATATCACTGATGGGTGGGGTTGTGTGTCCTGCCTTGGCCAGGGCCGAGGAACAAGCACGAATACCTTCCTCGTGGGGGATGTTGGTGTACAGGGATGAGACGTCAAAAGTACCAATGATGGCTGTGCTGGGAATCTTGTTCTTGATTCCTTCCAGCTTGCGCAGGAAGTCTGGGGTGTCATGGATGTATGATGGCATCTGTGGAACAAGGGGTTTGAGAAAACTGTCAATAAACAGGGAGATACGTTCTGTTGGTGAACCATTACCAGAGACAATGGGCCTACCGGGGTTGCCAGCCTTGTGAATCTTTGGAAGGAGATAAAATCTGGCAGTCCTACAGTCAGAGGGAGAGAGAAATTTATGAGCTTTCTTAGACAGCTGGTCACGTGATCGCATATCTTCCAGCACCTGTTGTATCTCTTGAGAGAATGTACCTGTGGGGTCAGAGTCAAGGCAGATGTAGTTAGTATGATTGTTCAACTGGCGGTGGGCCTCGTCAATGTACTGATGACGATCCATGATGACCACAGCTGAACCTTTGTCGGCCGGCTTGATGATGATATCAGTACAGGAGCGCAAGGCATTCAATGCCAAGCGCTCCTCACTGCGGAGATTGTCATGAGTTCTGTGGACAAAGTTATCAGGGTTAGTGACTTGAGAACTGACAACTTGAACATAAGTCTCGAGGGCTGGTACACGATTCTTGGGGGGTACCCAGGTACTTTTGACACGGAACGGTTCTGGGTCACATCGGTCAGAATCAAGGAAAAACTCTCGGAGACGGATCCTACGGTAGTATTCCGTGAGATCTTGGCTGAGCTCTACCTGGTTCACAGTGTGGGGAGTAGGACAAAAATTGAGACCCTTTGAGAGAAGTTTATGTTCAGCGTCAGATATGGATGAGGAAGAAAGGTTAACTACAGTATTGGAGGGGGGTGGTGGTGTAGACTGGGACCTGGGGCGTCTGAAGCGTCTCTGTCTGCGTTGATGTTGCTTGGTAAGCAAGCCACCAATCTTCTTGTTTCTCCTGTTAAGCAGAACAGAGTCAAGGTTAGATACGCTCTTATCAATCTCATCATGAAATTTACTGTATCTGGTGTCAGAACAACTGGATCTAAGTTCCGAGTCGAGGTGGGCAATATTCTGATGGAGGTTCTGAAGTGTAGTTTGACACTGTTGAGAGAGGACATTGATGAGTTTAATGGAGGTACCATGTAGAATTTGGTTCCATCTCCTTTGAAGGGGAGGTGAGAGGGTACCCAAGCAGGGAGAGGAAGATAATTGCAAACCTGTAGGGATAAATCGAGAGAGGGAGAAAAAATTGTAGTTATCTTGATGGTAAGAATAGCGTAAGGCCTTCTCCCTAGCCTTTCTGAGCTGCTGGAAAGTACAAACCGAGTTATCCATATCTGTGGAAAAGGAGAAAATGATGTGGTTAGTACAAAATACAGATGGTGCTGCTCATGTCTGTAGAGGGGATAAAGTGATGTGGTTATTACAACATAGAAACACTTGAACAAGAAGACAAAACAAGATATACAAGTCTAATAAAGTTGTTTACAACTAAAGGGGTTTTCAAAGTGAAACCCAACCGCGCGGCCGTACGGTTGAACAGCTGATTCGATTGTGCTTTTTAACCGCAGTACAGATCATCAGGGGCACCACAAAGCTTGACTCATTATTATTCAGGAGCATTCCAGTTTCGTGATAAACAGTGACGTCACGTATGGGCCGATTTGGGACGCCGGACTTCACAATAGGGGTGTGCATAATGTACAAAACAATTTCGAAGTTTCGAAATATTATCCAATCGACGATCTTTTCGAAAAACAAAATGGATTTCGTTGTGGCTGATAAAATATTGTTTTTTTGTAAGTTCTGGAAACATATAAGATATTTTTGTCATTTTTGTTAGTTTTCAATATTTGACGGTGTTCACTATAGGGAATGGTGTGTTCTCTGAAAACAGGGGATTGCCTTGCCGCAGCTCGCGAGCGGTTGAATTTCGAAATACCCGTACGACGTCAACTCACTCGATACGGGACGCCGTACGCGTACGTGATCGCAGCCAAGGATTTCATCAGCGCAGCTGATTCTCTCCGACTTTTTACCGTGGTGATGGAGGAGATGGCGGCTCTTGGAATCACATTCTGCTTCGTTTTCCTCCACCTCCCAACCTTTATTGAGGTAAGAAAGACACACCGGAGTACCATTTGAGGTTTCTTGGGCATTTTTAGAGCGGCTGTCCCGTTTGGGCGCCCGAAATTTTGCAGATGAGCTGGCATGCACTGTGTGGAGCGGTTTCGATCGGATGTTGCAACATCGCGTTGCTGGGGGTCGTTTGCAAGTTGGCCATTTAAATTCATTGTCCACTTTTACACCATTTACACGTACAGTTGGTTCGTTGTTGATCGAATTTCCTTCCGAAATTTTGAATTAAAAAATAGTTGCACTCGATAAATCCTTTTTAGAGAGTATTGGAAATGTGATTCTGAAATGGGAAAAAAATGCAATAATTCCCCCGGCCATGAATTGAAGGATCCAACGAACGTGCCAAGCAGTCAGCTGTTCGAATTAATATTCATGTTCTAAGCATGTTCTAAAAAATAATAGCTGACATAATGTACCGCAGTTGTGCCATTGTTTTAGCATACAATAGGATGTTTTTGTATTGCCCAGTCATGCCGAGAGCCATATTTTTAGAGGATATTTTGTTCTTGTGGGCAACATTTCTGAATGTTGTAGCCTTGTACTTCACTTCAGTACGACAGGTAGAGTCAGTATTTAACATGTTTAAACATGTTAAACAAATTCTCCAAATATAATGTCCAATTCAACCAAATATTTTAAGTTTACTAAAAAAGCCTGCTAACATGGCTAAGGGAGAAATTACTTTGGAAAAATGAATAATGAAAGATTGGAATATTAATTTAATCATGGTAGTGCTTCCTTTGTGGCAATTTCACAAGCTCGTCATGCCTGTACTTGTAGTGGAAAGATTTATACCTCCTCCCCCCCCCCCCCCCCCCCCCCAGCCAGAATCGGTCATTAACGGAAATCTTGGATAATCCATTTGTGTTCAGGATTGAATGAACACTTGGCACAACCTTTAATTTTGAGACATAAAAGTCTGGAAATTTTCGTGCAATATCATAATGAACTTTATGAAGGAAACAAGTTTGTGTTTTCTTGGAACAGAATATGGCGCTCATTGTTCCCATGTTGATTTCTGCCTCATTTTTTTAATGGATTTTACTCACAGAAATCTTCAAATAACAGGTTGCGCCACATCTTTAGTATGTTTACTTTGTTGAGTCAGTTATCAAGGAGGGTTAGTTAGTTAGTTTCCAAGAATTTGCTGTTCCTAGGGCCTGCTGTTACTGACTGATTGTGAATTAAAATCTTTTTAAACCGTGTTGCATTTTTCTGTCACTGTAGTTTGATTCAGCTTACTGCAGTGTTGAGCATTTTGAAATCCGAATTAGCCCGAGAAAGATTCTGGTAGGGTAGAATCTACGGGCCTCCTGTAATATCAATTCTAAACTCGTGAAAATTCAAATTTGAGATTATTTTACAACTCGACATGCTTGACAACTAACCCCATCATGGAAGGTGGGTCAACGATTGACCCAGTTATTTTGTTCTGTCATGTCATGGCAAATTGGTAAAAATAGTGAGTTAAATTCTGTCCTTGGAAATCTGGTCTTTCCTAAATGTGATAAAGCATAGAGGAAGGAAAAACTTCCTCCATGGTTAAAGCTGATGTGTCTGCCCTGACTAAACATTTAAGTTGAACGGATTTCCCCCAACATTATGTACTTAAGGAAGACAATTTTTGAACAAAAAATATCACTACAGTCCCCAAATTGTATTTGGTCTTGTGAAAATGTCTTATTGTGTATTGGGAGTGAAGATTAATACAGGGATGTCAGTCTTCAGGCAATTGCCTGATTTCAGGCTTTTACAAAATTTGAAATCCTGTACATTTTCAAAATTTGACTGTAAATCCATTCATCTTGGCTGTAATTTCAGGCCCTGAAGAGAAGTCTGACTGGCATCCCTGTTAATACATTAAATACTACAAAATTGCCCCTGCCCCTAATTCAAAATTTGAAATTAATTAAATCAGTTCCATATTAAGTCGGTCGCTTTTTTGTGGAACGTTGCATGCGAAAGCTCATAACATCTAATGCTAAAAAATGATAAATTCTGTTTTGAAAATTATTTTCTGATGAGGCACCCCAAAAGCACAGATATAGCAACTTATATCATGCATATTAGAAATTCCGTCTTGCCTTTAGTTCAGAATGAGTGACTTAACATGCAGTGCCCAATCTGTGTGCCCAACCTGGATCCACTCCATCACAGTCCTTTAATAAAAGGTTTTCCTTACTAGTAGTACACAGCAGTGTTTCATTTCCCAAACCCCTCTGGTTGTTTTGACTCTCTCGTAGGATTCAAAATATTGAAGTAATTTTAGTACTTAACTGATTATTATTTTTTTTCTCCAAGAATCAAGTTTTACTAGCCTGTAGCATGTTAGCCATATCGGAGTTTAGATGCAGGACAAAAATACTCCTGGAGATCTATGCAGACATTGTTAACAGAAAATTAGTGATAGGTTGTGTAATATTTGCCAAGGCCGTTGTGCCCTCTGATGGAGAAATACCATTTGAGACTTGAAGGCAAAGTAAAAAATCATTTAACATGTTTAGCGTCCCCGTCTGCTACCTTTTTGGGGGCCGCCTGGATTTAAAGAAAATTTACCAGTGGAGTCAAAATGATGTGAAAAAAAACGCCCCAAAATGTCAACCAATCCATCCGAAAATAAAATACAAGCTTACTAAAGCTATTGAAACCACTGTAAACATGTTCAATTCTATTGTCCAACATGTCTGTTTCATTTTTGTATCTTTGAACAATTGAAAAACCTGTGGTTGCCAGAAATTTAAACAAGAATGGCGGCCATCTTGAAAATAAAAAATAAAAAGCCCCACCTCCTTCCTTTAAAAACAAAACCAAAAAAAACCTGATGCTAAAGATGTTTTTTTTTTACTTGGCCTAATAGGACTGATCTTTTTTGTGGTGGCATATTTAGAAATGTTGAACTTCATAGAGCTCACAACAGATATAAACTGATTTCCTGAAAGGTCCTTTCTGTCCTCAATTCAAAAAAGTTGACCCATGTAAAAGTGCAGAACATCCCTTAGCAAAGTTAAAACGGCTCAACTCTGGAGACCTTGCAAGGGGATTTAAATTCAGTCAGATGAAGAAAAAAACCACTTCCTACAAGCTTTCATCATCAGGTACTAGTTTATATTAAAAAAAAATCATTTTGAAGCAAATTAATAGGATGGGAGATGGAACTGATTGATTTAATCCTTGTTTCATTGTTGTTGAATTTGATGAAAATACAATGGCTGCGGGAAAAACAATGGAAGAAACCATTGAGTGTCCTAAAAATGATGTACGTACAAGGATTTCCAAAGGTTACTTTTGATTGTTTATCATTTCATGTATATTGGTACATGTATCAATAACATTCTAACATTATAAAAGTTAAAGGATTACTTGAGATAAACTTAATAATTGATAATTTGCTGTAGAGTTGGGGCTTTTGAAAACAACTGACTTTTTCAACAATAAAAAAATGCACACCGTTCCAAATTGGAACATAATCCTTAAATAATGAAAATGGGATTTTAAGTTTAAATGTCGGGTGCCATCACGGACTTTATGATACGCATACAACATCACTCAGCCAGACTGAAATTGCCCCATTTGTAGATTTGCTCTATTTGCGTTTACACATTTTAATTCCATACGTTTCAACCCAGAAAAACATCATTCATAAACGCTTCAAAAACGTGCTGCAACCTGCCCTTTCTGGCCCTCTCAGGTCCTAGATATAAACCATTGTAAATCCCACCTCAGTCAAGACATGTTTACACTTCCCTGTCCTGTTTTTGTTGCTGTTGGATTGTACTAATATGAATTGATCAGGGGCGGTGACCTGATTAGCATACAATCACTAGTGTGCATGGGCCAGCCAAAGGCTGTGCTGGGCATGTCAGCCACAAAGTTTGTAGGGAATTGCAGGCATGGGCAAGCAGGCGTTGCTTGTCAGCTCAGCCTGCTGATCCGGGCCCTACATATTTCCTGCAGGGGCTGGGGTCACTAACGGGCTAGACCTTTCTATTCCTGTCCTGATCTTTAGCTGGGATATATTTCCTTTTTTTGGTGTAGAAACAGACCAGGAATTTAGGTCGCGAAATTAGTATAGATTCACACACTGCATGCACTGAGATGATTCATAATCAACTTTCCAATATTTACACACAGGTGCTCAGACAACACAATATCAATGGGTGTTTATTGGTTTTCTGTTCACTGTGGGTTAGTTCATGGAGGAAGGAACACAAACTTTGTGTTCCTTCCTCCATGGTTAGTTTAAACACTTAAACAAAGCATTTTGGTTGCAGAAAAAAAATAGTATTCAGTCTCTTTTTGAAACTAAAATAACCTTCCAGGTATCTTTCTTCTCCCTCCTTGAAGAAGTTCCACCCCTTCATGTTGACTGGAATTTGCAAGTCTTAATTTTGCTGTTTAAGTTTTGATTATAAGATTACCGAGTGTTTTTCTATTTATATTTTTAATCAATCATTTTAGAAATCACAGGCCTAATTTACAACTTGAAAAAAATATTAGTAGGAAAAGAAAAGAGCAAAGAAGTATGAACAAGTAGAATTCATTAATAAGCCAGTTCGGAATTCTAACTGTGCATGTGCACATCAAGATTTGACAATTTTTCTTTCAGGAGAAACATTTTATCGTATGCGTGCAAACGCATAGCCGGTACAGCAAATTTAAAGAGATCATCGTGTTCTGAAGTAACATTTAAAAAAAAAGTTTGGACAGCGAAGTTTTTTCAGGTGTCTTGTGTGTCCAAACTTTTGTTCGAACAAAAGTTTCCATCGTCTTTTCGATTGCATGAAAAATTGCACAGAATGCAGATTCGGTTACCACGTCCCCTATAGCCTTATGTGCATTTATCTGGCCGGTTTTTCCCGAGAGAAAAATCGTAAAATCTTGTTGTGCACATGCGCGCAGTTGGAATACCGAACTGACTTATTAGTAAAACTTGGACCTAGTATCATTTTGTACGGTGGCATAAATACAGTCGAACCCTGATAATAAGAGCACTGTTAATACAACATCCTGCTTATAACAAGGAAAAAAATAGGTCCCGAGTCTTTGTTTTTCTTTGTTTTCCATTATTGATAATACAAGGTACCTGTTATAACAAGGTAAATTGTAAAGTCCCAAGGACCTTGTTATAAAGGTGTTCGACTGTACTGACATTGCATGACATTTTGTGGCATATATATATATTATTTTTTAAGTCAATTTTTTTTTCTTTGTATGAAGTTTCCATCATCTGTGAATTGAAATGCATAAAATTCAGATGCAAAAATTCTTGAACTGACAGATTTCAGTTAATACCACACACACATTGAAGAGTTGCCCAATTGGACTACAAAAAGCATTCATCCGAAAATCACTATAGTTGAAAGATCATTCAAAAGTATATATAATAATTTACATGACCGTCCCTTGAAAATGCACAGTTTGTATGAAAATCATTGACAGAAATAATTTCAAGTTTTTATACAGGCGTGTACTGTATATGGTGCCAGTATAAATGTCCAGATGGCAAATGCTTTGGGTTTTTTTCCCCTCATTTTCCGTAAATATTACACATTTTGGAAGAGTTTTTACCCTCATCAGAACCTTGGAGATATGTTAGATAACTAACTAAAGAGATTACATTGTGGGGGATTTCAGTGAACAATGCTTCCACATATAAGCCAGAAACATGTCATTCTTATTCCATCCAGGGCCATGGCATATAACGGTTACTATGGACTACAGCTGGCAATTTGTAAGAGCACAGCTGATTGGTGTAACCACAAGAAGTATTTCCCAACCCCTGACCCCTTTCCTGCTATAAATAGCATTGTGCCTGCTGGTTGATATGGGGTGATATGCTAATGAGTTGAATTGTCCAATCGGAGCACTTGTGGGCAGTGCCTGTGTGGGGTTGACCTAAATTTTATTATTCATGATTCTCCGGAGTTGTTATTGACAGTCTTGACGTGCACTGCCTGCATGTTTCTTTTTAGTGGCATCCCTGTCAATGTTGTTTACAGCAGCAAGGTCTTCCGTACAGTAGTTGTGAGACAAAGAAAATATTAGTTTGAAGGCTGCTTGCACAAAGAGGGGATAAAGAGTGTGATCATGTCCTGACTCTGGGTAATAATCAAGAATGTCTATGTGTACAATGTATGGACCTTGAAGGTATACCAGTTTGCACAGTGTAAAAATATGTATGCAGAGGCACTACGTTTCAGAAATTGCAGTGCATCGAGACATTCTTCTCACCAGGGGAAAATTATTTATGGAAATGCATAATTATGCAAATTAAGTAAAACATTTTATGTGACTGTCTAATGAATTAATTTTATTACATTTTCAAAGTGAACAAAGAAACTGGCAGGAGCGGGATTCGAACCTGCGACCTTCGGGTTACCGAATCGGCGCTCTACCAATTGAGTTATCTTGCCCTATGTTGGCGGTCTCCCAAATTGTCAGTAACTTTGTTCGGGTGGGCGCTAGTCAGAAGCCAACATAGGGCAAGATAGCTCAGTTGGTAGAGCGCCGGTACGGTAACCTGGAGGTCGCAGATTCGAATCCCGCTCCTGCCAGTTTCTTTGTTCACTTTGAAAATGTGTTCAAATTTACGTAGTCAGTTTCCCTTGTGGATTGTTTGACGAATTATAAGTATTTTAGTTTTAACGGATTTTGGACGTAAAATTACGGTACTGTGTGTCCCTCTACCGGTAGTTTTCGTGTTTTAACGTCAATTTATACAAAGGATGTAAATTTACATGCACTTTGTAAAAATAATGATAACATATTTGCTGTGGGCCCTAAATATACAGCAACACCAATGAAATGCTGTTTATTTACAAAGAATCTACTGTTCTACAAAAATCTCATTAGGCCCTACGCAGCAAGCAACTGACCAATCAAAACTGAATTTGTGTTTACAAAAGCCATGTTAAATTGCAGCGTTTCTTTCCTACATGTGTACAGCAACAGCAAACTGCACATGCGTAAAGGCGATCTCACTGAACAGTATCCCTGCGAAAATTGCATTGACACATTCACACGACCAATCTCGGTGATCGTCGCACGGATGTCGCATCGATGCGAAATTTTGAAAGAGGTCTCAATCCCTGTCACGAACCGCACGGGACCCGTGCGATTTGGTGACAGGGATACACTTTCACACGGCACGGAATCCGTGCGTTGGTGACATCGATGCGATTTCATCGCACGGGACCCGCGTTTCCAGCGCTCGTGTGAAATGGGCTATAGATGCTGGGAAAACACAGAAACAAATTATGTTCTAATAGTCTGGTTCCCTGACCATACCTTAGACAAAATTAAACAGAGCAATTTATAGACGTCTGGGAATTATCAGGTTGGCGAACTAGACTATTTGCAACGATTGTCTGCCGACAGTCATTGGAAAACGATATAAATTCCATTCTTGAAAACGACAGCACACCAGGTTCCATGATTTCACAGGATGCTTGAGACTATTTACTTAGTCTGGTACGGTATTTCGTGTCAATTCAGTTTTGTTTTTTGATGTTTGCAAATGTTGTATACTACCTCTAAGAGCATATGCAGCCCCCCCCCCCCCCCCCCCCCCCCCGAACAAATATAACAAGACCTGTGCTAAACTTAAAGATCTCCTGATGTCAAATGGCTTGAAGTAAACAAGGAGACGATTTTGTATTGACACTTGGCGAATACATGTGTAGCCACAATACAGACAGCTAGTACTCTTGTCAGCGAATGTGCAAATCTTTGGAGTTGCACAAAACCCATGAAGCATTGTTGGTTGGTGGCACACTAACTTATACCATGCTTATACCACTATTCGTTATTTGTGAATGACCTAAAATAAGTCCCTAGAAAATTAATGAGGATGCCCAAGGACCAGTAGGCAGAGTGTTGTATCATCCAAACACATGCTGAGGTAATGGGACTTGACTTGACTAGAGATTTTGGTGGTCTTTTGTGGTCTTGAAGGGGAGCAAATGGACCTATTAAGGTGTGGCTAACCACCAAAGAGGTGTTGGTGGTTGACCGCAAATCAATAGCTATCAAGTGATGCTTACCAAACATGATGTTATTTATCAAGTGTGTGACAGCCCTGCCCTTGTACTTTAATCAAAGGTTAACTGCAAGCAACTTGTTCTTTGTGTACTGTGTGCGTGGCACCCATTAAAATGTAGTCCAAAGGTGAGTATATAATGTACCAACGAGCCTGTACCTAAATGTAGTCTTAACCCTAAATGTAGTCCCAACCCTGTACCGACATGTGAAGAATAGTCAATTCAATTTGAATGGTCTTTTTTTTGTGGGACTGATGAGATCCACATTGCTGGATGCATTATTCAAATTTGTTTTTTGTTGTTTTCTTCTTCTTCTTTTTTCCTTTGAAGGCGAGGGAGTTTTGCTCAGTGGGTGGCTACTGGTGTGACACGGGGCATTGCTGTGGGAATGGAGACTGCTGCACGTACTACTATGAATTGTGGTGTAAGTATTACATTCAAGATTTTTGTGGCTGTGACTTTGTCAGTCCTTCATTTAAAGAAATACAAGGAGAGCTGTGAATTGCTTTCCTGAAATTATCAAGGAGAGCTATTTACTGTACTGTCCTCAAAACAAGGAGGACACTTTCATTAATTGTGACTGTTCCTGAAATTGTTTAAGTGATGGAAGTCCAACTAATTTAATTTACATGTCGGTTTAGAGATTTTAATAAGATGCTTTGTCTAACCCTTGAAATACCCTCCATAAATCACATTCAGTTAAGTTTGGCTTTGCACAATGTATATTGTCTGTGGTCGGTTGGCTTGATCAAGCTAGTGGTACAATATTGGGGGGAAGCATGCATCTGACTCACATGAGTGCCTGATCTACATGCAGTGTCCTGCCAAACAGCATGCTCCATTTGTGTCTTTCAACACTGGTGACCTAAACCCTTGTTGTACTTGGAAATGCAAGGTCTGTCCCGGAGTAGGTTGCCTGCCCCAGAGTCTGTAGACTGCCCCAGAGTCTGTAGACTGCCCGTGTGTCCATTGACCCTCAATCCTGTAGGACCCCCTTAATAAACTGCATAAACTGGTAGGGTGAAAGCGTTTTGCCAGTCGGATCTGCTAAAGCCTTGTCCGCACTGGACTTTTTTAGGTAAAATTTACAGAGACGATAGGTACTTTCCCATTTTAAGTCCAGTGCGGACAGCCTAGGACGTTTTCCTCTCAGTTACTTTTCCTGAGTCCAGCGGTTACTTCTACCGGGCAACTGCTGCCCAGGAAAACTGACCAGGTAACTTTTCCCGAGACGATAAGTCCAGTGCGGACAGTGTGAGTCGGTAAAAGCGGCTCAGAAAAGCGTACATCTGGCCCGAGTGCAAGGTCATGCTTCACAGGAAAACCACGCATGCGCTTTGCATTGTTTCACCGCGGTGCGGTGCATATGTGGCAAAATTCCAAATTCCAGTGCGTTGTTCCTCTTTTGGTCGCAATCATGGCAGATATTATTATTGATAAAGTCAGAAGTTTGATTGGTGCTAAAGACATAGGCCTGCGTGTACACATCGGCCGGAAAAATGAAATAGGCATGCGTGATTTGGGTCAATCGCGTCAATGTAGAAAGGTCATGCAAAGCGCCCTCATGGGTCGTTATATTGACAGCTCGGTTACTTCTACCACGGTCTCGGTAAAAAAATTCCTGTGTCGAAAGTCCAAGTGCGGACAGTGGTCACATTTTACCATTTTTCATTTTACCATCGTCTCGGTAAAACCTTCCAAAAAAAAAGTCCAGTGCGGACACGGCTTTTAATAGATGTATTTGAATTTTCAGGTTGCTTTTTACTGAGAATGTCAGAGGGGTAAAAGACGCAAGTTGCCGAAGGAACTCATTTCCATGTAGCATGAGGAAATAGAGAAAGAACCAAGAAAATTTAAGTAGAAGTGCTGAAACTATACTACAAAGGAGCAGACACACTTTTCCAGTTTTTCTTGCGCTATCACAGGGATCAATTAGCTGAAACTTCCCTTGGGCTATCATATTTGATCAGGGGCTCTGATGGAAACATCCTTTGAATCAGATTTTTATTGGGCAAGTCTGCGCTGGTCTTGATCAACAAGCGATTTAATCTGCTCTTCCTGTCTGAACCAAGGAAGGAAAAGGGTGGGGGGGGGGGGGGGGGGGCGGGTGGGCATCTTGATGTTAGAGTGTCTGCAGGTGTCCTTGTGGTTTGAAGAAGACAGCTTGAGCTGTTAATCTGCTGTGGTAATTCTAAACAACCTTTGTGTTAATAAAATATAAAAAAAGTTTCTCAAAGTCAGGCATGAGATTTTTCAGTCGTTTGTCTGAAATCAGACTTTTTGAATCTCAGAGGAAGACGTTATTACTGGGACATTTTATCAATTTTCAGGCTTTTTTCTTAATAGACAATCTCATCCCTGCAAAGTGATGATTTTTTTGTCTAATTTGTATACTGTAGCCAAACGTTGTATGGTTCCTGCAGTAGTGATTAAAATTTAGATGTCTTCTGTGGCTTTGCGTGGTGGAGATTACAAAAGAGAAAAGATCTGGGGATGCACCGTGTGCGGTTTGTCTCAAAGAATGTGCCATAGGTATACTGCACAGTGTTGGATTTTGACAGGTTGAGGAAGCTTCGTAGTAAAAATGCCTAAGTGGTTCGAGTTAACTGTAGCTTTTTAGAACCCAACTTCTCTTTTAGTCACTTTTCATATGGCGTACGTGTATCTTCAACTTTTCTTACATGTATTTGCTTAAAATTAGCTTGGCCCAGAATGGTCTTGTATGGGGCCTTTAGAATCTAGGGCTTTTGCAGTCTATAAAAAGAGGCGGTACGTTAAAAAGTACTGTATGCTGATGTGTGTGTTGCAGGTTTGCATCTGTATCGTGGTGGCCGTGTGGCCTGATGATCTAGGCATCAATGGTGTACACGGTATGTTTATGCAGGTCATGTAATTCCCAGGCACTCATGAAATGGGTGACTGAGATCACCCCACACTGCTTCTTTTTTTTCCTTGAGGAGTGTTGTATGGTATTCATGCGCATGTGTTCCAGTACATTAGAAACATGTTTTTTTTCTTGGCCAGATGCATTGTGCAATTTCAAGCTTGAACTTATTAAGCATATAGTCCTAACGTTATTGCCATGTTGTGACTGGCTAGTATTTGCTCGTGAATATATGTAGTTCCTCCAGTTGTGTAGTGTAAGCGTTGAATAAAACATTTGGTTGGGCTGCTCCGGTGGCTTATAGCCGTTTCACACTATACTCTTACCCGGGTAATTGCGGGGGTTTATAACGAAAAATTTAACCCTGAGATTACCCTGGTAATATGGCGTGCTCACACTGCACTTCGCGGGGCTAGAAATTCTCCGGGTTAACTGCCTCAAAACCCCACTTAACCCGGGTAATTTCCAACCCTGCTCGCGAAGTGGGTTTAAAACCCACCAATCTCGGGGTTAACGACGACCCTGAGACGATTCTCCGGGTTACCATCGGTAGTGTGAATGCTCGCCGGATTTTCTTTAACCCGGGTGTAGGTGGGTGCGCTTCGTCTTCAGCCAGCTACAATGTAATTAATTTTGGCCAAAGCACATCCACTTTCATAAAGATTTGAAAATATCCACCCCAGCCCAACTTTCATGGTACTTATCAATTTGTCTGCAGGAGGAAACTTTTCAGATTGATATCATTTTTTGAAAAAAATTTGGGTGGGGAGGGTTGTCACTTTCGAGGGCTATTTGTTACAAGATTCTAGATTTTAAATTATTTTGTATGCAAATTGCCCATCACAAGCCCTAGGGCACTTGAGGTGTGGGCTACTTAGGAAAGTGTGGAAGAACCAGCCCCTCACACTGAAATAAGACCAGATAATCTGATCTCTTCACAGTGTGAATATAGGGATGGGATGGGATGGGTAACTTGTCCACTGCAAGGCATTAATAATGCCTCCACCCATATTAGACGTAGAAGTGTCTTAGCCCAGGACCGGGCTCGAACCCACAACCTGCAGAATCACCGGCAGATCGCGAATTCAGTGCTCCAAACCATGAGGCCACGCCACTTCCACAAGAATAGTATAATTACTCTTACTTGCAAGTCTCGAAGTGAAAATTACATTATGGATCAGGGTTTTGGGAGGGCAGAGGTCAAGCAATGCACATTCTCTGGGTTACCATTCGCATAGTGTGAATGCGGTTACAAGTTATCCGGGTGCGCGCTGAAGCTGAATTGCGGGATTATTAATTTTGTAGTGTGTATGAAACCGATTCTCCGGGTTAGTTTCTACCCGGGTAATGGACTGCTACCCGGGTGATTAATTACCTGGGTAAGTTCAGACTGAAACCCCTAATAATAGTGGTGAAGCGTCTGATTTTGGATCTCATGTGCCCGATTCTCAAATTGACTGTTTTGGGGTTTTTCTTGACCAATTTTCTGTTAAAAACAGTTTAGAGTAAACTTAAGACTGCTCCTTTTCTAATTCGTGGTTTGGAGGAAAAAAGAGTCAAAGAACCAACCAGTCTTGCAGCTTCCATTGCATAGTACACAGAATCTCGCTAGCCAATTACAAGATGGCAACAAGGCCACATGACTAACGAGCTGTGTAATAAGCGCTGGTGCCTCTCCACTGTAGTGACCTATATTGATAATGTCCTTAGGCATTTAAATTGGGGCTTTACATATATAATGTGATGACCTATTTCCCATGATTCTCTGGGATGTTAACCTCCCGCTGGGTCATTGCTGATAAGAAACAGTCAGTTCCTCCCTGGTTTCTAAACAGCTGTTTCAATAGTGCTTTCCTGCCGTGTAATAAGATGCGCCATTGTCCAAATGCCCCATGTGCATTTTCCAGAACGCAGCATGTTAACTGGAACTTTGGAAGATATGTCAAGTGTAGGGGTTTGGCATATGTATACATGCAATTTACTCATTACGTTGGGTGGGGGGGGGGGAGACCCTTTCCTTTGTGGAATAATCTAATGATTCTTTTTCTCAGAAGATTTTCCCTCGGGAATAATGCATACTGGGTACATTTTGAATAGATGTTTGTCTGTTGTCTAGCCGCCTGCTCAGACATTACATCTGTCCTTGGCCACTTCCTTCAGTGCAGGATTTCCCTGGTGAAGTATTTGACTCCCACAACGTTTATAAAGGCTTTAGCCAATCAAAAAGAAAGCAACAACACATTATTTTCTAAGTAAAAATGCACATGGTTACTGATATTCGTGGAAGATCATTGTGGGGATTAGCTACATGTCTTCTCATTGTGTATTAGACAGGGCTCACAAACCCCGGGGGTAACGGCCAATTTTTTTGCCATTACCCCTGAGATAACTTTGAGATTTCGTAGTGAGAAAGGGGTATATTTTGCTCGGGGTTGTTTGTCCGTTGTTGACAAACAGTGTTGTGTGTGGAAAATCATATTAAAATTGGAGGATTTAGGACTGTTGGCGAACGCATGAAAAACAGTACAAAAATGGAAATAACTACTAAATTTTGAGGTTCCATAGGTTTGTGCACAAACATTGATGCACCCAGCACGCTTCACTCTGCAGAGCGGGTTAGCACTCTAGTACATAATATACATGTACATGTACATGTACATGTAGCTCTATGGTAGTACATGTACCATACAATGTTTTCATTTTATGTGAGCCTAAAGCCCTGTCCGCACTGGACTTTTTTGGTAAAACTTACCGAGACGATGGGTACTTTTCCCATTTTAAGTCCAGTGCTGACAGCCTAGGACGTTTTCCTCTCAGGTACTTTTCCCGAGTCCAGCGGTTACTTGTACCGGGCAACTGCTGCCCAGGAAAACTGACCAGGTAACTTTTCCTGAGACGATAAGTCCAGTGCGGACAGTGCGAGTCGGTAAAAGCGGCTCAGGAAAGCGTACATCCGGCCCGAGCGCGAGGTAATGCTACACATGGACACCACGAATGCACTTTGCATTGTTTCACCGTGGTGCGGTGGATATGTGGCAAGTTTCCAAATTCCAGTGCGTTGTTCGTCTTTTGGTCGCAATCATGGCAGATTTTATTATTGATACAGTCGGAAGTTTGATTGGTGCTAAAGACGTAGGCCTACGTTATGCACATCGGCCGGAAAAATGAAAAGGCACTCGTGATTTTTCCTCCATGGGTCAATCGCGTCAATGTAAAAGGTCACACAAAGTGCCCTCATGGGTCGTTATATGGACAGCTTGGTTACTTCTACCACGGTCTCTGTAAAATGTTCCCGTGTCGAAAGTCCAAGTGCGGACAGTGGTACATTTGACCATTTTTAATTTTACCATCTTCTCGGTAAAATCTTCCAAAAAAAAGTCCAGTGCGGACACAGCTTTAGCATTTAAAAATCGGAGCACATTTTTCAAAGGTATTTAACTCAACCTTCAGGGATGCAATCCTGTGAAACTCTTGAGACGACGTGTTATAATCATAAAAACTGTTTCTCTCCCCTGTTATCTAGGGTTTTGGTTGGTCTGGTTCCTGATAGTCTTCATCATTGGATTCTGTGTCTGGCAGCGGAAGAGGTTCCACCCATGGAGGGGACACACCAACAATCGCACCTGCTCAATTCAAGACTTTCTCAGGGGTTTCAATTTTGACAATATTACACCAGGTATGTTCTTACCAAGAACCTATGAATGCATGCAGCCACTCTCAGTCAGTGCGACACTCTTGAGAAGAAAATGTCATTCAAATGATGAAGTAAAAGTTCAAAGTAATGTTAAATTCTAAATGTCCTGTCATTAAGTTGCAAGGTTGAATGTCCCAAATGGTGTCATGTGAAAAATGTACAGATTTGAATCTTTGTTATCAAAGTCTTGGGTATACATGTAGGTTCCTTGGGCTTCGTTCCCACAATGGTTACAGACTGTCCCAGACCAGATCTCAGACAGTCATGGGGAGACAAGTCCAGCGTTTCAGCAATGCACCGCTTTCCCAAGAATTATCCAAACATCGGCATCCCTACAATGCTTCGAATCCAATTTCAAAACAACTTTTGTTCAACCAAACATTCTTGTAATCGTAATCAATATAACCGTTTCAAGACAGTATTCAATGTTTTTGTTGTTTTATTTTAGTGTACACTTTCTTTTTGACAGAAGTGTTACAATTATTAAAGTTTTAATATTATTCCAGTTTGAAGAATTCCACGATTGGTCTTGTGTGATGCACGAACTGAAGAAAAAAAATGTGAAAAGAAATTATAATCTTTTTTAAATGTTCTATTTTTGATTGTAAAATAGTGCCACCTTGCAAGTTGCCCTCGTACTCGGAGATAGGAGACACTGTGGGCTACGACACTCCGCCTCCACCATACACATATTACTATATCCAGGCAGCTACGTCCGGCTTCGGGAATGCTAACAGTACAGGCTGTCACTCGTGCGGCAGCAGCGGCGGGCTCTCGCCGCTGACGCCAAGACTAACTGAAGCGGCAATAGAAACAAGGGGGTAGGTATTTTTTCACCGTCCTCACTTTGTTATTCATGGTCGTCATCGGAAAGTTGAAAGGCAACAAGAGGCACAATTGCACCTGTTCTTTGCTTGTGATGGCCGTTGAAATGTTCCCATAGACATATTGATTTCTTTTATGCAAGTGCCTTTAGCCATGGGGAATTGACTCCTTGCCGTTTTTAATAATACAAAATTTATAACACGCCTTTAATTAATAAAATGCTCTGAGGCGTTACAGTAAGGATAAAAAATAGCCACGGTTTGTACAACCAAAAAAACACCTGGCCAGTTGCCGTCTATATGCACATTCCTGCGCGCACTCAATCCATTCATGTTTCAACTATATTGTTCTTGAATGAGAGTGTAGTGAATAGATGGAGCTTTTTCAAACAAAGCTTTCATTCACATGAAAGTGGGGCCTCCAAGTGTGATGAATAGGACCACGGTTCAGTGTGGCGCCTATTGTTGGCATACCAGCCAGTCCCCCCCTCCCCTCCCTCCCTCGTCAATAACAGCTGGACACAAGGGGTTAAGGAAGTACCAGGCCTGCAGTGTTGTCACGTTTTGTATCTCTGCTATCACTCATTGTATTCCGTGTACCAGATTGACAGATTGCTCACATGGTTATGCTCAGCCCGTTGTGATATTTTGCAATGGAGCAGCTGTCTCTGTCTAGTTTCCGAAGTCGTAGTGGAAATTATAAGGTTGATCGCAACATCAGGGGCACCGGCTATTTCAGACTGGGGCCTTCATTGCAATTCACGGGCTCGGCAAACGTATAGCGAAAAATGCAAGCTAAATGTGTTTTTGTAATTTTTTTGGAACATCCACCATGGACATTTGTTTAGTCAGAAGTATGCCTTGACATTTGTTAGTATTTGCAACTTGTATCCCCCCATTTCATTAAATGTGGACTGATCAAGGGTAAACAAATTGCATTCAAGTTGTCTCCTCCGAGTTATTCTGTCGAGATCTTCACAGTAAATGATGCAAGACATTTCATCACCCTAGTCAACAAATGGCTCAATTATCATGATCAGTGTCAACAGCCCTGCTATCAACGCAGAATTTTGCTCTTTAAAGTTCAGCTGTTATCATGATAAATTCACATCACAAAGTAATGGTTGCATGCAGCGTCCAGTACCCTCCTTAGTGGATGTGGCGTTCCAAAGTCCCCTGCCTATCAGATAAAGAGCGGGTAGGAGTTATTTGTTCTATCTTGCGGGGGAAAAATGTGTCATCGAGGTCCATTCTATTTAACTGAAACTTGACTTGTGAACCGGGCCAAAGTTTGATGCCATACTCAATTCTGTTTACTTCAAAAAGTTTTTTTTGTTCTGTCTTTTTTGGTATTAAGTCTGTTATCAGTGTTTTTCTGCTGCAGAGACTGCAGAAACACCTGTCTGAAGTTTATTTCTAAACATGCGTGCATGACGTTATGGAAACATATTGTTTGAAAAGTTGAGCAAAATTAGCTGGTGTAACGTTTTGAACTTAAAAGCAAGTTGTTTCTCGGAGGTCATTTGCCTTTGAGAGAAAGAACTCGCTTTAAAGTTCAAAGCGGTTTGGCCAGCAAATTTTGTTGATTTGTGCATTTCAGGTCAATTGAATCAATCATCAGTTT
Source organism: Hippasteria phrygiana (assembly GCA_037893225.1). Classification (NCBI taxonomy): domain Eukaryota; kingdom Metazoa; phylum Echinodermata; class Asteroidea; order Valvatida; family Goniasteridae; genus Hippasteria; species Hippasteria phrygiana. The sequence goes on along the minus strand of JAZGUH010000400.1, from coordinate 518,452 downwards.
GCAGCAGTGTTTATATTTAGTTTAAAAAGTTGAATGAAGGATATTAAGATTGCTCTCGTCGTTGCACTGAGAGTTAATTTTTAAAAATGGGCTAATAGGGAAATTGGTACGCATATTATGGATGAAAGAAGACAGAGTTGTCCCTTGTTGAGAAGGACTCGGCTAAAATGTAAATTTCTGGAAGGCTTTTACCATTTGAACGTAATTATTTTACAGAGAATCAAAACGTTGCAGCCAAGAAAGCTGCTGTTAGCATCAAATTTGATTACTTGGAACACTGTTGTCACAGGATAAATCATTGTATACATTCTTCAGATGAAATTTTATATAATGTACTTTTTTGATTTTCCAGAGTTGACGGAAGTGAGAGCAGATTGGAGACACCGGACTCAAGTGAGGCGCCACCAAGCTATGCGCAGATCATGGAAACATCTCGCGAGCGAGAAATGCGTGCCGTTGCCGAGGCACTCACTCAGACTCTAACACCATCCCGCACTCCCATCGTAACCCCTGGTGCCACACCGGTTGTGTCACCACCTGCGACACCGGCACTAATTACCCCTCGAGCAACACCTGCGGCCACACCCACAGCCACGCCAGCCGCCACACCCAGGCCGACACCCTGTGCGACTCCCGCCATGACACCAGCAATATCCAGATCCCCCAAGTCCTTCTCCCCTGCCGGCAGTCCAAAGCGCCTGTCGCCTGCAGCCAGCCCCATGAGGCAGTGCAATGAACACGCGGGTGGAAGCCGGAGCAGCGCGGCCACGCCCACAGCCACACCCACCCCCTCACCCACCCCCTCCCATATCAGCACCTCAGGGAATACATCGGCAGCAGACCGAGGCGTGACCACCACCATTGTGGACTTGCAGATCAACGACAAAGGGTCGCTGAACTATATCACAAGGCTGACGTGAGACGAACTCGGTGACGGGGCGAGTAGCTGTTCCGCTGGATAATTGTGTCCAAGATGCATGGATAGATATTGCCAGTCTGGTGCCTCTTCGATTAGAAATTTACTGCTTAGTCTGTCTTGATCTCAAAGATCGCCCAGGTTTTTTTTGTCTGTTTACAAAGCTGAAGAACGGCTCCATCTCAAAAGAATGGTAAGAAATGTGTTGTGGATTCCTTTAAGCCAAAGATAGTTTACCTCTGGCATGGGCCTGTGTTAACCCCATGAGTACGGTATTTTACGGGAGACGTCGGGGTGCCGCGGCGGCTCTGGGAAGCCAAGCGAACCGCTACAATGTGTTTGTGCAGTCAAGCGTAACATATACACAATAATCCAACAGTGGATTGAAACGGCACAAACAGCGGCCAATGGCGTCATCCGGCCTGGTGGCACTGTTTAATCTAACAATGGATTGAAACTGCACAAACAACGGCCAATGGCGTCATCCGGCCTTTTGGCACTGTTTTTTTTGGCGCCATATGGCGTCATCCGTACTCATCCGTACGCAAGGGTTTAACCATCCATTCTAAAACTGCTGCTTACAGTGTAATGAAGTTATGCTTTTGCATGGTCTTTAATTGCATGCTGGAACATCTACAATTTGGCTGTCTGGAAACCAGCAGGAGTTCGTTTTCTGTCATCAGTTGTGAACATGTTAGCAATTCAAGTCAGGGCAGTTGTACATGAAGGTATATTTATTTCTAGATTTTGTGCTTTTTTGTCCCCCCCCTTCTTCCAAAGATTTTTCCGTGTGTTAACATTTATATTATATTGTCACCAAAATAAGAGGATGTGGTATTGTCTTTATCTGTGAGCATTTAACCCATTGAGCCCGGATGACGTCGGTAGGCGCGGATTGAAAACTACCACCAGGCCGGTTGACGGCTATACCCGCATTCTCTGCATTTTCAATCCATTGTTGGGTTATTGTGTACACTACACTTGGCTGCACAAGCCGGCATGGCACCCCAGCGCCCCATTAGAACACCCGGACTCAATGGGTTAACTATATTTTCTTGAATTAGCTCTATAGCTTACAAGTACGAGTTAGTGCCATGAAGATATAGCTTTAACGTTTTTCTCACATAGTTTTATATGTGAACTTCTTCAGTTGCAGCTTTGTCTATTAAATGTGATGCAAACTGGTTTTGTACAGCTGATTGATTGGTAATGGCACCGATATGGTGCAGTCCTTGTGGTTTCGGTACGGTTGCGGTTAAAGTGCGTTTCTTTGCGAAATATCTTCTTCTTTTTTTGAAAAAATTGTCTTTTCCTCTGTGCAGAGATTGTGCAGGGCTTAATTTGATATTTTTTTCGCTTGCGTAGAAACCAGTGTTTGGTGGATGCTTGTTGCATTTTGCAGACCAAACAAAAATGGGATATTTGCGGCCAGTGCCTAAGAATGATTGGTGCATTTTTCTTTTTTTTGGGGGGGGGGGGATGTTTGTAAAATTGGTGCAAAAAGTCATTGCTGTTGATAGAGGAACATTTGTATTTTCCTCTCTTTCTCTGTTTCATTTTTGGCAAATTCATGTTGTGTGAACTTTAGCAGGCGAGGAGCCTGAGCATAGAAATACTGACCAAATACAATTGGTTTGTGTCGCTGTAAATGTTCACTTAGATTTTTTTTTGGGGGGGGGGAGGGGGGAGAAACTTAGACATTCTTTGCATTTAGATAAATAACATGTCTGTGTAAATAACCAGTGCAATGTAAATTGTACAGAGTTACAAAGCGTTATGGAAGTGTATTTTCTGAATTTGAAATTGTCTTCTATAAAATGTTCGTGCCTAACAGCGTTAACTGTTGAATGCAGAAATTGCACTAAATTGATCCACCTACTGTCTGGACACCTTAATTAACCCTTGCCCCCCTCCCATGTCCACCAAAACCCAACACCTATTTTTGCTTGATTTCCATGGATTTCGGGACTGTAAATCCCAGCCACTATTTACTTTACCAGCCTTTCAAGTATTCCTACTCTTTCCTTTTGTTTATTATTTTTTTTTTTTTTTTTTTAACCTTGCTCCTACTTTTTTCCTATTTTCTTGTCCCACAACTCCGAAAAATGAAATATCATTAGATGTTTTTCACACATGTAAAGTGTTACGTACTAGTACAAAGACCAGTGTAAGTACTGCACAATGTTGGATTTTGGTGGATTCGGGAAGGCTTGTAAAAATGAGTGTTGATTAGTGCACTTTTTGTCGGCATGTAAGTAAGTTGCATAAATTGTTTTGAACACTGTTGGGTCCCCTGACAGTAAATAAGGGAAGTTAGACCTGGGCCCAATTTCATGGCTCTGCTAACCACAGCTTTCCGCGCTTACGATCACCATTTTGCGCTACCAGGAAAAATTCTGCGCTAACCCTGTAAGCACAGAATCCTTAGTTACGGGATGTGCGCATGCTCAGGAGCCAAAATTCCCCGCTAACGCGTGAAATACGCTTGCCGTAAGCACAGAATTTTCTGCTACAGTAAGCGGGGATTTTTCGCCAACGGTAAGCAGAGCCATGAAATTGGGCCCTGCATCCTTCTGTGAGGCACACAGATACCCATTCTTGGAGTTGTAACATTGTAGGACACGTAATAAACATGCACTCAAATTCACCGAGTACAGCTGTACTTGTATTTTTAAGTTGTTGCCAGCATAATTGTATATAATCAGACAAAAATTATCAAAAAAAAAAAAAACATTTGTTGAAAACTTATATTTACGATTTAGAGAAAAAACAAATTACACTTATCATAAAAATGTAATACTAGTGCATGGACAACATGTATGCAGTAGTGAACATTTTAGAATTTGATATCAATTTTCATATTGTTTCAGGTAAAAACTTGTGGACAGCGTACGTACGTATGTAACTTTAGTCTTTCAATTTCCAAAGCTCCAAATTTATTATTTTCTGAACATCTTTGAGGGGAAAATGTCAGATTGGATTTGGTGGTCCGTCTCACCAATTCATATTTACCACAGTTTCTCTTTTTAAGATGCTGGCAGAATTTTAAATGGTTTAGAAATATTTCGTCCTTATTTATTACCTTATTAGAATGATTTATAACTTTTGTCTATACAAATTTACTTAATCACATATTTCAGTTTAAACTTGCTGTTGTGTTAAAACACACCGAGTTTTGTTAATTTGAAGGATCTTATAGAGGTTGTTTGAATTGGATTTTCGGGAGTTTTTGAAAGCTGCTTTTGTACATGCTGATGTACAGCAGAAGCGCATAGCCTTTTAATACAAAATGCTGTATGATTTCTGATGTTCTGACAGTGGCATATATGGATGAAAAAAGGCTTTGGACATCAGAAAATGTAAAATAATATTAAGGAAAAAAAAGAAAAAAAATGAATAATCTCCCCACCTAAGGCTGTTGAGATAGGTTGGACACAATAGGCCGGTGCTGTGTGATTTATGAAAATACAAAAAGACGTTTACCCCAACCTACAGCACTTTCCTATTCTGTCCTTTGTATCTCAAGAAAGTCAATTTTGACAGCTTGATGCCTGCATCGGTGTTTTTCGGCCATTGGTGCTATTTTTATATATTATATTGAGGGGAACGTGCATAATATGTGTTGCACCGAGTGGTTGGTCACACATTATTATGTTCAAGATATATACATTTCTTTCTGCTTTAGCAATTTCAACGTGTAACCAAAATTCATTGTAATGGCATAGATTTAGTCTCGAATTTCGACGACTTCTTTAAAATGTTGTACATTTACCGAGAGCATGTGCCATCAATCATCTGCTAGGAAAGAGAAGGAGAAAAAGTCTGAAATTTGTAACTCGGATGCTGCCCAGTTATTTTTTTTGTAATAATTAGTTCGGCTCCAGATTTATAAGATACTGGTTTCATTAAGATGATTAAAATTGATTGAGAATGATGCATGCTCTCTCTGAGAACTGTTTTTGCTGCAGAGTGGAGCTTTAATAAACACTTAGATTGTTTTATAGAGGTAACACTTTAAAAGTATTTAAGAAAATGGAGGTTTTTTGTCGCATTGAGCCACTAGCTTTTTGCCACGATAACAGCAACACGACTAGGCCGTTTTCTGTGTACCAGTGATGGAACTGTAATGGAACTGTAAAATTCCATTTTTATGGGGCCGGTTCGATTGGTCTTCCCAGATCACATCAGCCAAAAGGGTTATACCCAGTGTCATCAGGGGCTAAACAAAGGCATTCACAGGGACATAGGTTTGCATTATTTATGGCAACCTATCCGACCCCATTCTCAAGCTTTTCTAAACAAGGGGTCAGGGTGTTCGGGTTGTGCTTGGAGAGATACCAGGAAGAAAAGAGAATTTATTTGTAAAGATTTCACTTTTTTTTTTTGATTCACTGTTTGGCATTTGACCGTAAGGGTGGGATCACACTGTAAATATTGAATGGCTTGGTCGTTGGACGAATTTAGTTTGTATATAATATTAAAATTCTCTGTAAATAACGTACAGTATTCTTCCTGTATAATGTCATGCCAAAGAAAGTATACATTAATACAAAAAGTATTACTGGAAAAGATATCTGCTGGTGATGGGTGATTTTTGTATTTGAGTGCAGGGTGGTTGCCAGGGCCGTCTCCATAGGGTGAGGTGGCGAGTGGGGGGGGGGGGGGGGGGCTGGCTGGATGTTGCAGTTGGTGGGGGGGGGGGCGCTCAGTGTTTTTTCTTTATAATATTATTTGTGCATTTGTAAAATTTTCAGTAGGGGGGTGACTGGGGTGGCAATGAGTTTTTATAGGGGGTGGGGGGTGCCCAATCATAGGGAAGAAGAGTCCGATATTCATATGACTCGGATATTCATATGACACCGGCCTTAACAGATACAAACAACGAAGGAAGCCCGAAATCAGGAAAGCATGTTGGCCAGGCCTAAACGTTTGTGCGGTCATCAGCCAAGATACTTCCCGGCATGTTTTTTTTTTTTTTTTGTGGGGGGGGGGGGGGGGGGGATCTGAAGGGAAATTAGACTAAAGATGATAGTGACATTGATACAAGCTGATAAGAAAAAGCGGATCCACGGGAGTAGGGGTGTAACCAAAATGATAGCAATAGATGATAGACGAACCTTTTTGCGTAACCCGAATTATAAGATCTAAAAGTTAATGTCCGAGTTCAGAATGTGGGCGTCCCCGCCCACCAATTTTTTTTTATCCTATGATTATGAAGCTTCCACCGACAAGTAATAGGGAACACGACAAGAACATTTCACAATAGGACTTTTAAAAACTTGACAAATCATCGCCGAAACAACATCATTTTCTTTAAATCAAAGGGGAAAAAATTTGGAAAAATTCTATGATATCTGCATATATCTAGATGCATGCCTGGCGTGCTGGGAACTGCACATCAAGCCCAACGGTGAGGTGGAATAGCGCCCTCTGTCGCTAGTAGTACATTATTAACAAGATGGCTGCCTCCATGATGGTCTAACGTTTTCACATTGTTGCTTTGTTAAATACCAAGATTCCTCGTATATTTACGCAAGAAAAACGTAGCTAATGAAACATTGCCACACTGACTTGTTCCTGCGCCACAAGACACTCATGGTTAGCTTACCATTAAGGAAACTGAGAGGTAACGTTAATTTTCACAAGCCTACGCCGGCGTCGGCGTCCTTTGCCCGGTCATGCCGGTGTCTACTTCCAAAAATGTAAGGCTCTCCGTTAGCCTTACAAGGATATGTGATTTTGGTCCCCGTAACTCAATGGGATTTGCAATACGCTCTTGCGATATCATTTACAATGTTCCAGAATTCCACTTTCCCAAACCTTAATCTCCCCAGAAGGTTATCCAATCCCTCCTACATATCTTTTAGACTTTTGCGGCCCATTTGCGGAACATTGAAACGGACAATTTATTGAGTAATGGAGTTTTTACTCACCAAACGACGTATGCAGCCGAGATGAACATGGCGTCGCACAGCTGACTAATGCAGTCCTCCAGACTGCGCATGCGCGAGGATTTTTCGAAGAAATTTGGGGCTCGACCATTTTTTGAAGGGGGGGGGGCATCTTGTCTACATCGCGCAACGGTGATGTGTGCATGACGCGCTTTACACATCGTTGTGTGTGTTTGAACATTCGTTCTGTTTTAAAATGAACATTTACGGAATATTTTTGGTGCTGATTAATAGTCGGTATTGCAACATTTAAAGTCAATGCAGCTAGGGTAAGTCGTTATAATTTGATTTGTTGCATCATCTATCTAAAAATAGCTACGTGGCTACCCGCCATGACATTTAGACGTATGGGCATAACAAACATTGTCAGGCCAAGGAACAACACTAGTAGGTATAATAGCGCGCCAATAATTAATCACATTGCACACATCACCGTTGTGCGATGTAGACAAGATGCCCCCCCCCTTCAAAAAATGGTCGAGCCCCAAATTTCTTCGAAAAATCCTCGCGCATGCGCAGTCTGGAGGACTGCATTAGTCAGCTGTGCGACGCCATGTTCATCTCGGCTGCATACGTCGTTTGGTGAGTAAAAACTCCATTACTCAATAAATTGTCCGTTTCAATGTTCCGCAAATGGGCTGCAAAAGTCTAAAAGATATGTAGGAGGGATTGGATAACCTTCTGGGGAGATTAAGGTTTGGGAAAGTGGAATTCTGGAACATTGTAAATGATATCGCAAGAGCGTATTGCAAATCCCATTGAGTTACGGGGACCAAAATCACATATCCTTGTAAGGCTAACGGAGAGCCTTACATTTTTGGAAGTAGCCGGTGTCATGCTAAAAAGTGTCCCCTGCTAAGGGTCATACCATTACTAATCACCGTCAACACGCACAAACACCGTCAACACCTCCAAAACACATTCTAAATTAACAAAAGAGGCATAGAAATGTAATGCCTAGGCTAAAAATTAGGATTTCTGTCGGTTAAAAGTCACATTTCATTTATGAAAATGGAATTTGTTTTCTCTAACTAAGCAGCACGGCCGTTGGCCGCCATCTTGCCTTCGCACGCGCTGCGCGCCCGCGACATGGCTGAGTGAGGCACGGCTGCCGATTTCGGAGCTGCATGGAGAGGTCCGTTTTCTTGAAGAAAGAAATCGCATTTTCAGACGTAACCTCCCATTTTTAAGCCCAAATCGTTCCTTCCTCCATGGTTGAGCCATACTTTACGGTTTTGAACCGCATTTGTCAGTTAAGAATGTGTTTTGGAGGTGTTGACGGTGTGTTGACGGTGTTTTGCGTGTTGACGGTGATTAGTATGACCGCCTAATAGTGTCCGCGTATTAGCATATTGGCATCTGATTGGTCCTGCGCCTGTAACGTCACATTGTGTCCACGTTAAGCGTGCATCCAATTGCGGCTTGCTGTTGAGCTCGGGCTGTCAAGACGTCATGCATTTTTCATATTAATTTTCATTTTACAATTTCTTTGACTGACGCTTTCCTTTTTCCCAGTAATTACAAAGAATTTGTGGATTTGTTGAAATGGTTTTTAGTGATAGTTCAACTTATATTTGTTCAAAATCTGTGTGTTTTTCGTGATACTGACAGTTCGGCGATTGTGTAGTGTAAGGGCCCCTCTTTAGTTTTTATCAAAATAGAGTCGAGGGTATTTTTTCTCATTCCAAAATAACCTAAAGCAGACTTCTCTTAATTCTTTTGACATCTTTTTTTTGTAATTTTGAACAGTTTATTGCGGTAGAAATTGCATTTTATTATGTAAATGACATACAAGGTCTCGAGGTCTCGGTCTCGGTCTTGGGCCATTAGGTCTCGGTCTCGGTCTTCCAGGTCTCGGTCTCGGTCTCGGTCTCGGACCATCAGGTCTCGGTCTTGGTCTCGGTCTCGGACTTCGGGTCTCGACTACAACACTGTATATTACACTAAAATGTCCCAACAAAATTCTCAAAATTAAAGGTTGTGCCAATTATGAACACAAATGGATGGTTATTTTCCAAGATTTGCTGTTCCTTACCGATTTTGGTGGGGGGTATTAAAGTAAAATCTTTCCTTGTTTTCTTATAGGGAACAGGGCCCTACACTACACAATCGCCGACAGTTCACCTGTTGTCAAAACACACATGACCACAGCTGCATTTACGTTGATAAACAGGCGCAGGACCAATCAGATGGCAATATGCTAATAAGCGGACACTATTTCGCAGGGGCACTTTTTGGCACGACACCGGCCCGATCATTTGCCGATAGGCGATACGGACTGTACTGCCAGGCCGGCCCGTGATCGTGTACATGTATCTAACATGGCTAACAAATAGACAATTCAGTAAATTTTTTGTATTTTTTTTGGGGGCGAGGGGGTGGAGGGGATCCATTCCCTGCGCCCAAATCACGGAAACAGCATCTTTAAACCAAATATGATTTTTTTTAAAGACTTTAAACATGTTAAAGGAAATTGGAAAGATTTTACCCCCCACCAAAATCAGTCAGGAACAGCAACATTTTGGAAAATAGCCTTCTATTTGTTTTTAGAAATGTATAAACACTTGGCCCAACCTCTAATTTTGAGACTTCAGTCAAGAAATGTTCGTGCAATATGGGGGATAAAAGATGTTCTTTGCAGTCATGACAGTATATAGTCACTCAAAGTGGCACTTAATTACATGTTGGTTTCTGCCTCATTTTGTACATATTTGGCTGACATAAATCTTGAAATAACAGGTTTAGACACTTGTTATCAATCAGGGTTGGTTATTTTCCACGATTTTACTGTTCCTGACTGATTTTTGGTGGGGGTATTAAAGTAAATATTTCCAGGAAATTTACTAGCCTTCAAGGTCATTCAAAACATTTTGAATACATGAGGATTTGTCAGTAATTTTCAAGCCTTACTGAAAAATCATAATTTGGGACTTAACAGCCAATTTGTAGTTGGCTAACGGGCGTGACTATATAGTCCCCGGGTCTTTTTGTCGCCACTCGTACATATGTACATACGAGTGGCGACAAAAAGGACCCCGGCGACTGTATAGTCACGCACATTACATACACACATACGACCTGTAAAATTTTAACCTGTATTCATTTAATTCTTCTCAGATGGCAATCCCATTGTTGAGAATCCCTGCAATTGAGTAGATGACTGGGATCATCGTGGTACATGGACACCTGTGTCTCCCAATGCACACCTTTACTGAGGTCATTCTTCAACACTAAGAGGACAGTTTGGATGTCGGCACACAAAATGAAGACATGTTTGCAATACAAGATCGCAGAGGGATAAAAGCATTACCACAACCACTCTGTTGGTGCATCAGGATGATTAGAGAGAACCTTTGATGAGTAGGATTTGCCAAATTCTTTTTTTTCTTTCTGAATTTTTCGAGAATCTCTAATTCATGGAATTTTTTGCAGCTGAGGTTTTCTGGAATAAAAACATTCTTAGCTGTGGTTTTTAACTGAGTTTGTTTGCAACGGGGCAAATTAGCCTGCAAAGTCTCTTCCAACCTTTTTTTTGACACGTGAAATAAGTAGTTTCTGCGTATTTCGATTCAAACAGTGGGCGTAATTTGATTTATTTTTCAAGTAAAAGAAGCTCTAGTTGCCATCAGTGATTGTTGAAAATTCACAAATTAAGGCTCCAATTTTATGCGATGTACACAATGCCCCCAAATCAGACAGGCTGTATGAAACTTGCTGAGACTTCCAAATCCGAAGTCGAATTCAACTAAAAAAAAGACACCTGGCCTTTTGTGCCGGCTGTATCGTGTAGAGTGACGCTTACTTGACGCGTTGCCATGGCAGTGAATCGGAAATCCAAGAACAATGAAAGTGGCAGCTGTACAAATGCCAACAGTATCTCCCAGCAGACGTCCATTAGCAAGTGGGTACGGAACCGGCCAATCGCCTACCCAGCATCGGTGTGTGCAGGCTCGGCCGTTGGTGTGCATTTCCGAGCTAACACCGGGTCCTCCCAGCGTAGACTGCTCGATGAGATCACCTGTTGTCTGTACGGCAGGGTCGTCCCCTCCGGCTTCTCCGATTTCTCCAAACTGAATGGGCATGAGGCTATCTTCAACCTGGAGTTTTCACCGAGTGGGTACGAATAAAATATTCATTTGCAGACAGGCGAAGTAAAAAAACAAAAAAACATGTTTAGCGTCTTTTGAGGCTTTGCATGGAGGAATATCGATATCGTTTCGGTTTGTGGTAACACCATGTGTTTATCTCAACTAACGAGAGGTATGGGTTCTGAAAAGAACCTTATCGCACAACTCGTGTCTCAACCTTCGTCAGGAGAAGATTAGAGCTGGCTAATCGAAACGTTGAGAACAACCCGAGAAGTCCCCATGGTTCTCCCTGAACCATATTTCTCACTTATCGACAGTAGAGAAAACGAGTTGCCCGAAATTGGTTCTCCCTTGAACCCATCTCACTTAACGAAGGTTAAGACACTAGTTGTGCAATAAGGTTCTTTTCAGAACCCATACCTCTCGTTAGTTGAGATAAACACATGGTGTTACCGCAAACCGAAAAGATATGTTTAGCGTCCCCGCCCGCTTCCATTTTGGAGGCCGTCTGTATTTTAAAACATTTTTACCAGTGGAAATGAGGTGAAAAAAATCCTAAAAATGTCAACCGATCCATCGGAAAAAGAAATACAAGCTTACTAAAACTATTAAAACCAATGTAAACATGTTCAATTCTCTTGTCCAACATATCTCTTCGTTTGTTTTTTTTATATCTTTGAACATTTGAAAAGCCAACGATTGTCGGAAATTTTAACCCTTACTCCCTAGGTGGTGTGAAAAATCGTATTGAAATTGGAGGATTCAGGACTGTTAGGGTTAAAAAGAATAGCGGTCATCTTGAAAATATAAAATAGAAAGCCCCTCCTCTAAAAAAAATTCCCCAAAAAACGGACAAAACCATGTTGTGTTGCATTTTGATGGGTTGAGGACTGTAGAGCCTTGGCACCATTACTTGACATGGAGCTATGAGTATCAACGAAAACTACATGAGAGCTCGCAAAAGTCCCATATTTATCCTGATTTTGTCCTCCAAAGTCCAACTTTTGTCTTTTGTTGTTGAAAATTTTGGACCTACTATTCTCCTACTTTTTCACCTGGGTGTGCTTGAAAGCGTACGATATAGTCTACTCTTTATTTTTGAGAGTATATAATAGCAACATTTTCTGTTTTTTATATGGAGCTATGTGAAAAAAATGAATTGGAATTATACCCAACCTTTACACAGAATTTCTTTTTCTTCCGACCGTTCACAGTGATATTCTCGTGGCGGCGTGTGAGGAGAACAGCATGCTGCTGTTTGATCCGCTGACGACTAAGCATATAACAGCAGTCCGCAACGCTCACTCAGACTGCGTCAATTGCATAAGGTAGGTGTCCACAAAAATTGTCCACAAATAATTCAAATGTGATGGGCCCATTAAATGCCCTTACCCCTACCGCACCGCAACCCGTTTTTTTTTTTATACAGTTGGCTTACAGAAACAAAAATAACTGTTGACAATTTTGACTTTCTGAACCCCTTGTGTCCGGCTGTTATTGATGGGGTGCTGGTATTTCAAGAATGGGCTGTGCAGCCAAGCGTAAATGCAAACAATAGGCACCACACTAAATAGAGTGGTCCTATTCATCGCACTTAGAGCCCTCCTTTCGTGTGAATGAAAACTTGGTTTGAAAAAAGCTCCATCTATTTATTAAACTCCCATTCAAGAACAAAAGTTGAAGCATGAATGGATTGAGTATGCACAGTGATGCGCATGCAGGTGACAACCGGCCAGGTTGTCTCTTTCAAACCGCGGCAATGGCTGATGTCCGCTTTCAAGAGGTTAATAAGATAAAGATCTGTGGGGTTCTGAAAAGAACCGGGGGAAACCCAATGTTTTGAACAGCATACTCTGACCAGAACCACACAAACTCACAAAAGAGATTTGCCACATGGTGCTACTGCAAACCTTTATCTAATTGCTATCTCCACCATGCAAACCTTAAAATATTTTGCTTTTTTAGCTGCGTCGCATCGCAGACGGGGCTCTATAAGCGCTTAGCGTTGTTGTTCTTCTTCTTCATGTTGTGCCAAATTTGTTTTCGCGACACGGCTCAACAGAAGAGGGCGCTACAATATTTACTATGCTTTACTGATTCATAGGTGGACGACGTGGCTCCTGCACGAATTCGTGCTTGTTGTTAGATGAGCTGACATTGCCAGTAAATTTTTATGAGTGCTAATTGTGTTTGCACAGAAACAAACGTGTTCTTGTAACTCCTTTATCCCTAACCCTGCCAGACGCAGCACAGTGCATCTGTGCTGACAGCTTGACCTTGCTGCACTCTGCACACAAGTCAATGTGATAAAGTATGCAATCTGATGCATCTGGCAGGGTTTCTAGCCAAAATACCCTGGAGGGTTAGGGTTATTGATTCCGCAAGGTTTTTTTTTTGTGCTTGATAACTGCAAAAAGACAGACCGAATTAAAGAAATTCTAGCAAAAGAATTCTAGCAAATATTTCTGTTCATTTCCAATGGAGCGCTCAAGCTTTTAGCCTTATGCGTGCTCTATGCACATGTGTGCGTAAAGTGAACTGATCTACGCTGTATATTTTTACCCAACCTGTAGGTTTCTGGACAGTAGAACATTTGCTTCAGGATCGGATGATTCTACTATTGCATTATGGGATATCCGTAATCTGAAACAGAAGGTGCGATGTCTGCAGGGCCACACTAACTGGGTGAAGAGCATTGAGTACTGCCAGCGGACTAGACGTCTCATCACATCGGCGTTCGATGGTGCCGTGGTCAGTTGGGACATAAACAGGTATTGAGTCCAATACATCTATCAGTTGTTCCCCTACCCCCTGAGCTGCCCCGCCCCCAAAGTGGGGATTGTCATTTGGGAACTGACAAACCCCCGCACCCCCGGGGCACCATTCTCCTGTACTAAAGTACAGGGCCGATTTTTTTTGGGGGCGAACAAAGACCACCAGCAAGATAGCTCAGTTGGTAGAGCACCGGTACGGTATTTCGGAGGTCACAGGTTCAAATCCCACTCCTGCCAATTTTCTTTGTTTGCTATAAAAATGTTGTTATAATTATTTGTAATTTCTTCTTTTTGTTATCTGTCAGCTATGAAGAAAACGGCACTCCGCACGAGAAAGTCTTCTACATCGAGTCACTCATGAGGACGCGGCTCACCCCCGACTGCACCAAACTGGTCATGTCCACGGCACGGGGATTCTACATCATCATCCATGACCTGGACCTGTCAACTCTGACCTCTGACCTGGCCGATATAGACTTCATGCGGTACTACCGGGTGGCCAGTCTGGAAGAGGAACCTGGCTCGGACATAAACTGGCCCGGGGAGAGCTTCCGGAGGGCCAGGAATCGAGTGGAGCTAGTGGTTGACTTCCCCGATGACAGTAAGGCCTCCTGTATCTCGTCCCTGGTCGTACATCCTCAGGGCTGGTCTATGATATCTAGATACACTACCAGAGATGATGATGCCGAGGTCAGAATCTTCTTCTTCATTTTTTCCCTTCTTTAACCCTAAAACCCCCTTCCATGTTTTTTTTATATGGGCCTGCTAAATCCAATAATTTCAAAGAAAACTGAAATGAGAAGCCTGCTAAATACAACGAAATCCAACAGCAGATTTGGTTGGATTCTGCAGTGTACCACCTACACACCAGCCTTGGCATTTTGCAGCTACCCTGCTGAATCCAACAAAATACAAGAAATATTTGTTCGTATGAGCCCAGCCAAATCCAACAAAATCTGATATTTCACCAGAAGTTTGCTTCTTCCCTTGTAAATACGACAGAATCCAACCGGTATATTTAGCTGCTACCCTGCTGAATACAACAATATCCAACACACCATTTGTGACCCGCTCTGCAAAAAGGGCACATAAGTCGCTGTATGCTTTTACGAGTTATGGGCAGTTCAATGTGAAGAGGGTAAAAAATTCTTCAAACAAGTGATTTTAAAGGGAGGGAATTTTTTGCATCTTGGGTACCTATATTATTCTATTTCATAACCAAAATCTTTGATTTCAGTGAATAAAGTTGGAAAAAGAATGTGTTTTTGTCGAGTGCTTCCATCTATTGCTTTGCTTTTTGTTTTTTTTAAATGGCGTGTTTCTCCTTAAGTCATTTAAAGAAATTCCTGAAAACAAACATGCAAATTTCCAAATATCTCGTGATTGCAAAATGCTACAGACCTGACACATATACCATATGAAAGCTTATAAAATGGCCTTTCCAGCTATATATAAAACACTATTTTCAAATTTTGCAACATATGTGCCCTTTTTGCAGAGCGGGTCACATTTAGTTTGTGTTGACTGCTAAATCCAACAAGTTACAACAAATGAGCCAAGTGTACATCTAATTAGCCAAGTGTACACAACTTGGTACCTCCCAAACCAGTCACAGTTGTCATTGCTGATGATGACACCTTTTCTTTGTTTTCTGCTCGGACAGACTGTTTAACAGGATATTTTTGGTCGTCTTTTTTCGTACAATGAGACCTATAAAGGTTTATATTGTTTCATAAATTGCAAAGTACACTTAAATGCAGACGGTGAAATTACAGTCGTACATCAGACACTTTGAACTGAACAAAAATTAGGTGTGTCTAATTTCTTCCTCCGAAATGGAAAAAAGGGCGAAAGGTTAATTTTACAGTCCCCACTTTACGCCCGCTTTAAGGAGACCAGAACATTCTTCAAATTTTGGTTAGTAATTTACGTGTAAAAAAAAACCTGTCAAATTTATTGTTTGAGCCCTTGTTTCTTACTGGTTTACTCTTTTTTCATATTATAGAATCTTGTAAGAATGTTTTTTTTCCAAGCTCATTTCTATTAGACGGGTTAGTATTACTGTGGGTTTCTTCCTGAAATTAATTAATTTGATCCGGAGCCTTTAGGTGTTAAAGGAAATATACAACCTTTGCAAATATTAAATAACAATATTACCAAATTATTATGAAAGAGCTTACTTGACAGTTAATAAATCGACCATTCTGTGAAATCTTGGCACCTGGTGTGCTGTCATTTTCAAGAAAAGTGGGATTTTGTATTAATTTTGAATGATGGTCGGTCGACCATCATTGCAAAAAAACTGACTTCCCCCCCCCCCCCCAAATACTGTCCCCAATTTACCAAATTTAGTTAGTCCACATTGTGTCTGCAGTCTTGTACATTTGTGAACAGGTGCCGATTCCCCGATGTCTATAAATTGATGTTTCATTTGAAGTAGGGTCAGGGAACCAGACTACAAGAACAGCATTTTGTTCTTAGTTTTTCCAGCATCTATGAACATAAAACTTTCAACAGGTCATTGCAATAATAATTGCTATCAAATACTAAACCCCCACATCCATCCATTTGTGAAAATTACAACAAAAGCAAATGTTGTATATTACCTTTAAGTATGAAGGATTTTAATTTCCCACCTTGTGTTTTTTGAGTTTGAGACTTCTAAACGACACAGATTTTATTTTATTTTTCCATCAGTGGACATGCGTTCATGATCTACAAGCAGCTGACACACCCGTGACATCGCAGGGTGATTCCGTCAATCCCACTGCCCCTTCTAAGCGCCTGATGTATTACACCAAGGAGCCCACAGACGGCCGGGGTTACATCAAGGAGCTGAGCGTCAGCCCCGATGGCCGGCTCATCTGCTCCAGCTACGGCTTCGGCATCCGCCTGCTGGCCTTCGACGCCAAGTCCAGCGAACTCTGCGACATCCAGCCCCACGCCGTCCGGGAACTCCACCAGGTCAAGTTCCTGGTGCGACACAAGAGCACGGTGCTGACGTCGCGGTTTTCGCCCACGCACTGCCTGCTCGTTTCCGGCAGCATGTGCGGGAGAATCGCGTTCTACCAGCCCAAATTATGAACATCCCGGTGCCTCTTAGACTGTCAGTGAAAAGTGGAATAGTAGAGATTTCAAAGCTTTTTTATTAATGGTTGATACCATCGGAGCTGTGGGATTATCCTCTTTGTCACTATGACAATGGCAGTGCTTTTCATAATGAGATTACTACGGGGGGGGGGGGGGGGGGGGGGGGGGGGGCGGCGGCGAGGCGGCGAGGCGGCGAGGCGAGTTGGAAGTTACCCCACCTGGGTCTGTAGGTCTGAAAATTGGGATAATTTCTGTGGTACCTTATTTAAGACTTATCCTCTGTTTAGATCGGGACCCGGGAAAACTGGTAAGGGTGGTAGGGCTGGCAACGTAAAATGTAGTCAACTCCACCGCCTCTGTTGTAGCCCGTTACCTAGAGTGGCTGTTAGCCTTGTATTGGGCGACTTCCATAACAAAAATAAGGGCATAAAAGTGTGATTCATCGGTCTTTACTAAGCCAATAATAACCGAGCTGGGGCGTGACTACTATTGATGGATCAAGCCGAAGATGAGGTTTATTAACAGCGGCCACGACACTCCTAGGTTATTATTGACCGGTGACGATCAGGTCATCACGTTGATGACCCAATTAAATACCTTCTTATGAAAAAAACAAACAAAGATCTCTCGTAATAAGGACAAAATGCGCAGCTTTTTGACCTCACTTTGTCAATTTGCACAGTATAAAACGTATGCGCGCGGATCGGCATTAGGTGCGCGTGAAGGCACACTTGCGTAATCTCAACCAATCACACTGCTCCTTCCAGTATTGGAAAAAGTAGACATATAGTCATTTCAGGATGTTCCAGTCCTTGGATTGGAACCAGGATCTTGGGATATGGACACAAGAGACTTTATGTGCAGGAGTCGTACCAGAATATATCCACGGACAACAACCAATTCAAGGACTTGATCTCAAGGCTATAACCAAGTAATCAAGTACTTGTACATGTTTTTTCCAACGTTATACAGAAACGCCATTGCAATGATTAATTCATCAACCTGCATAACGGTGGAATCTTTTTTGGTAGTGGTACCTTGTCTGTTCACATCTATTTCCAGAGATTGTTTTTTTTAGTACTCTTCAAGTCGATTTCAAGTTGCACATCTAAGTATTTCAATAGAGACCGACTAGGTAAATTTAGTTAATTTTCCAAGTGATCAAAGAAAACTGGCAGGAGTGGGATTTACCGAGCGCTCTACCAAATGAGCTATATCGTGCCATATGTTGGCGGTCTCCCCAAATTGTCAGTATCTTTGTTCAGTGGGCGCTAGTCAGAAGTCATAAAACCATAATGCCGTATAGACAGGGATCACGTCCTAACTTTACAAACTTGGGAGATTCCTCAGCGAGGACACGACTTTTGAACTTATATCGTCAAACAAACCACACAGCTTCTGACTAGTCCCCCCCTAAACAACAACAACAACAACAACAACAACAACAACAACAACAACAAAACACAAAAACCAAAAACAAAGACACCAACAATTTGGGAGACCGCCAATATAGGACAAGATAACTCAGTTGGTAGAGCACTGGTACAGTATTCCGGCAGTCGTAAGTTCAAGTCCCACTCCTGCAGTTTACTTTGTTCACTTTGAAAATTATTTCAACGGGCATAAATCACGCCTACGGTGTATCTAAGCTGAGGTGTGAGTACTTTGGATCCATGCAAATTATGGTATTTTCCTTTTTTTTCCCAGTTCAAGTAATTTATGCATTACTTTAAAAAGTACTGGGAAAATGGCGTTCGAGTCCTTTCCGACTCATTGCTGATTCCCTTTTTCAAAAACGTGCAGAGCACTCTTTTAATAGTCGTATTCATGATGAGAATTCCATGTACATAGACTTGATGAATAGTCGTATATGTACAGTGTACCTTTTAAGGGATCATTTCATATTGTGTGCAAGCGGTATCAGCAGCAGTACCGCCGTTTTTTGCGGTATCAGCATTAAGGCCCAGCTGGCTGATCTAATGAGCTCGTTCTATACAGGTCAGTGTGCACAGGCAGTTTTGTCACCGCAGTATTCACTGAGGAGTTTGTGATCCTCTCGCTGTGAGCGCTTTACAAAGAATCTAATAGCACCATCACTAATCTCGTGGCTCTCTGGCTAATCCATTTCGGAAGACACTCGAGAATTGAAGTGTTCAAAGTTAGGGCTCTTAATAAACATTCATTGCAGCAAGACCTCCACTCATAGGGTTGGTTGACGATAGTTTGAGCGCTGCAAACTGGAAATCTTTGACAAGCTTGAAGCTTCAATTTTGACCTCATGATTATTCAGCTATTCCAGCCGCCTGGCTTCCCGTTCATCAGCAAGGTTTGAGGTACGGAATGAGGCACCGCAAAGAAAAGCAGTGGTACTGCATTAAATACCGCATCTGGAAAATATGAAATGTGCCCTAATTCGCATTAGACCATCTTAATACATAGGGTATATGCTTCGGAATTGAATGTACTGGGCCACAGCACTGCCTATTTGTATCTGGAGTTAGGTTCGTGCAACTACATGTATATACTGTCATGAATGTAAAGGCAATATGTACATTGTATGCATTACTAGGGGGGTTTTCGATGCGCTGGCTTCATCTCGGCTTCGGCTCTGTCTCCGACTTCTGAATAACTGAGAAGCAAACCAAATGGAAATATTCTAAATGTTGGTGCATGTTCTGCTTCATGAACATTCATTCGGTTGATTATGAAAGCAAAAATTAGAATACTTACATTTTGTTTGCTTCTCAGTTATTCTGAAGTCGGAGACGAAGCCAAAGCCAGCGTTTCGAAAACCCCCTATGTATGTAAGTTATGTCAGAATGATTTTGTTCATGTGATGAATTGATGTAATTCCACATAATCTGGCAGGGACCAAGTTGCTGAGAATTGTTTATTGTTAGGCAGATTAGAACCTAGGTGTGAGGACATTCTCATGTCCCCACAAGGTCTTTGGTCCCCACAAGGTCTGTGGTGGGACTCGTGTGATGGCCCCACAGCTACGGAACTACATGTAGAAGAATGCGCATGCACGACAGCTTGTTACAAAACCTTTCTATTTTGTTGTAATTCATACATCTGCATGGGAATTTATATTATTTGTGCTTTTGAAGTCATATTTTATTGTGTAAATCTATTGAGGTTTTAAATTTATGAATGCTGTGACCAAAACTAGGAGATACAAATTGCAGTGCCCTGGCTTGTATGGTACTGAATATGGAACAAATCTATACATTTTGTATTTTACACAGAATCATGTGACCTGCCAACGTATCAAGATTGTGTTTATGAATATTCAAGACTATCAACAAAATGAAACTAGTTTCTATAACATTTTTGAGTGTCGGTCTAAAACACCAAAATGAAAGTTTTTACCAAAATTCCTGATAAATAAAAAAAATTGTTTCTTTTGCTTTGATAAAGGTGTTAAACAATCAGATAAGAAATAATTTGTGTGCACCACTTTTGCCCAACGACAAAAATAATAATTGTATCATTTGGTAAAATCAATACAAACATTACTCACAGCTCTGCTCTTGATAGAATTTGTTTCATTTGATCTGTTTACAAGTTAAGAATTTTGAAATTTTTGAAATGTTAAATTCTGAGCTACAAATGAAGACTTCCCAGAAAAATGAGATAACGATATCAAGTGAAAGCGCTTTCACTTGATATCGGTATCTCATTTTTCTGGGAAGTGACGTTTAGAGGCTTTTGCGCCTGAAGTCTTCAAATGTTTATCACCATTTTAGTGATTAGAGACTCGGTCAAAGAGTAAACTGGCCTTAGTCTGCCAGTCGGTCACAAAACTTGCAGGACCTTCATCAGCCTGGAATGGAAATGTCATCCAATGAAACATTACACAAGAAAGTTGGGAATGTAATGCAAGAAATAACGTGGAAAAAACAGTTCTAATTAAAGAGTGTAGCTTGAGACGAACATACTTTTCCCCCGTTTGTTTTGTATAAATGTGAACTTGGTATCAAGAGTATTATGACGTTCAGGGCGCCATTAAATTTTGTTATGCAAGTTCTCCCTCCAAACAAGGCTAAAAGGCCACTCGAGATACGGAGATACATAAAAGAAAACGAATCAAAAGATACAAGAGGTACGAGTTAATATTCCTCTTGAAGCGGGAAAGATCGTAAGATGAAGGGAAACATGCACCAGGCAAAGAATTCCATAAAGAAACGGAACAAGCGAAAAAGCTATTTGTGTAGCTTTTTGGTATCTAGGCACAGCTAAAGCATATTGGTGGGAACAGGCGGAAAGCCAAGGTTTTTACGCTCTAACATGCTCAAATATGTGACATACACATATATCTCAAATATTTATGTATTATAAATTTACACTTTGCTGACCGTGACCCGATTTTGCCAACATAACAGGTTATGGGGGGTGGGGGGGTCACACGCCCCACATTCCCTCTAGCGAGACCAGTCCATTAGGCCATCACAACTTCAGCCTCGTCGGTCCAAAAATTGGGCCACCGGTATCAAATGATCGAGAGGAGTAATGCTCATAGCGATTTTTGGCAAGGTATGCACACCTAGAGTTGGAAAATGCATTGCAGCGTGAGCGGTGGCAGTTTTTTGGGTCTTATCACTTTTTATTTTATTTTTTTCAAAATGGCCGCCAATATACTTGTTACCGGATTAATTATATGTGGTAACAAGCATTTTGGCGGCCATTTAAAAAAAAAAAAAGGTGATAACACCCAAAAAGCAGCCACTGCTGCAATGCTATCACATATTTTCCAACTACAGGGGGTGCATACCTTGCCAAAAATCACATGAGCATTATTCCCCTCATTTGATACCGACCAACCCCCCAGGCTGATGGCCTACATGTGCAAATCAAATAATGTCATGTTACAATGTACTTCTTAGGTCAAGCCTAGTATACCTCATGCATGTACAAAATATTACTGACTACTCATTCATATGCAGAATAACATACATGATACAATTACTCCACCTTTCACAGAGGAAAGATTTTCAGTCTCTGAGACGGCTCGTTGGCAAGCTTTAGGGAGATGAAATATGCGGACTGGGAATTAGCCGGATGCACTCGAGATATTAAAAATGATATCAACTCCAATGCTGGTAAATTGGGTTCCTGCACAACATGAACAGATATTGCTTATCAGAAGCTGTGAATCAATGTAATTAAGTGGACAGCACTTGAGCCATGTACCATGAATAATTATTATGCCTTGTGGCGATATTCTCTACAGTGAGGTTTGGGGTTAATCAAATATAAAATGCATGGGTTTTAAAAAAAAAGTAATTTAGCATTTATTTTAAGCATGTGCACACCACCAACATGCCTGGGGATTTGGACACATTTTGCTATGGAGGTGTGGGGGAAATGTTTAAATTGGGACCCTTTTGTTTAAACTTTAATAGCCCCTATACACAGACATCTAAAACGGGCATTTTACTCGCATTTTACTGAATTACATGTACTGGTACGTGCTTACCATAAGCAATGAGCTTTCACAGTAATTTTATCTCATGAAATATTACAAGCTAGCTATGTTCGCGCTCTGACTGAAAATGTTTTAATTTATTTTTCCCTCTTAATGATTTTTGAACGAAAAAAAGCACATAGTACGTACACTCTGCAGTGTGTTTTGGTTTAAATGAGAACACGTACCCCACTCATAATTCTTAATTTGAAAATTTTAACAGATCTGTTACTTATATGGGTCAATTTTTGTGTAGAATATTTCACTGGCAAGCTTCAAAGTAGCTTATTTTATAGAACGCCTAAATAGATCCTTGTCTTTTGTTAGTGGTGGAATTTATAATCACATGACAATGAATCATATGTATTCCATCGTCATGTCATTGCAAACAAAATGTCACCGGACTAACTAAATTTGGTAAATTGGGGGCAGTATTTTTTTAAAAGGTCAGGTGTTTTCCCAAGGATGGTCGGCCGACCATCATTGGAAGTTGAGACAAAATTAAATCCCACTTTTCTTGAAAATGACAGCACACCAGGTGCCATGATTTCACAGGAAGCTTGAGACTATTATTTACTGTCTGGTAAGGTCCGCATAATAATTTGGTAGGTTTTATGTTTGCAAATGTATATTACTACCTTTAATAATGAAACAAGACTGATTTGCATTTTCTACAACAGAATGCAACAAATATTCAAGAAGGCCAATAAACCTTTTCGACATTCTCAAAGCATCATGGGAACTGCATCCGCACTAACGTCTGGCATTAGAAGAGCAAGCACATTAGAACGGACGTGATTGGTCGCATTGGTCACATGTTCGTTGTCATGCTTGCACAAATCCTCTTCTAATTGGCTAATAATGTGACATTATATATTAGCTGTTCTAATTCCAGAAATTTGCATTCATCAGTAACTGCCCTGAGAGGGATTCCCCAATCATTTCCTTGATTTGTATTGCCATTTAAAATTGATTTTTCTGGTTATTATTTTCCTTATGTTCCATGCAAAGATATGTGAAAAGGGTATCTCTCAACTCATGACAGATATTTAGCATAAAATCAATTAATATTTGGACTGGTTCACAGTGCCATAGGTTTGTGTATAAATTACATGGTTTGTTTGGCCTCCAAACCCACAATGCATTGAGAATGTCGAAAAGGTTTATTTGAACAACTTATCACCTCCATTTTTTATTGTTAATATCCAACAGCCAAGAGGATCGAATACACTACTTGGTGGTTTGTTTAGTTTAGTGAAAATTAAATATGAGGGTATAGGACTGCCCCCGGTATATTACTGATCAGTATTTGTGTGGCACACTGACATCATAAAATCTCTGCAAGTATAGGCCTACATGTATAAGCATTTACATAATGCATGTAAGCTTAACATTGCACTAGGCTGCTTAAAACTATGGCTTCTTGTGCAGTACACAATTTTAGACTGAGCAAAGAATATTGCCAAGTGAGGGGTTGGGGTCAGGATTTGCTGATTTAAATCACCGTGATTTCAATGAGCCAACCCTGGTTGAAAACAAGCTCCGCCGGGTACCCAGATACCTGTTAAAGAAAGCCAATCCCAAAGAAGTAAAAATCTCAGAAATTGCTGTTCATATTCTTTGTGAATGTCCACACTGACGTTAATACTACCAGTGCATCAATGCAGCAAGATGCAAGTGTTGTACAGCGATGAGCTCTATATAACTGTGTGAACTGTATTTTCTCAACTGTCCTGAACATTAATCTGTTTTGTTTTTCCAGCGAAATCAGACATAAGTTGAGATTTCCATTCAATAATGTAAGCTTAAATTTGTTATGTTGAACAAATTAATGTTTTGTTTTTGAATAGTCGTAAATTCAGCATTGAGAATGGAAAATAATACGTAGTTTACACGATGTTTTCGGAAGTACACCAAACTAAAATGCTAAATTAAATATGCTTTAAACTACAGTATTTTGACAAAAACAGGAATTGTGATTTTTTTGACGATTTTCATATAAATTGCAATTACTCAAAAATAGGTCATGTGACTTAATTATGTCCGATTTCCCTTGTTGGGGATGCCACAGTTTGCAAACTATGTGCACATACACCTGATGGCATATGCAAGGGGTCTTTCAAGGTGTCAATACTGTAAGATGGGCTGAAGACTTCTGCCAGGCACCCCCTGAACACTGACCAAAATGAGAGAAAATAATGGACAAGATAACTCAGTTGGTAGAGCACTGGTGCAGTGTTCCAGAGGTCACAGGTTCAAGCCCCGCTCTTGTCAATTTTCTTTGTTTACTAGCTGCAGGCTTTCAAGCAGACCCAGGTGAAAAAGTAGAATAGTAGGATCAAAATTTACTAAAGAAAAGGACAAAGGTAGGACTTGGGAGGGCGAAATCAGGATAAAAGTTGGACTTTTGCGGGCTTTCAGGAGTATTTTTTCATACTTGCCCATGTCCACAGCATCACGTACAAGCCTCATTTGGAATGTTCTGTCCTCACAAATTAAAAAAATTCGATGGGATTCATTTTTTGGAGTTGTGGAACGGAAAAGTAGCAGCAAGGTAAAACAAATTAGGAATACTTAATTAACCCTCCTACTCTTGAGGCAATTTTTAAGAAAGTTTATTCACCATACAAAACCATACAGTGAGTCACTGAGTGTACAGCAGGTATACCATACAAAACCTGACAGCTGTCTGGTTTTGTATGGTCAAAAGACTGCCTGTACTGAACTATGTATAACTGATGACCATAGCCCCAAGTAGTCTGTTGATAAAGCCACAATGAAGTATATTCACCACACAAAACCATTTGGCATACATTGTACACCACAGTGAAGCATGTGTGTTTACCATACAAAACCATTTGGCATACACTGTGTACCACAAGTGAAGCATGTTTACCATACAAAACCATGTGTATGGTTTTGCCATGTCAATAAGCTTGCTATAGCATTACACTGTATGGTTTTGCCATGTGTGTGTTAATGCTATGGTAAAAATTCAGGATATGAAAATTTGGTAAGGTTTTGTATGGTGAAATAGTCGGTTTCCCGTGTGATTTGGTGAAACTTTACAGCTGTCAAGCGACTGGTATCTCACAATTGTGCATTGGCATTGCTGGATGGAAATATATCAACAATTCCTTTTTAACACAGATGAGGACTACAAATGAATATACAAGAACTAATTTTATATGGCAATTAGCTCCTCGCATCGTTCTGTTCATGTAATGGAACCAACACGAATAGGCCTACACTCCACGTTTGCATCACAATGATTAATTATATACTTGTATGTACACATTATAGGTTTAACTGTGTTGTGCAGTGTTTTATTTACGAAGATCTACAGTTGTGGTACATGTATCTTAATACCATGTACGTTACTTCTACATTTGTAAACTATGTTAGTTTGGCTTTTTATGGAATCTATCTCTTAAAAGGGCATATGCTACTACAAACAAAATATTTTGAAAATCATCAGACGACACAAATTAACTAAAGTTCGGTTCGGAAATCTGTTCACCTTCCAAGAAATAATTTTGCCCCCCCCCCCCCCACCCCCAATAAAAAAAAACTCTATTGGTCCAGAACTGTAACCTAAGCTTGTATTGCCATTTAGATTAACTGACTGCAATTTTCCAGTTATTTTTCTTCATTTTAATAAGACCTATGACCTAAATATTCCTTAACTCCGTTTTAAACACCCTAAGATACTACAAGTGTGAAATGAAGAATGTTAAATAAAATCCAACACGATACTGCACCTTTAATTTTGTTTCCCCCACTTTTCATTCTTAGTGAAGAAAAGTGCTTAAGACCACTGGCTTTTAATCCACAATATGCATACATTTAACCCTATAAACAGTTCTGAATCCGGAAGAAATTTTATGTACTAGACTGCAAATAAATAGCAGCCCCAAGCATCCTGTGAAATCATGGCACCTGTTTTCATGAAAAGTTTAAATTTATATTGTTTTCCAACAACTGTCGGCTGACAATCATTGGAAATGGTCTAGTTCTCTGACCCGACAATTCCCGGAATTGCTCCGTTTTGTCTAAAGTACGGTCAGGGAACCAGACTACTAGAACATAATTTGTTTCTATGTTTTCCCAGCATCTATGCACACAAAACAATTACAAATACTTTTGATTTTTGATAATGACAAACTTATAGTGATTAGTCTCACATTGAATGCAATATCCGTTACGAAATCTACCTCACTTCCAAAAGAAATGAAATTTCTGGAATGCTACAAACATCCACCTTCCATCCACCAAGTTTATTAAGAACTGCTGTACTAATTTTTGTTTACACAACACAGCATCTTGTCAACAACTACTAAGATACATACATATATCAAAAGTTTTCATTTTCATACGCATTTGATGAATTTATTTTTGCACAATGGAAACAATATAATGCCCACAACTGCAACACAAGGAGTATAGCCAAAACCTTGTGTTACTTTTCTGTTCTTAACATTTTCGAAAAGATTTTTGCCAGATGTAAGCCTCTTAAATCAGATCAATAAAAACTACTGAATCACAATAAAATAAGAGGGGAATCAGAGAGTATATTTATAATTGTACACTATAGACAGTCAGAAACCTTGGCCTACTGATCTTGATACAACCATGGAACTTTTTACTGGCGCAGCATGCAGTTGCAGCTGACGTGTGAAAAACTTGATCGGGGAAGATCAAAGATTTGGTCAAACCAAGTTTCGAATAATCATATACTAAATTATTCGAAAATGAACAGCCCGGAATAAGCCAGAATTGCTTACCAACCCTAGTCTGGTTCCCGACCTGAAGATTGCCCGACGTCAATATCAATTAGGTCAGGTAGCTACCACGGTTTAAATTGGATCATGACGTGCAGTCCGAGTGACATCAGTGGCATCATTCAAATTTAACATTCTTCCAAAATCCAGTCGCCAAAATACTGCAAGAGTGTGGCATATATTTTTCAGTTTTTATATATAATTGAGAAATCAAATTCCAGGATCTGTTACAGGCCTGACATTTTGTTATTGCGAACATCAATGTTAACAGCCTAATGTTACCGAAAACAAGTTCGGAAAACCTCAGACGTTTTTGGAAACTGGCAGAATTCTGCCAGTTTTCGTCACATGACATTGGCGGCTGCCGGACCTAATATTTATTAGAAATAGTCAGAATATTTTGGTCTGGAAACCAGACTATTACCAACCCGTGAATTACAGTTTAAATTTGTGAACATTTTCAAATTATATGCATTATCAATGGACGCTTATAAGAAATTCCATATGGAAAAATGTCACTATCCTGTATACAAAACACACTGCTGCAATTTTATGTGTACTAATTTTTAAGACATTCCTAACTAATGTAAAACCAATGCTAAGATTTTACACATCTTCAACTCCGAGCTAGCGTTTATCATGCACATAACTGTAAAATGTTCAAAATGGGACAATTTGAAATTTCAATGTTTCAAACGGAAGCGTAGGCTTTTCAAGGATACAAGTTTGCTTTTAATGTAACTTACAGCTTTGGAAAAAAATATTTTCTTTGTTATTGAAATCACCCAATACAAGGCTAAAAGCCACTCTAGGTAAAGGGTTACCATCATGAGAGGTGGTAGGGTTGGCGACATTGAATTGCCGACCCTACCACCTTACGGTTTTCCTGGGCCTAGATCTAAATAAAGGATATTTCTTTGACAGATTCATTGGGGGAAAAATGCCTTTCACTATCTAAATCAACAACAAATTAATACACTTTTAAAAGTTTCTATTAACTAAAGAATAATTTAATCACTGCTACAAAAATACATATAATCATATAAACTCTAATACTGAACCCAGCAGATATACATTAAATAGGTTATGTACAGTGTTGTAGTCGAGGCCAGGCACAAGACCAGGCACAAGACCAGGCACAAGACCAGGCACAAGACCAGGCACAAGACCAGGCACAAGACCAGGCACAAGACCAGGCACAAGACCAGGCACAAGACCAGGCACAAGACCAGGCACAAGACCAGGCACAAGACCAGGCACAAGACCAGGCACAAGACCAGGCACAAGACCAGGCACAAGACCAGCTTGCAACAGGCCAGCTTGCAACAGGCCAGCTTGCAACAGGCCAGCTTGCAACAGGCCAGCTTGCAACAGGCCAGCTTGCAACAGGCCAGCTTGCAACAGGCCAGCTTGCAACAGGCCAGCTTGCAACAGGCCAGCTTGCAACAGGCCAGCTTGCAACAGGCCAGCTTGCAACAGGCCAGCTTGCAACAGGCCAGCTTGCAACAGGCCAGCTTGCAACAGGCCAGCTTGCAACAGGCCAGCTTGCAACAGGCCAGCTTGCAACAGGCCAGCTTGCAACAGGCCAGCTTGCAACAGGCCAGCTTGCAACAGGCACAAGTAACAGGCACAAGTAACAGGCATAAACCATGACAAAGGAATGCTTTCATAACAGCTCATTTGAATAGCTTGAGACTTGGATTAAGACTGCTGGTCTTGTGCTGGTCCTGTGCTGGCCTTGTGATGGCCTCGACTATATCACTGGTTATGTACAAACAGAACTTTGAGGGGGTAGGGTGAGAACAAGCCACGCCCATCTACAACATGTTAATGATCGATGCTATGAAATTAAAACAAATTAGGTAAGGATTAATTACATGTAACACAAATAGTTTCCCCGAATTTGGAATGAACAAATTATTAGGTCAAAGTTACCTGGAGAATGTAAATTGTATACAATTATGCTCCTCGATCAGGATTATCCCCAGTTCCCGGTTGATATTATCCATCCTCTTTAAAAACATCATTTTGGATATTCACTATCCCGCATGCATAATGTGTCAAGTTCCTATGATGAGTATAAAATTGCAATTTTGTATGTGTCTTGACAGCATGCCATCGATGTTTTCCCAATGATTACTAGAGAAACTCGTGGCACTATAATGTGTGAACATTTCATACGCTCCTCATATCCATGTTGAAATGTTATCGAAACCTGTGAAAATTGAGAAAGCCGTAAAAAAAAGTGGCTGCAGGTTTTTTCTCAGTTCTATTCATGCGTCTTGGTTCCGAGACGTCCTTGGCGCGGTGCGAAGCAGCACGAACATGTTAATAGCTGTACAGCACCATCTACACACGCACACCAAGGCCACATCACCAAGGCCGGAACGTCTCGGCCCTTCTGTAGTTTCTCTCGCCATTTAGAATTGTGTGTGTATTTGCATGTGTGTGTATTTGCATGCGCGCGTGACGTAGAATGCATATAATCGCGCGACCTACATTGCATGCATTGTATAATCGCTGACTCACTGGTCTAGTTTCCCCGCGCCATACAGCTTGAGGTACACATGTACGTACGTACGTTACCTGACTAGCCAGCTAATTGCTAAAACATGATTTCCTCCAGTGCGCCAGCGCCATTATTCTTTTGACCTGCCTGTTAATTTATGCATATACAGGTCGCGCGCCAGTTCCCTACGAAAGGGCCAAGACGTCCTTAGCGAAGTGGCCTTGTGTGCGTGTGTGTGTGTGTGTAGAGGGCAGTGTACAGCCATCTGTGCATGCTGCATCGCATGCGCACGGCACAATAAGAATGTCTTGGAACCAAGACTATATAAATGTGAATGCATTTGTTTTTTGGCCGACTATTTGCACCGAGTTGGCTCATAGACATGAACATTGGGCGAATTGTCTTCTTTTGACTAGCAAATAGGACCATCAATTAAGGTTAAAATAACGTACGATAATTAAAATCAATGAAAGTAAAATATCAGTGCAGTGTTAGAATTGGTATGACTTACAACCACCAAAAATGCTATTTTTATGCAAAGATGCATCTCTAACTGTGCAGCGCAAAATCCCTAATTACGGGAGGTATTGTACACAAGCCAAAATACCTCGCTAACCAAATTTACAGTAAGTATTTGCTTACAGTTAAGTTTAAAGGTAGTACACAACATTTGCTTTTGCTGTAATTTTTTAGAAATGAATGGATTTGGCGGTTAGTATTTTATAGCAAATACTGTAACACCGTTTGAAGCTTTGTGTGCATAGATGCTGTGAAAATAAAGAAACAAATGCTGTTCTTTTAGTCTGGTTCCCCGATCCTACTTCAGACAAAACAGAGCAATTTATAGACATCTTGGAACCAGACTATCAATGGAAATTTGTACAAAAATTCAACTATTCTTAAAAATTACAGCACACTGGGTGCCATGATTTCACAGGATGCTTGAGACTATTATCTACTTCAAGTCAAGTAAGGTACTTCATATTTATTCAGTATTTCTTTATTTTTCTTGTTGCAAATAATGTAGATTACCTTTAAAGAGGGGAATGAAACTGGGTAGTTTACTACGAAGCACTAGGCTAGGTGTCTACGCCAAGACAAGTTTCGTTATGGTTATATTGGAGCCGAGTGGTTAAAGTAGTGAGGCTCCACATTTTGATTCGAGTAACAGGGTCTACACACATCGTGGTGTTCTGGAGAGATAAATGCAAACATAGTGAGAAGATGGAAATTTTGAGTAAGCCTGTGATTTTTTTTCCAGCAGGCTCTCGGAAAGCACTGAGCATACAGTGCTTCATACACTACGTCGGGAAAGGGAAAAATGTTGTCTTCTAAATGCAGACATGATTGTTGAGGAGGAGCTCATTAGTGCAATTTTTCATCAAACATTGCGGGAAAAAGTGCACAATATACAACACGGTTTGGTTTTGAGTAGGGGTGTGCATTACGGGTAGTACAGGAATCAGGTAACCAATCGTAAAAACAACAAAAAACGGGTGCATGCATCAAAATTGGAGCATTTGGGCCTGTTAGGGTTCAAGAAAGCCAATCCCAAAAATTCAACAGGAAATTGCCGTTCATGTTGTTCGCACTTTAATACTACCACGTCAGTGCATCAATGCAGCAAGATGCAAGTGTGTACATTTTTGGGAGCATCCGATCTGTTTTTTTTTTTTCTACGTACCCTGCTTTTGAAATTTCCCCACAAATGACATTCAAAAACTTTCTTTTTCATTGTCTGAGAAATGACTATTAATGTTAATTTGGTTACGGGTACTCGATTCCATAATCTGGAACCGGTTCCTGAGATTAGCCGTTGGGTATTCGGGTACCCGGTTCGGATGCACAGCCCTAGTTTTGAGCACATTTAATCGGAAATCTGTCTAGTGCAGTATGCACCCTCGCCAACTGGCGCGCTGTGGGGATAGCTGTGTTGCTCTATATCGTGCTCTCGTTCTGACTGTTTTTCTCACTGAGCCCAACTTGGGTGCTCCGGATGTCCACTCGGTCCACAGCGTCGGCCGCCTCCTTGCTCTGCAGCGCCTCCTTATTGGTCACTTTCTTCCACTCTTTGTTGAAGATCTCCTTGGTCTCCGTTGGGCTCTCGGCCTTCAACTCTCGCTCCATCTTGGTGGCCGCGCGTGCGGCCGCATACTGGTTGCGGGTCACACGCAGGTACTGGACGTCCGACACGATGCGGACGGTGAAGTCGGGAATGAACGGGGCTGACGGAGTGGTAGAGCCCGCACTCATGCCGCTACCCATGCTGGACCGGCTGCCGGAACGGGAGATAGTGCTGGCGGTACCTGCGGAGATTAAGTTTGGGTATTTACATGGCGAGAAGATGGAATTTGCGTCGGAGATGATGTAAATTAGAAATTTTTTAATCTTTGATTACGCGGTACACACTGCTACATTGGATTCGAATCTGTCAGCCGACCCCGCAAGCTCAGTGATCAAGTGGTTAAGATGTCTGTACTACATGTAGTAAGTAGGAGGTCGTGGGTTCGAATCCTGCCCGAGTAAGCCTGTGAATTTTTTCCCACCGGCTCTCGGAAAGCACTAAGCATACAGTGCTTCATAAACTACGTCAGGAAAGGGCCAGGAAAGGGCCAAAAAAGGGCAAAATCCCTCTCCTTATTTACATGGCATTCCATTTAACAATGCCCCTACATAGTTTCAGAGCTTTGTGATTTCATTCAAAATTTAGGATGTGCCAATGCTACATACCCTTAACCCAACCATCCCAAATCCGCCAAAATCCAACACCTTCTTGTGTTGTATTTTGATGGGTTCAGGAATGCAGAGCCTTGGCACCGTTACTTTACATGGAGCTATGATGCCCCAATTTGTAGTACACAGAATGTGCCATAGGTATACTGCACAGTGTTGGGTTTTGACAGGTTCAGGACACTTCCCAGTAGAAGTGCCACAGAGGTTAGGGTTATTAAAACAAAACAGTATATTCATCAATTGAAGAAGTAGAGAAAGGGGTCGCACCTGCAGGTGACATCAAAGCATGCTGTCCATAGGAGGCGAACGGTCCCTGCTCAAAGACCAGGTTCTCCTTGCCAATGGTCACCTCCACCCTGCCTTGCAGGATGATAAGGAAGTAATCGGCCTGCTTGCCCCGGCTGTAAAGGTAGACTGGCGAGTGCTTCCCGTCTTCTTGTCTCAAGTTGTGGTAGATGTCTTGCTCAAGCAGACGGTGAAGGACTGCCTCCGAGATTATCTCAATCTTGAAGGGCTCCACAGCTGCAGGGTACCAAAATACAGGCTCTTTGAAATCATGGAAATAAATTTAGGCAATTTTAACCCTCCCTCTCTCGGTGCCAAAATGGAGCCAACTACCCTACCTATCAAAATCTATCGAGTTTCAGGTTGAAACACACAAGCTGTTGGAGAGAGATGGCTTAGGTTTTTTGATAGGTTATGATAGTTTAACAGTAGGAAGTTTAATGAAGATCATCTAAGTTAATTTTAGACTAGGTGAGATTTTTGAGGAAAAAAAATGACACGAAGATGCATTTTTTAGTAGAAGTTAGTAACATAGCCCTCTTACCTAATTTGAGGGTGTTAACCCATTCTGTCCGGCTATTTTTAACGGGGTTCTCGTATGCCTTACGGACTTGTGCAGCCAAGCGAAATGCACACAATAGGCAAACAATGGTTGAAGACGAGCAGGAATGCCCATACAGACGACAACCAACCAGGTTGTCTTTTTCAAACCACGGCTATGGCCGTTGTCTGAATTCAATGGGTTAAGTTAAAATAATTATGTTATCAACCTCAGTTTTAGCCCTAAATATATATCTCAAAACAAAGACGTTCTACCATTTAAGAAAAATAATCAGATTCCACTACGCCTTGGAGTTAATTTCGTGTTGAAAAGATACCTTTATTTCTCAGACAGGGGGCTCAACAAAATGTTGACCTACTAAGGATGTGACGTTCAAACTAAAAAAAATATCAAATCCATTTACAAATTTTCCCAAACGTTTAAATGGAACTCAAATTTCAAAAATTGGATCTTGTATTTATGCAATCTACCCTCCAGTTTTATTTACAAAGAATCTACGATGTTTGTAAATCTATTTAATTTACAAGGCATTAGAAACGCTCTTAATCACATTCCAAGAAGTTTAATTGATACATCCCTCGATGATCGGTAACTACGGTATCTATTGTGTCAGTGATACAATGTGTACAATTAAATGTGTTAGATGTTTTCAATACGCCGCTGCGCCAACATCAATGCTCGGCGTGGAAATGTTGACTAAACGTTTAAACGTTTAAACGTTTAAACGTCACAGGAAAGTTTTGCTAAACGTTTATCAAATGAAACGTAGATTCCCATCCTTATGACCTACTTGATGAAGAAGTCGCAAATCAAGATTTCGTGCTGTAAAACTATATCAAGGCAGCTGGCTCTAACCTGTGCTCAGGAACTGGAAAATGACCAGGGCCAGCTGAGGCGAGACCTTGGCACGAATCACCTCATCCTGCTGGGCAAAGATGGAGTAATCACGACGCTTCGGGTTGTTAATCTTCTTCTTGGACACGTTATCAGCTGCAACAAAAGGAAAGATTATACTCCCTAGCTAATGTGAAAAATCATATTGAAATTGGAGGATTCAGGACTGTTAGGGTTAAACGTAGTGTACATGATTGGTCATTGTTGCAATTTTCAGAAATGGGCGGATTTGCGGGTTAGTATGTTATAGGAAATATCGTTTCACTGACCTGTTCAAAGTTTTGTGTTCTTTATTTAGATGGCGAAAAAAAGGATAGAAAAAACGGCGTTCGTTTTCAACTGTCGGGCGGCAGTTGTGGCTTTTAATTGCAAGCTAACAGGATATATTATAGCGCCCTCTTGTAAAATAAGCCCAATTTTTGTAAACGGGATCATTTTCAATTGGTCACATAACTACGCCGAGCCGACTGGTTACAACCTGTTGTTGGGTACACTACGCGTACGACACGTACTATAATTGCAACCTTGCGCCCATTTTCGGATTGTGAACCCATTTTAGACAAAACGCGGACTAACTACATTTGGTCAATAGAAGGCAGTATTTTAAAAATCAGTTATTTGTTTCCAATGATTATTCGGCCGAACAATCGTTGGAAAATAATATAAATTTCAACTTTTCTTGAAAACGACAGCACACCTGGTGCCATCATTTCACAGGATAACTTGCAGTCTAGTAAGATATTTTGTAATAATTCAGTAAAAAACATTTGGAGAATTACAAATCGTGTACACTACATGTACCTTTAATACCAAAATCGGTCAGGAACAGCAAAACCTTAGAAAATAACCAATCGTCCTTGATAACAGCGGTCTTTACATGTCGCACAACCAGAAAAATGAGGCTGAAATGAACTTGTATATGAACACTTTGGCAAGAACCTCCAACACAGAAAACACAAACTTTCTTCCCTTATATTGCACAAAAGTTTCCCAACAAAAAGTCTCCAACTTAAAAGGTTGTGCCAAGTGTATGTACAATTCTGAACACAAATGTCTGCTTATTTTCCAAGATTGTTGCTATTCCTAAATGAATTTGGGGGTTGGTATACAATATTAAAGTAAACTCTTTCCCAACAGAAATGTGTCAAATAAAAAACAAAATTGAAAGCAACGTTTGTACCACAGTGGGGTAAAATCACACTGTTAACTTAAAAATCAACTTCAGTACATTTTATCAAAACAAAAATAAGAAATAGGATTTTTTTCTTTTAGATTTATTTTAATAAAATAATGTCCCTGCTTTTTTGTGGGTGCATTACCCTGGAAATAAATTTTCAAATTAAATTGCTAATTTGTTAGGATTAGATTACCTTTCAAATGAGACGCTAAATTGATGGACGATAGGTAACAGGTTTACTAAGTTTCCAAGCTGAATTAGGAGCGAAATGATCTATATACATACCACATAATAAACAAAAATGTTTTAAGGACTCTCTAAAATATGTTTTAGAGAGCACAGAGTAATAAGATTTTTGTTTTTGTTTTTTACTAAAAAAATTATAACAATTCGTTAGTAGGGGATATATGCGAATTAAATTTTCAAATTTTCAAATTTCACAGCGAACATAGCAGCTTAAAAGTTTAAAATCCGACAATGTAAATGTTTATTAAAACCCTCCTATGCACCCAGCCAAAATCGACCCAGCTGCTGTACAGATCAAAACCTATCAAATGTCAGATTGAAACACACACAAACTGTCAGAGTTGGTGTTTAGAGTTTTTGATAGGCTGTGATAGTTATAAGTATAGGAGGGTAAAGCAATAAATTTGGACAAAAACGCCCTCCGAGACTGGCTACTCCTGAGCTTAGAGAATTTCAGGTTTTTTAAAAATGGAAACAGAGAAAATACATCACATATACAGTGGTGTGCAAAAGTATTCGAACACTTGACATATCTGAACACTTTTTATTCCAGAGGGTTTCATTTGAAAGTACATTGGTATATTGATTGCCATTTCATCACAAACAACTAAAGTACCTAAAATATGCCAAGTGTTCGAATAATTGTGCACGCCACTGTAGACTACTCACTATAGACATCAGTTTCATCCACAATCTCCGACTTGAGTATTTCCTCGATGACATCTTCCAAAGTTACGAGCCCCAAGACTTCGTAGAATGGGTCACCTTCCCCTTCGTTGTTGACACGATTGACTATGGCCATATGGGATGATCCTGTCCGATCAAAGACATTAAATTCATATGGTTTCTCAAATCATGACCTACCACACATTGAAACATTTGGGACACTCTTGGCCCCAAGTCTTTTTTTTATCTAAGATTACATACGCCTGTCCACTCCAAGTAGAGGTTAGAGAACTACCTGTCACCGCTAGGGGTGTGCATCGGAACCGGGTACCTGAGTACCCGACCGTTCATGTCAGGAACCGGTTCCAGATTATGGAATCAAGTACCCGTACAACTTTACATTATCGCATAGTTACTTCCCAGACAATGAAAAAAAGAAAGGTTCTGAATGTTATTTGTCGGGAATTTTCAAAATGAAAACCGGACTATGTGGGAAAACAGCACAGATTTCATGTTTATGATGCTCACGAAAGTTGACAAAGGGAATTTACTGGTCGTGGTTTTTGCAGTCTGGGTATGGATAAGAGCCTCGACGAGACATAATAGCATGCCTCAATCCACAATAAATACAACTGTATAAAGCTTCCAGACAAGTCTTTTGTGATGATGCCGGCACACACAAAGGTGGAGAAGTGACCATGTTTACTGGACAGGCATGACTTTAGATTTTCAGAATTTTGTCTGAATTCAGACTTTTTGAATCTCAGAGAAAGATATTATTACAACTTCCGGGATTGGAAGTTTTGGGTTGGGTTTATTTAACGGGTACCCGGGTACCCGTATTTTTTCAATTGAGTACCTGGTTCTTTTAATACCCGTAAATGCACACCCCCAGTCACCGCCAGTCAAATGTTGACGATACCCATTGTATGCGCTAACTAGCATTAACCCTAACCCCCAAGACCCTTTTTGCTAGGAACCACCCTCAATCCTCCAAAATCCACCAAATTTTTGCATTCTTGTTATAAATACCATTCATCCTCAATCCTCCAAAATCTTCCTTCTTTTGAAACGCCATTTAACCTCAATCCTCCAAAATCCTCTTTTTCTTAAAATACCATTCATCCTCAATCCTCCTCAATCCTCCTTGCTTGAAACACCATTCATCCTCAACCCTCCAAAATCCTCTTTTTTTTAAAAATACCATTCATCCTCAATCCTCCAAAATCCTCAAAAACTGCAAGGAGGATTTTGGAGGATTGAGGTGGGTTAGGGTTAATTGAACAGTAAATTCCACATTTTGTTTATTGTTGTTGAACGGATTTCACGTGAGTTTGGTCTCAATACCTTTCTTAAACTCTGTGAGCATGACATCCAGTGTAGTGTCTTCAAACACAAAGTTAATTGGATGCTGGTAAAACTTGATGACGGTCTTCAGTGGAGTGCAGTCGTCCGGATCCACAAAGGCTAAATCTTTGACAAAGAGCAGGGCCACGATGTTGTCCCTGGTGCCCGAGTACACCGGAATCCTGGTGAACCCTTTATTCATGATATCGGTGACCGTGTTGAAGTCCAACACGGCCTCCTCATCCAGCATGTAACAGCCACTCAGTGGTGTCATGACGCATTTCACCGGCGTTTTCTTAAGTTCCAGGGCTCCTGATATGATGTCGACTTCCTCCTTCTGGAGATCATTGTACTCATCCGTCACCTTGATCAATTCCAGCAAGCGTTCTCGGTCATAGACATTGCCAATCTCTTTCCCTAGGATACAGTTGAGGATTTTGCTGATTGGGAATGCCACGGGAAATGTTACGAACATGAACAGGTATGTCAGAATGTATGTCCTGGCACCAACAGCGAGACCATGGCGGGAGCATATTGATTGAGGGACAATTTCTCCAAATATGACAATCCCCGCGGTGGAGCCGATGACAGCCATCAATCCAGAGAAAAGATCCCCGAGTAGGATCGTAAGCGTGCTGTTAACAAGTACATTTCCAAGGAGCAGGGAACACAACAAGTAGTTTCCAGTGTTGCGGATTGGCGCTATCCTCTTGGCGTACTGCTTCTCCCGGCGGTTACCACAATTCTGGAGGATTTTCAGCTCGGTTGGATCCAGGGCCATCAGGCCAAGGTTCAAACCACTGAAGAGCCCCGAGAGAAGAAGCAGAAATACAATTAAAATGATCTGCAGCCACAGCGGCAACAGCAAGGGAATGATATGAACTTGAAGCCAGCTGGCCGACCCCAGATGCATCCAGCCTTTCTTATCCATCTTTAAACACAAGTACAGTGGACCCAAGCTGAACTTTGCCCGCAACAATCCGGATGTATGATTATCACTGCTAGTGCTAGCCATATCTGGTTCTATAGTGCCAACAACAGGATGGTCTAGTACCTCACATGATTCCCCTTTCTCTGCCGCTGTTGTTGTAAACCAAACCACCATTCCTTCTTTGATGTTTTCTCCGACGAGTCTTATGGTAACCTCCTCATCCTGTGGCACGTTTAGCTCTCCTGATGCCCCAACAACTGTTCCTTCACTAGATTTCAGTATTGCAAAGACACGAGTGGAATCTGCATCACTCCCATGAGCACTGACTGCCCCCGACGCTGGCAATGCAGCCAAGAACAGAAAAACAAACTGCAATGAGAGAAACGTCCTCATTGTTAACCGTGAAGTTCTCAAACACTCATGAGCTACTGGACAGGCTACAGAGGTGAACTTTGTAGTTCTTAATAGGGGCGTAAACACAACGCCAATGGAGGCCGCCATCTTGGAAAAATGGCTTCGTCGTACGGAAAACCGGTGTCACCTAAACACCCCATTCATAAAATCTGTCATCATTTCTGACAGTTCATCAACAACAAAACATCCCCCCGGTCTTCGATTCAGAATTCACTTGTCTGAAAGTCCTTCGTTTTCCTTCCGATCTTGAAAAAGGTCACATCTTCTCCAAAACGGCGTTGAGCTAGTGTCGCATGATATGAGTATACGCGAAGATAATGGCGTAATAAAATCGGTAGGTGGCGCTATACAATCTCACCAAACGCGCGCGCGCTCTCGCTGTGACATGTGTGGAACCGGAAGCGGATGTGGCAGGTGTAATGATCACATGCAAGCAATGTGACTAAGGGCATTTCTCAAACCCTGGCTTGGGCTCGGGCTTCGGCTTCGCGTAATTTTATGTCCCCAGATTGGCAAGATCTTTGATAATGTTTTTTCTACACGTATATCAAAGTCTGATGTTTTAATCCGGAGCCTGAGTCTGTTAATATATTTACGTATTCAAGGCTTCAGATTGGCAATGGGACTGTACTGGGAATAGCTGGAGACGAATCCGAAGCCCAAGCCGAAGCCATGGTTTGAGAAACCTTAGCATAAACAATATTCCGGAGGTCGCAGGTTCGAATCCCGCTCCTGCCAGTTTCTTTGTTCACTTTGAAAATGTATTCAAATTTACCTAGTCAGTTTCCCTTGTGGATTGTTTGACAAATTTTTTTTAAGTTAAAAAATCGTATCCTCATTGAGTGATCCC
Organism: Hippasteria phrygiana; assembly: GCA_037893225.1. Taxonomy (NCBI): domain Eukaryota; kingdom Metazoa; phylum Echinodermata; class Asteroidea; order Valvatida; family Goniasteridae; genus Hippasteria; species Hippasteria phrygiana. The sequence continues at coordinate 478,771 of JAZGUH010000400.1, read as the reverse complement.
CACAATGTCGCTTTCCAGGTTGTATCGTAAAATTGGGTGTGATCCCTGGCTATACGGCATTCTGGGTTTATGACTTCTGACTATAGCGCCCACCCGAACAAAGATACTGACAATTTGGGAGATAGCTCAGTTGGTAGAGCGCGAGCGCCTTTACGGTATCCCGGAGGTGGCAGGTTCGAATCCCGCTCCTGTCAATTTCTTTGTTCACTTTGAAAATGCATAAAAAAATACTTTAGAACTTTATTCCAACGGCAATCAAACTCAGCATATTTTGAAATATTGCTTCATGGTCACGATGACACTATCGATATTAAAGGGACACATTGCCTTAAAATGTCATGGAATTTTGCTGTTTGGAAATGTTCCTTATCTTTTATAAGAGTTGTTCATGCAAAAAAAACACGTATAATGTGTTGTAATTAGTGAGTAGTGATTACAAAACAAAAAAATTGCCTCTGATCCCTGACATCTGACCCGCGAAACATAGACTTGTTTCCAGTAGTAAAGAGCACCGTCTAAATAATGCGCAAAATACGTATACCCAGCACGATATGGGGCAGAGGGGTACCCCCCTTTTTGTCCCTATACCCTATACACTCTCCAGACTATTGTTACCTAACACATCCCCCCCTAGACTTCTGAAAATAATTCCTGAGATTCCGGGAACACAATGACCAACACAAAAGAGGGGGGGGGGGGGGGTTCGCTCTGCCCCATATCGTGCATCATATGAAAATACGCTGTAAGAGTCTTTAGGCTGGCGCCGCAGCCAGTGGCCTTGTAAACCTATCAGATGATCGCCAGGTACCATTCTCCACCTCGCGACACATATCGCCAGTGCTGCGCGCCGTGCCACAGTACATAAAAATGAATCAATAATAATTGCCCAGACGTACTTCAACCAGCTGCGACTGGAAATACGACTGGTGAACACGGTCCGCCATTTTGTAGAGTCAAAAATGTGGTTCTACAAAATGGCTGACCATTTTTTGTCACGAAATTAAACAAAAAACACGCAATTTGAAGGGATAGTTATGTGAATCTTTATATTCCACTTTTAAAAAAGCACCACAACCATATCCATTTCAGTTTTATAGCTGAAATCGCAAAATCCAAAGCAATCGTGTTGAAAATCTTGCCGATAAGGCCGGGCCGGCGCTGTCCACGCAGACGCACGTTTTTGGACTTTTGGTTTTGCAAGCAGCTATAGACGAATCCGGCGACCAAAATTAGAAGCATTTACTGCGGTGGCATCACGCTCGCGTGCGTATTTTACGCACGCGCTCGATGCAGCTTCGACCAACAGGGTGTTTACAACTTGCCAAAATGCGCGCGCGACTGAAATCAAAGAACGCGCGCAACATGCACGCGAGCGCGGCACCACTGTAAAAATGGCGTCGGCGAATTCCTGTATAGACGAATCCGGCGACCAAAATTAGAAGCATTTACTGCGGTGGCGAGGCGCTCGCGTGCGTGTTAGACGCACGCGCTCGACGCAGCTTCGACCAACAGGGTGTTTACGACTTGCCAAAATGCGTACGCGACTCAAACGCGGGCAGCCTGCACGCGAGCGCGGCACCACTGTAAAAATGGCGTCGGCGAATTCCTGTATACAAAATTAGAAGCCATTTTTGCTGTTAAAATGGTCGAAGCTGCGTCGAGCGCGTGCGTCTAACACGCACGCGAGCGCCTCGCCACCGCAGTAAATGCTTCTAATTTTGGTCGCCGGATTCGTCTATACAGGAATTCGCCGACGCCATTTTTACAGTGGTGCCGCGCTCGCGTGCAGGTTGCGCGCGTTCTTTAATTTCAGTCGCGCGCGCATTTTGGCAAGTTGTAAACACCCTGTTGGTCGAAGCTGCATCGAGCGCGTGCGTAAAATACGCACGCGAGCGCCTCGCCACCGCAGTAAATGCTTCTAATTTTGGTCGCCGGATTAGTCTATAGCGGCGCGGCGCGCGTAGTAGCCAGGGCTCTCTCTCCAGGCTAGGCCGGGGAGAGTGGGGTCAGGGGATGGATGTTACAGTGGGGGCGCCTAATTTCTATTAAACCAGGTAACCATGATCACTTAATATAGGACTAAACACGTGTTTCATAGTTATGCAGTAGTTAAAATTTCCCAGTGTCAGTCAGTGGGGGAGGGAGGGAGAGAACTCATCCCCCTTCCCCTCTGGAAATTAGTGATTTTTTTCTTCAAAATAGGCCTATTTATTAAGTGGCTGACGCCACGTCACGTGTAGTGTGTTGATATACTTTCAATTTGGACATAGGCCTGGAACCCCTGCCCAATAATAAAATGCATCCAACCCCCCCCCCCCCCTCTCCTTAGGGCTTTTCAAATTATTTTGCAGATATGCCTTGTTCTTTCTATTTACGTATTACTCTTACACATTCATGGTGATTTGATGAGAGGTATCACACTTTCCCTTCCGAGGCTTGATAACACAAATTTTAATCGTTTCTAATCGATGAATGCGAGCCAACGCGAGAGCGCCAACAAAAATGGAAGACAGAGTTGTAGTCGAGTCCCTGCAAAGTCCTTTCACAAGTCTTTTCGCAAGTCCAGTCAGAAGTCCTTTTCGTAAAGCCAGACAAAGGAATGCCTTTGTCAAAGATCATTTGAATGGCTTGTGAATTTGTGATTGGGATTAGGACCGGAGGGCTTGTGATGGACTTGCAGGGACTTGTGATGGACTCGACTACATCGGATAGGCCTACATCCCTGCATAAAACTAGCCACCGGTCAATGAAAAAACCTTTCCCGTTTACCGTGGAATATTAATAGAACCTTGGAATACAGGGGCGGATCCAGGATTGTTTGCGGGGGGGGGGGGGGGGGGGGGTTGGGTTGCCCAAAAAGTTGACTCCCAAAATGTAAACATCGAGAAAACGGACAACCCGCAGCTTGGGAATTTACCATCTGCATTCATTAATTTGTGAGCACTTTAATAGAGAATAGTTTGTCGATCGTCTTGAATTAAACACACCAAAGTCAGCCCGTCAGGCCTCACTTTTATCAATACCGAATTCTCTGTTGACGTACTGGTAGATTATGCATGGGGAGTAGGTTGGCTGACTTTGAAGATGGCATCTAACTTCACGGGGACGGGGGATTCTGCAATCATTATTTTCAATCATGGCACCTCATGTCCAATCCAATCATTTCTTTTCCCTTTAACAAAAAATTATAATATAGGCCTATCTTTGTAAAATTGCAAAAAGCAGGAAGAGCATATTAAACGCACTCCTCTTTAATCAAGGTCTAATCTGATTTAATTTGTTTTCTCTCTGAACAATGTTAGATAATTTCTTAAGTTAGAATCAATCACATCCGAAAATTATGATATATAATAATAAAAGCAACAACAATTTGGGCCCTTACCGGTGGGATGTACGCAAATTTTGTCGGGGAAATTTTGATACGCACCCTTCCCCATCCCCGTATCAAAACTACAGCACACCAGGTGCCATGATTTCACAGGATGCTTGAGACTGTTATATACTTTCATTCTAGTACGGTATTTCGTAATAATTCAGTAGTTTTGTTTTTTGATGTTTGCAAATGGTGTATAAAATACTACCTTTAATTAATGTGTATCAATCTTCGCGCGTAAGACATAATAAAACAATATATTTCACAAAGACCAACTGTGCGCAATGCAGTAAGTGTTTTTATGTTTTATTCTATCATCGTTTGCAGGAGGGAGAAATCCATTCAATCTATTTTCTGTCCGAGCGTGGCGCTTTAATGTGGCCTTTAAAGTTACTCATTGTTCTTGGAGCCTTCAGATTTATATGCGGCATTCATCTATTCCACTCTATCCTACTTCAACTTTAAATTCGTGCAAAACAAATCCATCATTTTCTTTTCCACTCTATATTTATCCTGTTTATTATGCATATTTCAATTTCCACATTGTTTACAGTGTCAAACCGGAATTTCGGAATGGGTACAGAGCCAGTGATGTAGTCGAGACCATCACAAGACTAGGCACAATTAAGACCATTCACAAGACCAGCTTGTAACAGGCACAAGTAACAGGCATAAAATCATGACAAAGGAATGCTTGTATTACAGTTCATTTGAATAGCTTGAGACTTGAATTAAGACTGAAGGTCTTGTGCAGGGTCTTGTGCGGTCTTGTGATGGTCTCGACTACATCACTGGGCAGAGCTGTCTACTGTGCCTATGTGAATTTTGCTCAAGATAAATCCTTTGCCGACAAACTTCCAAACTTGTAGTGCATGGAAATTGCACAAATATACATCACCGAACAGAGACTACAAGTTGCATGTTTCAACATTTGTACCAAGACAAACTGGCATATACCCTCCTTTTTTGTCACCAAGGTCTAGTTTTGTATATTTATTATTTTACTCCCCCTTTTTAAAAGTAAATTCAGCAATTTAACTTCGCGGGAATCTTAGATTTATATTAATTTTACAACTACCGCAAACACATTTTCTTGCAAAACCTAATTATTTGCAATGTCGTGTTTAAAATGAACCCAAGTTGACTATAAGTAATCGGATTCCTGTGTTCCGTCGTTGTCTGGAAGAACGGCGTGGCAGTGTATGAATTTGCAGTCACGAAGCAAATACCAAACTTTCATCCAGAAGTTCATCGACAGTGTTTTCATATTTAGCTCCGGAAAACACATATCTGCAGGTGTAAAGTCAGACCTCTCTTTGCCTGACTTTACACACGAATGCAAGCTTGGTCGAACATGATGTATCATTCATCTTGTAATCGTGACTCTCCTTCATCCGCACGCAGTTTTGGCTGTCGTCGCGGGCTGATTGGTGTACCACCGATAATACACCGAATTAGACTCATCAGTCCAGACAAATTTGGACCCTTCCAACCTGTCGTTGAGACCCAGCCAGGCCCCCTCTGGCTCCACGGGAGCGGCCACGGCAAGGCCTACCATGAAATCATACTCCACCGTGTCATTCACGGAGGCCAGGTGGCACTTCCGCAGTCCCCTGGAGTTTGCGAGGCATTGGTCCTCGGCATCCGGAAAGCTCATCTTCTCCAGCACAAGCAGGTAGCAGTGCTGGCCGTGGGCGACCCAAGGCTGGAGGCAGGGGCAGTGGGCATCGCTGGTTTTGAATCTCATCCCAAGGAGCAGGCAGGCAAAGGTGGAGATAAACCAAACATTCTTCATCATTGACGTCTTATTCCTTCAATTAATATAATTGTCTGGAACCAAAGGGTACTCGTATACACAAGTTGCAGTCCTGAATCAAAAACTCATGATAAGAGACTGGCAGACTGTTCATGCAGCTAGCATTGGTGATATCGTTGAAATCTGCAGCGGTAGTTCAGGTATGGCAATGTTATGCTCCAAGTTTCGTGTTCAGATTCAGCCAGTAGCAAACAAAATAGGCCTCTATGCAAAATTAAACTCACATTTGCGAGTGTCCATTGAGCTCTGGACTCAACAGAAAACAGCAATTCGAAATTGAAACTGATTCACCTCATCATGCTCGGTTGCCGATCTGAAATGACAGGAAAATATTTCTCGATTCATACGTTCACAGATAGCCTATAGTCTCCGTGTCCTATTTAAAATGTAAACTTATCGACACAACTGTGCAGTGTAAACGTGTTGCCATGACAACTGAATCGAATCGCCTGATGAATAATTGAGAATCTTAAAATCGCATTGGAAAACAAAGCAAACAATGATGTGATGTTCTTGCACGCAGTTACATCTAATGGCCTTTCAAGACAAGATTGTTTTTATAGCTTTGATATAAAATGTTGACCTGAACGTTGTTGTACTTTATAAATGTATCTCTTATTTAGATCGTCTTTACTAATTTGTCAAATTTGACTGCAAGTTCTCTTTCTGAGTTTCTACAGCACAAACTTCGGGCACATGTCATGCACCAAGTTTGAGACCTACGTGATGATTATTTTAGCATGGTTTCAGACCACACAGCTGATAAGTATACACCAAATCTGAAAAGATTTAACAGCCAAGAATCACTTGATTATACCAGTCCTTGAAGTGACTGTTTGGAGATCATCGACATGATGGGAAACATAAGAGGGCGCTATCACAGCACTCTACGATTTGCGAAACCTTCCTATTCTGAACATGATGATGACGTGTTATTTATTTATGCATGTTATTACATAAATACGTCACTGGCTATTTTAAACTTTGTATACTAACGCCTTTTGTAAATATAATACGTGCATTGTACATACACATTGGTACTGAGTGCTGGGCGGTACCTCGAGACTTTGGACTGTGTTTATGATTATGTTCCAGTGCAGGTAGTATAGGCCTATACGGATCATTTAGCAGTGAACAAAATGGCGTTCCGAGTCGGTGCCCTCCTGTGCCTTGCTTGTTTATCTGCGTATTTTATGCAAGGTGAGCAAAAAAAAGACGTAGTTGAAATTTTAAAGTTGAAAAACTCTGATGACAGGGACCATGTATTTGTTGTTTTACATAAATACACGCAGGGGAGCGTTATTTACATGTTTCCTTTGTACTAGTTTAAGCGAATTATTGTAAATCAGGGGTTTTCACGTTCATATTCACGAACCAATGTCAGAGGCACAGCACTGGGCCTCCATAGCATTGTGTAAACATCCACATTTTCTACAGTTTCGTGGAGAAGATTTGATTTCCATGTTCAGTTGAATTCCAATAGCCCGCCTGAAGCCATTTCTGACCAACATTTTCTTCAAATCGAATTCCTATTGGGTTATTCTTGATGAACGATGTTATGTTGGTTTTGTTTATTACCAGACAAAAATAGCTTTCTCTTACATTAACTGAATGAAAACGGATATTTAGATATTAATGTTTGTATTGTTGTAAGACATGAGCCCAATTTCAGAGAGTTGCTAAGCACCATGGGCGTCGCGAGGGGTGGGAGAAAGGATGGGGAACCCCCCCCCCCCCCCCCACCCGGAGAATAGAAAATAAATAAATGAAAAAGAAGACGAGATGCGAAGCCAATGTCGTACTCAATTGAATATATATTTAATTCACACTCGAAACCTGCTGAAAGGGGCCTAAAATGCGATTATATACACAGCAGGCCTGTAAGCTCCAGTGGCGTATTTAAATTGAAAGTGACATCGCTTTTACAGAGTGCACTCCCCATGCACATAACGTTCGGAGTTACGGGAACGAAAATTAGGTTAACTCTTCAGAAATCTAATGCACCCAAAAAGTTGGGGTCACATTTTTTCAAACAAATTCAATTTCCCCCCCCCCCCCCCTCCCTAAAAAAAAACCTGGATACACGTGACAAGCTCCACACCTGTGCCGCCATTGTTATTTCATGACTCCATTACCAGCAGTCAGCACACTCTCGAGAAAAGTGGTCCAGATTGACCAACAGGTGGTGGTCACACAAGCTGACCGCAGAGCACATATGTCAGAAGCAAATATTGTTTTGCTTTTTTTTAACACCCTAAATTTTAATATAGCAGTCTAGTCCCTCAGAGCTTACCAGTTTTGTAGAAATCCTCCCCCACATAGTAATTGATCAGGCCATGAGTCTTCTTCACTGTCTCCTATTGTATTTTTGCATCTCTCCAGTTAAAGCCTCACTAAGTGTTTTGTTTATTTTTGTTGGCTTTCTTTTGACTTTAGGACAGTCTTATGTAATATGTTGGGATACACCAGAAAGCTGCTTCTTATCTTTAGAAAGTACATAGAGTTAGGATACAGTGATTTGACTAATAAACCAGATTTGAAGGGAAAAACCTGTTTCTGTGTCCTTTCTTTTTGTAATGTAAAATTTGCCCAGGTTAGTTTGTTAGATGTAGGGTTGTTGGGACATAATGGAAAGTAATTGGATGTTATTGCGAAAGAGTTGAAAATGATGTGGAAAGATAGAGTGATAGCTTGAAGATAGAACACCACAAGATTTTGCTAGAGAAGGTTGTAGTTTTATCTGCTCCTGATATCAGAAGCCTGTTAGCCATTGACACCAACTTAGGGCAATTTTGCCGATACTGATCGACACAAAAATCAGGTGTCTACAACGACAGTTCTTAATAGATCCCGCCCTAACCAAATCAGGGTTAGGAAATTGCCCGTCAGGATTTGCCTTGTCAACATCAGGCCTGAGGAGCAGAACTCAACCAACTACTTCAAACCCATTTTTCAACAAGAAGCTCGTAAGTGTTATTTTGTTACCTTGTTGTGTAAAATTGATGGTGCATTTTGATTTATAAAAGTATGAAGTATTTGGTTGCATCCAAAAGAAAGTTTGATTTTGAAAGAACGTGTTGTAGAGCTTATTACTGTGATAAGAAAGTATTTTGATGGACCCCCCTTTAATAGTTTCGATTGTGACATTTACTGATTTCCTAACTTCATGAACTGATTCATTTGCTCAACTTAAAAGACTAAAAGAGTTGTAATTTACCAAGCTGTTTGTATAAATTGTATATATTGTATAAAGTTTTCCCTTAAGTTTAGAATAAGGACCAAACACTTGGAAGATTTTGGTTATTTCTTTAATTTTAGATGGCCGATTGGTAGAGTTCAAAGAACCTACCCGGTACCCCTTATCCGAACCACCTTGACCAAGGGTCAGTACCTACCCAAGCCTTTCACCCGTGAACAGTCTTGACAGCCAACAGAGAGAGAGAGTCCCAACTCCCAGCAAGGACCTACCTATAGCAGAAGGGACGTTGACTGAGCGGACACGGTGTATGGGGTTGATACAAATTGGTGGCGGGTAGTACGTACATAGTTAAAAGGGACGTTCACATAATTTCAGGGTTTATATTTCGATTGAGTAACTAAAAAGCAATTTTGGGGATCCAATAATAAGTCTGTATTTTGAGTTAATAGACAACTGAACACAAGGAATGAATAGGACTTGATCTGCAAAGTCACCTTTGAGTTTATTTTAATATTTAAATTTAATTTGTTTTTATGCCCAATTGATGTAAATAAAATTGTATATATTAAATATTTGAGGAAGAACATTTAGAAAGTGTCACGTTTTGTTATATTCAGAAGTCGCATTCTTACAACGTACAGTCAACCAGTGGATTGGGTTCCACACATCTGATTGGTTGAATCTGGTCGTCGTGTCCACGAGCGCGCGGTGACTTTATACTGGCTCTACGGTTGCACATCAGTAAATCAAATCTCTAGACCTAAATGATAAATACGCCAACTTCTAAAATTCAGGAAAATACTTACAACTCTCATCATATTAAAGCTTATAGTCAGTTTCTGTTCAATTTTGTGAGGATTAATGGATGACTTTTGTGAGAAATTTCCATCCAAAGATGTTCCCCCTAAAACGTAGTCTGTATCGCATCGCCAGCTTGAACAAATGATGCCTACGCTCCATTGCAAAATAGAGCACTTTTAGGGCCCAATTTCATCCGTATTCCACAATAATACAAGCTGTCAGTCATGTGCACGGCTTCCAGCCTAATTCTCTTTTACAAACCCTCAAGTTCATTGGCCACAAAATGCTATAAAGGCAGAGAATTTGAGGGTACGCAAATGATTTGGCCTCCCGGCGTAGGTAATTTTGGGGTAATACAGGTCTGCAACCGTACGAGGGGGGTGTACGTGTCGTACGCGTAGTGTACCGAAGCGACGCGTTGTAACCAGTGCATGCAGTGGGTCTTGGACGTTCGCCGCATGTACGTACCGCTCGGCCTATTATGTGTGACCAATTGAAAACGATCCCATTTACAAAAGTTGGGCATATTTACAAGATGGCGCTAAAAAAGATGCCGCCCGACGGTTGAAAACGAACGCTGTTTTTCTCTCGTTTTTCGCCATCCAAGAACTCAAAACTTTGAACACGGTCAGTGGAACGATATTTCCTGGGCCTGTTTGTTTCACACGAATCCGGATCGCGATCTTTATGTTGGTTCACACACCAGATTCCGCCTAATGGATGGAGCGAACCAGCGGCTGGATCACTCATCGCGATCCGGCGGGCCTCATATAAGATACTAACCCGCTCCGCCCATTCCTGAAAATTTCAACAATGACCAATCATGTAGGCCTACACTACATTTAATAAGGCGATGGTATTTTGTAGAGATCTTTATTTGGGGGGGGGGGGGGGGGGTTGATTTTTGGCTTGTGTGTTTTCTTGTTTTGTTTTGATGTCTTTTACTTAAATTCCCCCTTTATTTAAACTTCATTTTATTATCCTTAGAAGTGTGTGCAGACAGCTGTCCAGCTACGTCAAGTTCCAGTGGCTTCAGTTGTCCGCAGTATTTTGACAGCAGTGACGAATACTATTGCTGCGACTCCTACACATCTTACCAACAGTGTTGCAACTACGACAGCTACTACGGCTATAATTATTATTATTCTTTGAGGTAAATAACCATCTATCAAATCAAAGTGTGGCTTGGCGGAAACGGCTTTCTCCCCACACATAATTACTGGAAATGTATAGATATCTAAATTACGTCAGACGCGGTTCAACGTGGCAAGGGCTACACCCCCCTCATCCCCAACAAACAAAACAAATACAAAACATTTTGCGTGTTGTGGTTCATGCAACAAGTTTTTATCGGAAAATTTATGGAATTTTGAACCCCCCCCCCAAAAAAAAAAATACAATAAAAATTCAAAAGTCAATACTAAAAAATTAGATTCTCATCTGTTGTTCCCTGCATATAAACAAGACGGTCTAGAATCACGCATGTTCCGAGAAGCTATTTATTATTCAGTGTATATCGTAATCTGCAATGCATTAAAACAAAAAATATAGAAACTCTTGGAAGGACCCCGAGGAAAAAAGTGACCTGGCACCGCGAAACAGGTGAAAAGTTGAATTATCGTATTTCCCAAAAGTGCACGTAATAAGCTTTAATTTGATGTACGATATGTTGCTGATATGATAGAATAAGTCTCTTCAATTGTAAAATGTATCAGTCCCAAAATCGACTTTTTAGTGAAATGTTTTTGTTTCTTATATATTTGTAAACTGTCACATCCAGCAAGGTCTCGCCTCCCTTTTCCCTGATGGATATGGCTGTCGATAAAGTCCTCTCGGAGACACATGACAAAAATTCCCATACACAAAAAAAGTGAAAATATGATACGGGGCGTTTTATTTACAATATTTACAGGTTTGGTTGTCTGCAAAATCCGTTCTCCGGGTTATTACGTTATTATCCCTAGTTTCACAAAGCTTCAGTTACAAATTCGGAGTCTTTAATACAGTTCAAACAAATTAATAAAATTCGACCTATGAAGTCTCAAACTAGGCAGCACGGCAGGGCTTTGCTACGGGCCTGTCACACACCGCACAGCTACCGTACGGTCAGGCTCCGGTGCGTACAGCTCCGCCCCGGGGTTCTTGGTCCCAACCAAGGTGACAGCCTACTGCCCGAAGGGTTCCTCTCCAAACTCCAACTCACACTGAAACCCTGAAATGTTAATATCATAAAAATAAATACTAAACACTTTGATATGAATAATGTCCTTTTAAATCTTGAACTTGGAAATAATCAAAAAATCGCCCAATACTTTCACCGATTGGTCGTGTTTGAAACCTAACCCAATTACAGTTTAGAACTAATTCCTTTAAGGTTTCGTATACCGGCCGCAATATAAGATAATAATTAACAATGCACAATATTTAATTTGTAAATTAACCAAACTTTGAAAATTAGCACTTACAGGAAGCTGTCGGTTTCCTGGTTTCTCCAATGAAGTTTTCTTGGCTAGTTGAGACGGTCTGACCAGACGTGAGTTCGGCACGAACAAAATTTACACAAGGCGTCTTCAGCACGACAAATACTAATACATCTAACTCTCAATAATTCTTCTCAAAACACGTCTTCCAAACTAGAAAGTCCGTCTTCGAGGCTGGCGCAAAAATGGCCCTCTCCTCGGAAATCTCCAATTCCGATCCCAATCTGATCTTGTATCTCCCTTTATATATTGTATCCCTAAATTTTATTCAAATACTTTCCCCAATGACGTATATTTTAACCGACCAATAAGATGGTGCTCTCAGGCTACCAGTACTCCCTATTTTGTTTAACTGGGTGCGGCGGCCATACAAATTAAAATTTATGTTTCTCCCCTTATTGCAATCTTGCATTAGGCCCTATATGTCACCGCATAAATGTTAATTCAAATTAAGATCATAATCACCAAATATTTGCAAATTCGATTTATAAACAAAACCCCATAATTTGACCAAAATATTTTCATAATCTCACTTCACTTGTGACATAAACTCAGAAAGCCACGGTGTGACTTTCCACTCATTTTGTGCTGCCAGGTCGCACTGAATTCATCCACGGACAAAAATGAAACAGAAGTGGCAGTTTATTGTACACTGCAAAAAAATCCCGTATTTTTTACGGTGAAAAGCATGTAAATATTCACTGTAAGTAACCGTAAATGGACTGCGCGTTACATTTTACGGGCAAACCCGTAAAAGGCCGTAACAATAGCACAACCAATCAGAAATGAGGAAATTTGTGTTTACAAAAGTCAGGTTAAATTGCAGTGTTTAGTCCAAAAATACACTTTCTTGACTTTAATAATTCTTATTCAAACAATTCCACAATATAGTTTTGATTTTTTACAAACATAGGTGAAGATTCTCATTATCTCCTTTCGTATTCAAATATTGAAATTTTTCATGGGAAACCAAGACTTTATTATGGTGGGATAAGCAGAATAAAGCACATCATTCAGTATAGTAGTTATCGTAGTATTTGTACACTCTACCATATTAATGTAGAATAAGTTTAGTCTGGTTCGCACTTCATTCATTTCTGTTAATTTGCAGTTTATTAATGGCAACCAAAAACAAAAACGGTGCGCGTAAAAATGGCAGTTTTTACAGACTTCACCGTAAAAAATACGGTTTATCAGTAAATTTGTTCGACTGTAAAAAATACGGTAGGCGGGTGGCACTTTGCTGCGCACGCCTTTCGACGGTTAATTTTATGGGCAATTTTTCACCCACTCATTTACAGCGGATGTGCCATTTCGCAACATCCTTGGGAGTTAAAACAAACCTGTGAAAGGTCACTTTTGACCCGATTTTATTTCTTGCAATACAAAGTTTATTAAAGGTATAGGCCTACCGGTAGTATATATACGACATTTTAGATGGTTATGGATTTGATGGTTAGTATTTTGTAGCAAATAGGGGCCTACTGCATAGAAAGTTGGTCAAACAGATTACCAGTCAGCTTGCAATGTTCAACCTTTGGGTAATTTTTCACGTAATTTACCCAACATTTTGGGTAAAACAATGTTTGGCAGTACCATTTTAAGCCCACTTTAACCAACGATTGGTTTGTGCACAGCTGTGGTCATACAACAGTTGGTAAATTACGTGAAAATTACTCAAAGGTTGAACAAGCTGACTATTGTACCAACGTTGGGTAATCTTGCCCAACTTTCTGGTATAACACTGACCTGTTTAAAGTTTGATGTGCACATAGATGCTAGAATTGTAGTCTGGTTCCCTGACACTTACGTCAGACTAAACGGATCAACTTAAAAACAGGGAATTATCAGGTCGGAGAATAGATATTTTGGAGAGTACGTGTGTTATAAAGCACATACGGACTGGCGTAATTCGGTCACTACAGCACGTCTATGCCGCCCTCGAGCCTATACCAGAAAAGGGTCGTATTTCCCTCGACCCGGCCTCGGGAAATCGGACCCTCTTCTGGTCATCACACAGCCCCTCGGATCGGAGCGCATATTGACGTGCACTATACTAGTGACCTCATATTGCCAGTCTACACTGTTAAAACGCTGTTTAAACTTTTAAACAACCCCGGGTTGTTCATGTGCCCTAGCTGCTTAAACAACCAAACTGGTTGTTTAAGCAGGGCACATGAACAACCCGGGGTTGTTTAAAAAGTTTAAACAGCGTTTTCTCTGTGTATATACCAGTTCACACACTGACTGTGACCTTTGCTTGTTGACTTGACAGCACTGGTGCCATCGTTGGAATAGTCATCGGTGTGCTGATATTCATTGGTGTAATTATCGCCAGCATCGTAGCCTGTTGTTGTTGCTGCGTCAAGGCGGCAACCGCGCCCACCCACCAACCAGTCCATATGCACAGTAAGTCAAACCATTGAAGATGATATTGTGAGAGGGCAATGAATGACTGCGTACGTTCGTTGATTGCTGCATTACTAAATATTGGAATTGGAAAGCTTGTGAAATGCTCCATCACAGAGTATATTAGGGCAAAGGAAATTTTATAAACAAATTAGTCATTAGATCTCTCACACTCTCTTTTTGCCGGGAATTGTAAAGCAGGGCCGGCGCAATGTTCTCATGTCACATTTCAAAACCTTGCAGATAACCACAATTAAGACAACACTGAGCAGGAAGTATTTTGGTAGGACCCTGTAAGGACCCCGTACCAGGTAATTCACAGGCAGTTGGGTTGGTTCCATCAGGCAATGTACAATTTTATTTTTAGACCATTCCTTACACTATGGTGTAATATTTGCTTCCAGAGTTTTAAGTAGCCTGTAAAAAAATCGTCTTGTTTGGTACTGCACATCAGGGGCGGATCCAAGGGGGGGGGGGGGGGGGGGGGGTGGGGCTGACACACTTTCTCACTGTTGGTGGCACTATTTAACCTCTTTGTTTTGTTCTTACCCATAGGCAAAATAAGACCTGTATTTGCAAGGCGTAGGCCCACCCCCCCCCCCGGATCCGCGCCTGCACATTAAACATCAGCCTTAAAACCCAGCAATGGACCGAAGACGTAATGACGTAATGGCTTTGTTTACAGTGCGTTTTCCTATGGGAGCCAGGATGACCGCAGACAATCGTCCCCAACTGGCTGTCATAGGAAAGCGCACGTGTAAAACGTAATGTGCACAATGCGTACTCTTCATTATAGTTATCTCGAATGACGTATACCCGTGAGCTTACGCACGCGTATGATCGCGCAAGGTGGTCGCACAACGCGCACGTGTTAAAGTCAATCAGAATAGGCGTTCACGTAACATCGTGTGACATTACGTCAGCAACTTTATCCCGCATAACCTTTGACCTTCGAGATACCTAACTGACTTATTGTAGCGATTTTTAATCCAACAAGCGGTTGCACCGGAGAGGTCATTTTACTACAATGCAAGTTTGCTCTCAAAATCCAAGGAGATCATTGCAGTATTTCTGGCCATACCGTACATTAACTACAAGCTGCGTCCTATTTTATGAAGGTATTCTGTTTTCTGACTGGGCAGAACTGGCAAACTATAAGCTTGTAAAGGGAAAAGAGGCATTGATGACCATAATAATAACAATGAGAAATTTGAATTTTGACCATCTGTGATAACGTGACTAAAGAGTCCGTTGCTAGACTAGTCAGTATTTGGTGCCGAGACGTTCACATAAAAAGTGGTAAAAAAGTGATCATAAAGTCCAGAGACTTTCACGCTCTATTCGATCGCCCGTATCACGTCATTCGTCGAAAGATATTTCTCATGATTTTTCCGTTTAACAGTATAGGCCATCAGCCTCGGTCCAACAAATGGGCCACTGGTATCAATGATCGAAAGAAGCAATACTCATAACGATTTTTGACAAGGTATTTTTGGCAAGGTATGACTAGTACACAGTGATTAAATGCACAACGAGGATGTAAGTAAGGATGAAAGGATGTGTTTTGGCACGGTAAGATGCTTCACTGAGAACTCCACATCGTATTGCGAGTTTGTTCTTTATGTACATCATGTACGTCCGTGTTTAAACTGCAAGTCGACTTTGCCATGCTAAAGGTTGCTCCATCAGGGCAAACTACTGTGGCGCACTGCACCGTGAAAAGCCCGCAGTAGGCCTAATTTGAGCCTCTCGATACTATAAATAATCGTCTTCTTTCAGCTGTAGCCGTGCCTCAGCAGCCAGCAATGATGACCGTCCAGCCCCAACCCCCACCGAACTACTACATGCCAATGACCCAGCAAGGAGGACCACCCTACGCAACCCAGCAACAGCAGTTCCAGCCGGCCCAGCCACCACCCTTACCCGGCCAACAGAACCAGGGGATCGACAAAGACGCCTACTAGAATCTGGACAAGATTTGAACATGTCACAGCTGGCTTCCTATTATATTGTTTGCGTTTGTGTGGTTTAGGGAATCTCATCTAATACCTCGATTTCTTTACGTTCTTATATAGTTTGTATCTTTCCAAATTGACATTTGTGACCTCGAGCAATCCTTCCTTAATCCTATCAACTCCATTTTAAGAAATTTAGGAATTTTTCAGTGAAACAAAATGTAATTTTCTCACCCGCTTTTACCGAACATAAAAAGAACCAGTCGAGCCATTTTATTCCGAGTTGTGACAGTGAGCTTAAAATGGAGGACGTCTTTTCGCCATTACTTGCAGTGAACATACTCCCGCCGCACCGAGACTTGCTCACTTTTTGATTATATTTATTAACTTTCCGCCTACAAAGTGTTGTCCAATTACAAACCGCCATTTCTTCGCTGCTGGGTTTTGACAGTTTAATTTAAATATTACCCTCTCGCTACTCTCGACCTAGTTAGATGTCGGTAAAATGAATCAGCGACGCTGTTGAAACAGTCCGAACAGTGTCAGCGCCACATATTATAGGTTCGATCAAGGAATATGGTTAACTATAGTTGACGATTGTTGGACTTAATTTACCCGAACGCAGACTAGTCGACTATCACGAACCAGCATATGGCATGGTCGCGCTGGTTTCAATAGTAAAGTTCGACTTGCTATCGTTCGCACTTCGTTGTTATTGCGCAGGTGTAAAGTACGTCACGAATCGATCACTGCATAGTTAACCAATTTTCCATGATGGAAATTGCTCACATTTTGTCAAGTAGTTCTCGTCCAACGTTTTGGCTGCGTTTAAATTTTGTCTTTGTCGTCATTTTACCCCATACTTTCCCTCAAAAGTCAAAGCCCTATACCTATTCTTGGTGATATTCAAGATCAGCTTTAGGTGTTTTTTGTTGTTTTTTTAAGTGGATTTCTTTCCTTGAAGGAGCGATGCCCTAATTAACCTAACACAAACGCCATCATTTCTGTAATCTAAAGTGATAAAGTGACACTGACCTTTTGTAAACACAAGGATTTCACAGCGTTTATTGTTCACGTCACTTTGTCGTCATTGTTTGCGTATTAGTTACTAACTGTAATCGGCAAGGTGACTTTTCAAAAAAGGTTCTGCAATGAAAAATTATGCCCAATATATCAGTTGTGTTTGACGTTGTTTTTATGAGAAATTATAAGCCGTTAGAACCTTTAACAGAGATATCGACGCCTTCGTTTAGAATTTGTAGTCGTTTGTGTAATTTTATTGAATAATTCCTACTCCAATTATTTTTGTATCGTAATGTATCCAGTTTATAGCCTGTGATCATACCTTTAATCACTGCAGACACGCATATAGTATCAACTTAGGGAGCAATATTCTGTATGTTCTAAAAAGCTTAATTTGTATTGTAGATATTTGTCACAGTTTGATTTGAACACCTGTTGGTTGTGTGACTGTTAAATGTAGTGTACATGATTGGTCATTGCTGCAATTTTCAGAAATGGGCGGATTTCGGGGTTAGTATTTTATTAGAAATATCGTTTCACTGACCTGTTCAAAGTTTTGCGTTCTTGGATGGCGAAAAAAACGAGAGAAAAAGGCCGTTCGTTTTCAACTGTCGGGCGGCAGTTAACTGGATTTGTTATAGCGCCATTTGTAAAATAAGCCCAATTTTTGTAAACGGGATCGTTTTCAATTGGTCACATAACTACGCGAGCCGACTTGTTACAACCCGTCGCTTCGGTGGTATACACTTCGCGGCACACACTTGTACTATAATTGCCACCTTGCTCCCGTTTTTGGATTGTTAACCCATGTTAGACGCAACGCGGACTAACTACATTCGGTCAATATAGGGCAGTATTACAAAATCTGTTATTTTTTTCCAACGATTGTTACGCGGAACAATCGTTGGCAAATGATATAAATTTCAACTTTTCTTGAAAACGACAGCACACCAGGTGCCATCATTTCACAGGATGATTGAGATTGCTATTAACAGTCTAGGAAATTGGAGGATTACCAATCGTGTACACTGATATACATTGTATTCCCCGATTGTGTTAAAGGGGAGCGACCCAATAGATAGTTTTGTTGTGTGCTTTTATTCCAGAATTAAGGTAATCCCATTACGACATGAATTTAGTTTCACACAATGGTAATATCGTATACAATGCCGATAGTGTGGCAACTCCAAGGTAACATTTGGAAACTTTATGGCGAGATGTACGGGAGCCATTATTGATTACTGATTGGGTGTTATAGGTTTGTTTTTGCATTCAATAGGGTACCTTTAACAATAGAGGACAATAGGGTCCCCAGCTGCATGGCATTGTGGGATTGATTTTGTGACGGAAATGTGTTTCCATTCACCAAAACGTTCACCCTCCCCATATCCAAAAAGGAGGCAAACGAAAAAGTGAGCTGGCACCACGAAACAAGTGGAAAGTAGCAGAAGTTGACAATTGCGATTAAGATTTCCTCCAACTACATGCAATATGCCCTAAGCTTTAATTTGATACATTGTGTG
The DNA here is from genome assembly GCA_037893225.1 of Hippasteria phrygiana. Taxonomy (NCBI): domain Eukaryota; kingdom Metazoa; phylum Echinodermata; class Asteroidea; order Valvatida; family Goniasteridae; genus Hippasteria; species Hippasteria phrygiana. Next base: position 460,192 of record JAZGUH010000400.1, on the reverse strand, counting down.
TTGTTCTAGCCCATTCGTCGTTGCCAAACCTTTAAAAGTTGATAGAGTCTTGACAGGAGCGGTATCTAGAGGGGGGGGGGGGGGTTGTGGTGGTTGCAACCCCCCTCTTTGGCTGCTGAGCAAAGTTGTGAAAAGCTATTATAAACAAATTCGTCTTTAAACGGTGCCCGAGATTACTTTAGATTGCAGGAGAAAGCCTTCGGCACGTTCCACGTTTGGGGGGTGAATTGTACAGCCCCTCCCTATAATTGAAAGGCTAGATCTGCCCCTGCTCGACCCCTTGTTTTGACAAATGTGTGACCTGTGCATACTATAACCCGAGGTAAAACAATTATCACCTCCAATAAATTTTGAGATTTAATTATGTTTTCACATTGCATCCCGAGCTCGGGTGATTGAATACAGCTAACCAATACACAGGCAACTAGTTCCAGGTAAATGTGACCGGTGGATGGGCCATATGATCATTCCCTCGCCCAGATTGTTTTTTTTTTTTATAATTAAAAAACCTGGAAGAAAATTAATAAAAGGCGCCAAGAGGCAATATTACGGAAGCTTAAATGACCATCCACGATACTGCGTTATTGCGATAAAATAGCTTGGAAACGTGGAATTCCCTGATGGATTATCACGTAAACGTGGAATTCCATGATAAGTTATCGTCGAAACGTGGAATTCCATGATGGACTATCACGAAAACGTGGAATACCGGATTGCCTTGGTTGCGTATCATGGAAACACAGAATGCCGTGATATTTTATCTGGCAATGCAGATGCGGAATGTACGGAAGCGTATTTAGGACATGACGAAAAAACATCCCCGCTCACTATTTCGCCCTGGTGGATTAGTATTTCGCCCGGGCGGTTTACTATTTCGCCCGGGCGGATTACTGTCGAAATGGTGAAACCCGTTTGTACCGTCTGTACATAAGAATTATAGAAATCCGCAACGTGAACTCGCTGTACGTTTGATCTTTATTATCTTCTTCTGATAGCAGACTCGTGTTTCGGTATAACGTGTGTATGTATGCATCTATAGCATCTAACGTCTAATGGTGTCTAGCGCTGTCTATAGCGGTTCACTATAATCAAACACACGTGGACATACTTTAAGTTGCATGCGTTACACACAATCAAGGGACGTATACCGTTCTGTAATTATTTAAGTCACAAACTAAACTAACCAAAGAAACTGATGAGACCAATATATTTATCGACAACAGTCCTAGAATTCTATGTAGGCTATCTCTCCCGATGGGCGATTGCCGCCAAACTCATTATAACAACCAAGAACCCTGTATTCCAGTTTAGCTAAACCTCAACCTGTCACACCTAATTTTAAGATAAATGGATATTAAGATTTAATTAGATTAAATAGCATATAAACTTACCGACTGTGTGGGAACTCTTACATGTAGGTCTTTGCTAAATCTATTTACTGCAACCCAACTGCATGATTTAACTACTCTCTTAAAACTACAAACTATAACTGATACGTAGCAACTGAGACACAGCGCTGTACCTACCATCAGGCCTCACTTTTATCAATAGTCTGTTGACGTACTGGTAGATTATGCACGGGGAGTAGGTTGGCTGACTTTGAAGATGGCATCTAACTTCACGGGGACGGGGGATTCTGCAATAATTATTTTCAATTATGGCACCTCATGTCCAATCCAATCATTTTTTGTTCCTTTAAAAAAAATGTATAATATAGGCCTATATCTTTGTAAAATTGCAAAAAGCAGGAAGAGCATATTAAACGCACTCCTCTTTAATCAAGGTCTAATCTGATTTAATTTGTTTTCTCTCTGAACAATGTTAGATAATTTCCTAAGTTAGAATCAATCACATCCGAAAATTATGATATATAATTATAACAACAACAATTTGGGCCCTTACCGGTGGGATGTACGCAAATTTTGTCGGGGAAATTTTGATACGCACCCTTCCCCATCCCCGTATCAAAACGACAGCACACCAGGTGCCATGATTACACAGGATGCTTGAGACTGTTATATACTTTCAATCTAGTACGGTATTTCGTAATAATTCAGTAGTTTAGTTTTTTGATGTTTGCAAATGGTGTATAAAATACTACCTTTAATTAATGTGTATCAATCTCCGCGCGTAAGACATAATAAAACAATATATTTCACAAAGACCAACTGTGCGCAATGCAGTAAGTGTTTTTTATGTTTTATTCTATCATCGTTTGCAGAAAGGAGAAATCCATTCAATCTATTTTCTGTCCGAGCGTGGCGCTTTAATGTGGACTTTAAAGTTACTCATTGTTCTTGGAGCCTTCAGATTTATATGCGGCATTCATCTATTCCACACTATCCTACTTCAACTTTAAATTCGTGCAAAACAAATCCATCTTTTTGTTTCCACTCTATATTTATCCTGTTTATTATGCATATTTCAATTTCCACATTGTTTACAGTGTCAAACCGGAATTTCGGAATGGGCAGAGCTAGTGATGTATAGTCGAGACCATCACAAGACTAGGCACAAGACCAGCTTGTAACAGGCACAAGTAATAGGCATAAACCATGACAAAGGAATGCCTTTATTACAGTTCATTTGAATAGCTTGAGACTTGAATTAAGACTGAAGGTCTTGTGCAGGGTCTTGTCGGTCTTTTGGTGGTCTCGACGACATCACTGGGTAGAGCTGTCTACTGTGCGTATGTGAATTTTGCTCAAGATAAATCCTTTGCCGACAAACTTCCAAACTTGTAGTGCATGGAAATTGCACAAATAGCCTATACATCACCGAACAGAGACTACAAGTTGCATGTTTCAACATTTGTACCAAGACAAACTGGCATATACCCTCCTTTTTTGTCACCAAGGTCTAGTTTTGTATATTTATTATTTTACTCTCTATTTTTTAAAAAGAATAATCAATTATTTTCAACAACAAAAAAGAAGAAGTAAATTCAGCAATTTAACTTCGCGGGAATCTTAGATTTATATTAATTTTACAACTACCGCAAACACATTTTCTTGCAAAACCTAATTATTTGCAATGTCGTGTTTAAAATGAACCCAATTTGACTATAAGTAATCGGATTCCTGTGTTCCGTCGTTGTCAGGAGGAACGGCGTGGCAGTGTATGAATTTGCAGTCACGAAGCAAACACCAAACCTTTAAGAGAACGTAAGTTCATCGACAGTGTTTTCATATTTAGCTCCGGAAAACACTTATATCTGCAGGTGTAAAGTCAGACCTCTCTTTGCCTGACTTTACACACGAATGCAAGCTTGGTCGAACACGATGTATCACTCATCTTGTAATCGTGAGTCTCCTTCATCCGCACGCAGTTTTGGCTGTCGTCGGGCTGATTGGTGTACCACCGATGATACACCGAATTAGACTCATCAGTCCAGACAAATTTTGACCCTTCCAACCTGTCGTTGAGACCCAGCCAGGCCCCCTTTGGCTCCACGGGAGCGGCCACGGCAAGGCCTACCATGAAATCATACTCCACCGTGTCATTCACGGAGGCCAGGTGGCACTTCCGCAGTCCCCTGGAGTTTGCGAGGCAGTGGTCCTCGGCATCCGGAAAGCTCATCTTCTCCAGCACAAGCAGGTAGCAGTGCTGGCCGTGGGCGACCCAAGGCTGGAGGCAGGGGCAGTGGGCATCGCTGGTTTTGAATCTCATCCCAAGGAGCAGGCAGGCAAAGGTGGAGAAAAACCCAACATTCTTCATCATCGACGTCTTATTCCTTCAATTAATATAATTGTTTGGAACCAAAGGGTACTCGTATACACAAGTTGCAGTCCTGAATCAAAAACTCCTGATAAGAGACTGGCAGACTGTTCATGCAGCTAGCATTGGTGATATCGTTGAAATCTGCAGCGGTAGTTCAGGTATGGCAATGATATGCTCCAAGTTTCGTGTTCAGATTAAGCCAGTAGCAAACAAAATAGGCCTCTATGCAAAATTAAACTCACATTTGCGAGTGTCCATTGAGCTCTGGACTCAACAGAAAACAGCAATTCGAAATTGAAACTGATTCACCTCATCATGCTCGGTTGCCGATCTGAAATGACGGGAAAATATTTCTCGATTCATACGTTCACAGACAGCCTATAGTCTCCGTGTCCTATTTAAAATGTAAACTTATCGACATAACTGTGCAGTGTAAACGTGTTGCCATGACAACTGAATCGAATCTCCTGATGAATAATTGAGAATCTTAAAATCGCATTGGAAAACAAAGCAAACAATGATGTGATGTTCTTGCACGCAGTTACATCTAATGGCCTTTCAAGACAAGATTGTTTTTATAGCTTTGATATAAAATGTTGACCTGAACGTTGTTTATAAATGTATCTCTTATTTAGATCGTCTTTACTAATTTGTCAAATTTGACTGCAAGTTCTCTTTCTGAGTTTCTACAGCACAAACTTCGGGCACATGTCATGCACCAAGTTTGAGACCTACGTGATGATTATTTTAGCATGGTTTCAGACCACACAGCTGATAAGTATACACCAAATCTGAAAAGATTTAACAGCCAAGAATCACTTGATTATACAAGACCTTGAAGTGACTGTTTGGAGATCATCGACATGGTGGGAAACATAAGAGGGCGCTAACACAGCACTCTACGATTTGCGAAACCTTCCTATTCTGAACATGATGATGACGTGTTATTTATTTATGCATGTTATTACATAAATACGTCACTGGCTATTTTAAACTTTTTATACTAATGGCCTTCTGTAATTATAATACGTACATTGTACATACATATTGGTACTGAGTGCTGGGCGGTACCTCGAGACTTTGGACTGTGTTTATGATTCTGTTCCAGTGCAGGTGGTAGGCCTATTGCACAAAGAAAAATCTTTCCATATACGTTAATCAATCGGATCATTTAGCGGTGAACAAAATGGCGTTCCGAGTCGGTGCCCTCCTGTGCCTTGCTTGTTTATCTGCGTATTTTATGCAAGGTGAGCAAAAAGGAAGACGTAGTTGAAATTTTAAAAGTGAAAAACTCTGATGACAGGGACCATGTATTTGTTGTTTTACATAAATACACGCAGGGGAGCGTTATTTACATGTTTCCTTTGTACTAGTTCAAGCGAATTATTGTAAATCAGGGGTTTTCACGTTCATATTCACGAACCAATGTCAGAGGCACAGCACTGGGCCTCCATAGCATTGTGTAAACATCCACATTTTCTAGTTTCGTGGAGAAGATTTGATTTCCATGTTCAGTTGAATTCCAATAGCCCGCCTGAAGCCATTTCTGACCAACATTTTCTTCAAATCTAATTCCTATTGGGTTATTCTGGATGAACGATGTTATGTTGGTTTTGTTTATTACCAGACAAAAATAGCTTTCTCTTACATTAACTGAATGAAAACGGATATTTAGATATTAATGTTTGTATTGTTGTAAGACATGAGCCCAATTTCAGAGAGTTGTTAAGCACCATGGGCGTCGCGAGGGGTGGGAGAAAGGATGGGGGAACCCCCCCCCCCCCCCTCCACCGGAGAATAAAAAATAAATAAATGAAAAAGAAGACGAGATGCGAAGCCAATGTCGTACTCAATTGAATGTATATTTAATTAACACTCGAAACCTGCCGAAAAGGGGCCTAAAATGCGAATATATACACAGCAGGCCTGAAAGCTCCAGTGGCGTATTTAAATTGAAAGTGACATCGCTTTTACAGAGTGCACTCCCCATGCACATAACGTTCGGAGTTACGGGAACGAAAATTAGGTTAACTCTTCAGAAATCTAATGCACCCAAAAAGTTGGGGTCACATTTTTTCAAACAAATTCAATTTTGCCCCCCCCCCCACCCCCCTCCCTAAAAAAAACCTGGATACACGTGACAAGCTCCACACCTGTGCCGCCATTGTTATTTCATGACTCCATTACCAGCAGTCAGCACACTCTCGAGAAAAGTGGTCCAGATTGACCAACAGGTGGTGGTCACACAAGCTGACCGCAGAGCACGTACAGTCAACCAGTGGATTGGGTTCCACACATCTGATTGGTTGAATCTGGTCGTCGTGTCCACGAGCGCGCGGTGACTTTATACTGGCTCTACGGTTGCACATCAGTAAATCAAATCTCTAGACCTAAATGATAAATACGCCAACTTCTAAAATTCAGGAAAATACTTACAACTCTCATCATATTAAGGCTTATAGTCAGTTTCTGTTCAATTTTGTGAGGATTAATGGATGACTTTTGTGAGAAATTTCCATCCAAAGATGTTCCCCCTAAAACGTAGTCTGTAGCGCATCGCCAGCATGAAAAAATGATGCCTACGCTCCATTGCAAAATAGAGCACTTTTAGGGCCCAATTTCATCCGTATTCCACAATAATACAAGCTGTCAGTCATGTGCACGGCTTCCAGCCTAATTCTCTTTTACAAACCCTCAAGTTCATTGGCCACAAAATGCTATAAAGGCAGAGAATTTGAGGGTACGCAAATGATTTGGCCGCCCGGCGTAGGTAATTTTGGGGTAATACAGGTCTGCAACCCTATCATGATGTAACTGACATTACCCCGTTTCACACGAGCCGCTTTGAAAATGTACACACTTAGGCCTACCTCTTCATTTTTGGGAATTATGCGAGCCAATGCGAAGTGAATCGAATTGAATCGGATCAAATCAAATCAAATAGAATCGTCCAGGTATGGTTCGTGGCAATATTTTTGTAACTTTTTTAATACTTAAGGGTAGTGTACACGATTGGTAATCCTCCGATTTTTTTAATGAATTATTACGAAATACCTTACTAGACAGTTACCCTGTGAAATGATGCCACCAGGTGTGCTGTCGTTTTCAAGAAAAGTGGAAATTTATATCGTTTTCCAACGATTGTTCGGCCGAACAATCGTTGGAAAACTGCCATCTATTGACCGAATGTAGTAAGTCCGCGTTGTGTCTAAAATAGGTTAACAATCCGAAAACGGGCACAAGGTTGCAATTATCGTACCGTACGAGGGGGGTGTACGTGTCGTACGCGTAGTGTACCGAAGCGACGCGTTGTAACCAGTGCATGCAGTGGGTCTTGGACGTTCGCCGCATGTACGTACCGCTCGGCCTATTGTGTGTGACCAATTGAAAACGATCCCATTTACAAAAGTTGGGCTTATTTACAAGATGGCGCTAAAAAAAATGCCGCCCGACGGTTGAAAACGAACGCTGTTTTTCTCTCGTTTTTCGCCATCCAAGAACTCCAAACTTTGAACACGGTCAGTGGAACGATATTTCCTGGGCCTGTTTGTTTCACACGAATCCGGATCGCGATCAGTTATCTTTATGTTGGTTCACACACCAGATTCCGCCTAATGGATGGAGCGAACCAGCGGCTGGGTCACTCATCGCGATCCGGCGGGCCTCATATAAGATACTAACCCGCTCCGCCCATTCCTGAAAATTTCAACAATGACCAATCATGTAGGCCTACACTACATTTAATAAGGCCATGGTATTTTGTAGAGATTTCTATTTGGGGGGGGGGGGGGGGGGTTGATTTTTGGCTTGTGTGTTTTCTTGTTTTGTTTTGATGTCTTTTACTTAAATTCCCCCTTTATTTAAACTTCATTTTATTATCCTTAGAAGTGTGTGCAGACAGCTGTCCAGCTACGTCAAGTTCCAGTGGCTTCAGTTGTCCACAGTATTTTGACAGCAGTGACGAATACTATTGCTGCAACTCCTACACATCTTACCAAGAGTGTTGCGACTACAACAGTTACTACGGCTATAATTATTATTATTCTTTGAGGTAAATAACCATCTATCAAAGCAAAGTGTGGCTTGGCGGAAACGGCTTTCTCCCCACACATAATTACTGGAAATGTATAGATATCTAAATTACGTCAGACGCGGTTCAACGTGGGAAGGGCTACACCCCCCTCATCCCCAACAAACAAAACAAATAAAAAACATTTTGCGTGTTGTGGTTCATGCAACAAGTTTTTATCGGAAAATTTATGGAATTTTGAACCCCCCCCAAAAAAAAGAAAATAATAAAATTCAAAAGTCAATACGACGGCTACTTAAAAATTAGATTCTCATCTGTTGTTCCCTGCATATCAACAAGACGGTCTAGAATCACGCATGTTCCGAGAAGCTATTTTTTTATTCAGTGTATATCGTGATCTGCAATGCATTAAAACAAAAAATATAAAAACTCTTGGAAGGACCCCGAGGAAAAATGTGACCTGGCACCGCGAAACAGGTGGAAAGTATCAAAAGTTGAATTATCGTATTTCCCAAAAGTGCACGTAATAAGCTTTAATTTGATGTACGATATGTTGCTGATATGATATAATAAGTCTCTTCAATTGTAAAATGTATAATTCCCAAAAATCGACTTTTTAGTGAAATGTTTTTGTTTCTTACATCCAGCAAGGTCTCGCCTCCCTTTTTCCTGATGGATATGGCTGTCGATAAAGTCCCCTCGGAGACACATGACAAAAATTCCCATGCACAAAAAAAGTGAAAATATGATACGGGGCGTTTTATTTACAATATTTACAGGTTTGGTTGTCTGCAAAATCCGTTTTCCGGGTTATTACTTATTATCCCTAGTTTCACAAAGCTTCAGTTACATATTCGGAGTCTTTAATACAGTTCAAACAAATTAATAAAATTCGACCTATGAAGTCTCAAATTAGGCAGCACGGCAGGGCACCCATACGGGCCTGTCACACACCGCACAGCTACCGTACGGTCAGGCTCCGGTGCGGACAGCTCCGCCCCGGGGTTCTTGGTCCCGACCAAGATGACAGCCTACTGCCCAAGGGTTCCTCTCCAAACTCCAACTCATACTGAAACCCTGAAATTTTAATATCATAAAAATAAATACTAAACACTTTGATATGAATAATGTCCTTTTAAATCTTGAACTTGGAAATAATCAAAAATCGCCCAATACTTTCACCGATTGGTCGTGTTTGAAACCTAACCCAATTACAGTTTGGAACTAATTCCTTTAAGGTTTCGTATACCGGCCGCAATATAAGATAATAATTAACAATGTACAATATTTAATTTGTAAATTAACCAAACTTTGAAAATTAGCACTTACAGGAAGCTGTCGGTTTCCTGGTTTCTCCAATTAAGTTTTCTTGGCTAGTTGAGACGGTCTGACCAGACGTGAGTTCGGCACGAACAAGATTTACACAAGGCGTCTTCAGCACGACAAATACTAATACATCTAACTCTCATTAATTCTTCTCAAAACACGTCTTCCAAACTAGAAAGTCCGTCTTCGAGGCTGGCGCAAAAATGGCCCTCTCCTCGAAAATCTCCAATGCCGATTCCAATCTGATCTTGTATCTCCCTTTATATATTGTATCCCTAAATTCCATTCAAATACTTTCTCCAATGACGTATATTTTAACCGACCAATAAGATGATGCTCTCAGGCTACCCAGTAACTGGGTGCGGCGGCCATACAAATTATAATTTATGTTTCTCCCTTATTGCAATCTTGCATTATATGTCACCGCATAAATGTTAATTCAAATTAAGATCATAATCACCAAATATTTGCAAATTCGATTTATAAACAAAACCCCATAATTTGACCAAAATAATTTCATAATCTCACTTCACTTGTGACATAAACTCAGAAAGCCACGGTGTGACTTTCCACTCGTTTTGTGCTGCCAGGTCGCACTGAATTCATCCACGGACAAAAATGAAACAGAAGTGGCGGTGTTTTTTTGTTTTTATTGTACACTGCAAACAAATCCCGTATTTTTTACGGTGAAAAGCATGTAAATATTCACTGTAAGTAACCGTAAATGGACTGCGCGTTACATTTTACGGGCAAACCCGTAAAAGGCCGCTCATTACGTAACAATAGCACAACCAATCAGAAATGAGGAAATTTGTGTTTACAAAAGTCAGGTTAAATTGCAGTGTTTAGTCCAAAAATACACTTTCTTGACCTTAATAATGTTTATTCAAACAATTCCACAATATAATTTTGATTTTTTACAAACATAGGTGAAGATTCTCATTATCTCCTTTCGTATTCAAATATTGAAATTTTTCATGGGAAACCAAGACTTTATTATGGTGGGATAAGCCGAATAAAGCACATCATTCAGTATAGTAGTTATCGTAGTATTTGTACACTCTACCATATTAATGTATAATAAGTTTAGTCTGGTTCGCACTTCATTCATTTCTGTTAATTTGCAGTTTATTAATGGCAACCAAAAACAAAAACGGTGCGCGTAAAAATGGCAGTTTTTACAGAAAAATTGTTCGACCGTAAAAAATACGGTAGGCGGGTGGCACCTTGCTGCGCACGCCTTTCGACGGTTAATTTTACGGGCAATTTTTTACAGTACGTTTTCACCAATTGCACTTTTTCACCCACTCATTTACAGCGGATGTGCCATTTTGCAACATTCTTGGGAGTTAAAACAACCTGTGATAGGTCACTTTTGACCCGATTTTATTTCTTGCAGTACAAATTTTATTAAAGGTATAGGCCTACCGGTAGTATATATACGACATTTTGGATGGTTATGGATTTTATGGTTAGTATTTTGTAGCAAATAGGGGCCTACTGCATAGAAAGTTGGTCAAACAGATTACCAGTCAGCTTGCAATGTTCAACCTTTGGGTAATTTTTCACCTAATTTACCCAACATTTTGGGTAAAAAACAATGTTTGGCAGTACCATTTTAACCCCACTTTAACCAACGATTGGTTTGTGCACAGCTGTGGTCATACAACAGTTGGTAAATTACGTGAAAATTACTCAAAGGTTGAACAAGCTGACTATTGTAACAACGTTGGGTAATCTTGCCCAACTTTCTGGTATAACACTGACCTGTTTAAAGTTTGATGTGCACATAGATGCTAGAATTGTAGTCTGGTTCCCTGACACTTACGTCAGACTAAACGGATCAACTTAAAAACAGGGAATTATCAGGTCGGAGAATAGATATTTTGGAGAGTACGTGTGTTATAAAGCACATACGGACTGGCGTAATTCGGTCACTACTGCACGTCTATGCCGCCCTCGAGCCTATACCAGAAAAGGGTCATATTTCCCTCGACCCGGCCTCGGGAAATCGGACCCTCTTCTTGTCATCACACAGCCCCTCGGGGCGCATATTGACGTGCACTATAGTGACCTCATGCCAGTCTACACTGTTAAAACGCTGTTTAAACTTTTTAAACAACCCCGGGTTGTCCATGTGCCCTAGCTGCTTAAACAACCAAACTGGTTGTTTAAGCAGGGCACATGAACAACCCGGGGTTGTTTAAAAAGTTAAAACAGCGTTTTCTCTGTGTATATATACCATGTTCACACACTGACTGTGACCTTTACTTGTTGACTTGACAGCACTGGTGCCATCGTTGGAATAGTCATCGGTGTGCTGATATTCATTGGTATAATTATCGCCAGCATCGTAGCCTGTTGTTGTTGCTGCGTCAGGGCTGCCGCGCCCACCCACCAACCAGTCCATATGCACAGTAAGTCAAACCATTGAAGATGATATTGTGAGAGGGCAATGAATGACTGCGTACGTACGTTGATTGCTGCATTACTAAATATTGGAATTGGAAAGCTTGTGAAATGCTCCATCACAGAGTATATTAGGGCAAAGGAAATGGATAATTTTATAAACAAATTAGTCATTGGATCTCTCTCACTCTCTTTTTGCCGGGAATTTGTAAAGCAGAGCCGGCGCAATGTTCTCGAGTCACATTTCAAAACCTTGCAGATAACCACAATTAAGACAACCCTTAGCAGGAAGTATTTTGGTAGGACCCTGTAAGGACCCCGTACCAGGTAATTCACAGGCAGTTGGTTTCATCAGGCAATGTACAATTTTATTTTTAGATACTTTTCCAGTGAATGTCATTCTCTACACTATGCTGTAATATTTGCTTCCAGAGTTTTAAGTAGCCTGTAAAAAAATCGGCTTGTTTGGTACTGCACATCAGAGGCGGATCCAAAGGGGGGGGGGGGGGGGGGGGGGGGGGGGGGGGGGGGGCTGACACACTTTCTCACTGTTGGTGACGCTATTTAACCTCTTTGTATTGTTCTTACCCATAGGCAAAATAAGACCTGTATTTGCAAGGCGTAGGCCCCCCCCCCCCCCAGATCCGCGCCTGCACATTAAACATTGGCCTTAAAACCCAGCAATGGACCGAAGACGTAATGACGTAATGGCTTTGTTTACAGTGCGTTTTCCTATAGGAGCCAGGATGACCGCAGATAATCGTCCCCAACTGGCTGTCATAGGAAAGCGCACATGTAAAACGTAATGTGCACAATGCATACTCTTCATTATAGTTATCTCGAATGATGTAAAGACGAATCCGGCGACCAAAATTATCACGCTCGCGTGCGTATTTTACGCACGCGCTCGATGCAGCTTCGACCAACAGGGTGTTTACAACTTGCCAAAATGCGCGCGCGACTGAAATTAAAGAACGCGCGCATCCTGCACGCGAGCGGCGCGCGTTCTTTAATTTCAGTCGCGCGCGCATTTAGGCAAGTTATAAACACCCTGTTGGTCGAAGCTGCATCGAGCGCGTGCGTAAAATACGCACGCGAGCGTGATGCCACCGCAGTAAATGCTTCTATTTTGGTCGCCGGATTCGTCTATACCCGTGAGCTAACGCACGCGTATGATCGCGCAAGGTGGTCGCACAACGCGCACGTGTTAAAGTCAATCAGAGTGGGCGTTCACGTAATTACATCGCGCGACATTACGTCAGCAACTTTATCCCGCATAACCTTTGACCTTCGAGATACCGAACTGGTTTATTGGGGCAATTTTTAATTCAACAAGCGGTTGCACCGGAGAGGTCATTTTACTACAATGCAAGTTTGCTCTCAAAATCCAAGGAGATCATTGCAGTATTTCCGGCCATACCGTACATTAACTACAAGCTGCGTCCTATTTTATGAAGGTATTCTGTTTTCTGACTGGGCAGAACTGGCAAACTATAAGCTTGTAAAGGGAAAAGAGGCATTGATGACCATAATAATAACAATGAGAAATTTGAATTTTGACCATCTGTGATAACGTGACTAAAGAGTCCGTTGCTAGACTAGTCAGTATTTGGTGCCGAGACGTTCACATAAAAAGTGGTAAAAAAGTGATCATAAAGTCCAGAGACTTTCACGCTCTATTCGATCGCCCGTATCACGTCATTCGTCGAAAGATATTTCTCATGATTTTTCCGTTTAACAGTATAGGCCATCAGCCTCGGTCCAACAAATGGGCCACTGGTATCAATGATCGAAAGAAGCAATACTCATAACGATTTTTGACAAGGTATTTTTGGCAAGGTATGACTAGTACACAGTGATTAAATGCACAACGAGGATGTAAGTAAGGATGAAAGGATGTGTTTTGGCACGGTAAGATGCTTCACTGAGAACTCCACATCGTATTGCGAGTTTGTTCTTTATGTACATCATGTACGTCCGTGTTTAAACTGCAAGTCGACTTTGCCATGCTAAAGGTTGCTCCATCAGGGCAAACTACTGTGGCGCACTGCACCGTGAAAAGCCCGCAGTAGGCCTAATTTGAGCCTCTCGATACTATAAATAATCGTCTTCTTTCAGCTGTAGCCGTGCCTCAGCAGCCAGCAATGATGACCGTCCAGCCCCAACCCCCACCGAACTACTACATGCCAATGACCCAGCAAGGAGGACCACCCTACGCAACCCAGCAACAGCAGTTCCAGCCGGCCCAGCCACCACCCTTACCCGGCCAACAGAACCAGGGGATCGACAAAGACGCCTACTAGAATCTGGACAAGATTTGAACATGTCACAGCTGGCTTCCTATTATATTGTTTGCGTTTGTGTGGTTTAGGGAATCTCATCTAATACCTCGATTTCTTTACGTTCTTATATAGTTTGTATCTTTCCAAATTGACATTTGTGACCTCGAGCAATCCTTCCTTAATCCTATCAACTCCATTTTAAGAAATTTAGGAATTTTTCAGTGAAACAAAATGTAATTTTCTCACCCGCTTTTACCGAACATAAAAAGAACCAGTCGAGCCATTTTATTCCGAGTTGTGACAGTGAGCTTAAAATGGAGGACGTCTTTTCGCCATTACTTGCAGTGAACATACTCCCGCCGCACCGAGACTTGCTCACTTTTTGATTATATTTATTAACTTTCCGCCTACAAAGTGTTGTCCAATTACAAACCGCCATTTCTTCGCTGCTGGGTTTTGACAGTTTAATTTAAATATTACCCTCTCGCTACTCTCGACCTAGTTAGATGTCGGTAAAATGAATCAGCGACGCTGTTGAAACAGTCCGAACAGTGTCAGCGCCACATATTATAGGTTCGATCAAGGAATATGGTTAACTATAGTTGACGATTGTTGGACTTAATTTACCCGAACGCAGACTAGTCGACTATCACGAACCAGCATATGGCATGGTCGCGCTGGTTTCAATAGTAAAGTTCGACTTGCTATCGTTCGCACTTCGTTGTTATTGCGCAGGTGTAAAGTACGTCACGAATCGATCACTGCATAGTTAACCAATTTTCCATGATGGAAATTGCTCACATTTTGTCAAGTAGTTCTCGTCCAACGTTTTGGCTGCGTTTAAATTTTGTCTTTGTCGTCATTTTACCCCATACTTTCCCTCAAAAGTCAAAGCCCTATACCTATTCTTGGTGATATTCAAGATCAGCTTTAGGTGTTTTTTGTTGTTTTTTTAAGTGGATTTCTTTCCTTGAAGGAGCGATGCCCTAATTAACCTAACACAAACGCCATCATTTCTGTAATCTAAAGTGATAAAGTGACACTGACCTTTTGTAAACACAAGGATTTCACAGCGTTTATTGTTCACGTCACTTTGTCGTCATTGTTTGCGTATTAGTTACTAACTGTAATCGGCAAGGTGACTTTTCAAAAAAGGTTCTGCAATGAAAAATTATGCCCAATATATCAGTTGTGTTTGACGTTGTTTTTATTAGAAATTATAAGCCGTTAGAACCTTTAACAGAGATATCGACGCCTTCGTTTAGAATTTGTAGTCGTTTGTGTAATTTTATTGAATAATTCCTACTCCAATTATTTTTGTATCGTAATGTATCCAGTTTATAGCCTGTGATCATACCTTTAATCACTGCAGACACGCATATAGTATCAACTTAGGGAGCAATATTCTGTATGTTCTAAAAAGCTTAATTTGTATTGTAGATATTTGTCACAGTTTGATTTGAACACCTGTTGGTTGTGTGACTGTTAAATGTAGTGTACATGATTGGTCATTGCTGCAATTTTCAGAAATGGGCGGATTTCGGGGTTAGTATTTTATTAGAAATATCGTTTCACTGACCTGTTCAAAGTTTTGCGTTCTTGGATGGCGAAAAAAACGAGAGAAAAAGGCCGTTCGTTTTCAACTGTCGGGCGGCAGTTAACTGGATTTGTTATAGCGCCATTTGTAAAATAAGCCCAATTTTTGTAAACGGGATCGTTTTCAATTGGTCACATAACTACGCGAGCCGACTTGTTACAACCCGTCGCTTCGGTGGTATACACTTCGCGGCACACACTTGTACTATAATTGCCACCTTGCTCCCGTTTTTGGATTGTTAACCCATGTTAGACGCAACGCGGACTAACTACATTCGGTCAATATAGGGCAGTATTACAAAATCTGTTATTTTTTTCCAACGATTGTTACGCGGAACAATCGTTGGCAAATGATATAAATTTCAACTTTTCTTGAAAACGACAGCACACCAGGTGCCATCATTTCACAGGATGATTGAGATTGCTATTAACAGTCTAGGAAATTGGAGGATTACCAATCGTGTACACTGATATACATTGTATTCCCCGATTGTGTTAAAGGGGAGCGACCCCAATAGATAGTTTTGTTGTGTGCTTTTATTCCAGAATTAAGGTAATCCCATTACGACATGAATTTAGTTTCACACAATGGTAATATCGTATACAATGCCGATTGTGTGGCAACTCCAAAGGTAACATTTGGAAACTTTATGGCAAGATGTACGGGAGCCATTATTGATTACTGATTGGGTGTTATAGGTTCGTTTTTGCATTCAATGGGGTACCTTTAACAATAGAGGACAACAGGGTCCCCAGCTGCATGGCATTGTGGGATTGATTCTGTGACAGAAATGTGTTTCCATTCACCGAAACGATTGGCGGGCAAACGGTAGGAATACGCAGGCGATCGGCAAAGTTGAACCAAGTTCAACTTTGCCGATCGTCTGCGAGATAGTTTACGTCCGTCTGGGGGGGGGGGGGGGGGGATTGCCCGCGATTTTTACGGAGGAAATGTTTCCATATGTCTGCGCTGTAGTTTGGGTGCTGTTTATGTTGCTCTCTGCGTTTCTGACGTCGATATGGAAATCAGGCTTTTTACTTAGGTGTTTTTGGTTTGGGTTTTTGTTTGTATTGTTTTGATGGGGTGATCGTCAACCCTCCCCCCCCCCAAAAAAAAAAAAAAAAAAAAAAAAAAAAAACCAAGCCTATATGTGCCGACCCAATTAAAGTTTCTTTTGCATAATGCCTTGACCCACATGTCTTCTTTAAATTGTATCTCTTGTGTATTTGTCTTATTTAAATAATTCCTTTTGTTTCTTCTATGCTGGCTTCATCCACCAGTGTTTTTCGCATTGCCTTTTATTGTTGTTCTTGTTGTTGTTGTTGTTGTTGTTGTTGTTGTTTTTGCCATTGCTTTGTTACTTCATACACATTTTGTACTTCTATTTCCGCAAATTTAGTCCATCAAAGTACAAACTCTTATATTTAGCTAGTGGCTTTGTAAATACGTTGATAGTACAAGTAAGCCTACCGGTGCTGACCGTGGTGGGCATGACGTCATGCTGCTGCTGCTGCTGCTGCTGCTGCTGCTGCTGCTGCTGCTGCTGCTGCTGCTGCTGCTGCTGCTGCTGCTGCTGCTGCTGCTGCTGCTGCTGCAATTCGATACCAGACAAGGTGAAATTACGTGGCTGAAGTCTTCATTTCATGCTAAATCTTTGCTGCAAATTTGAATGCAAATTTTTTCCAGCCGAAAGAAAAACGGGCAAGGGGTACTACCCCTTGCTATATATTTTTGTGCATTTTGAACCCAAAATGGCATATTTCAGATTTGCCTGAAATGAATTCCAGACACATGCGGGAGTCTCAAAAACCTATTTTTAGTGTTGTCGAAGCATATCTGATATTACAAAAAAAATGAAAGTAGACATGTGAATTAACATCTCGGAAAGAAAGTGGAAATAACTGCAGACTGAATCAAGTCCAATCGAATCGGGTCGGATCAATTCAAATCAAATCGAATCCGCTCAAAATCGTGTAACCTATAGATAAATAATCGAATTTTGGCTTCTTTGAATAAAACAGCTTGGTTCGTTGCAATATTTTGGTCACTTTTTCATACTCCGCGATGGAATTGCTGGGGAATTTTTTATGTTTTTTTTTTTGGGGGGGGGGGGGGGGGGGTTTGGTCATACATTTTCAGTTTTTGCGTTACTTGTTTTAATGTGATTTCTTTTTCTCTTTTCTTTCAATTCGGTTGAACATGCTCAGAAGTGTGCGCAGAAAACAACCTCGTCTATTCCTACTTTTCTTTGACGTAAGAATACTATAGGTCAAAGACATGTGGTATACTGGGACGGAAACAAGCTACCTTCCCACCTGCACATCCTCCATTTAATCTGTTTGATAGCCTTGCTCCCACACGAACGTCTGTTAGGCCTATAGACTATATAGATAAATGTTCTGTTTATAGCAGAACAAATGCTAACCTTAGAGCGCTTTCTCGCGGCCGATGAGATTTCAAAAACTTACCACACAACAAAACAAAATTTGTCATGGTTCGCACTCAGTAATAATGATAATGAAAACTGCGCTAACATAGACCTTTCTATCGCCCACATAGTGTTTGACCATTATATATTGCCGGCCAACCGCAGGTTGGCAAAGTATGGAAGGCTTAATACTACAGAAATGAAGAATAGTTAATAATGATGACACAAATATTGTTGGAATGTTGAAAATAAAAAAAAATAATCAACAAACACTATTCAAAATACTTTCTAAACATGCCTTTTTCTTATATAATGAGGGTGTTATAGGAATTATTTTGGAAACAAATATGTTGACAACCACAGCTTCAATCTATGTGCCGTGGCAGCCCATACCAAATGGCGCTCAACTTATTTACAAACCTTTTATTTGTTGACGTGACTTCACAGTACCGGTGCCATTGTTGGAATAGCCATCGGTTCGCTGGTATTCGTCGTTGTAGTGATCGCGAGCATCGTGGCCTGTTGTGTTTGTTGCGTTCAGGCGGCCACGCCCACCCACCACCCAGTCACCATGCAAAGTAAGTCACAATACACAACATTGTGGGAGGGGAATGAGGGGAGAGATGGAAGGTATACCTGAAACCTAACACAGATTACTATATTGCAGACGAATCCGCCCAATTTTGCCTGTGCTGAACCCACACGTGCGGCCATTTCTGAGTTTTTTTTTTTTGGGGGGGGGGGGGTATTTCACATTGCATCCCGAGCTCGGGTGATTGAATACAGCTAATCAATACACAGGCAACTAGTTCCAGGTAAAATTATATTTAAGGAATCATTTCGGATTTTTATGCGAAATATTAACTTGTAAAGGCCGGTTCATACTTCACGCGAATGCGAATACGAAGATAATTTGACGTCATAAAACATTCGCGGCGAAGAATCGCACAAGTTGAAATGTGTTCAACGTTTGGCGTTGATGTTATAAATTTGCTTCGCATTCGTATTCGCGTGAAAATATGAACCGGCCTTTATTGTGGTAATAATTCATAATAAGATCAGGTAGTTTCCCATCCAGGGTCCAGTATTGAAAACGAGCAATGTCGCGAGCTCCAGTGAACTTTTTTCCTAAATGTACCTCAAAGTCATTTTGTTTAAGTATTCAAGGCTTCAGATAGTCTTGGTTCCAAGACGTCCTTAGCGCGGTGCGACGTACAGCGCGCACGGAAGCGCCCTTTAGCTACACACACACACACACCCACACACACAGTCATGTAAACGGGTGCAATCGTGGACCTCCTATTGTTCCTCTTTTGTTTATACTCTAACTTTTTCGGAAGGCCTCCCATTGGTTTTGTACACGATTTTCAATCGTGGACGTTAGGTCAAACGTGGACCCCTTTGTCTACGCCCGAATTCTTTTGTCATAGGTCCACGATTGCCGGCATAGACAAACTCATACACACACACGCCAAGGCCAAATCGTTAAGAACGTCTTGGGCATTTCGCAAGGGAGCGCGCGCGACCTGCTTATGCATAATTTAACAGGCGGGTCAAACGAATAATCGCGCTTGCGCACTGGAGGAAACTCATGTTTAAGTAATAACTTACTAGTCAGTTAACGTTCTGAGCAGGGTGATTCTGGACTGGCAAACAGGATTGAGAAATCTTCGGATTGTTCCAAAAATGTGATCTGGAATATCAGACGTTATCTCTGCCAATTTCAGTCCCAGATGTTCAGCACGATGTAACCGATCAACGGCCAGAGCTTTCAATGGCACGACGACAATAATCAGCGCTTTCTTCATGGAGGTTGGAAACACCTCCATGCTTCGAAAATAGACTAGTGAGTGTTGGCTATTTACATGCGATAATGCAGCTACGTCACACGCTCATGCAAATGCCACACAGTTCTGCTCGCGATTTCGCGAGTAGTCTTGGTTCCAAGACGTCCTTAGCGGTGCGACGGGTAGCGCGCGCGCATGCACAGCCGGCCGACAGCGCCCTCTCGCTACACACACACACACACACACGCCAAGGCCAAATCGCTACCCCTCTTACGTTTTGCAGTCTGTGGTTCTTATCCGCATACACTTTTTAGCTCAGTCTGTGGTTTATGCATGTGCTGTATTAGACTGGATTCAAATTTAGTGCTGTATTCCGATTTAGGACAGTGTACCAGTCTAGAGCCGATCGAGTTGCACAAACATACATGGACGAACGTGTACATATACATGTACATACGTGCACGTAACCCACTTTTAATAAAACTTTAAAGCGTTTTTAATTAAATTACAGCCTGGCTGAAGAAAAAGTGAGTTGTTGAAAGGTATTTGTTGTTGGTGGAGTCGTCTAACGTGCAGCTGACATGGCGCACTTTTACCATACACCACCAACCATGTCGACGTTTTTCCCAACTTTCGTCAGATGGTTTTGACAAACGTCTATCATGTCTATTGTAAGTTGATGAACTTCAAATTCATTCAGTTGATTATTGGTACTCTTACCTTAATAATACTTGCTTTACGAATCATGTGAGGTTTTTTAGACTCTTGAAATTAGTCCGAAAGTCAAAAATGTGGTGTCCGGAAATTGGGCACAGTATTGGGCAGAGGGTAACTTGGCACACTTGAAAAAATTTCAATAAATCCTAAAATTTTAACACGACTGTTTTACAAGTTTAACATTTATGATCAGTCATCATTATCTCCATTCACAAACCCAACTTCATGTTTGTCAGAAAATTATTTTCTGACGTTTTGGCACATTTCAGAAGGGTTCACTGCATGCTTAAAATTAAATCGGGAAATCGTGTTGAAATGACATTTTTCTCTTAACTTCGAAACTGGTCAGTATGCTAAAGATTTATAGACATAGATATTTTAAACTCGCCAGAATTTAACTTTCAGTGTAATTTGGGGCAAAACTATTACTCAGGCATGATGCAAAACATTCAAAGTGTGCCACTTAGACGATGCGCCACGTTACCTGCCATTTCTACCCCTACAAATAGGGCTGTAAATGGTTATTTTTTTAACTTCTGACTTTTTACTGTCAGCATTACAGCCCTACTCCAACGGCACCCCTACACGCCAAGTTTTTCAACCTGTCGACTTTGATTTCAAATATCTCCCTAAATTCTTATCGCTGAACACTTATAGGGCCTACATCATTGTAATCCTGAGATGTTGGCAATTTCTACAGTGCTGATTTTGTCTGGCTGTGAGGTCTTCAAAAATGACAAATGCTCAAAAACCTTCCAAAACGTCTTAACATAGGGGCGGCCATCTTGTTTGTACCATCGCTGTGATCGAGAGAAGTCAGGGCACCCGGTGATTGTGGAAAATGGTCTGCTCATGAATTATGCATGAGTAGCGTGTCAAAATCCACCCCAACGTTTTCTTGTATTTTGATGGATTCAGGACTGGACAGCATTGGCACCATTACTTTACATGGGGCTATATGATGTCTTAGTTTGGCTGTAGTACGAATGTGCCATTGGTTTACTGCATAGTGTTTGAATGTTATTTAGTGGATTCAGGAAGGTTAGAAAGGATCATTATAGCATGTGTGTTGTTATCGTAGCAAAAAGTACAAACCAAAGTAAAATATGGCAGAGCATTGGCCAGAGATGACACCAAGTCATTTTTTCTCGTCATTAAGTTACATGTCCAAAAAATTACGACTCGTCTGAGTTGAGTCCAGGTCACTGGCTTGAGTCAACAACACTGGCAATGGCATGCATGGATAATAATGATTTTCAGAACGTTCCAATCATTCGTGGCATGCTCTGTACAGCAGACAAACAACTTCAAACTGAAATTTTTGGAGACTTTCATATCTCACCTCCACCTTAGACCTTCTGTACAAAGTAAATGGGCATGATAGAAAAGGTCAAAGTGGCGTAGCCAGAGGGGGTAACTGCCCCCCCCCCCCCCCCCTCCGATGGAGCTTTTAAAAATATAAGGGACTGATGCCATGTCATCTGCAATGTGTGAACTTGATGTGTTCAGTTTTATCATATTTGTAAAGGCTCTTGAAAGCACCGCCAATTCAAAACTGGAAACCAACACCCCCCTCCCAAAAACCCCCAAAACAATTGGCACATTTCTTATGATTTTTTGAATAGTTGGTCCTAACAATTCTCACTTAACACCTTGAAGATGGCCATGCCCCACTTTTCCCCCTCCCAACACGTGTGAAAACATTTATCTCTTTTCATACATTTGTCCACAGATTTACAATCGTGAAATGGATGAGGTGTCTGAACAATCATGATTGGATCAAGACATCAACACAGTCAACATGGTTCCAGACGACAAGCTCCTTCCGTGTCGGTGATGTAAGGCTGTTGAGGTCTCGACTGCCACAATGGGTGAAAGTCTTCTTGCTACTGAAAACATCAGGATCTTTGTAGTTGGCAGTCATCGACACTATCAAGAAACAGTTTCAGCTGTCAAGGTATTGCACTAGGCAAATATTTATTTTAAATGTACTCTGTAGTCGCAACTAAGTGGACATGGTGCTAGCCACGTAAAATGGTAAAGATAACCGATAAATGTGTAACATTGTTCTTTCCAAATGGCATTGCTATACAAACGTGGTCAACACTATTAATCAATGCTGTAAAGAAAGAAAGTTAGGAATGTTCCAAGTCTGGTGGCTTGGAAGAGGGGTGTATCCCCCCCCCCCCCCCATATCCGCTTAACTGCAAAGATTGTTTTGTTTTTATCCTGATCAATATTAGTTCCTCCAGCGTACCATTTCAGAAAACTGACATAAATCCCCCCCTCCCTCTCCTGAAAAAGCCTCCAGGGAGCCATGTTGCAGAATTGGCACACTTGACTTGATGGTGATTTTCAAACCTTCCCATTGTTGCCACCCAAATTGCCTATGAAAGTCTTCACGGCTGTTAATATGTATAATACGTATGTTACGAATCAGAATAAGGCAAACATAGTTTTACATTTTTGTATGTTTAAGGCCCTATTGAGGCAAATTGTTTGATTTGCAAGGTCTGCAGTCATGACCGACAGCTTGACAGGCAATGTGGGTGGAAAGGAGTAGAAGGTTTTTTTTTCACTAGGGGTTAACAAAATAATCAAAATCTTAAAAGTACTGTATTCCTTTTTAGAGTTTTAATCCAGGGTTTAAAAACAGCGAAAATAGCGTTTCAAATTTGAAATACTTTTACATGTAAATGACAAATAAAACAGCCTGCCCGAATGATAAAAAGAAACTAAAAATAAAGTGCCCACCCTGTGGATCACCCTCCCACCCAGCTAAGGAAAAATGGTTGCTCAGTAACCAGATGTTATTCAAAAATCGTGTTTTGTCTTACAGGAATTCAGCCAGTGTCGTGTGTCGGGATGAAGAACTGGTAGACATGAATGACTCTATGCTACTACTGACGGGGGAATCTCCAAGCATTGGGCCACCTAGCTAGAACAAGTTCGATCAAGGTGTCTACCGTTGGTCTATTTTGCCAGGTGCCCAGGATATATTTTGTGCATAGGTTACCAAGGAACACCGACTAGTGGTTGACAAATAGTTGCTGATCGAACTTGTCCTTTGAAAGCTATGCATCTTTACCACCTACATGACGTTTTCAGTAGACACCGCATCCTCCACAAATGTCATGTGCACTTTATTTGGCCACGAGACATGCTTCCTTGAGGATGAACCCTGTTCACAGCATCCGCTTTTACATAAATTGGGCCACTTAGGGGGCAAGAGAGTTGCATCATGGTTTCTGCGATATCGGAGTAAGTTGCGATATCGGATTAAGTTTTCTCTGGAGCACATGGCCCCCTCACTTGACTTGACTCATGAAACATTGTTGGATTTGATTTCAAGATGGTAGTTGGTCGGGCCATGGAGAAACCATGGTCAGGCTGTGTATGTACGGGCAGATCGATGTATATGGGGGTTTGGTCATCGCCATTCGAGGTCCCCTGAACTGATTGTGCAGCGCAGTGGATGAGAATGCTTCCCCGTACCAGAACACACTGTCCTTGACTCCCAATTACTGACTTAAGTAATCTCTATTTATACACAACCTATGGACATTATGATATTTCCTGTGATATTATTTTACCAATCATTTATAAATGACTCAGCAAGTTTCACTCTCCCAATTGGTCGAGAGCATGTCACGTTGGTGTGTTTAAAGTGAATATGCATCATTTGCATTTGCTGTAATTTAAAAAAATTGATGGATTTGGGGGTGAGTATTAAACAGCGAATATTGTTACACTGACTTGTTTGACGTTTCGGCATATGATGCACGATATGGGGCAGAGGAAACCCCCCCCCCCCCCCTCTTTTGTGTTGGTCATTGTGTTCCGGGAATCTCAGGAATTCTTTTCAGATGTCTAGGGGGATGTGTTAGGTTAAGGTAACAATAGTCTGGAGAGTGTATAGGGTATAGGGACAAAAGGGGGGAGGGGTGGTACCCCTCTGCCCCATATCATGCTGGAAAAACTAAGAAAAACAATCATGTTCTTGTAGTCTGTTCCCTGTCCCACTTAAGATCATAAACGAAGCAATTTATCGATGTTTGGTAATTTTGAGGTCAGGTAATCTGTCTAGCTGGCTTGTACCCGTTTACTAGACCCAGCACGATATGGGGCAGAGGGTCCCTATACCCCATACACTCTCCAGACTATTGTTACCTAACACATCCCCCCCTAGAGATTTGAAAAGAATTCCTGAGATTCCGGGAACACAATGACCAACACAAAACAGGGGCGTTCCCTTTGCCCCATATCGTGCATCATATGCCGTTTACAGTTGTGTAATCGATGGCAACGAGAAAATGCGGACTAACTCAATATGATAAATTGGGAGTATTTCAAAAAGCCAGTTTTTTTTCGAATGCTGGTCGGCCGACCACCGTTGGGAAATCAATGCAAAATACAACTTTTCTTGAAAATGTCAGCACACCAGGTGCCATGATTTATAGGATGCTTTAGACTGTTATTCACTAACAGTCCAGTACGGTATTTCGTTATAATTTGGTAATTTTGTTTTCATGTATTCAAGTTATAAAGAACCTATTGCATGAGTAACACAATTTGTCTCCATTTTTAGAAGTCCTAAATATGTTGCTAACAAAAAGTTACAGAGTGATGTTCAAGTTTACAAACAATGAAAAGGTTTATCAAAGTATTTTTGTATACGTCTGTTTTGAACACAGGTGTTTTATAATAAAAAAGCACAAACTATGAAAACAAATCTTTTTACATGAATGTTGCTTATTGTGCGTTACTTTTTCTATATTGTAAGCATTATTGGAAAAATAAAAGCAATACACCAACAAATGAATGACGAGTACTTAGTCTGCTTACTTCTCAATCAAAGTCATTGCTCTTAAATCTTCATGTAGCCATGGTCATTAGCGTTTAGGAGATATGTTGGACACAACAGCAGGTCGCTATTTGACTTGGGTAAACCTTTTGCATTATTTAAAGTTTTACCCAAATCAGCGGCCTCCTATTGTGTACGCATTGTAATTGACAAACAAATATTGCCACACCACCAGACACCCTTTACTAAATTTATTTAGTCACTGCAAAATTGAATAGTAATGAGCTGGTCAGTTTGTGGTGACTTGGGCGGTTTTATGGAGTCCTCTAAAGTGGCGCACTTCGGCGTTTCCCCTAATTTCGTCAGATAGTTTTAACAAACTTCTTGTTTAGTCAAACTCATCCAGTTGAATATTGGTACTATTACCTTAATAAAACTTGCTTCGTGAATCATTTAACTTTTTTAATTTCTTGATATTTTGTTCATAAGTCAATAATATGGTGCCGGCGGTTGTCTGACGTGGCGGCCTTGAATAAACTTCAATCAATTTCAAATTTTAGAGTTGACCAACTATGATTAATCATTACCTCCGTTCATATACCCAACTTCGTGTCCTATTTGAAATGGTTCACCGCGCATTTAAAATTATAAATCGGATAATCGAGCCGATGTAACATTTTCCTCGTGATTTTGAAACGGGTCAGTTTCTGTGCAATTTTGGGTAAACTATTACTCAGGCAAGGCGCAAGAGGAAAACTCAAAAGTCCACCACGTTTATAGACCATAGAGAGCAAACAACAAGGGCCAGGCCCGTAGCCAGACTTGGAAGTGGGGGGGGGGGGGGGGGGGGGGGTCTTTTCAAGTGAAAGTGGATGTGTTTCAGATTTTTTTTCAAAATGTTTTGGGCCCCGCAAGATAATTTAGAAAAGCGGTGGTGGGGTGTGTGGCTAGAAATCTCTGTTGGCTCCCCTTACGCCTGTATTGTACTAATAGGCCACATTATATCGCCGCTGTCAATTTATGCGACGATAAAAAAAATGTCAAGCGGACCATACAGCAAAAAGAGAGGGGGTGGGGTGGTCGTCCGACCCCTCCGCCCCCCTTAGCATGGAAATTCATCCTTGATAAAAACATGATTACCAACCAAATTTGTATTACTTGTGACTGGTAGTCAGATGTTTGCTTATCATGAAAATCACATTGAATTTTTGCTAGTATTGTAGTAACCTGTTTTTAATAAGGCAGACGTTTTTGTGCAAAGCAAACTTTTGTGCTTAGCAGCTCCATGAAATCTGCCCCTGTTCTTTGCTCTATGGTTAGACGACGCGCCACTAAATCATACGGGCCAACCATCATTACTATCCCCCATAGGCCTATTTTTGGGGCAGAGAGGGGATGAAAAATCCTGCCTCGAACTCAGTGATATAAGTGTTTATAGTATAAGAAAAATCTTCCCTCTCCTACTTTTAAACTATTTTGAATAATATTTTTTTTCTCAGCTGTTTTTGGAGATGCTATATACACAGTGTACAAACCACAGACTGCACTGGGAGTAACTTCGTAACGTCTTGCTCAGTCTGTGGTTTGCATTGGAAAAATGCATGTTTCGTCATCAAATTTCGGTAGAAATGTCAAAGAGAGGGGAGAATGATATATTCCAATATATTCCAGTGTCAAAATTCATAATTTTCGTCAAAAACTGTTTTTAAAAGTGTGTCAAAAATTGAAGTGTAACCCCTTAGTACCACTACCTAATATGTTGAGCGTTGACGCGCGTGCATTTGCTCTACGCCTGTAGTAAAAACTGGAAGATTCAAAATTTTTAAATGACGGGCCCAGTCCACACAAAAATGACTCAAAACCGTGGAATACCTATTTGGGTATTAGAATTACTTTAAAAAACCCAAATTTACTGTGAAGTTATTAAAATAAATCGATTTTCTGTGAGGCATGCAAAATTTCAATTTATGGGTTATTCTGTGACAGGCCAGACATGTTTCTGAAGCTGGCAGAAAAGTTTTTAAAAATCTGACTTTACTTTTTGTTAAAGCATGATATTACGACACTGCTCTCAATATTCCAGCAAATTTTGAGACTATACAGGAATTTGTAATTTTTTTATCAACCTAAAGAAATCAGTAAGGGTCATTCTGTGACATTCTACTATTTGTAATTTCTCGTTGAAATTGAGGTCTTCCGGCAACATTAACTTATGTGTGGTAGGTTGATCTAATTGAATTGTTCAAGTCCACTTTTACCATGTTGCAATATAAAGAAAGTACAAATAAACACAAAGGGAGTAATTTCAAAAAACGGGTCTGGCCCTACGGAGCTGGACAGTCTTTGCATAAAGAGGGCGCCACGTTTTCTCAGTCTGTGGTTTCTGAGCGACCAGAGAATACGATCCTCGTTCAGGAATTTCTAAAATCCGAATTAATTAAATATAGCTAATTATACATGTTGAAAAGTTAATCATTATTAGAATTTTCTTAAATTTAATTAGGAAACTGAATTAATTTTATCAATTAAACAACATTTAGACCCTTATTTTACGTTTACAAGATTTTTCATCAGCCACCTCGCAAACCGCATAAACACAGACCTAATGCGATCAATTCTAGCAAAATTGGCCGATGACCGAAATCGCCATGTATCACACATGGCAATTTTAAAGTTCCACCTCAATGCTCGCTTATGCACTTGGTATATTGTCAAGGCCAGGGCGTAAGGTGGAGGGGGATTTAGGGGGCCGTCCATAAAGTACGTACACACAAGGGGGGGGGGGGGGTTGTTGACATTGCGCACACCATGCGTACAGGGGGGAGGGGGGTCCAAGCAATGCGTATCGTACGCAACCGACAATTTGCTTTTAATGAACTGTCTTGAAATCAATGTACTATCTCATATAAATAACTACCAGGACCACCTCCCCCCCCCCCCCCAATAATAATAATAAAAAACCTGTTGCCTCTTCATCTGTTGTTTTTTTGGACATATACACATAATGCTATTTCAAGCACCGCGCCCATGCATACAAAACTGGAATCTACCCCTCCCCACCTGCTTTGCATACAGAGTCTTTTGTTAAACAAAAACAAGGCACCTTTAAACCATTTTTGGTGTCACTTAGTCCTAAAATATTGCTGAAATAAGGATTCACTTGTCACATTGAAGATAGCTATAACCCCCCCCCAACCCCACACAATCTGGCCACCCCACTGCAGTCTACTGTTGTATGTTGATCTGATCTTAGTATTTTGTATGTAAAGGCAATAGAGTACCGAACTGATGACGTCAATCAATGCAATGTTAAAAACCAAAATAGATTCTAAACGGCATTTGTTTGGAACCAGTTGTCGCGCCAACTGACGTCAGACTTCGCTACTCTATAGAGCACCGAAGTGATGACGTCAATGCAATGTTTGGAACCAGAATACCTTTGTTATGTGTTTGCATGACTGGCTGTTAACAAAGGAACAGTCGAAATTTACATTTGTTTGGAACCAGTTGTCATGTCAACTGACGTCAGACTTCGGTACTATAGACCCCTGCAGCCTGAACTGATGACGTAACGCTTTGTTTACATGTGCACTTTGCTATGGAGCCTGGAATTTGTTGTTGCACCACCCCCCCCCCCCCCCCCCCCCCTCCCCCTCCTCGATCAATTGTCCCCACCATAAGAAAGCGCACATGTAAACAAAGTGTTACATCATCAGTAGAGGGGTCTATTAAATCGCCGCCACTGAAGTTATGCAACCTCCCCCCCCCCCCCCCCCTTTTTTTGCCAGGGGGACTTTTTTGATACGCAACCCACATTGTAGTTTGTAGGGGAGTTTTCTTTGTGTTCTGAGTTTTTTTCAATGAGAGTGGAATCATAATTTACTGGTGTTGCAATGTATGTCGTAACTGGCGTTTGGAGGGGGGGGGGGGGGGACCCGCCCACTTTCTGATTGTTTGTTTGGGGGGGGGGGGGGGGCATATTCTGCTTCTTTGAAAAAAATTGATCCAGCGTTGGCGTTTAAAAAATACAAACAAAACCGGAGTTAGTATGTCCGCGCCTTTGTCACCTGGAAAAACTTATTTTCCGAACCGAATTGCTACTTTGATCTAGGCCGCTATTATTATCCACAGACGATAAGTAACAGATGAACAATTTGCAAAAGGTGGATTACAAACGGGACGCTCCTAATCCATATAAACAGTGTTAATCAATCTTTGCGAATTTATTTTTAAAAACATGAAAAAGACAAGATAGTTGTGTAACCCCCCCCCCCCCCCCCCCCCCCGGCGAAAATTAAACCCTTTTTAACTGAAAGTGTTATTTAAAAACTTCAAAGACCTCAGGACTTATTTTGCAAACATTTCAAACACACTTACATGTATTTACATACAAATAAGTCACTCGGCAGCCAGCTATAGGCCTACTCAATGTATTATCTTAGAAAAAATGAACATAATAAGAACGAAAAGGTTACTATATTTGCCTGTTGTGATTACAAAATTACTATACGTTCTGAGATCACTTTTAAAGAAGTACATACAAAATGGCATTCCGAATATAATGTCAGACCGATCTTTCAAAACCACAGACTGCGAAAAAGCCGAAAATTTCATTTCAAGGTAAACAAATGCATAATGTATTTCAAAATAACCCTAAAAATATATCTATTCATAATAGCAGTTTTGAGAAAAATTTTTCCAGTATATATAACACTACAAATAATATAAATATTTAAGTAAATTTATAGTTATTTCCGAGCCTACCACCTTAATATACTGATCCACAGAATAACCCGTGTCACAAAATGACCCAAACCACAGACTGCGCTGCCCGACGCTACGCAATCCACAGAATAACCCAAAATTGGGTTATTCTGTGGTTCACCGACAACATTGCTGAACCACAAACTGCAGCGGCTTGTGCACATGTCTATGGGAGCTGTAAGGGCTGAGACCGTCTTGGGAATTTCGCAAGTTCTGCTCGCGAAATCGCAAGCAGAACTGTGTGGCATTTGCATGCGCGTGTGACGTAACTGCATTATCGCATGACCTGGCGGAAGCTAGCCCGAGATTCAGCACGCGATTCAGCCTGCGATTCAGCCCGCGATTCAGCCCGCGATTCGCAATAGGGCCCGCGATTCGCCCGATCAGAGCAGCCGCATATAGAAAACTAGAATCCATCCGACAAAAGGAGTTTTTTTTTTTATGAAATCACTGGATTCAGGCAACGAATTTTCGAAAAATATCAAGAAATTACAAACCAATTTTGCTTGAATTTTCAGAATAGGTATAGGCAAAGCTGTACATATTATACAGAACGCTATTTTATGTGTATTTTTTATGAAATAATTTGTCAATTCGCGAGGGCCCATTTCAAAAGCTTCTCTACATCAATTCCTTTCGGCTCAGCACAATAGCTTCTGTTTAAAAGAAAGTGTACCGCACATGTTTTGGAAAATTCACATTTTTCTTTCATATTCATAATTCCCACCTTCCTGGGCACACTTAATTTCAGCAAGGGCCTATTTCAAGAATGGCTTCTGCTCCAATTAGCCGCTTAAAGACGGACCATTTTTAAGAAAATTTGGAAATGCGGTATTGTAGTTCGGGTGGAATGCCGTCTTTGAGAGAAAGTGTACCACACATGTTTTGGAAAATTCATATTTTTCTTTCATATTCATAATTCCCACCTTCCTGGGCACACTTAATTTCAGCAAGGGCCTATTCCAAGAATGGCTTCTGCTCCAATTAGCCGCTTAAAGACGGACCATTTTTAAGAACATTTGAAAATGCGTTATTAAGAGTTTCGGGTGGAATGCCGTCTTTGAGAGAAAGTGTACCGCACATGTTTTGGAAAATTCACATTTTTCTTTCATATTCATAATTCCCACCTTCCTGGGCACACTTAATTTCAGCAAGGGCCTATTCCAAGAATGGCTTCTGCTCCAATTAGCCGCTTAAAGACGGACCATTTTTAAGAACATTTGGAAATGCGGTATTTGGAATACCGTCTTTGAGAGAAAGTGTACCGCACATGTTTTGGAATATTCATATTTTTCTTTCATATTCATAATTCCCACCTTCCTGGGCACACTTAATTTCAGCAAGGGCCTATTCCAAGAATGGCTTCTGCTCCAATTAGCCGCTTAAAGACGGACCATTTTTAAGAACATTTGGAAATGCGGTATTTGGAATACCGTCTTTGAGAGAAAGTGTACCGCACATGTTTTGGAAAATTCGTATTTTTCTTTCATATTCATAATTCCCACCTTCCTGGGCACACTTAATTTCAGCAAGGGCCTATTCCAAGAATGGCTTCTGCTTCAATTGGCCGCTTAAAGACGGACCATTTTCCAGAATATTTGAAAATGCGGTATTTGGAGTTCGGGTGAAATGCCGTCTTTGAAAGAAAGTGTACCGCACACGTTTTGGAAAATTCATATTTTTCTTTCATATTCCTAATTCTCACCTTCCTGGGCACACTTAATTTCAGCAAGGGCCTATTCCAAGAATGGCTTCTGCTCCAATTAGCCGCTTAAAGACGGACCATTTTTAAGAACATTTGAAAATGCGTTATTAAGAGTTTCGGGTGGAATGCCGTCTTTGAGAGAAAGTGTACCGCACATGTTTTGGAAAATTCACATTTTTCTTTCATATTCATAATCCCCACCTTCCTGGGCACACTTAATTTCAGCAAGGGCCTATTCCAAGAATGGCTTCTGCTCCAATTAGCCGCGTAAAGACGGACAATTTTTAAGAGAATTTGGAAATGCGGTATTTGGAATACCATCTTTGAGAGAAAGTGTACCGCACATGTTTTGGAATATTCATATTTTTCTTTCATATTCATAATTCCCACCTTCCTGGGCACACTTAATTTCAGCAAGGGCCTATTCCAAGAATGGCTTCTGCTCCAATTAGCCGCTTAAAGACGGACCATTTTTAAGAACATTTGAAAATGCGTTATTAAGAGTTTCGGGTGGAATGCCGTCTTTGAGAGAAAGTGTACCGCACATGTTTTGGAAAATTCACATTTTTCTTTCATATTCATAATTCCCACCTTCCTGGGCACACTTAATTTCAGCAAGGGCCTATTTCAAGAATGGCTTCTGCTCCAATTAGCCGCTTAAAGACGGACCATTTTTAAGAAAATTTGGAAATGCGGTATTGTA
Source organism: Hippasteria phrygiana (assembly GCA_037893225.1). Taxonomy (NCBI): domain Eukaryota; kingdom Metazoa; phylum Echinodermata; class Asteroidea; order Valvatida; family Goniasteridae; genus Hippasteria; species Hippasteria phrygiana. Next base: position 427,920 of record JAZGUH010000400.1, on the reverse strand, counting down.
GTTCGGGTGGAATGCCGTCTTTGAGAGAAAGTGTACCGCACATGTTTTGGAAAATTCATATTTTTCTTTCATATTCATAATTCCCACCTTCCTGGGCACACTTAATTTCAGCAAGGGCCTATTCCAAGAATGGCTTCTGCTCCAATTAGCCGCTTAAAGACGGACCATTTTCTCAGAATATTTGAAAATGCGGTATTTGGAGTTCGGGTGAAATGCCGTCTTTGAAAGAAAGTGTACCGCACACGTTTTGGAAAATTCATATTTTTCTTTCATATTCATAATTCTCACCTTCTTGGGCACACTTAATTTCAGCAAGGGCCTATTCCAAGAATGGCTTCTGCTCCAATTAGCCGCTTAAAGACGGACCATTTTTAAGAACATTTGAAAATGCGTTATTAAGAGTTTCGGGTGGAATGCCGTCTTTGAGAGAAAGTGTACCGCACATGTTTTGGAATATTCATATTTTTCTTTCATATTCATAATTCCCACCTTCCTGGGCACACTTAATTTCAGCAAGGGCCTATTCCAAGAATGGCTTCTGCTCCAATTAGCCGCTTAAAGACGGACCATTTTTAAGAACATTTGAAAATGCGTTATTAAGAGTTTCGGGTGGAATGCCGTCTTTGAGAGAAAGTGTACCGCACATGTTTTGGAAAATTCACATTTTTCTTTCATATTCATAATTCCCACCTTCCTGGGCACACTTAATTTCAGCAAGGGCCTATTCCAAGAATGGCTTCTGCTCCAATTGGCCGCTTAAAGACGGACCATTTTCCAGAATATTTGAAAATGCGGTATTTGGAGTTCGGGTGAAATGCCGTCTTTGAAAGAAAGTGTACCGCACACGTTTTGGAAAATTCATATTTTTCTTTCATATTCATAATTCTCACCTTCCTGGGCACACTTAATTTCAGCAAGGGCCTATTCCAAGAATGGCTTCTGCTCCAATTAGCCGCTTAAAGACGGACCATTTTCTCAGAATATTTGAAAATGCGGTATTTGGAGTTCGGGTGAAATGCCGTCTTTGAAAGAAAGTGTACCGCACACGTTTTGGAAAATTCATATTTTTCTTTCATATTCATAATTCTCACCTTCTTGGGCACACTTAATTTCAGCAAGGGCCTATTCCAAGAATGGCTTCTGCTCCAATTAGCCGCTTAAAGACGGACCATTTTTAAGAACATTTGAAAATGCGTTATTAAGAGTTTCGGGTGGAATGCCGTCTTTGAGAGAAAGTGTACCGCACATGTTTTGGAAAATTCACATTTTTCTTTCATATTCATAATTCCCACCTTCCTGGGCACACTTAATTTCAGCAAGGGCCTATTCCAAGAATGGCTTCTGCTCCAATTAGCCGCGTAAAGACGGACAATTTTTAAGAGAATTTGGAAATGCGGTATTTGGAATACCATCTTTGAGAGAAAGTGTACCGCACATGTTTTGGAATATTCATATTTTTCTTTCATATTCATAATTCCCACCTTCCTGGGCACACTTAATTTCAGCAAGGGCCTATTCCAAGAATGGCTTCTGCTCCAATTAGCCGCTTAAAGACGGACCATTTTTAAGAACATTTGAAAATGCGTTATTAAGAGTTTCGGGTGGAATGCCGTCTTTGAGAGAAAGTGTACCGCACATGTTTTGGAAAATTCACATTTTTCTTTCATATTCATAATTCCCACCTTCCTGGGCACACTTAATTTCAGCAAGGGCCTATTTCAAGAATGGCTTCTGCTCCAATTAGCCGCTTAAAGACGGACCATTTTTAAGACAATTTGGAAATGCGGTATTGTAGTTCGGGTGGAATGCCGTCTTTGAGAGAAAGTGTACCGCACATGTTTTGGAAAATTCATATTTTTCTTTCATATTCATAATTCCCACCTTCCTGGGCACACTTAATTTCAGCAAGGGCCTATTCCAAGAATGGCTTCTGCTCCAATTAGCCGCTTAAAGGCGGACCATTTTTCAGAACATTTGAAAATGCGTTATTAAGAGTTTCGGGTGGAATGCCGTCTTTGAGAGAAAGTGTACCGCACATGTTTTGGAATATTCATATTTTTCTTTCATATTCATAATTCCCACCTTCCTGGGCACACTTAATTTCAGCAAGGGCCTATTCCAAGAATGGCTTCTGCTCCAATTAGCCGCTTAAAGACGGACCATTTTTAAGAACATTTGGAAATGCGGTATTTGGAATACCGTCTTTGAGAGAAAGTGTACCGCACATGTTTTGGAATATTCATATTTTTCTTTCATATTCATAATTCCCACCTTCCTGGGCACACTTAATTTCAGCAAGGGCCTATTCCAAGAATGGCTTCTGCTCCAAATAGCCGCTTAAAGGCGGACCATTTTTCAGAATATTTGAAAATGCGGTATTTGGAGTTCGGGTGAAATGCCGTCTTTGAAAGAAAGTGTACCGCACACGTTTTGGAAAATTCATATTTTTCTTTCATATTCATAATTCTCACCTTCCTGGGCACACTTAATTTCAGCAAGGGCCTATTCCAAGAATGGCTTCTGCTCCAATTAGCCGCTTAAAGACGGACCATTTTTAAGAACATTTGAAAATGCGTTATTAAGAGTTTCGGGTGGAATGCCGTCTTTGAGAGAAAGTGTACCGCACATGTTTTGGAAAATTCACATTTTTCTTTCATATTCATAATTCCCACCTTCCTGGGCACACTTAATTTCAGCAAGGGCCTATTCCAAGAATGGCTTCTGCTCCAATTGGCAGCTTAAAGACGGACCATTTTCCAGAATATTTGAAAATGCGGTATTTGGAGTTCGGGTGAAATGCCGTCTTTGAATGAAAGTGTACCGCACACGTTTTGGAAAATTCATATTTTTCTTTCATATTCATAATTCTCACCTTCCTGGGCACACTTAATTTCAGCAAGGGCCTATTCCAAGAATGGCTTCTGCTCCAATTAGCCGCTTAAAGACGGACCATTTTCTCAGAATATTTGAAAATGCGGTATTTGGAGTTCGGGTGAAATGCCGTCTTTGAAAGAAAGTGTACCGCACACGTTTTGGAAAATTCATATTTTTCTTTCATATTCATAATTCTCACCTTCTTGGGCACACTTAATTTCAGCAAGGGCCTATTCCAAGAATGGCTTCTGCTCCAATTAGCCGCTTAAAGACGGACCATTTTTAAGAACATTTGAAAATGCGTTATTAAGAGTTTCGGGTGGAATGCCGTCTTTGAGAGAAAGTGTACCGCACATGTTTTGGAATATTCATATTTTTCTTTCATATTCATAATTCCCACCTTCCTGGGCACACTTAATTTCAGCAAGGGCCTATTCCAAGAATGGCTTCTGCTCCAATTAGCCGCTTAAAGACGGACCATTTTTAAGAACATTTGAAAATGCGTTATTAAGAGTTTCGGGTGGAATGCCGTCTTTGAGAGAAAGTGTACCGCACATGTTTTGGAAAATTCACATTTTTCTTTCATATTCATAATTCCCACCTTCCTGGGCACACTTAATTTCAGCAAGGGCCTATTCCAAGAATGGCTTCTGCTCCAATTGGCCGCTTAAAGACGGACCATTTTCCAGAATATTTGAAAATGCGGTATTTGGAGTTCGGGTGAAATGCCGTCTTTGAAAGAAAGTGTACCGCACACGTTTTGGAAAATTCATATTTTTCTTTCATATTCATAATTCTCACCTTCCTGGGCACACTTAATTTCAGCAAGGGCCTATTCCAAGAATGGCTTCTGCTCCAATTAGCCGCTTAAAGACGGACCATTTTCTCAGAATATTTGAAAATGCGGTATTTGGAGTTCGGGTGAAATGCCGTCTTTGAAAGAAAGTGTACCGCACACGTTTTGGAAAATTCATATTTTTCTTTCATATTCATAATTCTCACCTTCTTGGGCACACTTAATTTCAGCAAGGGCCTATTCCAAGAATGGCTTCTGCTCCAATTAGCCGCTTAAAGACGGACCATTTTTAAGAACATTTGAAAATGCGTTATTAAGAGTTTCGGGTGGAATGCCGTCTTTGAGAGAAAGTGTACCGCACATGTTTTGGAAAATTCACATTTTTCTTTCATATTCATAATTCCCACCTTCCTGGGCACACTTAATTTCAGCAAGGGCCTATTCCAAGAATGGCTTCTGCTCCAATTAGCCGCGTAAAGACGGACAATTTTTAAGAGAATTTGGAAATGCGGTATTTGGAATACCATCTTTGAGAGAAAGTGTACCGCACATGTTTTGGAATATTCATATTTTTCTTTCATATTCATAATTCCCACCTTCCTGGGCACACTTAATTTCAGCAAGGGCCTATTCCAAGAATGGCTTCTGCTCCAATTAGCCGCTTAAAGACGGACCATTTTTAAGAACATTTGAAAATGCGTTATTAAGAGTTTCGGGTGGAATGCCGTCTTTGAGAGAAAGTGTACCGCACATGTTTTGGAAAATTCACATTTTTCTTTCATATTCATAATTCCCACCTTCCTGGGCACACTTAATTTCAGCAAGGGCCTATTTCAAGAATGGCTTCTGCTCCAATTAGCCGCTTAAAGACGGACCATTTTTAAGACAATTTGGAAATGCGGTATTGTAGTTCGGGTGGAATGCCGTCTTTGAGAGAAAGTGTACCGCACATGTTTTGGAAAATTCATATTTTTCTTTCATATTCATAATTCCCACCTTCCTGGGCACACTTAATTTCAGCAAGGGCCTATTCCAAGAATGGCTTCTGCTCCAATTAGCCGCTTAAAGGCGGACCATTTTTCAGAACATTTGAAAATGCGTTATTAAGAGTTTCGGGTGGAATGCCGTCTTTGAGAGAAAGTGTACCGCACATGTTTTGGAATATTCATATTTTTCTTTCATATTCATAATTCCCACCTTCCTGGGCACACTTAATTTCAGCAAGGGCCTATTCCAAGAATGGCTTCTGCTCCAATTAGCCGCTTAAAGACGGACCATTTTTAAGAACATTTGGAAATGCGGTATTTGGAATACCGTCTTTGAGAGAAAGTGTACCGCACATGTTTTGGAATATTCATATTTTTCTTTCGTATTCATAATTCCCACCTTCCTGGGCACACTTAATTTCAGCAAGGGCCTATTCCAAGAATGGCTTCTGCTCCAAATAGCCGCTTAAAGACGGACCATTTTTCAGAACATTTGAAAATGCGTTATTAAGAGTTTCGGGTGGAATGCCGTCTTTGAGAAAAAGTGTACCGCACATGTTTTGGAAAATTCGTATTTTTCTTTCATATTCATAATTCCCACCTTCCTGGGCACACTTAATTTCAGCAAGGGCCTATTCCAAGAATGGCTTCTGCTCCAATTAGCCGCTTAAAGGCGGACCATTTTTCAGAACATTTGAAAATGCGTTATTAAGAGTTTCGGGTGGAATGCCGTCTTTGAGAGAAAGTGTACCGCACATGTTTTGGAATATTCATATTTTTCTTTCATATTCATAATTCCCACCTTCCTGGGCACACTTAATTTCAGCAAGGGCCTATTCCAAGAATGGCTTCTGCTCCAATTAGCCGCTTAAAGACGGACCATTTTTAAGAACATTTGGAAATGCGGTATTTGGAATACCGTCTTTGAGAGAAAGTGTACCGCACATGTTTTGGAATATTCATATTTTTCTTTCATATTCATAATTCCCACCTTCCTGGGCACACTTAATTTCAGCAAGGGCCTATTCCAAGAATGGCTTCTGCTCCAAATAGCCGCTTAAAGGCGGACCATTTTTCAGAACATTTGAAAATGCGTTATTAAGAGTTTCGGGTGGAATGCCGTCTTTGAGAAAAAGTGTACCGCACATGTTTTGGAAAATTCGTATTTTTCTTTCATATTCATAATTCCCACCTTCCTGGGCACACTTAATTTCAGCAAGGGCCTATTCCAAGAATGGCTTCTGCTTCAATTGGCCGCTTAAAGACGGACCATTTTCCAGAATATTTGAAAATGCGGTATTTGGAGTTCGGGTGAAATGCCGTCTTTGAAAGAAAGTGTACCGCACACGTTTTGGAAAATTCATATTTTTCTTTCATATTCCTAATTCTCACCTTCCTGGGCACACTTAATTTCAGCAAGGGCCTATTCCAAGAATGGCTTCTGCTCCAATTAGCCGCTTAAAGACGGACCATTTTTAAGAACATTTGAAAATGCGTTATTAAGAGTTTCGGGTGGAATGCCGTCTTTGAGAGAAAGTGTACCGCACATGTTTTGGAAAATTCACATTTTTCTTTCATATTCATAATTCCCACCTTCCTGGGCACACTTAATTTCAGCAAGGGCCTATTCCAAGAATGGCTTCTGCTCCAATTGGCCGCTTAAAGACGGACCATTTTCCAGAATATTTGAAAATGCGGTATTTGGAGTTCGGGTGAAATGCCGTCTTTGAAAGAAAGTGTACCGCACACGTTTTGGAAAATTCATATTTTTCTTTCATATTCATAATTCTCACCTTCCTGGGCACACTTAATTTCAGCAAGGGCCTATTCCAAGAATGGCTTCTGCTCCAATTAGCCGCGTAAAGACGGACAATTTTTAAGAGAATTTGGAAATGCGGTATTTGGAATACCATCTTTGAGAGAAAGTGTACCGCACATGTTTTGGAATATTCATATTTTTCTTTCATATTCATAATTCCCACCTTCCTGGGCACACTTTATTTCAGCAAGGGCCTATTCCAAGAATGGCTTCTGCTCCAATTAGCCGCGTAAAGACGGACAATTTTTAAGAGAATTTGGAAATGCGGTATTTGGAATTCCGTCTTTGAGATAAAGTGTACCGCACATGTTTTGGAAAATTCATATTTTTCTTACATATTCATAATTCCCACCTTCTTGGGCACTCTTAATTTCAGCCTTATTCTTAACTACCACCCGCCTCTTGATAGATTGCATCACGTGAATATATACTGCATCCCAGAAAGTTAATGTACTGTGTGTATATAGGTTTCGTACGCATGCGCATTTGGAAACCACTAAAAGGATTATTTGACGTTAAAGCTTACGAGTGTGAACAGTATACACAATTGTAGTTGGATGGATGCGCAACAATATCCGGACTCCAACACATTTATAATTAGTAAGATACTATTTTGAAACTTGCAAGTTGACAATATGGGCCGATTCGATCGTGGATATCGCGGAAAAGTTCTGCGTTGGGCGACAGGAGTAAGTGGAAAGCAGAACAAGTCATTAATTCCACCATTAGACGAGAAAGACAGTTCTAAGAAACCGGTAAGTTTGAACATTCTTCCGGTGCGTCCACGTGGTATACTTGCAGTGTTGTTTCATTTTGCTACATTTTTCAATGGAGGAAACTCCTCCATGATTTCACTGGTATATCGAAGTTTTAACATGACTAATAATAATGCCTCTGTGAGCAAGGATACCATTGTAAGCCGGTTATAGACCATTATAGCGCTAATTCCAAAAACTTAAAGAATATCACTGTTTTGTGGTAAAACAAATACATTTTTCACAAAACATGTATAGTGCTATTTATGTCAAATGGCGGGTGTGGCCTATGCCTGCTGCAGTGCTGGTGAAAATTCCGCTGGTGATGACCGTAACAAAAATTTGCCGAATCTGCTGACGATTTTCAATTAGAATGGCGTTAAATTTTATTTTTATGGTTATCATATTGTTGATTTCTCTGATTTCTAAAGACCGTAAAAATACAAATTTGCCCAAGTGGAACATGATTTTAGAATCCTGTTGTGCTGGAAATACTTCTTTCCCGTGCTGGATCACACTTTCTGTGCATGATTTTTGAATAAAGTTAAAAACAAATCAACCAACCTAATTTTGGCAAAAAAAGTTTAATGAAAGGAAAAGGGTATCATTGAATAACTTACCTTTGTTTGTTTAATAAATCGGTATTAATTACTTCACTTGAAATCTCAGTGTCATGTTAAAGTAATAATTGCTTTAAGGACATGAACAAGTGGAATACACATGTGGTGTGGACTACCGGTATTAGTGCACTGCTTTGTACGTGTATACCTTAAGCTTAACATAAATATTTATGTTCGTGTTGTTGTGCATATATAGAGGAGGTAAATAATATTGCACTTTATTTTCATGGTTTTTTTCCACGAAATTTGACAGATTATTATGTTTTCTTTGATTTGTATTATTGGTACGAAATACAGGCAGGGTCGGTCGGAAATGAGAACCAAAGAAATAAAAACAGACGCCCAAAGACTCAAGGAACAGGGATCACTAAATGATGCACTACCGTGCACTGTGAATTACTTGCTTAATTCCACTGAAATTGATGTTTTATTTTACTTTTCATCCTGATATATGAGATATCATTATAAAAGTACTGATTCCGAGCAGACGATGCATTATTCAGGGTTTACAAGTCTAATGAAACCAAAATGTGACCGAGGTTTTTTCTTAATAGGATACAGTGTATTTGCTCATAACTTCGTTTTAACGTAAACCCAATAGGTCGTACTATTTATTAGATCACTGTTGCTTTGCCATAGTTTGTCATTTTTATTTTGTTCACCCATGCATATTAAGTTGTTGTCCGTTTAATTTGACGTCTTCCAAATTAACCCGCTGCCTTTCATAGAACAGGAAAAAGGGTCAGGCATGGCGGGATAGGAACAGTTTCGGTGTTTGTTTGATCTCTTTGTGATCTGTTGGGATTTGTTAGATCTCTGATGAGTCGTGGTGGCTTCCTTGGGAAAGTTTATAAACCGCAAATAGGCTATAGGCAAGACTTAAGAACACTTTCATTGTGTGTTGTGTTTATTATTACAAAATACATGTACGCCTATCAATTGTCGAAGATGCTCCTGTTGCGGGCTCATACCAGTGAATTGTGTTTGGGAACTCATTTTCACCACAAGATTACCATCTGCCAGCTCCTTTAACTTTCCGCCCGCCCGACAGCTCTATGACGTGTCCCGCCTTCCGCCACTGCTGTTTAAGCCGCCGCACTTAATTCCCTATTCCAGTATAAATTCGGAAGTTGCCGTTATAGCTTGTAACTTGTCGCACTTAAACCACCCATAAATTAAATGCAATCAACACATGTACTAGAGAGCGCCATTGTTATGCGGGTCTAAAGTTTGATTGGGATGCGAAACTAAGCTCTTTTTAGGGGTTTTGTGTGGTCTGCGTTTCTGAGAAGAACTGGTTATTTTAACTTAACGTTTCGTACAAGGGTTGCAATTGAGCCAGCCCGAGTAAATCTAGAACCCTTCAGCTGTATATATACATGTAAATCTTCGCGTCGTTAAACATTCTCGTTCTCACTCAGTTGCGCGATGAGGCAACACTTTGAACGAACAGGGAACCTAGCAACCAAAATGCCGAATGTGGAAGGTCGTTTTTTGCCGGAATTCGTGTTTACCCATCTCCAAGTATTTTTTTTTAAATAAATTTTCCCTGCCAAATACTAAGATAACATTCCAACATTAATGTTTCTTGATGTGGTTAATATAAAATACAAAAAACATCTTCTTGAAACAAATTATGGCAAGAGAAAGATCATCCCAGTGTAAGTGCCCTAAGGCGGACTGCCCGAGGTATTCGAAGCCCGCCGGGCATGATTTTTTCAGGCTCTATTTCTATGTTTATTAATGGCTTAATGTTCTACTTCATTGGCATTTGATAAAAATCTCTCTTATAAATATAGACATTGGTTTTAAACATTAAATAAACTTTTCCTAACTTCGACGGGTTCAAGTTAAATACGCGAAGTCCTTCATTACTTTCCCCACTTGATACGCAGTTTTTGTCACTTTGTGAAATCACAGCAGCGCCCAAATGGATAACATCTATGACTGATATTCAAGTTAGGTGTTTAGGTGTATCCGATCAGTGAAATAACATGCTATGGGGATGAATCCTCTTTCGCACCAGCTGACTAATTTCGTTAGATCTCGTTACGCAATTCTGACTTTCATATATCTCGTACTTTTTTTTATTTCTCCATGCTTCCACAAAGAAATACATGACATAAATATTATCTGCTTTGCTGATTTTTGTCCCGACATTTTTGTTTGAAATGTAGCCCCGGGTGTTCCATGGAGCGCTCTGTTTCCCGCGGCGTTATGGAGGGAAATTTGAGCGCCCTCTGTATCACCGGGAGCAGTAGGCCTATCTGTTATATAACACCTCTCTCACAAATTCCCTTGTATTTTAAATTATAACTGTTTATTTAATCCAGATAACAATAACATTTACTTCTATATTTCGCGAATTAAATCAAACATTTAGTTGCACGTTTCCAAATTAGAAAATATTTGAACCCGGCTCTGTGGCGTTTGCGCTTGGTTGACAAAACGCACAACGTTGCCTCTGAATCATCAGTTATTTACCTTACCTAACCATCTCAAATGAGATCAATTTAAAACCAATGTTGCCCCTGAGAAGGTCCGAAATCATTTCATTTGAAAGTCAAAATAAATGTTACTGGTTCACCCGATCATCGGGCGACCGGTACGTTTTTCACGGATGCATCGGGCTCCAGACCGCAACGTTAAACGTGACAAATTTCGTTTCGTAATCGTACGTAAGGTTCAGTCTATTGATTATAAAAAAAACCTGTAAGTTTTGAACCATGTGCCCTTCATAATACCGGATTCACTTATTGTAAGATGACGTCATAATAAGTCAAACGTCTCACTTGAAATACCGTAGCTAATTTCCATACGACAAATTTTAGACAGCGTTTCCATCATTAACATTCCAATTTCTTTTACATGCCGTTATGAGGCGACCTCTCGATTTATGACGTGAAGCAAAGATCATGCGGTTTTGCGTCTTTACAATGTTGCTCATTATTTATGTTACTAAAATGGCATTTAAACTGACTCCATATTGAGGAATGATACATAATGACACCTCTCTGTTCTCTTTTTCAGCTTGTGATGCTGTATGGTGACTCGCAATGGAGGTCTGTAGTCGATGGATATGTCAACCTCCCGGACGACGAGACTTTCCGAATGGGTGTGAATTGTACCCCTGGAGCAACTGTACAGGCTATGCACAAAGTATTTACATGCTTAAAATATTCCTTTGATTGAAATTTAAACATCATGTTAAACATCCCTTACCCTAAAATGTGGTCTCCTTTATTTTAGGCGAAAAAAGGACAAAAAGGGAACGTCTTCACCTTCTCGTTTTTGTGATACGTTCCGCAGCAAATATAATAGACAAGTCATGTGATAATCCAGATCCTATACGCCGCATCCCGCCTTCACGAAAAAGAAAATGCAATGATACGCCATGTCTTTTAAGAAGGGATTTTTTTCCAAATTTTTTTTGCAGTTTGTATGTTTTGTCTATACGTCTGCAAACTTCTGAAAAAGGGGTTTTATTTTGCGGCAAAAATAACCCGCCCTCCAAGAGAAGTTTTTTTATGCAGCCATCCCTACGTCAAATTTTGCGGCGAAAGAAGTGTTCACCTTACATTAGTGGACTGTTTGTTGGACATCTCATTTATATTATAGCTCAAGTAAAAACCTTGAATAGCTTTAGGAATATATATAAGAACACAAATAATAGAAAATAACCGGAACGCGTTTCTCGCCAGATAAGGCAACATACAGTATAGTTTACAAATACACGAGTTTTGTTTAATTTATATTACCAATTTTGCTTATGTCATGCATTGTGTGACAAATACATGTACGTCTTGTTTTTCTATTTAGGAGCTGAGGCATGCAACTACATCAGTGTATCCTGATGTTTTGGTTTTTAGTATTGGCACTAACAACATTTCCAGTTTGAGGTGTTCCTATGAATCCACGCAGAGGGACTTCGGTCTTCTGCTCGACCATGCCAAGGGGAACTACAGAAATACTGAGGTATAATAGACCTTCTCTTCCTTGCTGTTTAATAAATTGGGTTGCTTTCTATAATTAACGATTTTCCCTATCTTGTACATACGAAAACGTAGCATTAACTAGGCAGCTTCAGTATACCGTTGACCGTTGTAATGTAACTTATTGCGCATGAATACCATTTATGCATGCAGTGAGTAACGCACCATCCGGGCCGCAAATAAACTTAAAAGTACAAGCTTAATGAGTTTTTGTCTTGCTAAAAGTAACAGCCATACAAGGCATTTTGTTCGGAAATAGCAGTTTAGTGTATTTGTTATTGGAATGACAATCTGTAAAAAAAAAAAAACGGGTGTGAGCAACTCCGAAACTTAAGTTTCGGCTTTGCATGAATATTGTGCCCCATTTCATTTTATTTGGGCATGCACAAACAAACGGTTGTAATTGGGTTGGCGCAGTGGTTACTGTCCCCGCCTTTCACCGCTGTGGCCCGGGTTCGATTCCTGCCCTGGTCCACATGTGGATTGGGTTTTCAGTCCCTACCTGATTCCGTGGGTTTTCCCCAGAATATTCTTCTGGGGTTTTCCTCCCACCTCTAAAACTGTAACTTCTTCTCATTATCTTATCTCTACATGTTTCTTCAAGCTTCCGAGCTACAGTGCCTAGGGCGCTTTTGAGGAATCTTTGGTTTCATTACCAAAAAGAATTAATAATAATAATAATAATAATAAAGTAAATTAAAACAGTTGTCAGACATGTAATATTGAACAGCTTTGCATCACATACGGGTATTCCAAGGACGTGTAAATACAAATAGTGCACGGTGATAATTTTAACTTGTGAAAGAATTTGTTTTATGATGAAGCGGTTTTAACACTCATGGACAATTTACTATAACCAACGCTGTTTATGTTCTTTATATTCTTTTTTACAGATTGCCGTGTTATCCATTATCCCGCGATTGGATAAGTTTGGTACTTGTGTTAGTAGATTCAACAACATGCTTCACATTTTGTGCAAGCAAAAGGGGGTTCATTTCATCGACGTTAATGATGACTTCCAGACGCATCATGAGGAACTATGGAGCTATGACGGTTTACATATAAGTGATACAGACGGAGCACCACTGCTGATTGACCTTCTTCAGGGGGCACTAAGAAGGATACTTACTGCTGGACAGCCGAGTCAGAATAAGGCCTTGCCACAGAAGAAACCGGAAATATCAGCATCCGCTCCAGGTTAAACATAGCGAAAGATTTACTGAGGACCAAATTAATTTCAAACATATCTCGAAATCATCCCACCCCCCCAAACAAAAATACAATTGTTTAGATGACGCTAAAGGTTTTATAACAAGAAAGCAAGTATTGTATTTAAAAGTAATTTAACGATAAGTTATCTGTGCCTGAAAAAACTATCGGAAGTAAAAAAGAGAACATGCACAGTCAGTTGATTGAAGGATTTATGTTGCTAAATAACTGCAAAGCCTTTCAGAAAAAAAGAAACATGATATATCATTTAATGTTGTGGTCTTTCAAAAACAATTCTTCTCATACAGGTAGACCTAAAGTTAGACAACCTTCTCTGGTTATCGTGGCTCCCAACAAAGAAGTCAACAGCTGCCGAAAGACCATAAGTCGAATGTCACGTCGAGCAATACCTCTGGACAAATCGAGGAAGGAATACTCAAGGATATGCGGGAAACAGTAAGATTACTTGATTGTTGAATAAGCAAGTACTTTTCATCGAGTCATCGAGGGGGTGTCGAGACCATCGTGAGTTTCGATATCCCTTTCAAACTCCCCGTACCACTAAGTGTAATCGGAATGTAGGCCCTATACCGGTATCTTCCGTTTCACGAAATTGGTCTGGGAATAATGATAAAAACATCTGTCCCAATCGTAACGCATGTGTCCATAAACACAATATACCCTTATCGCGGGAATCGAGGGTTGAAAGCCGATCTCCGATTCAACTCAACGTACGCAACTTATTAAACTAGGACTATGTTTTCCCAGTTCGAACTTAATGCACGATGTTGGATTCACACACTGAATGTGCAACCGCCCGATATAAAAGGAAAAGTAATTCATTAGTTCGAAATCCATTAACCTACCCCCTCCCCCGGTCCCCCCCCCCCCCGGTCGCCCCCCCCCCGGTCCCCCCCCCCCCCGGTCCCCCCCCGGTCCCCCCCCCCTCCTAAAAAACCACCCGTGGCCTAAAGAATGCGATTATATTTTATATTTTGTCTGCCTGATATATAAAACCTGAATTTGATGGGTTCCTCGCCATTCTTCCGTATCCCCTTTTACATATGCTATTGCTTTTCTTCCAGAAACAGGCCACTGATGTGGGGTCCTGATGCCTCACGCCTAGGTACAGTCACATACGCCCTACCGTACTGTTACGCAGCCATGTACGCACGTAAGGTAAGGTGAAATACATCAGAAGTACAAAAGCTGAAAGTGCTGCAAACGTTGTAATCAATTAGTTCATTTCAAGTTTTAAAGCCAGGCGGAACCTAGCGTGTGCCATTTGGTTTCTGAATAATACAAACGTAATCTTACCACACAATGGCCTAGACCGGCCGTAAAGCACAGCAGATGATCGAATCGGATCAGGCGGATACAAAACGCGACGATCTGTCGTAATGTAAATAAATAGGGTTTGGGGTATACACTATAGAAACATCTCTGTTGGTTGAATTCTTTTATTTCATCAAATACAAATAAAAAAAAAAACACACGGCGCTGAAAATAATCAATTAACTTCGGTACATCTATTGGTAGAAAATATTGTTTTTAGCGAAGTTCCGGAGGGTTCTATGGAGCCTAAACATTTCATTTGGTTTTTATGAGCTTACATTGTAGGCCTATTTGTGCTTACTGGATGTCAGTTACATTCAAAGAAATATAAGTAGTCGTTGAGAAACGCTCGCATAAAACGGCAACGTTTATTTCAAAACACTTTGATGTGTTTAATCATAAACTTTTATGCGTACGATTAAGCGGGTTTCTATATTAGCTCTAACGCTAATTAAGCGTTGCCTTTGAAATGTCAAAGTACATATAGCTAACAGCCCATCGCAAGCTTGTTTTCCGGTAAAAATGCGTCATTATTATACGTCCGTCATTTTAATTACGTTCGAACAAGTTTCCGGGAGGAAATCCGAGGAAAGTCTGGTTCCCGGGCCAAAATATTCTTACTATTTCTGATGAATATTTAGGTCCGGTCGCCGCTAATATCCTCCCGTAGCCGAAAATGTTTGGAATTTTCCGAACTTCTTTTCGGTAACATTTGGCTATTAACGTTGATATTCGCAACAACAAAATGTCTGTCGTTGCAGATCCTTAAATTTTATAATTATTTCTCAATTATACAAAAAATCTTAAAAATCAATGGCATACTCTGGCAGTATTTTTCCGAACTGGCGTCACTCGGACCATGGAGATAGGAAACCACTGTACGTTATGGTCTATTTTAAACAGTGGGTACTACCTGACATAATATTTATGTCGCCAGGGAGCCAGACTAATACGAGGACCATTTGCTGTCTATCAGATGCATATTTACTGTGTGTTGACTAAATGTCCACTAGAACGCGTCGTAGTTGCGGCACATTGTAGCTAGGGAACCAGCGCGTCGCAGCCCTGCGCATGCGATGCGTTGAAATTTACGGTTTTAACGTACTTGTTTAATACTGGCTAAGCACATTCATCCCGTCATTATGCTTGTAGCACTTTTCATGCATTTTTATGAGTGACCTTTCATGTTTCGATGAATACAGACCAAGAAACAAAGCAAGACCATTCCACGTCAGCAACATGCAAAGAGCGCCGCCTGTGCTACACCCGCAGAGCGACCCTCGAGTGCTACCTGTTTTCTGTGTGCAAAACAGTGTAACAGTGGTGATGATTTTCTCAATCATTTCCATTCTCACCATGCGCTAAAAACGGTAATATAAAGACTCTCTTTTTCTAAATGGCTGTTATGTATTTTTCAGTGGTTTACCTTTGCTTAAACCATCACACGGTACAAACAGCAATCGGTGCTCAACGTGCAATTGGCCGATACGATTTAGGAATATAGCCCCAGTTAAAAACACGTTATACAAATATTGTCCACACACTTGCTGAATGAGACACTTAAAACAAACCAGATTTTTCTAACTTGAAGATGTTCTTGAAAGGATTCAGCAGTGATTATCGAGGGTTTGGAACCGTTTTCTATCAATCAACCTTCACTGATTCTAATAAGTCTGTTTTTCCCAAAGATGTCTCTGTGGTGTCATCAAATATCCGGCCTGCCAAATAGAGGACCCACTGATTCCCCGAAAGTTTACTTGAACATGCACTCTAAAATCTTCCGTGTCAGATTGACCCGTAACCCAGTTTATATTGGCCATTTATTTCCTGGTCCAAACAAATTTTCGAGAGCCCAAACGCCCTGGAAAATGTCATTTTTCGGAAATGTCATTTGTCAAAGTTAAAGAAAATAACCCTTACTTCGAGTCTAACGTGCCCGAGAATGCTCAGAGTGTCCTACGGTTTCACATAATATTTTTTGCCGTTTTTGAGCACTGGAAATTAAAAATAACACGCATAATAACACTTTCAATTTCACAGAAATCGACTGACAACGCCGGTACCGGAGGAGGCAGGAAAAGGCTGAGAGGAGAGTGGAAGGTAGAACGCATAGCTAATGTCCTAGCTGAGTCTCTAGATGGTTATCCAGGTAATGATGATAACATAGATTTGTCGCTAGAGACTGTGGGTACCTTACAACAACAAATTTATTCCTTGAGAAAGCAACATTGCCGCAAATTGATAGCAGTCATGTGGAAAAGCAACCGACAAGGCCTCAGGGATAGGGTCAGAGAGAAAATGCTAAAGCATGTTCAGGCAAACGAAAATTGTACGACTAAATGCAGTCCAGAAAACAACGAATCCCGTTCTGTTTGTGAAAAGACAGAAACTGTTTGTGATCCTTCGTCGGATTCAACTATGAATTCTGAACGTAGAATGCGACCAGAACCAAAACGAGAGTCTGATCTAAAAAATGATACATGTACATCTAAAAACAACAACAATGTGCAAAATGAATCATTAGAAAATGTCATAACGGCCTCGCCACAACTTCCCGTTGGTACATTAGAAAAGGGAAATCGGCAAAATGAATCCTTAGGAAATGGCATAACGGCCTCGCCACACCGTCCCGTTGGTACATCTGAAAACGACAATTGGCAAAATGAATCGTTAGGAAATGTCATAACGGCCTCGCCACACCCTCCCGTTGGTACCTCTAAAAACGACAATGTGCAAAATGAATCATTACAAAATGTCATAACGGCCTCGCCACAACTTCCCGTTGGTACATTAGAATAGGGTAATCGGCAAAACGAATCCTTAGAAAATGGCATAACGGCCTCGCCACATCGGCAAATGAATCATTAGGAAATGTCACAACGGCCTCGCCACACCCTCCTGTTGGTACCTCTAAAAACGACAATGTGCAAAATGAATCATTAGAAAATGTCATAACGGCCTCGCCACAACCTCCCGTTGGTACATCTGAAAGCGGCAATCGGCCAAATAAATCATTAGGATATGTCATAACGGCCTCGCCACATCGGCAAAATGAATCGTTAGAAAATGGCATAACGGCCTCGCCACATCGGCAAAATGAATCGTTAGAAAATGGCATAACGGCCTCGCCACATCGGCAAAACGAATCCTTAGATCGCCACAACCTCCCGTTGGTACATCTGAAAACGGCAATTGGCAAAATGAATCGTTAGAAAATGGCATAACGGCCTCGCCAAAACCTCTCGATGGATACCAGTATAAAAAAGCACGAGGTAATAAAATACAGTCTAAGAAATGCAGTAGAACACCAGAACATTCCCACGATACGCCGAAACTTTACTGCATATGCCGACAACCCCACAACGAATCGCGAAGCATGATTGCTTGTGACGAATGTGACGCCTGGTACCATTATAAATGCATAGACCTTGAGCCTAAATCACGGAATAAGTCATATTTGGACAATGCCAGATTTATTTGCGGCATGAATGGATGTAACGCAGGTGAAAGAGTGTTCGTTCCCAAAACAGAACTCGGGCACGAACACTCTTCTGATCCTGAAGAATTGGGTCATTCATCAGACCACGGGGAGAGACAAACAGAGAATTTCGAAAAAGTGTCAGACTGGATTGAATCAAATGTGATAAACTTTGGAATACCTTCAAATATTTCTTTATCGGAAGATGGACAGGTAACTCCAAATGTGTCATCAATTAAAACACACATGGACGGGGAGGGGTTTGGACTCACTACTGGTTGTGATAATGATAACAGGGATAATAGTGCCGATAATTGTATGAATTCACCAATAAAGAAGAGGAGGGTTAAGGTTGATGAACTGTCGTCAGTTTTTTCACGATTGTCACATTCTTCGCAATTAGATTTGGATGGGGAATTCTTAGAAAATGCTGTTCCTTCCGACGTGATGATGGACATGTGTCTTGAAATGGGAGATGTGATTGAACATGGCGAGTACTGGACGACGGAATTGCCCTCGTCACGAAAATGTTTGTTTCACGTTGACCGGTCGGAGTGGAAACAGTTAAAAAACAACCAACGTGGCCACTCGTTACCAACAAATTGGGTACACGCGTTCGTGAAAGGACTGAAAACCTTACATCCTTACTGTTCTTTCCAATTTCGCCGACACTCTGTAGCCTCTCAATCAAGCAGAAAACAATCAAAATATGCATTTACTGCTAATGGATATTGCAATTTTAGTGACTGTGGTGTAACGTTTAAAATGACGATGAACACAGAAAGTAATTTAAAAGTACAAGTTGTATTCAGTGGGAAAGTGAAGCATAGGAATTGTGAACGACGGGCGAGATATGTTAGAAATACGACGAGAGACGAAATGAAAAATAAATTGAAGTACAAGAACGTTCGGCGGGAATACCTTGATAATATGAAATCGTTAAGCGATGCCGAGTTCTTTTCAGGATGTCGAGATGGTGCGCCAAACAAGGTCGTGTTGCATAAAATCTCAAGTGAGGCTAAGCGGTTATCCGATGAAAAAGAAAGTGAAATCCAAAGTCTGCTAAATGTAATAAGTAGGCAAGCTGATTCAAGTAAACGTTTCCCCGGCATATTACGTCAGGTTTGCCTTCATCCAGCCTATGTTATGCTATATTCGGAAGACAGTATTCGTATTTATCATAGCATTTCCACTAAAGACATAATTTATTTTGATGCAACAGGTTCCATTGTCAAAAATAACTCAAAGTTTTCGGATTCAAAGATGTATCAGCTGTATGACATTGTCTTACGGCATCCATTCAAGGGTTCACCCCCTTTTGTAGTAGCGTCTTTGCTGACAACGGAACACAACGCAGTGTTAATAGGTTATTTTTTGCAATGCTTCCTCCATTCCGAACAGAAACTCTATGGCCATAACGGTGTAAAATCACCACTAATGCTCATGATTGACGGAAGTCCAACTCTTTTAATTGCAACACTGAAATCCTTTAACAATGAATCTGTGACTGAATACACTGAAAGGTGTTATAGAATTGTTACTGGTAAGGCAAGGGAGAACGATTTGAAAAAAACACACGTTCATTCCTGTGCCAGTCACTTCGTGAAAAACAGTGCCAAAATGTGCAGGAAGTATTATCATTCCAACTTTCGTGATGCAATGTATTGGATTGGTCTTCTCGTACAAGCAAGCACCCTTGACGAAATCGATGAAATCATACTGTCTATGACAATAATAACATGTTCGGAGTTTGCAACGGATCTTGTAAAATCAAACTTTGAGAAACTAAAATCTAAAATTGAACATCAGAATTCCACCCAAAATGATTACTTGGAAGAGAATGTATCTGAACACGCTGATGGAGAGGGAGACCCTTCCACATCAGACTTCAACAACTTGGCTGAGAGCGAAACAAGCAGCCTTGATATTTCGGAGGACGAATATATTCAAAAAGGATACAACTCACCATTTAAGGCTCATTTTCAAGGGATTATCGAACTAGGAAAAAGGGAAATTGACAAATATGGCAAGGGTACAAACACTGCAGTACAGCATCTCAAAAATCCATACATAGGGAAAGAATTTCTGAATTATCTTTTGCAATTTCCACTCTCAAACATAGCTAGCTGGTCAGCACTTTTACTACATGATCATGGAAGGCACGGAACATCGCAGATTTATGAAAACTATTCAAAGATGTACAGGGTTCTAGAAAATTCAAAATTTCAGAATATATCAAGGGACAATCGGACACAAGGGATAGTTGAAAAATCCATGCAAGAGACGAAAAGAGCGAAATTGATGTACAATAGGGTTGGAAAATTGATTGATTTCGTTCTCATTTACGAAAGAGACATGCTCCCCCTACAAAGGGAATTCGTTGAAGCATTCTGCACCTCTAAACGGACCATCCGTAAACGATCTTTGAAACTGTCTACTGAGAAATGGTCCAAACGTCCAAAAACAAGCACACCAACAAATAAAGGTGTCTACCTTACTCCCCCAACTCAGGAATTGCGGTTTAAAGACGGGTCAAACAAAAAAAGGGGAAAGCAAGAACAACCAAAACCGGAAAGCGCAAACGCCTTTCTTCACAAAGTGAAAAAGAACCACTCGTCTAAACACAAGAAAACCGCAGTCGTGGACACGACAAATCAGTCAACATCGTCTTTACTCAGGGGGATTTCAAACAATCAAGTATCTTGTTGGTGGATTTCAACCATCCAAGCTGTTCGACCATTCATTGATGCAACAAAAATCAATGTTTTTAAGTTTCAAGGAAGCGAAGTATTTCTTTGGCGAAACCTATTGAAGCTTTTTGAATCATTAAACAATGGAAATACATCCGCTGTTCCATTCCACGAAGTGAAGCCATTGGTAGAAGAGAGTGCATTGCAAATGGGAATTAATTCCAAACACCAGCAAGATGCTGCCGAATTTTATTCGCAACTGATTGTACCTTTTTTGGGGGAGTCTTGTCTCACCAACGAAATAGAAATTATAAAATCAGTGATGTGCCTACGTTGTGACGAAAGCGAACCAACAGAAAATTCAAGTTCGGGAGTGTTGCCGGTTCCTCTGAATAAATCGACTTTAGATAAATGCATTCAACAGGTTTTTGAAGATGAAATGATTTCGGACGTAAACTGTGATTTTTGCCGCGAGACATTGTGTAAAAAGATCATGACAACGCGCATCGTAAATTGTCCGTCTGTGTTAGTCGTGCAACTACTACGGACCCGTGTCGTTGAAAACAAACTTGAAAAAATTACTACAGAAGTTCTCCCCAGTGTAGAAATAGATTTACGCCGATTCTGTTTGAACAAAACACCCGCCGTTTACCGCCTGAGATCTGTAATAACGCACGAGGGTCAATCCCTACAAAGCGGACATTATAAAGCCTTTGTTAGGGAAAATTTGTACGGTACTGGTTCAGTCACGAAATTCGACGACTCACGGGTAGACCGCATAGGCACGTTTGCTTTTACCACCCAGATATCGGAATCTGGTTACATATACTTTTTTGAAAGAACAGATGTTCACAGGAAAGACAAAGACTGCACGGGCTCATGCACTTGAGATGACAATTTCGTGGTAAGCGATAAGGAGAGAGAATTTGTGAACATTCTATGGTGTTCGCTCAATGAAAAAAAACCTGCATAGCGTTGCAGTCGAAAACACAACGAACACCGAGTTCTTAACATTTTCCCAATTGGCAACGATTAATTCTTCTCCCTCCCCTGCTATTGTGAAGCGCCTGAAACATGCATACACAAATTATCAACCAGGATGGTTGGGAGAAGGAGTGATAGATTTTTACCTGAACCAGCTTTGCAAACTGTCACATAATGATCCCCACCAGAAAAGAAAGTTTGGGTCCGTGCAGTGCTTTGTGACCAAGAAGATATTGCATAATAAAATAACTCCAGAAACGTATCGATCAGTGGCAAAACACTGCTTTGTAGGTATGCGTTTCTGCGAGGTGATGTTATTTCCCCTATTAGAAAATATGCACTTCACCCTGTACGCCATCGACACTAAAAGTAGCAGGATAGATTGTTTGGATTCCATGAGTGACAGGAAAGACACTAGGCAGAAGAGGTTAGCACATGGTCATGCATTCAGGGAGTTTTTTCAGAACGGTCTAATCAAGAGATACTGGAATAATACTCACGGTGTTCTTCAGTGTGAAAAAATGATTAACATAAGACAAGCACCCTGTCTGCAGCAAACAGATTCAGCAAGTTGTGGTGTTTATTGCTGCTTGTTTGCCGAGGAAATGTGTCTGGGAGAGAGAAAACTTCACATAGGCAATGATAGTGAAGAACTCCGAATGTATCTCACGATTCAGCTAATACAACGATCCAACATTGTTGACCCTCAGCTTCAACAATTATATTCAACTTATATGAATTTGTAATAAATAAGATGAACCCTAATGACAATTTGCGTCATTTTGGTATTTTACAATATTATCTAATCTCTGTTGGTGCAATGTATTGATTATGCTTGATCTTGCCTTTGACAAGTACAATCGCTTCATTTAAAACTTTATATCACATTGGAAAGGCTCTTATAATTTATATTCATATGCAATCGGGAAATCACCTTTTTAACGTAACACTGAAATTTAGAAAGCTGCATGCTACACTGGGTAAAGTGAAACAATGTGCATCTGACTGGTCATACACCTATGACGTCACATTGTTTACGGAAGCTTGCCAAATATTGTCCTCGTGTAGCGTTCATTCTATTGCGTGGTTTGCTGTTGAGCTGTCAAGACGTCGTGCAGACAGCACCGCTTGTTATATTAATTTCACTTTTGGAATTTGTTTTAATGCTTTCCTTTTAACCTTAATTGAATTTGTATAGATTTGTTTAAATAGCTTTTAGTAATACATTGTAGTTCAACTTATATTTTTCCAAATTCTTTGTGTGTTTTACGTGTCACTAACATTGGTAGCTTAGGGCCTATACATAAATGTTGATGATTTTTTAATTTACGATTTATTCTCTGCGCATGAATTTAAGTATTTCTGTCACAGTCATATTTAAGCGCCTTCGTCATAACATTTTGCACTTTCTCAAATCATTTCAATTGTCTGACTTGCATTTAGTATTAAGCAAGAACATTATTAGTTTTTCCGGTTTTGATCACACATTTTGTTTGTTAATTTCGAGTACGTGTAACAATTAATCTTTTTGAAATTTCAGATTTGAACATTTTTTTATTCCTTTCTCATATTAACTTGCTGTTATTAAACTTTGATTGCGAAAGTTGTGATTTAAAGGTGATCATGGCCGATAAACGTAGCAAACCTAACCGTTCTTTGGAGGATGTTTTTCAGTTGCTTTCAGGGGGAGGCTGTCCTGTTGGAATGAGTCGTGACTAGCGGCGAACTGTTGGAAGATTTGCAAGCTGCTTCAGACTATATAGAAGGTATAATGCCAAAGATGTATACGTGTCCATATAACCATTCGAGTTTCTTTTAGGATTCATTGCAAGTTCAACTGATGAGTCATGAATTTGACGAAAGGGCAATTAGCAGCATTGAAAATGGAACTCTTCACAAACATTGGTTCTTTGGTTTACAAACATTGGCTCAATATTTTCAAGTAAAAATAAATCGCAATTCAAATTGTTTTTAACTTGACAATTGCCCTCAATTTGAAAAGGGCTAAGTAAGCTGCTGATTGGCCTCTTGAACACCGCATGATGTGTATAAAATTGAACAAACTTAAACATAATTCACCGGTGTCTGTCTTCATCAGGGTTCATGGGCGGCGATAACGAGGTGAGGGGACGGAGGGACACGTCCCCCAATATTTTGGGAGGAGGGGTCGGCTATGGCAGTGTCCCCCCCCCCCCTCCCCCCAATAATTTCGTGAATACGCAAAGATCGGCACACACTTTCAAATATTTCCCAGGATACAGAAGATGTACACCGAGTGGAAAATGCTTAACAATTATTCTTGGGTGTCTGCTTTTTTCCTCCGTCCCCCAACCTTGACGACAACTCGCCGCCGCTGTCGGGGTTCACAAAGCTGCATGCACATTCATTGTTGTGTGCAACCCGTTTATCAGTTATATTGGATGATTATTAGGCCGTGTCCGAAATGGGCGTCTAGAGCTACAGCTACGGCTACGTCACGCGTAGTTGTAATGGACGAACACCTATAGACAATAGCCATAGACAAGCGATTCGGACGCAGCTTTAAGATATGAATTGTACACTTTTAGGGTTTACATATTAATTTCAAAATAAAAATAATCGGTTCAAAAATTATCTTGCATGTTGGAGCGTCATAGTCAGGGAGGTACTACATACTTTACATTGTATTGAACAGATTACCTAAATATACATGTGTATAACTATACATGTGTATACATTTTCTCTCAAAGACGGTATTCCACCCGAACTCCAAATACCGCATTTCCAAATTTTCTTAAAAATGGTCCGTCTTTAAGCGGCCAATTGGAGCAGAAGCCATTCTTGGAATAGGGCCCTTGCTGAAATTAAGTGTGCCCAGGAAGGTGAGAATTATGAATATGAAAGAAAAATATGAATTTTCCAAAACATGTGCGGTACACTTTCTTTCAAAGACGGCATTTCACCCGAACTCCAAATACCGCATATTCAAATATTCTGGGAAAATGGTCCGTCTTTAAGCGGCTAATTGGAGCAGAAGCCATTCTTGGAATAGGCCCTTGCTGAAATTAAGTGTGCCCAGGAAGGTGGGAATTATGAATATGAAAGAAAAATGTGAATTTTCCAAAACATGTGCGGTACACTTTCTCTCAAAGACGGCATTCCACCCGAAACTCCAAATAACGCATTTTCAAATGTTCTGAAAAATGGTCCGCCTTTAAGCGGCTAATTGGAGCAGAAGCCATTCTTGGAATAGGCCCTTGCTGAAATTAAGTGTGCCCAGGAAGGTGGGAATTATGAATATGAAAGAAAAATATGAATTTTCCAAAACATGTGCGGTACACTTTCTCTCAAAGACGGCATTTCACCCGAACTCCAAATACCGCATATTCAAATATTCTGGGAAAATGGTCCGTCTTTAAGCGGCTAATTGGAGCAGAAGCCATTCTTGGAATAGGCCCTTGCTGAAATTAAGTGTGCCCAGGAAGGTGAGAATTATGAATATGAAAGAAAAATATGAATTTTCCAAAACGTGTGCGGTACACTTTCTCTCAAAGACGGCATTTCACCCGAACTCCAAATACCGCATATTCAAATATTCTGGGAAAATGGTCCGTCTTTAAGCGGCTAATTGGAGCAGAAGCCATTCTTGGAATAGGCCCTTGCTGAAATTAAGTGTGCCCAGGAAGGTGAGAATTATGAATATGAAAGAAAAATATGAATTTTCCAAAACGTGTGCGGTACACTTTCTTTCAAAGACGGCATTTCACCCGAACTCCAAATACCGCATTTTCAAATATTCTGGAAAATGGTCCGTCTTTAAGCGGCCAATTGGAGCAGAAACCATTCTTGGAATAGGCCCTTGCTGAAATTAAGTGTGCCCAGGAAGGTGAGAATTATGAATATGAAAGAAAAATATGAATTTTCCAAAACGTGTGCGGTACACTTTCTTTCAAAGACGGCATTTCACCCGAACTCCAAATACCGCATTTTCAAATATTCTGGAAAATGGTCCGCCTTTAAGCGGCTATTTGGAGCAGAAGCCATTCTTGGAATAGGCCCTTGCTGAAATTAAGTGTGCCCAGGAAGGTGGGAATTATGAATATGAAAGAAAAATATGAATATTCCAAAACATGTGCGGTACACTTTCTCTCAAAGTCGGTATTCCACCCGAAACTCTTAATAACGCATTTTCAAATGTTCTGAAAAATGGTCCGTCTTTAAGCGGCTATTTGGAGCAGAAGCCATTCTTGGAATAGGCCCTTGCTGAAATAAAGTGTGCCCAGGAAGGTGGGAATTATGAATATGAAAGAAAAATATGAATATTCCAAAACATGTGCGGTACACTTTCTCTCAAAGACGGTATTCCAAATACCGCATTTCCAAATTCTCTTAAAAATGGTCCGTCTTTAAGCGGCTAATTGAAGCAGAAGCCATTCTTGGAATAGGCCCTTGCTGAAATTAAGTGTGCCCAGGAAGGTGGGAATTATGAATATGAAAGAAAAATATGAATTTTCCAAAACATGTGCGGTACACTTTTTCTCAAAGACGGCATTCCACCCGAAACTCTTAATAACGCATTTTCAAATGTTCTGAAAAATGGTCCGCCTTTAAGCGGCTATTTGGAGCAGAAGCCATTCTTGGAATAGGCCCTTGCTGAAATTAAGTGTGCCCAGGAAGGTGGGAATTATGAATATGAAAGAAAAATATGAATATTCCAAAACATGTGCGGTACACTTTCTCTCAAAGACGGTATTCCAAATACCGCATTTCCAAATTATCTTAAAAATTGTCCGTCTTTAAGCGGCTAATTGGAGCAGAAGCCATTCTTGGAATAGGCCCTTGCTGAAATTAAGTGTGCCCAGGAAGGTGAGAATTAGGAATATAAAAGAAAAATATGAATTTTCCAAAACATGTGCGGTACACTTTCTCTCAAAGACGGCATTTCACCCGAACTCCAAATACCGCATATTCAAATATTCTGGGAAAATGGTCCGTCTTTAAGCGGCTAATTGGAGCAGAAGCCATTCTTGGAATAGGCCCTTGCTGAAATTAAGTGTGCCCAGGAAGGTGGGAATTATGAATATGAAAGAAAAATATGAATTTTCCAAAACATGTGCGGTACACTTTTTCTCAAAGACGGCATTCCACCCGAAACTCTTAATAACGCATTTTCAAATGTTCTGAAAAATGGTCCGCCTTTAAGCGGCTATTTGGAGCAGAAGCCATTCTTGGAATAGGCCCTTGCTGAAATTAAGTGTGCCCAGGAAGGTGGGAATTATGAATATGAAAGAAAAATATGAATTTTCCAAAACATGTGCGGTACACTTTCTCTCAAAGACGGCATTTCACCCGAACTCCAAATACCGCATATTCAAATATTCTGGGAAAATGGTCCGTCTTTAAGCGGCTAATTGGAGCAGAAGCCATTCTTGGAATAGGCCCTTGCTGAAATTAAGTGTGCCCAGGAAGGTGAGAATTATGAATATGAAAGAAAAATATGAATTTTCCAAAACGTGTGCGGTACACTTTCTTTCAAAGACGGCATTTCACCCGAACTCCAAATACCGCATTTTCAAATATTCTGGAAAATGGTCCGTCTTTAAGCGGCCAATTGGAGCAGAAGCCATTCTTGGAATAGGCCCTTGCTGAAATTAAGTGTGCCCAGGAAGGTGGGAATTATGAATATGAAAGAAAAATGTGAATTTTCCAAAACATATGCGGTACACTTTCTCTCAAAGACGGCATTCCACCCGAAACTCTTAATAACGCATTTTCAAATGTTCTTAAAAATGGTCCGTCTTTAAGCGGCTAATTGGAGCAGAAGCCATTCTTGGAATAGGCCCTTGCTGAAATTAAGTGTGCCCAGGAAGGTGGGAATTATGACTATGAAAGAAAAATATGAATATTCCAAAACATGTGCGGTACACTTTCTCTCAAAGACGGCATTCCACCCGAAACTCTTAATAACGCATTTTCAAATGTTCTGAAAAATGGTCCGCCTTTAAGCGGCTATTTGGAGCAGAAGCCATTCTTGGAATAGGCCCTTGCTGAAATTAAGTGTGCCCAGGAAGGTGGGAATTATGAATATGAAAGAAAAATATGAATATTCCAAAACATGTGCGGTACACTTTCTCTCAAAGACGGTATTCCAAATACCGCATTTCCAAATTCTCTTAAAAATGGTCCGTCTTTAAGCGGCTAATTGGAGCAGAAGCCATTCTTGGAATAGGCCCTTGCTGAAATTAAGTGTGCCCAGGAAGGTGAGAATTATGAATATGAAAGAAAAATATGAATATTCCAAAACGTGTGCGGTACACTTTCTTTCAAAGACGGCATTTCACCCGAACTCCAAATACCGCATTTTCAAATATTCTGGAAAATGGTCCGTCTTTAAGCGGCCAATTGGAGCAGAAGCCATTCTTGGAATAGGCCCTTGCTGAAATTAAGTGTGCCCAGGATGGTGGGAATTATGAATATGAAAGAAAAATGTGAATTTTCCAAAACATGTGCGGTACACTTTCTCTCAAAGACGGCATTCCACCCGAAACTCCAAATACCGCATTTTGAAATTTTCTTAAAAATGGTCCGTCTTTAAGCGGCTAATTGGAGCAGAAGCCATTCTTGGAATAGGCCCTTGCTGAAATTAAGTGTGCCCAGGAAGGTGAGAATTAGGAATATAAAAGAAAAATATGAATTTTCCAAAACATGTGCGGTACACTTTCTCTCAAAGACGGAATTCCACCCGAACTCCAAATACCGCATTTTGAAATTTTCTTAAAAATGGTCCGTCTTTAAGCGGCCAATTGAAGCAGAAGCCATTCTTGGAATAGGCCCTTGCTGAAATTAAGTGTGCCCAGGAAGGTGGGAATTATGAATATGAAAGAAAAATATGAATTTTCCAAAACATGTGCGGTACACTTTTTCTCAAAGACGGCATTCCACCCGAAACTCTTAATAACGCATTTTCAAATGTTCTGAAAAATGGTCCGCCTTTAAGCGGCTATTTGGAGCAGAAGCCATTCTTGGAATAGGCCCTTGCTGAAATTAAGTGTGCCCAGGAAGGTGGGAATTATGAATATGAAAGAAAAATATGAATTTTCCAAAACATGTGCGGTACACTTTCTCTCAAAGACGGCATTTCACCCGAACTCCAAATACCGCATATTCAAATATTCTGGGAAAATGGTCCGTCTTTAAGCGGCTAATTGGAGCAGAAGCCATTCTTGGAATAGGCCCTTGCTGAAATTAAGTGTGCCCAGGAAGGTGAGAATTATGAATATGAAAGAAAAATATGAATTTTCCAAAACATGTGCGGTACACTTTCTCTCAAAGACGGCATTCCACCCGAAACTCTTAATAACGCATTTTCAAATGTTCTGAAAAATGGTCCGCCTTTAAGCGGCTATTTGGAGCAGAAGCCATTCTTGGAATAGGCCCTTGCTGAAATTAAGTGTGCCCAGGAAGGTGGGAATTATGAATATGAAAGAAAAATATGAATTTTCCAAAACATGTGCGGTACACTTTCTCTCAAAGACGGCATTTCACCCGAACTCCAAATACCGCATATTCAAATATTCTGGGAAAATGGTCCGTCTTTAAGCGGCTAATTGGAGCAGAAGCCATTCTTGGAATAGGCCCTTGCTGAAATTAAGTGTGCCCAGGAAGGTGAGAATTATGAATATGAAAGAAAAATATGAATTTTCCAAAACGTGTGCGGTACACTTTCTTTCAAAGACGGCATTTCACCCGAACTCCAAATACCGCATTTTCAAATATTCTGGAAAATGGTCCGTCTTTAAGCGGCCAATTGGAGCAGAAGCCATTCTTGGAATAGGCCCTTGCTGAAATTAAGTGTGCCCAGGAAGGTGGGAATTATGAATATGAAAGAAAAATGTGAATTTTCCAAAACATATGCGGTACACTTTCTCTCAAAGACGGCATTCCACCCGAAACTCTTAATAACGCATTTTCAAATGTTCTTAAAAATGGTCCGTCTTTAAGCGGCTAATTGGAGCAGAAGCCATTCTTGGAATAGGCCCTTGCTGAAATTAAGTGTGCCCAGGAAGGTGGGAATTATGAATATGAAAGAAAAATATGAATATTCCAAAACATGTGCGGTACACTTTCTCTCAAAGACGGTATTCCAAATACCGCATTTCCAAATTCTCTTAAAAATTGTCCGTCTTTAAGCGGCTAATTGGAGCAGAAGCCATTCTTGGAATAGGCCCTTGCTGAAATTAAGTGTGCCCAGGAAGGTGGGAATTATGAATATGAAAGAAAAATATGAATATTCCAAAACATGTGCGGTACACTTTCTCTCAAAGACGGCATTCCACCCGAAACTCCAAATACCGCATTTTGAAATTTTCTTAAAAATGGTCCGTCTTTAAGCGGCTAATTGGAGCAGAAGCCATTCTTGGAATAGGCCCTTGCTGAAATTAAGTGTGCCCAGGAAGGTGAGAATTAGGAATATAAAAGAAAAATATGAATTTTCCAAAACATGTGCGGTACACTTTCTCTCAAAGACGGAATTCCACCCGAACTCCAAATACCGCATTTTGAAATTTTCTTAAAAATGGTCCGTCTTTAAGCGGCCAATTGAAGCAGAAGCCATTCTTGGAATAGGCCCTTGCTGAAATTAAGTGTGCCCAGGAAGGTGGGAATTATGAATATGAAAGAAAAATATGAATTTTCCAAAACATGTGCGGTACACTTTTTCTCAAAGACGGCATTCCACCCGAAACTCTTAATAACGCATTTTCAAATGTTCTGAAAAATGGTCCGCCTTTAAGCGGCTATTTGGAGCAGAAGCCATTCTTGGAATAGGCCCTTGCTGAAATTAAGTGTGCCCAGGAAGGTGGGAATTATGAATATGAAAGAAAAATATGAATATTCCAAAACATGTGCGGTACACTTTCTCTCAAAGACGGTATTCCAAATACCGCATTTCCAAATTCTCTTAAAAATTGTCCGTCTTTAAGCGGCTAATTGGAGCAGAAGCCATTCTTGGAATAGGCCCTTGCTGAAATTAAGTGTGCCCAGGAAGGTGGGAATTATGAATATGAAAGAAAAATATGAATATTCCAAAACATGTGCGGTACACTTTCTCTCAAAGACGGCATTCCACCCGAAACTCTTAATAACGCATTTTCAAATGTTCTGAAAAATGGTCCGCCTTTAAGCGGCTATTAGGAGCAGAAGCCATTCTTGGAATAGGCCCTTGCTGAAATTAAGTGTGCCCAGGAAGGTGGGAATTATGAATATGAAAGAAAAATATGAATATTCCAAAACATGTGCGGTACACTTTCTCTCAAAGACGGTATTCCAAATACCGCATTTCCAAATTCTCTTAAAAATGGTCCGTCTTTAAGCGGCTAATTGGAGCAGAAGCCATTCTTGGAATAGGCCCTTGCTGAAATTAAGTGTGCCCAGGAAGGTGGGAATTATGAATATGAAAGAAAAATATAAATATTCCAAAACATGTGCGGTACACTTTCTCTCAAAGACGGCATTCCACCCGAACTACAATACCGCATTTCCAAATTTTCTTAAAAATGGTCCGTCTTTAAGCGGCTAATTGGAGCAGAAGCCATTCTTGAAATAGGCCCTTGCTGAAATGAAGTGTGCCCAGGAAGGTGGGAATTATGAATATGAAAGAAAAATGTGAATTTTCCAAAACATGTGCGGTACACTTTCTTTTAAACAGAAGCTATTGTGCTGAGCCGAAAGGAATTGATGTAGAGAAGCTTTTGAAATGGGCCCTCGCGAATTGACAAATTATTTCATAAAAAATACACATAAAATAGCATTCTGTATAATATGTACAGCTTTGCCTATACCTATTCTGAAAATGCAAGCAAAATTGGTTTGTAATTTCTTGATATTTTTCGAAAATTCGTTGCCTGAATCGAGCGATTTCATAAAAAGAAAAACTCCTTTTGTCGGATGGATTCTAGTTTTCTATATGCGGCTGCTCTGATCGGGCGAATCGCGGGCCCTATTGCGAATCGCGGGCTGAATCGCGGGCTGAATCGCAGGCTGAATCGCGTGCTGAATCTCGGGCTAGCTTCCGCCAGGTTATCGCATGTAAATAGCCAACACTCACTAGTCTAGTTTCTGTACTCACGTCGGGTTTACGTGTACGTACGTATGAACGTGCAGCGCAGTACCAAGCCATTCGCTGTTTGTTGGAAAAAATGTCTGACCGCGTGGACCAAGCGATCGATTTTACAGCAAAAAAATGGGCTTTGGAAAGCTAAAAAGTCATCAGATCAGTGCCATTCATCAATTTGTACGTGGCCATGATTTGTTTGTTAATTTACCAACTGGATTTGGCAAGAGTGTCATTTTTCAAGCTGCTCCATTGGTCTTAGATTTCTTGAACGAAGCATGGAGGTGTTTCCTACCTCAGCTCCATGAACGAAGTAACCAAATGCAAACAGGAGAAAGCGCTGATTATTGTCGTCGTGCCATTGAAAGCTCGGGCCGTTGATCAGTTACATCGTGCTGAACATCTGGGACTGAAATTGGCAGAGATATTTCAGATCACATTTTTGGAACAATCCGAAGATTTCTCAATCCTGTTTTGCCAGTCCAGAATCACTCTGCTCAGAACGTTAACTGACAAGTAAGTTATTACTTAAACATGAGTTTCCTCCAGTGCGCAAGCGCGATTATTCGTTTGACCCGCCTGTTAAATTATGCATAAGCAGGTCGCGCGCGCTCCCTTGCGAAATGCCGGCCCAAGACGTTCTTAGCGATTTGGCCTTGGCGTGTGTGTACGTGTGTGTGTAGCTAGCTAGAGGGCGCTGCCGTGCGCGCCGTACGTCGCACCGCGCTAAGGACGTCTTGGAACCAAGACTATTTCGCGAGCAGAACTTGCGAAATTCCCAAGACGGTCTCAGCCCTTACAGCTCCCATAGACATGTGCACAAGCCGCTGCAGTTTGTGGTTCAGCAATGTTGTCGGTGAACCACAGAATAACCCAATTTTGGGTTATTCTGTGGATTGCGTAGCGTCGGGCAGCGCAGTCTGTGGTTTGGGTCATTTTGTGACACGGGTTATTCTGTGGATCAGTATATTAAGGTGGTAGGCTCGGAAATAACTATACATTTACTTAAATATTTATATTATTTGTAGTGTTATATATACTGGATAAATTTTTCTCAAAACTGCTATTATGAATAGATATATTTTTAAGGTTATTTTGAAATACATTATGCATTTGTTTACCTTGAAATGAAATTTTCGGCTTTTTTCTCAGTCTGTGGTTTTGAAAGATCGGTCTGACATTATATTCGGAATGCCATTTTGTATGTACTTCTTTAAAAGTGATCTCAGAACGTATAGTAATTTTGTAATCACAACAGGCAAATATAGTAACATTTTCGTTCTTATTATGTTCATTTTTTCTAAGATAATACATTGAGTAGGCCTATAGCTGGCTGCCGAGTGACTTATTTGTATGTAAATACATGTAAGTGTGTTTGAAATGTTTGCAAAATAAGTCCTGAGGTCTTTGAAGTTTTTAAATAACACTTTCAGTTAAAAAGGGTTTAATTTTCGCCGGGGGGGGGGGGGGGGGGGTTACACAACTATCTTGTCTTTTTCATGTTTTTAAAAATAAATTCGCAAAGATTGATTAACACTGTTTATATGGATTAGGAGCGTCCCGTTTGTAATCCACCTTTTGCAAATTGTTCATCTGTTACTTATCGTCTGTGGATAATAATAGCGGCCTAGATCAAAGTAGCAATTCGGTTCGGAAAATAAGTTTTTCCAGGTGACAAAGGCGCGGACATACTAACTCCGGTTTTGTTTGTATTTTTTAAACGCCAACGCTGGATCAATTTTTTTCAAAGAAGCAGAATATGCCCCCCCCCCCCCCCCCAAACAAACAATCAGAAAGCGGGCGGGTCCCCCCCCCCCCCCCCCCCCCCCACTCCAAACGCCAGTTACGACATACATTGCAACACCAGTAAATTATGATTCCACTCTCATTGAAAAAACTCAGAACACAAAGAAAACTCCCCTACAAACTACAATGTGGGTTGCGTATCAAAAAAGTCCCCCTGGCAAAAAAAAAAGGGGGGGGGGGGAGGTTGCATAACTTCAGTGGCGGCGATTTAATAGACCCCTCTACTGATGATGTAACACTTTGTTTACATGTGCGCTTTCTTATGGTGGGGACAATTGATCGAGGAGGGGAGGGGGGGGGGGTGCAACAACAAATTCCAGGCTCCATAGCAAAGTGCACATGTAAACAAAGCGTTACGTCATCAGTTCAGGCTGCAGGGGTCTATAGAGTACCGAAGTCTGACGTCAGTTGACATGACAACTGGTTCCAAACAAATGTAAATTTAACAGCCAGTCATGCAAACACATAACAAAAGTATTCTGGTTCCAAACATTGCATTGACGTCATCACTTCGGTGCTCTATAGAGTAGCGAAGTCTGACGTCAGTTGGCGCGACAACTGGTTCCAAACAAATGCAGTTTAGAATCTATTTTGGTTTTTAACATTGCATTGATTGACGTCATCAGTTCGGTACTCTATTGCCTTTACATACAAAATACTAAGATCAGATCAACATACAACAGTAGACTGCAGTGGGGTGGCCAGATTGTGTGGGGTTGGGGGGGGGGGGGGGGTTATAGCTATCTTCAATGTGACAAGTGAATCCTTATTTCAGCAATATTTTAGGACTAAGTGACACCAAAAATGGTTTAAAGGTGCCTTGTTTTTGTTTAACAAAAGACTCTGTATGCAAAGCAGGTGGGGAGGGGTAGATTCCAGTTTTGTATGCATGGGCGCGGTGCTTGAAATAGCATTATGTGTATGTCCAAAAAACAACAGATGAAGAGGCAACAGGTTTTTTATTATTATTATTGGGGGGGGGGGGGGGGGGTGGTCCTGGTAGTTATTTATATGAGATAGTACATTGATTTCAAGACAGTTCATTAAAAGCAAATTGTCGGTTGCGTACGATACGCATTGCTTGGACCCCCCTCCCCCCTGTACGCATGGTGTGCGCAATGTCAACAACAACCCCCCCCCCCCCCCTTGTGTGTACGTACTTTATGGACGGCCCCCTAAATCCCCATCCACTTTACGCCCTGGCCTTGACAATATACCAAGTGCATAAGCGAGCATTGAGGTGGAACTTTAAAATTGCCATGTGTGATACATGGCGATTTCGGTCATCGGCCAATTTTGCTAGAATTGATCGCATTAGGTCTGTATTTATGCGGTTTGCGAGGTGGCAGATGAAAAATCTTGTAAACGTAAAATAAGGGTCTAAATGTTGTTTAATTGATAAAATTAATTCAGTTTCCTAATTAAATTTAAGAAAATTCTAATAATGATTAACTTTTCAACTTGTATAATTAGCTATATTTAATTAATTTCGGATTTTAGAAATTCCTGAACGAGGATCGTATTCTCTGGTCGCTCAGAAACCACAGACTGAGAAAACGTGGCGCCCTCTTTATGCAAAGACTGTCTAGCTCCGTAGGGCCAGACCCGTTTTTTGAAATTACTCCCTTTGTGTTTATTTGTACCTTCTTTATATTGCAACATGGTAAAAGTGGACTTGAACAATTCAATTAGATCAACCTACCACACATAAGTTAATGTTGCCGGAAGACCTCAATTTCAACGAGAAATTACAAATAGTAGAATGTCACAGAATGACCCTTACTGATTTCTTTAGGTTGATAAAAAAATAACAAATTCCTGTATAGTCTCAAAATTTGCTGGAATATTGAGAGCAGTGTCGTAATATCATGCTTTAACAAAAAGTAAAGTCAGATTTTTAAAAACTTTTCTGCCAGCTTCAGAAACATGTCTGGCCTGTCACAGAATAACCCATAAATTGAAATTTTGCATGCCTCACAGAAAATTGATTTATTTTAATAACTTCACAGTAAATTTGGGTTTTTTAAAGTAATTCTAATACCCAAATAGGTATTCCACGGTTTTGAGTCATTTTTGTGTGGACTGGGCCCGTCATTTAAAATTTTTGAATCTTCCAGTTTTTACTACAGGTGTAGAGCAAATGCACGCGCGTCAACGCTCAACATATTAGGTAGTGGTACTAAGGGGTTACACTTCAATTTTTGACACACTTTTAAAAACAGTTTTTTACGAAAATTATGAATTTTGACACTGGAATATATTGGAATATATCATTCTCCCCTCTCTTTGACATTTCTACCGAAATTTGATGACGAAAAATGCATTTTTTCAATGCAAACCACAGACTGAGCAAGACGTTACGAAGTTACTCCCAGTGCAGTCTGTGGTTTGTACACTGTGTATATAGCATCTCCAAAAACAGCTGAGAAAAAAAATATTATTCAAAATAGTTTAAAAGTAGGAGAGGGAAGATTTTTCTTATACTATAAACACTTATATCACTGAGTTCGAGGCAGGATTTTTCATCCCCTCTCTGCCCCAAAAATAGGCCTATGGGGGATAGTAATGATGGTGGGCCCGTATGATTTAGTGGCGCGTCGTCTAACCATAGAGCAAAGAACAGGGGCAGATTTCATGGAGCTGCTAAGCACAAAAGTTTGCTTTGCACAAAAACGTCTGCCTTATTAAAAACAGGTTACTACAATACTAGCAAAAATTCAATGTGATTTTCATGATAAGCAAACATCTGACTACCAGTCACAAGTAATACAAATTTGGTTGGTAATCATGTTTTTATCAAGGATGAATTTCCATGCTAAGGGGGGTGGGGGGGGCGGAGGGGTCGGACGACCACCCCACCCCCTCTCTTTTTGCTGTATGGTCCGCTTGACATTTTTTTTATCGTCGCATAAATTGACAGCGGCGATATAATGTGGCCTATTAGTACAATACAGGCGTAAGAGGAGCCAACAGAGATTTCTAGCCACACACCCCACCACCGCTTTTCTAAATTATCTTGCGGGGCCCAAAACATTTTGAAAAAAAATCTGAAACACATCCACTTTCACTTGAAAAGACCCCCCCCCCCCCCCCCCCCCCACTTCCAAGTCTGGCTACGGGCCTGGCCCTTGTTGTTTGCTCTCTATGGTCTATAAACGTGGTGGACTTTTGAGTTTTCCTCTTGCGCCTTGCCTGAGTAATAGTTTACCCAAAATTGCACAGAAACTGACCCGTTTCAAAATCACGAGGAAAATGTTACATCGGCTCGATTATCCGATTTATAATTTTAAATGCGCGGTGAACCATTTCAAATAGGACACGAAGTCACGTCAGACAACCGCCGGCACCATATTATTGACTTATGAACAAAATATCAAGAAATTAAAAAAGTTAAATGATTCACGAAGCAAGTTTTATTAAGGTAATAGTACCAATATTCAACTGGATGAGTTTGACCAAACAAGAAGTTTGTTAAAACTATCTGACGAAATTAGGGGAAACGCCGAAGTGCGCCACTTTAGAGGACTCCATAAAACCGCCCAAGTCACCACAAACTGACCAGCTCATTACTATTCAATTTTGCAGTGACTAAATAAATTTAGTAAAGGGTGTCTGGTGGTGTGGCAATATTTGTTTGTCAATTACAATGCGTACACAATAGGAGGCCGCTGATTTGGGTAAAACCTTTAAATAATGCAAAAGGTTTACCCAAGTCAAATAGCGACCTGCTGGTGTGTCCAACATATCCCCTAAACGCTAATGACCATGGCTACACGAAGATTTAAGAGCAATGACTTTGATTGAGAAGTAAGCAGACTAAGTACTCGTCATTCATTTTTTGGTGTATTGCTTTTATTTTTCCAATAATGCTTACAATATAGAAAAAGTAACGCACAATAAGCAACATTCATGTAAAATGATTTGTTTTCATAGTTTGTGCTTTTTTATTATAAAACACCTGTGTCCAAAACAGACGTATACAAAAATACTTTGATAAACCTTTTCATTGTTTGTAAACTTGAACATCACTCTGTAACTTTTTGTTAGCAACATATTTAGGACTTCTAAAAATGGAGACAAATTGTGTTACTCATGCAATAGGTTCTTTATAACTTGAATACATGAAAACAAAATTACCAAATTATAACGAAATACCGTACTGGACTGTTAGTGAATAACAGTCTAAAGTATCCTATAAATCATGGCACCTGGTGTGCTGACATTTTCAAGAAAAGTTGTATTTTGCATTGATTTCCCAACGGTGGTCGGCCGACCAGCATTCGAAAAAAAACTGGCTTTTTGAAATACTCCCAATTTATCATATTGAGTTAGTCCGCATTTTCTCGTTGCCATCGATTACACAACTGTAAACGGCATATGATGCACGATATGGGGCAAAGGGAACGCCCCTGTTTTGTGTTGGTCATTGTGTTCCCGGAATCTCAGGAATTCTTTTCAAATCTCTAGGGGGGGATGTGTTAGGTAACAATAGTCTGGAGAGTGTATGGGGTATAGGGACCCTCTGCCCCATATCGTGCTGCGTCTAGTAAACGGGTACAAGCCAGCTAGACAGATTACCTGACCTCAAAATTACCAAACATTGATAAATTGCTTCGTTTATGATCTTAAGTGGGACAGGGAACAGACTACAAGAACATGATTGTTTTTCTTAGTTTTTCCAGCATGATATGGGGCAGAGGGGTACCACCCCTCCCCCCCCCCTTTTGTCCCTATACCCTATACACTCTCCAGACTATTGTTACCTTAACCTAACACATCCCCCTAGACATCTGAAAAGAATTCCTGAGATTCCCGGAACACAATGACCAACACAAAAGAGGGGGGGGGGGGGGGGGGGTTTCCTCTGCCCCATATCGTGCATCATATGCCGAAACGTCAAACAAGTCAGTGTAACAATATTCGCTGTTTAATACTCACCCCCCAAATCCATCCATTTTTTTAAATTACAGCAAATGCAAATGATGCATATTCACTTTAAACACACCAACGTGACATGCTCTTGACCAATTGGGAGAGTGAAACTTGCTGAGTCATTTATAAATGATTGGAAAAATAATATCACAGGAAATATAATGTCCATAGGTTGTGTATAAATAGAGATTACTTAAGTCAGTAATTGGGAGTCAAGGACAGTGTGTTCTGGTACGGGGAAGCATTCTCATCCACTGCGCTGCACAATCAGTTCAGGGGACCTCGAATGGCGATGACCAAACCCCCATATACATCGATCTGCCCATACATACACAGCCTGACCATGGTTTCTCCATGGCCCGACCAACTACCATCTTGAAATCAAATCCAACAATGTTTCATGAGTCAAGTCAAGTGAGGGGGCCATGTGCTCCAGAGAAAACTTAATCCGATATCGCAACTTACTCCGATATCGCAGAAACCATGATGCAACTCTCTTGCCCCCTAAGTGGCCCAATTTATGTAAAAGCGGATGCTGTGAACCGGGTCCATCCTCAAGGAAGCATGTCTCGTGGCCAAATAAAGTGCACATGACATTTGTGGAGGATGCGGTGTCTACTGAAAACGTCATGTAGGTGGTAAAGATGCATAGCTTTCAAAGGACAAGTTCGATCAGCAACTATTTGTCAACCACTAGTCGGTGTTCCTTGGTAACCTATGCACAAAATATATCCTGGGCACCTGGCAAAATAGACCAACGGTAGACACCTTGATCGAACTTGTTCTAGCTAGGTGGCCCAATGCTTGGAGATTCCCGTGTCAGTAGTAGCATAGAGTCATTTATGTCTACCAGTTCTTCATCCCGACACACGACACTGGCTGAATTCCTGTAAGACAAAACACGATTTTTGAATAACATCTGGTTACTGAGCAACCATTTTTCCTTAGCTGGGTGGGAGGGTGGTCCACAGGGTGGGCACTTTATTTTTAGGTTTTTTTTATCATTCGGGCAGGCTGTTTTATTTGTCATTTACATGTAAAAGTATTACAAATTTGAAACGCTATTTTCATACACAGCTAATGTGCCATGTGGACACCCTGTTTTTAAACCCTGGATTAAAACCCTGATAAAGAATACAGTACTTTTAAGATTTTGATTATTTTGTTAACCCTAGTGAAAAAAAACCTTCTACTCCTTTCCACCCACATTGCCTGTCAAGCTGTCGGTCATGACTGCAGACCTTGCAAATCAAACAATTTACCTCAATAGGGCCTTAAACCTAAAAAAATGTAAAACTATGTTCACCTTATTCTGATTCGTAACATACCTATTATACATATTAACAGCCGTGGAGACTTTCACAGGCAATTTGGGTGGCAACAATGGGAAGGTTTGAAAATCACCATCAAGTCAAGTGTGCCAATTCTGCAACATGGCTCCCTGGAGGCTTTTTCAGGAGAGGGGGGGGGGGGATTTAGGTCAGTTTTCTTAAATGGTACGCTGGAGGAACTAATATTGATCAGGATAAAAACAAAACAATCTTTGCAGTTAAGCGGATATGGGGGGGGGGGGGGGGATACACCCCTCTTCCAAGCCACCAGACTTGGAACATTCCTAACTTTCTTTCTTGACAGCATTGATTAATAGTGTTGACCACGTTTGTATAGCAATGCCATTTGGAAAGAACAATGTTACACATTTATCGGTTATCTTTACCATTTTAAGTGGCTAGCACCATGTCCAGAATTTAAAATAAATATTTGCCTAGTGCAATACCTTGACAGCTGAAACTGTTTCTTGATAGTGTCGATGACTGCCAACTACAAAGATCCTGATGTTTTCAGTAGCAAGAAGACTTTCACCCATCGTGGCAGTCGAGACCTCAACAGCCTTACATCACTGACATGGGAGGAGCTTTTCGTCTGGCACCATGTCGACTGTGTTGATGTCTTGATCCAATCATGATTGTTCAGACACCTCATCCATTTCACGATTGTAAATCTGTGGACAAATTTATGAAAAGAGATAAATGTTTTTACACGTGTTGGGATGGGGCAAAGTGGGGCATGGCCATCTTCAAGGTGTTAAGTGAGAATTGTTAGGACCAACTATTCAAAAAATCATAAGAAATGTGCCAATTGTTTTGGGGGTTTTTGGGAGGGGGGGGTGTTGGTTTCCAGTTTTGAATTGGCGGTGCTTTCAAGAGCCTTTACAAATATGATCAAACTGAACACATCAAGTTCACACATTGCAGATGACATGGCATCAGTCCCTTATATTTTTTAAAAGCTCCATCGGAGGGGGGGGGGGGGGAAGTTACCCCCTCTGGCTACGCCACTTTGACCTTTTCTATCATGCCCATTTACTTTGTACAGAAGGTCTAAGGTGGAGGTGAGATATGAAAGTCTCCAAAAATTTCAGTTTGAAGTTGTTTGTCTGCTGTAGAGCATGCCACGAATGATTGGAACGTTCTGAAAATCATCATTATCCATGCATGCCATTGCCAGTGTTGTTGACTCAAGCCAGTGACCTGGACTCGACTCATACGAGTCGTAATTTTTTAGACATGTAACTTAATGAAGAGAAAAAATGACTTAAGTGTTCAGCGATAAGAATTTAGGGAGATATTTTGAAATCAAAGTCGACAGGTTGAAAAACTTGGCGTGTAGGGGTGCCGTTGGAGTAGGGCTGTAATGCTGACAGTAAAAAGTCAGAAGTTAAAAAAATAACCAGGTAACGTGGCACATCGTCTAACGTGGCACACTTTGAATGTTTCCCTTTGCATCATGCCTGAGTAATAGTTTTGCCCCAAATTACACAGAAATTTAAACTCTGGCGAGTTTAAAATATCTCTGTCTATAAATCTTTAGCATACTGACCAGTTTCGAAGTTAAGAGAAAAATGTCATTTCAACACGATTTCCCGATTTAATTTTTAAGCATGCAGTGAACCCTTCTGAAATGTGTCAAAACGTCAGGAAATAATTTTCTGACAAACATGAAGTTGGGTTTGTGAATGGAGATAATGATGACTGATCATAAATTTTAAACTTGTAAAACAGTCGTGTTAAAATTTTAGGATTTATTGAAATCTTTTCAAGTGTGCCAAGTTACCCTCTGCCCAATACTGTGCCCAATTTCCGGACACCACATTTTTGACTTTCGGACTAATTTCAAGAGTCTAAAAAACCTCACATGATTCGTAAAGCAAGTATTATTAAGGTAAGAGTACCAATAATCAACTGAATGAATTTGAAGTTCATCAACTTACAGTAGACGTTTGTCAAAACCATCTGACAAAAGTTGGGAAAAACGTCGACATGGTTGGTGGTGTATGGTAAAAGTGCGCCACGTCAGCTGCACAGACGACTCCACCAAGGCCCTAGGCCTAGATCATTGCATTGTAACGTTTAAGTAGGTCCAGACAAAAATCAAATACAACAACAAATACCTTTCAACAACTCACTTTTTCTTCAGCCAGGCTGTAATTTAATTAAAAACGCTTTAAAGTTTTATTAAAAGTGGGTTTATACGTGCACTTACATGTATGTGCAACTCGATCGGCTCTAGACTGGTACACTGTCCTAAATCGGAATACAGCACTAAATTCGAATCCAGTCTAATACAGCACATGCATAAACCACAGACTGAGCTAAAAAGTGTATGCGGATAAGAACCACAGACTGCAAAACGTAAGAGGGGTAGCGATTTGGCCTTGGCGTGTGTGTGTGTGTGTAGCGAGAGGGCGCTGTCGGCCGGCCGTGCGCGCTATACGTCGCACCGCTAAGAACGTCTTGGAACCTAGACTACGTCACGAACAGCGCCCTCAATTTGAGTCTCAGCAAATTTCAAAAAGGGGGGGTCAATTTTTGAGCGGCAAATAATCACACTAAAACTTCGCTTAAACCAGTTTGGCTTTTAATTCACATTTAATACATATAAATGAATTTATTTATGAAATAAAATGTGATCCGGTCAATTTGAGAAGCATGGTTCCTTTAAATTGTATCTCTAATTGTGTATTTGTCTTATTTAAATAATTCCTTTTGTTTCTTCTATGCTGGCTTCATCCACCAGTGATTTTCGCATTGCCTTTTACTGGTTGTTGTTTTTGCCATTGCTTTGTTACTTCATACACATTTTGTACTTCTATTTCCGCAAATTTAGTCCATCAAAGTACAATACTCTTATATTTGGCTAGTGGCTTTTGTAAATACGTTGATAGTACAAGTAGGCCTACCGGTGCTGACCGTGGTGGGCATGACGTCAGACTTTGTACTGTACTAATATGTTTTGTTTACATAATTTGGTAGGCGTAGCCCATAGGGCCTATACCAGAATCGAACAGCAATGAACAAAATGGCGTTCCGAATTGGTGCCCTCCTGTGTCTTACCTATTTATCCGCGTTCTTCATGCAAGGTGAGTTGAAAAAGGATGTGGTTGATATAGCAATGATAGAGTTGATATTAACAGTTGCAGGTGGTGTCCATACTTTGTGTGATTCAACATATCCCCGGGGGGTACGTGAAATAAGAAATCTGTTAAAGTTTAAACTCAATCCGTCATCCGAGTGACGAGAAAATGTGGAAATCGTTGTTTTAACAGTGGTTCTGTGCACATTAATAATTTGTTGTTGTTGTTGTTGTTGTTGTTGTTGTTGTTGTTGTTGTTGTTGTTGTTGTTGTTGTTGTTGTTGTTGTTGTTGTTGTTGTTGTTGTTGTTACAATTCGATACCATTTGCCTGAAATTAATTCCAGACACATGCGGGAGTCTCAAAAACCTATTTTTAGTGTTGTCGAAGCATATCTGATATTAAAAAAAAAAAAAAAAAAAAAAATTTTAAATCCCAAGTTGATCCCAGACATCTGATATTACTGTCTCCAATCCATGTTGCAGCTTTGCTGCAATTTTGAAGGCAACTGTGTTTTTCACCCGCAAAAACGGAAAGGGGTACCCCTTACCATTTTTGTTAACTTCGGCCCAAAAATTGCATTTTTCAAATTGGCTTGAAATTGATTCTAGAGACATGTAGGAGTGTCAAAAACCTATTTTTGGTGTTATCTATATACCTGAGAGAAATATAATAATGTTTACAGGAGTAGAGGAAGTGTCATGGGGTGGAAGAGTTGGCGCGGCAGTAGAGTAGATGGCGCAGAAGTAGCAGGCGCGGCAGTATACTTGGATATCCGAAGAATAAATAATTCTTCTGATATCTATGTGGCAGTAGAGTAGTATGGCGCGAAAGTAGAAATGTGAATTAAAGGAACCATGCTTCTCAAATTGACCGGATCACATTTTATTTCATAAATAAATTCATTTATATGTATTAAATGTAAATTAAAAGCCAAACTGGTTT
Organism: Hippasteria phrygiana; assembly: GCA_037893225.1. Lineage (NCBI taxonomy): Eukaryota > Metazoa > Echinodermata > Asteroidea > Valvatida > Goniasteridae > Hippasteria > Hippasteria phrygiana. Next base: position 384,197 of record JAZGUH010000400.1, on the reverse strand, counting down.
AAGCGAAGTTTTAGTGTGATTATTTGCCGCTCAAAAATTGACCCCCCCTTTTTGAAATTTGTTGAGACTCAAATTGAGGGCGCTGTTCGTGACGTAGACCGAGGCACCGAAATTCATGGATCGACTCGATAGTCTGGACCCGGCCCGTATACACACACTAGGTCTACACGTGCAATTTCGTAAGTTGCAACAACAACTAACATCGAACTTACCCTGATTTTCTCCCTTTTAGCGAAGGCTCCTCGGGGAATGGGCCGTTTAACTGCTTTCATTTCATTTCCGGTTTTATTATTAAAAAATAACCACCAAAGAAAAAGTCCAAGGACTAAAAATATTTGGTTTACAATAAAAGGTAAACATTTACAGTGGTTGCAAAACATTATATTAACAGTAAAATTTGAACAAGATTAACAATAAACAGTGACTAAGATTACAAATAAAAAATTAAAATAGTGAAAATATAATAACAGAAAAAAAATTATTATATAAAATTTAAATAATTATATGAATATAATATACTCGAAAAGACAAAAGAAGCACCTAAAAACCACAACTACTGAGAATTAATTAATCTAATCATAGAGGGGACCGGAGAATTTTTATATCTCTGAGTATTGATATGAGGCATGGTAAGATGGTTGGAGTTCCTAAGATTTCGTTTAGTGGAAGAATGTCCTGAATTAGGAAGCATATGACGGTGTTTCTCAGAAACCAGCAAGTTTTTGGCAAATTGAGTGGCAAGGTCAACACGTCTGTCTGAAAGCGATTGGATGTTAAAAAAATTAAGAATATCATTATATGACAAAACATTTGGGTACAGAATTATGCGAAATGCACGTTTCTGGACTTTTTCTGGACACTTTTCTTTCGCCTTTATCTTACTCACATCTGGGAACTTTGTTGGGATGGCAGTGGACTTGAGCATGGTCATCCCAAAGGATTTGAAAATACCAGTATCGAAACACGACGGCTCAAAGTGGTCGCTACATAACGCTGAAAAGCTGCTGGTCCGGACCTCTTTGCTCTTGTCACCTTCACTTTCGCCGTCCGAATTCTCCGATATTTCGCTTCAGTTAGAAATAAATGAAGGCTTACTCCACCCGTCGTTGTTTTGCTGCACCCATCAGCCACACACCTTGTCGGCATGGCCAAAAAACCACTATATTTTGCTTAGATTTTGGACGAAGAATTGTCGCCGTACAATGTACACACAATGCATACCCGTGATGAATGGGTAATGTGCCTCGATCTACGTCACACACTTATGTTAATGAGGGTCCCACTCAGGGGGCGGAGTAGCTTGGACAAACATTTTCAAAAATTGTTTTCTCATATTTAATCTGGGAAATAATTGTCTCTGGACACAAAATATCATTGTCAAGATAATACTTTATTGTTTTAAGCAGGAATAATGCAATATAAATCCTATATCATGTTTCCTTTAACATCTCGGAAAGAAAGTGGAAATAACTGCAGACTAAATCAAGTCCAGTCGAATCGGGTCGGATCAATTTAAATCGAATCCGCTCAAAATCGTGTAACCTATAGATAAATATACGGATTTTGGCTTCTTTGAATAAAACAGCTTGGTTCGTTGCAATATTCTGGTCACTTTTTCATACTCCGCGATTGAATTGCTGGGGAATTTGTTATGTTTTTTTTTTTGGGGGGAGGGTGTTTGGTCATACATTCTCAGTTTTTGCGTTACTTGTTTTAATGTGATTTCTTTTTCTCTTTTCTTTCAATTCGGTTGAACATGCTCAGAAGTGTGCGCAGAAGACAACCTCGCCTATTCCTACTTTTCTTTGACGTAAGAATACTATAGGTCCAAGACATGTGGTATACTGGGACGGAAACAAGCTACCTTTCCACATGCACATACTCCCTTTAATCTGTTCGATAGCTTTGCTCCCACACGAACGTCTGTTAGGCCTATATAGACTAGGCCTATAATAGATAAATGTTCTGTTTATAGCAGAATAAATGCTAACATTACAGCGCTTTCTCACTAAATTCGTCGTGGTTCGCACTCAGTAATAATGAGAATGAAAACAGCGCTAATATAGGGAAGGCACTGTTCCAGAACAACCAAAACGACATCGTCATGTATTGCTGAAAGTGCACAAGGCCTTATTGAATAGGCACAAGGCGCAATTAAATATAGACCTTTCTATCGCCCACATATATAGTGTTTGACCATTATTGCTGGCCAACCGCGGGTTGGCAAAGTATGGAAGGCCCAATACTGCAGAAATATAGAATAGTTATTAATGATTACAACAATATTGTTGGAATGTTGAAAATAAAAAAATAATCAACAAACACTATTCAAAATACTTTCTAAACATGCCTTTTTCTTATATAATGAGGGTGTCATAGGAATTATTTTGGAAAAAAATATGTTGACAACCACGGCTTCAATTTGTGTGCCGTGGCAGCCCATACCAAATGGCGCTCAACTTATTTACAAACCTTTTATTTGTTGACTTCACAGCACCGGTGCCATTGTTGGAATAGCCATTGGTTCGCTGGTATTCGTCGTTGTAGTGATCGCGAGCATCGTGGCCTGTTGTGTTTGTTGCGTTCAGGCGGCCACGCACACCCACCACCCAGTCACCATGCAAAGTATGTCACAATACACAACATTGTGGGAGGGGAATGAGGGGAGAGATGGAAGGTATACCTGAAACCTAACACAGATTCCCATATTGCAGACGAATCCGCCCAATTTTGCCTGTGTTGAACCCACACGTGCGGCCATTTCTGAGTTTGGTGGGGGGGGGGGGGGGGGGGGGGGGTATTTCACATTGCATCCCGAGCTCGGGTGATTGAATACAGCTAATCAATACACAGGCAACTAGTTCCAGGTAAATTAAAATTATATTTAAGGAATCATTTCGGATTTTTATGCGAAATATCAACTTGTAAAGGCCGGTTCATACTTCACGCGAATGCGAATACGAAGATAATTTGACATCATGAAACATTCGCGGCGAAAATTCGCACAAGTTGAAATGTGTTCAACGTTTGGCGTTGATGTTATAAATTTGCTTCGCATTCGTATTCGCGTGAAAATATGAACCGGTCTTTATTGTGGTAATAATTCATAATAAGATCCGAGGTAGTTTCCCATCCAGGGTCCAGTATTGAAAACGAGCAATGTCGCGAGCTCCAGTGAACTTTTTTCCTAAATGTACCTCAAAGTCAGGAACCAGATGATTTTGTTTAAGTATTCAAGGCTTCAGACCGGAGATGGTGCAGGGGATAACTGGAGACAGAGCCCAAGCCGAAGCCCAGGTTTGAGAAATTGCCAAAATCCTTTTTTTCCCCAGCTATAGCCGTGCCCCAACAGCCAGGCATGACGACCGTCCAGCACCAACCCCCACCAAACTACTACGGGCAAGCACCCTACGCGAATCAGCAAGCAGCACCACCCTACGCGAACCAGCAAGCAGCACCACTTCCCTACGCGACCCAGCAAGCAGCAGCACCCTACGCGACCCAGCAAGCAGCACACGCGACCCAGCAAACAGCAGCACCCTACGCGACCCAGCAACAGCAGCAGGCTCAGCCACCACCCGTACCCGGCCAGCAGAACCAGGGGTTCGACAAAGAGTATTCCCCCTACTAGAATCTGGACAAGTTGAACACAGCTGAGACCCCGTTTACTTTGGCGCTTGTGTAGTTTAGTGCACATATTAGTGACCCCCCATAACGCCACCTAGGAGGAATGCTTCAATTGTGACCCAACCGAACAAAATGGGTCACAAGTCCCCAGAGTTACTTTTGAGTTACAGGCCCTTAAACACAACTTATACTGTGGAAAATCAATAGGAACTGTCATGGTTTTCACACACTGTCCATAATTTATCAAGATGACAAATAAGTGATATTTCAAAGTTCGGAGCCAAGTATGCTCTATCTAAATGCATATAAAAAACTAACAAGTTAAAAAATGACCTTAAGACTCATATTATGATGAGAGATGTACCTACCTGGCATGGCTGTAAAAAGAGCTGTAATGAATAAAGAATACTTTATTGATTAAAAAAAACTACATTACTTCCCGCTATAGTTCACTTCCACGCTGTATGATCTAATCAGTGTGATTGGCCAATATTAATTGACGAGCTTTCATATACTACCGATATAACTAGGTCAACCGTTTACTTTGTAAGAATGATAATAAATTATGATGTTGGAACAATAGACGTGAATATTGTGTAGTAGGTTTTTTAATAACTAATTAAATCATTCCCCCATCAGTGGCGTAGCGGGGGGGGGGGGGGGGGTGTTACCCTCCCCATATCCAAAAAAGAGGCAACGAGGGGGAGAGTGGAGAGAAGACAACGCCAGAGAAATATTCCCGCGAAAAAGTGAGCTGGCACCACGAAACAAGTGGAAAGTAGCAGAAGTTGACAATTGCGATTAAGATTTCCTCCAACTAAATGCAATAGGCCCTAAGCTTTAATTTGATACATTGTGTGCTGTTCTAGCTCATTCCTCGGTGCCAAACCTTTAAAAGTCGATAGAGTCTTGACATGAGCGGTATCTGGAGGGGGGGTTGTGGGGGTTGCAACCCCCCTCTTGGGCTGCTGAGCAAAGTTGTGAAAAGCAATTTTTTTCAGCCCATTATGAACAAATTCTTCTTTAAAAACCAAAAATTATGCAGCTTCAAACGGTGCCCGAGATGACTTTAGATTGCAGGAGAAAGCCTTCGGCACGTTCCACGTTTGGGGGGTGAATTGTACAGCCCCTCCCTAATTGAAAGGCTAGATCCGCCCCTGCTTGACCCCTTGTTTTGACAAATGTGTGACCTGTGCACACTATAACCCGAGGTAAAACAATTATCACCTCCAATAAATTTTGAGATTTAATTATGTTTTAAAACTTTGGGAATAATGGTAGAAAAGGGCTTCTCAAATTTACATTTTAAAATCCCAATATTTTGTTTTACTGTGAAAACAATTTTTGCGTGTAACTCAGAAAGTAACAGTCCGCTCGTTTCGTACCGCCAGATTACACATATCCGATCCCCTTTTTAATAAAAATCCCGCTAAACCCCAATTAAAGAGTATTTCAATATATTTTTTATAGTATTCATTTTTTGTTCTTTATCCAAGAGTGATTATCGCTTTGTGTCCTCCACTTTGCTTCTGCTTTGATTGCTTGATTGTTGCATTTTTGTACTTTAATAGATTATTTACAGTTGAAACATTTTACGATGTATGGTTTCGTTCCTTGTAAAATGTTAAATACAATTTTAAAAATTCGTTCCCAAAATAATTGCATAAGCTGGGGAGAGGGGTAGAACTCTATTTGATTGCACGATTTTAATGCTGCATTCCGAGTGCCTGAATCAAGTCCGGTGGAGTGTGGAGGATATCTTTGCCTGTGCTGAACCCACACGTGCGGCCATTTCTGAGTTGGGGGGGGGGGGGGGGGGGGGGGGGGGGGGGCTTTTCACATTGCATCCCGAGCTCGGGTGATTGAATACAGCTAACCAATACACAAGCAACTAGTTCCACGTAAATTTGACCGGTGGATGGGCCATATGATCATTCCCTCGCCCAGATTTTTGTAAAAAAATAATAGAAAACCCGGAAGAAAATTCAAAGAAGGCGCCAAGAGCCAATACTGATATGTAAATTTCACGTAAAATTCACAGTATAGAATTGTCGGAAAGAGGTTTAAAACGTGGGTATGTATACGTGCTAACTACATTATTTGTTTGCCATCAAAATATCACATCAAAAACAGTTTGAATGCTCCTATAACTCAGAGATACGATTTTTTACTAGACAACAAGCAGATCACAGTGTGAAAAGAAGCGAAGGATAGGTAGACAAAAGCAATTGAATAACACACATTGAACAGACTCCTCGAAGTGAAAAGTATTTTTTTTTTTAATCTTAAAAAATATCAAAAGTTCTATTTAGGTTAAATCTTGCACACATTGACGAATGAACAGGTTAAGATAACAGACGCAGTTATTTTGTATTCTTTTTTATATTACGGAGCTCTAGAAGTGCCGTCCGACTTGTTGAGATCCTGACCGACTACATCCCTGATGTCGTCATCCTGATATAACCCTTTCGCTACCAGGAGAAATAATGCACTCATTACCACAATACCAGTCCCCTTTGTAAAAATTTCATTGTATAGCGCCCTCGTAATTCAGCGAGGAGAAAGGCCGATAAGATCTAACACAGTATGTGAACAGGATAGACCCGCCAATCTCCCACCCCCCCCCTCCCCCCCCCGTTCAAGGTTGTGTGAAATTGGGTGTGCAGGCAAACCGGCTAATTCTCCCACCCCTATCAACATTGCATTGGGGGGGGGGGGGGGGGGGGGGGAGGGGGATGAGTGGGAAGGGAGATGAGTGGGAGGGGAAGGGAGGATGGGGGAGGGGTATTGGGGGGGGGGGAGGGGCGGCGAGGGGGGGGGAGGTGGAGAAACAATTATTTATATTCACATAACTGTGATCTGGAATGTTTCAAACTACGGTCGCGGTGCACGCAGATGCGAGATCGACTTTTTGTCGATAGGGGGCGCTATTCACATTTTCGCCAAATACAACATGAGCTTGGTGCCAAAAGGAGCCACGGTAAGGAAGTGGCGTGGAACTTTGGTGCCAAGCGGAGCCCATGGTAGTGAAAGGGATAACATAATTATGTCAGGATCTTAACGAGGCGGACGGCACTATTTCAGAGCTCCGTAGCCTATATAGGCATTAGATTGTTGAAATGCATTACGCGCTCAAATGTATAACTGCGCCATAAGTCACGTGTCATTCGTCATCGTTTATTCTTATTTTAAATACGTCGTTAGTTTTCTATTCGGTTATTGTTTGCATTGAGCTATGACCGCGTTCCGTAATCAGTCACCTTTGGACTTTATTAGAGCTTGTATACCAGCCTGGGACAAATTGTGTAATGGCTTTCCATTCATTTTTCTAAGCACGGCAGGCTTGGTGACTAAAAAACGCGCTTGAGTTTTTATCGCATTTGGGCGGTAGATTAACAGCAGTTTCGAATTGCGGCCTTTTGTGTATAGTTGTAGTCGGCATGTTCCAAAGTACGGCTGGATCAACGTCCGTTATAAATCTAACAAAAGTAAACGAATGTCTACGCATGAAAATACTCAAGGCACAATTAACAATACCTACTTGTTTGACTTTTTGGTGTTTGATTTGGGTCTAATTTCTGTAGATCCTGTTCGTTATCAGTGTCAGATTAAAGGTTGGTAAATACTAACATAATTTTTCTGCCGACTTGAAAAAGAGCCATTTTCAAAGCATAATTAAAGCTTATTGCCCGTTAAGGATATCCCTAAGGAATGACCTTTAAAATTTACGACGTGAGACAAAAATCTGACAATGCAACTTTGATGCAACCTTGCAAGCACTTTCTGTTAATTGGTTTTTTTTCTCATCTCTATAGGGCCTATAGCCAGCATCGGCTTGCGCATTACGTGGATGGGGCCAGGCGTGTTCCTCTTGATCCAGACGTCATACAAATATCTCACCTTTGAGTTGTAAACTTAAACAAAAGCAATCCCGGCGTGTGACGCGCATTTTGTGGTACTTATTTATGCATTTTGTTCACAATAAGTTGCGTATGGTTCCACTTTGGGGCAGGCCCGTCGCTAAGGGGGGGGGGGGGGGGGGGGGGGGGGGGGGGGGGGACACCCCATTGACAACCAAATCCCCCTCCCCGTTGTGCCCGGAGCTGGCGACGGACCTGCTTTGGGGTTTGACGACCCCCCCCCCCCCCCCCCCCCCCAGGTCTGTGGACGTGATTCTCTCTAAAATGTAATAGACTATCTTGAAATCAGGCTTTTCTGATCCTAAAGCGGCGCTTCATGTATCATCATACTGCACTAGTTGCAACTCTCATTGATGGTATAGTCGGACTCCCTATTATCGCGGCAACTCTATTATCGCGGCATCGGAAATTCCTTTTTTTTCCGTTGCCAAAACTCCTTCGACTGGCAATTTTATATCCAATTCATCAAGCATTAAGGACTTTCTGCTGATTTGTGTCAAAAAATGACGATTAAAAAATGTTGTGTCGGGACTTTTAACGATTTTTAATAAATATTCACGTTTTCCAAAACTTGTACATTTTGCCTCACCGTGTCTGCTAAAAGGTACTGTCTATATTTTAACATGAATCGTTAATGGTGCTCTGTCCATGGAAGTTCCATTGTCTGGTTCCCATTCTACAGCTGCAAATGCAAAATGACGCCGAAGGACGATATTTCCACCGCGAAATCGTAGAAACATTTACAGGATCAAAATAAGGACAGTGCGGTAAAACAAATATAACGACGCACCGTGTAAAGTGAATGGCGCCCCCAATCGTCAATCAGTAGACTTGTCTCAGTGAATTTTGTCGCCTTCGAGGGGGGACAGGGTGTTAAGAAATCATCTTGCAGGGCCTAATTGTCTTTAATCAACTTGAACTTTACAGGGAAAATATCAGACTTTATTCAGGGGATGTTTTGGTCAAACATTAACCATGAATACAAAAGTTGAAATCATTGTAAAAAACACTTCCCACATACCGCGATAATACAGAGTCTGTACTCCGCCGAGCAATGACGAGCAATGACGAGCATGTCTATTTTCACAGGCATCGCATGGGAATAAACCAAACCACCGTCGGATTTTTTATGTCAGTTTAAAAAGAGCAAGAGTTATACAACACAAAAGACCTGACAATTCGGGAAGGTTAGTGAGCAATCTCTATTCCGATCGGGAAACGTGATATCACCCTGATAAGTACCGCGGTAATACAGCGTCCCACCCTACTAACACTTGGTGGCGCTGTTACGCCCCAACTATGGCATTGTCCCAACTATACCTGGGCCGGCTCCAACTGTAGTTGGGACCGGTCCCAACTGCGACGGAGTAGTTGGGATATCCCAACTACAGTTGGGACTGAAGGGGCGGGGATCGGAACCGCGCGTGAATATATGCATAAATTACAAAATCGTATGGCGCGCACCAGGCTCGGAAAGGAAGTTTCGTGGGTTCAATTCGACGCACGTGGCTTGCCAGCCGGCTATTATTTATGGTTAGTAGGCCAAGCTTGCTAAACATCATACCATGGACGAAATCAGCAACGCCAACGCTTATCACTATTTAACCAATTTGAACATAATTTCATCATTTGTTAAAAACATTATCAGCCATGTTGTGGTTAAATATTGTATGGTTGGGACTGCACTAAGCACTAAATACTCATTCTTATTACTTGAACACAATTTCACTTTATTAAAAAATTATCAGCCATGTTATGGTTACTGCCTGCCACAGTTGGGCCAGGATTGAAGTAGTGGTCCCAACTATGGTTGGGACTGCACTAAGCACTGAATACTCATTCTTATTACTTGAACACAATTTCTCTGTATTAAAAAAATTATCAGCCATGTTATGGTTATACTGCCTGCCACAGTTGGGCCAGGGTCCCAACTATGGCTGGGACTGCACTGGGCACTGAAAATTCATTCTTATTACTTGAACACAATTTCACTGTATTTAAAAGTTATCAGCCATGTTATGCATTGCCTGCCACAAAGTGGTGGTCCCAACTATGGTTGGGAGGGATGGACTGCAATAGGCACTGAAAACTCGTTCTTATTACACATTTCACTTTATTTAAATAACAAATAATTTACGAATTGATATAAAATTGCAGTGTATTTTTGTATTGTTACAGACGAAAAATGTCAAGAAATCGAGACAAGTGTACTCAGCACTCTGAGACTATTACCCCAATCACATGCTAATTAAATATTTGAGGAAACAAAACATTATGTCTGTTTCCTTTTGTTCTAGAGTGTGAAACTGTTTTTCATGTGTATGAGCGACGCGAAATAGCATGAAAGCAACCACCCCCCCCCCCCCCCCCCCCCCTTGGAGATCAATAATGACCCCACCTTATACTCCCGGCCTTCAATTTTTCATAACCGTCCATGCACCCATTGTACCATGATTATACACGTGGCCCGGCCAGAGATTTGCATAACAGTGCAGCCCCCAAACCCTGTGATCTTGCATAATCATGACGAATGGCTTTTTCAGTCATGCGCCTTACAATAAATACGACACCCCCCGTCGCGTTTAGTCCCAACTATATAGTTGGGATTTCCCAACTGTCCGGTTCTAGTTGGTACCGGCCCAACTATAGATGGGACTGGCCCAAGTATAGTTGGTACCATGACCGTAGTTGGGGCGTAACAGCGCTATTGCATTCCAGCAACCACAGTACGTACCAAACCATGACTGCATAATGATATTCTACAACGCTTAACAATCTTGCTGGAAGGTAAAGTAAAGTTTAAAATAAGAATTGAAGAAAATGCTTTACACGATTGGTAGGACTGGCCTCACATTTTTATGCCACGAATGATGTGTGAATGTTATCGGAATTTAACTTGCTGAGTTGTATCTTTTTTACTCGGTTTTGGTTTTATGCATGCTTTAATAAATTTTGTACATTTGGTTTTGATGTGGTTTTGAAGAGAAAGTCATAAGAAACGATCTTATTCAGGTTCGGATTCCATCGGATTTTGCAAAGCAAAGATAAATTGATTTAAAGCGGGGATTTTTTGGTCCCTGAAATGTGTACGTTTAATGCAGAGTAAATAAAGCTGTAAGAATGTGCAAAAAAAAACAAATTTTTAATCACAATTTCCTATTGCTATTCATAAAATGAGTCACCAAATGAACAGCGCCCTCACACATTTATTAATGTCCCTAACTGGAGCATCCAAATATGCGTCTACGGCCAACGGCCACACTGCTTGTTTAGTCGTAGCCTTGTTATATCGTTTTTACTCGGGTTTTATATCTTGGGATTGGCTAAGGAGATTCCGTATACTTTGCTATGGCAGCTGCAAGACTGGTTCTCAGACTTTTTCCCCCTTTAAAAAACAGGCATGCAACTTTTCCTCCGATCAGCTGATTTCCTCGTTTTTCACTTCACACTTACGGCTTATGCCATTGAAAATTGAAAAACACTGTACAAAGTCTTGTTGTAAAGATTGGAATTTCCTCGTTTTTTTTTTTATTCCAAGTTGCATGCCTGAAAAAAAATCCTGCAAAACCACGAATTAGAAAAAAAACAATCATTTAAGTTTATTGAAACTGTTTTTAACAGAAAATGTGTCAAATAAAAAAGAATCACGAAATACCAAAAAAATTGTCGGTGCATGTGATTATAAAACAGGCAGTAGCCATATATTTCAAAATTGATTAGATTCTCATCGTGTCAAGGAATTTATTGCCAACAACATGATTCTAAAAATGCTGTGCATTAACCCTAACATCCTAGGCATTCATTTGAGGTAAAGTACAATCAATAAGACCGAGAAGTATAATTTCTAATATGCCAGTGAGCACTGCATATGACAGTTTACTAATAGTAGTGTCGAGCGCAATCTGGAGTTTTGCGCAAGTTTATTGTACTCCCTCCTGAGCTAATTTCCCTTTGAATGAAATCCATTCATAGGGATATGAACTCGGGAGGGAGTACAATAAACTTGCGCAAAACTCCAGATTGCACTCGACAGTAGTATTTTGTAATAGGTGAGGTTAGGGTTAACTGACACCTATCATGGGTCATATTTGGGTTAAGGTTTTTGTCTTCACCCTGTATTGAATTCAGTCGTATTTCTTGTTATCTTTTTCGTTTTCAGTTTTTCGGAGATTGACATCCAGACAAGTTGAAACGATTGAAAAGCACTGGCGGGATTCTTGCTTGAAGTACTTTGAATAGATACTGCAAGAACCAAACGTGGATGCGTTCTGATGTCCCTTCAATAGATCAGAAATCGCATCATCAGCTGTTCAGTGTCTGGAGTAAAAACACTTAAATTTGAGTGCAAACTGATACTCCGAGATTTGTTGCCGCCTGAGCAACCTTCCCAAATTGTCTGCTGCTGCTTACAAAACTGAATTCAATTAATGAAAGGAAATTCCTCTTTTAGCCAGGATTTCAACTGGAAACGGTATTTTAAATTATCCGAGAACCCGACAGAGGCCTAAAGTTTGGGACTGACTTCCGGTGCTCTGCAAGTTCAATTGTTAAAAATCGCTCATTTTTTAAAACTTGCTTAAGTTCGAAACGTTAGGCTAGCAAATTTTTTTGATTTTTAGAAACCGACAGACATCATGCCAGAAGGCAAAGGGGTGTTCCAAGAAGTCCTGCCCAAACAAGGCTTGGTGTACCAGGAGGAGCAGCCGACCGTGGTCCTGTGCAAGCCCAAGCTGCTGCCCCTCAAGTCTGTCACCTTGGAGAAGCTGGAGAAGATGCAGAAGGAGGCAGAGGAGAAGGTGAAGGAGCAGGAGGCTGCGGCTCAGGAGGAAGGAGCAATGGAAGGCAGATAGAGACAAGCAAAATGGCTTCTTGGAGGGCAGTTGATGAGGGTAGTGTAGTCCCTTTCCACCCACGTGACCAGATACCTCAAACATGTCAAAAACCACATAGACATGTAGACTGCCTTGAAGTAATCATATGGCTCGCTTGACTGGTTTATTTGAATAAGCACCTCATTACCATCAATGCGGACAATTAATGGGTGCATTATGCATACATATTTCCATTGGTGAAAGTCATCTAGTAAAAGATATTCACATTAACAAATAAATTAGATTGCTGATGTTTTCAAAAGTCAAAGTCGTCACTAAGGTTAGGCATTGTAAATTAAAAGAATTACAAAGGTGAAGAAAGAAAATGGGCAGGAGCAGGATTCGAACCTGCGACCTCTGGAATATAGTACCGGCGCTCTGCAACTCAGCTATCTTGCTCTATGTTGAGGGTCTCCCAAATTGTCAGTTGTCTTTGCTTAGGGGGGTGGGGCGCTAGTCAGAAGTCATAAACCCAGAATGATGTATAAGCCAGGGATTACGCCTAATTTTTGCAATACATGGGATGGGAAGCGACATTGTGGTCACTCAATGAGGCTATGACTATTTTAACTTATAATTCATCAAACAAACTATAAGGGAAACTGACTAGGTAAACTTGAATAAATTTTCAAAGTGAACAAAAAAAAAATGGCCGGAGTGGGGTTCGAACCTGCGACCTCTCGGTACTGACGCTCTACCAACTGAGCTATCTTGCCCCATGTTGGCAGTCTCCCAAATTGTCAGCCTTCTTTGCCAAGTCTTGTGTTTATAAAATTGACACTCGACAAAGACAGACGAAACACTTGTCTTGTCTTATAAACCAGTCCCACGTAAGAATACATTTTTCTTCTGGCCATTAACCCTAACAGCCCAAGGCTTTTTACTAGAATCCTTCCCTAACCACACAAACTCCAACACTGTGTACTGAACCAATGGCACATTCTTTGTACTTTGACAAAATCAGGGCATCAAGTCCCATGCAAAGTGATGGTGCCAAGGCTCTACAGTACCCAATCACACAAAATTCAACACAAATGGGGTGTTTGATTTTGGCAGGTTAGGGAAGGTTAGGGTTAAACTACTGCCAGTACATGTAAATTTATGACACCGCTGTCAAGTCGGGTGGTTTGAATAGTTGGTCATGGTGCCTCGGACCTTGTGTGCTTTGAGTATTCAGGAGGCTAGTCTGGTTCTTGGGAGTTCATTATTATTACGTGTAGTAAACCTCTAAATATTCTATATTAGAAAAATGTAAAAAACACTGCATTACAGGTCGTTTATTGGGTTTATATATTTGATTGTACATTACGTATACCAAGCAACTAAAAACATTTTCTGAAGATAAACATGTACAGAAACTTGAACATGTAGTTCAATGCTACAATTCCATGTATTTCTGATTTTATTTTGGACATTAGTTCCTGTAAAATAGGTAATGTAAAACTAATTCTGTTGAAAAGCTCCAGTCAGATAACTGAAGATGTCTTGTGAAAATTCAAGGAATACACTTATGCTATCTGAAGTAATTTTATTTCCCAGACATACAGCACTCAACACTTACCAGATGAAAATGCAAGACTTCACTACCTGTTTATGCACATTGTACTTTAGATGACAATCCTAATAAAAACAATGCTGATGTGACCACAAAATTTCAACAAATTTGCATTTAACAAATACTTGTACGTGTGTGTGTCTGCCTATAAAAATATTTTGTTGTATTACTGTGTACAGAATTAATTAATAAGGCATTGTTTTTCATGAAACATAATGAAATGATCTACAGGTACAAAAATATACAGAAAAATTCTCCGAGAAATACTAGACTAAAGAATATAACGTACATTTATAGATGAGGATGTGTAATCCAAATTCATTGCTGCTACAAGTTCATTTGTGATGAGTAAGTATTTGAACCCTAACCCTGCTGAATCCAACAACGCTAAAAAGCTGTTATACCTGTTGGATTTTCTCGCATTTAGGAAGGTGGAAGCAGACCTCTAGTAAAATTTCAGTTGGATTTTGTTGGATTTGACAGGGCACATACATAAACAAATACCTGTTGTATTTTGTTGGTTGAGCAGGGTAGCTGCAAAATGCCATGGCTGGCGTGTACGTGGTACACTGCAGAATCCAACAAAATTTGCTGTTGGATTTTGTTGTATTTAGCAGGCTTCTCATTTCAGTTTTGTTGGAAAATGTTGGGGTTAAAGTACTGCTCTCACAAAGGTTAAATTTCACCGACCATTTTATTTTTCATAATGAAAAGAAACATTAACCCTAACCTTCCCAAATCCTCAAAAATCCTCTTTGCAAAATGGAGGAATTTGGAGGATTGAGGGCACTTGGAAGTTGATGCATTGGAGGATTTTGCAGGATTGAGGTTACTAGGGGTTTTTGCCCCTGCAGGAAATCAGGCTCAATGTGATACATGAGGATTTTGGAGGATTGAGGTTACTAGGGGTATGCAAAAAAAACCTAGAGGATTTTGGAGGATTCATGCTATGATCCCCATAAGAGGATTTTGGAGGATTCAGGTTATATGGAGTTTTAACACTTTGAAATCAGAGGATGTTGGAGGATTCAGGTTACATGCGGGGAAAATGATGTAGGGAGTTAGGGTTAAAAACTCTTGCTTTTGCTGGAACTTCAGATGAAATAAAAACACTAGTGTGACGTCAGTGTATTCACGGACCCCGAACATGCCAGAGTTTGGGGTCAGAGTTGTACCGATGCGTGTGTTATTGCAGTTGGTAGACCATCATTGGAAATTACAGTATTTGGTATAAAATACTAACCCCCAAATCCATTCATTTCTGAAAATTCCAGAAAATGTTGTATACTGAGTTTAAAGATGATGTTGATTGCTGAGAGAAGTCTGCGTCATTTTGTAGTTTCATGTAGATTGCGTATTGTAAGATTTAAACGGCCATGAAATAACCAA
Organism: Hippasteria phrygiana; assembly: GCA_037893225.1. Classification (NCBI taxonomy): domain Eukaryota; kingdom Metazoa; phylum Echinodermata; class Asteroidea; order Valvatida; family Goniasteridae; genus Hippasteria; species Hippasteria phrygiana. The sequence continues at coordinate 368,835 of JAZGUH010000400.1, read as the reverse complement.
AAAGTGACTTTTTAAGTTTTGAGAGCTATTTTTATCAAGTCCCCACTGGTGCCATTTGTCTAAAAGTCGTCACTGCGGGCAACTACAAAATAATGCAGACTTCTCTCAGCAATCAACACCTTTAAACAATGTAAACCTTACTTCCCTCTTTCTATTCCTACATCAATACATGAATACAGAGAATGAGAAAACAAAAATTCTGCATTACAATAACGACGCACTCTCTATAACTGTATTGCACCCGCTCGCTGTGCCACTTGCCGCGCCCTGGTCACATAGTCAGTTGCCTTTCGACGCTCGACCAACCGTGTGCCCTCAAACACCCCTTCATTGCGTGGAAGGCCGTTAGTACCGTCAGCAAAAGTCAACAGCCCTGAAAAGGAACACCCAACGTTTGATGTCGGAAAGAATCTCTCAGGAATATGGAGTTTCCGTGAATATATGTAAATTTAGAACTATTAAAAAGGTTCCATACTTTAAGGGAACAGGCAATAACCATTTTTTTTTTTTAATTCTTAAAATTTGTAAACATTAAAATCTTAAATTACAAGAGAGATTTTTTGCCCTTTTCCCTAATATAATTTGTATGACTTAAAACATGTAGTTGGCATTATTTCCATGTTACTATAAATTAGCAAAATTGGGTATGTTTTGTTCACATTTTTATATTCTTGACCCACAGTTTGAATCGGGTATTTTTTTTTGCGGCCCACTAGCAGTTCAGCCATAGGGGGCGCCATGGCAAATACCAAAGCCGAAAATAATGGATTCAAACTTGGCACCCAGAATATTTATGCAGGATAAGCTGACTTTTTAACCTTGAATTCAAGCATCCACTTACTCGGACTAGAATGTCATATTATGTATTCTTACCCAGTCCGCTGACCCTCCCTTGCTTGAATTCCCCTTCAAACATCATTCTGTCTGACCTGGTGAATATCCCAACGCCATCAAATCGACCCTGATGGAACTCGCCCTCATACCTGCAATCATTGACAAATACAGAGATATAATGCTAAATTCCTGGACTCACAAACAATGGAGGGGGGAAGAACAGGGGACTAGGGGAGCATGTACCCTTGTCCTAAAATTTGGAACTCCCATATCCCGTGCACGAGAGTCCCAAATCTTTAAAAAAAAAAACTGGAAAAAGTACCTGGTTGACAAGTGGTTGACTGTTTTACTTTAATACCACAGAGTTAACCTCTTGAATACAGACGATGGCCATAGCCATGGTTTGAAAAACGGAAAGATTTTACTTTAATACCCCCCCCCACCAAAATCGATCAAGAACAGCAAAATCTTGGAAATAACCAACCCTCCTTGATAACAACTGTCTGAACATGTGGCACAACCTGTTATTTCTAAATTTATTTCAGCAAAATCTGTAAAACAATTAGGAAGAAATCAACATGTAAGTGCACACTTTGGAGTGACTATACATGGTGCCAACTGCCAAGAACTTCTAACACAGAAAACACAAACTTTCTTCCCCTATATTGCACTAAAATGTCCCAACAAAATTCTCAAAATTAAAGGTTGTGCCAAGTGTTAATACAATTATGAACACAAATGGATGGTTATTTTCCAAGATTTGCTGTTTCTAACCGATTTTGGTGGGGGGGGGGGGGGGGGGGTATTAAAGTAAAATCTTTCCTGAAAAACACCACTTGGCCGATTGTCATCTATATGCGCATTCCTGCACGTACTCAATCCATACATGTTTCAACTATATTGTTCTAGAATGGGAGTGTAATGAATAGATGGAGCTTTTTCAAACGAAGCTTTTATTCACACGAAAGTGAGGGCTCTAAGTGCAATGAACAGGACCACTCTACTCAGTGTAGTGACTATTGTTTGCGTTTACGCTTGCCTGCACAGTCCCGTTCTTGGCATACCAGCAGCCAATCAATAACGGTCGGAGGCAAGGGGTTAACTTCTCCCAAATATTCCACACTGCAGAGAAGTAGTCATGACCATTTCATGATTTTCATCCCTCTGCCAAATTTTGGAATCTTAATTCTGATTATAAAATGAGTTATGGACAATCGAATGCTACATTAGGTGTTATCTACAATTAAAAGTGGGGAGTGGAAACAAGCAAGGACCTGACTCACCTGGAGATTTAATACAAGAAAGGACTTCAGATATGGAGCGAATTAAAACAAGCCAGGACTCGACACAAAATCAGACTTGACTCAAGAGATAGGACTTGATTTACATTTAGGACTTGAAATGCGATGGAGGATTTGAAACAAGCCTGGACTTTGGCCAAGTGAGGTCAAGAAACAAAATCCTCCTTTGAACAAATGGGGGACCTGCAACAAGTGATGATTCTGAGGACTTACTTGGATCCATCTGGGAAGACTATGACACCCAAGCCACTGCACAGTCCTTGATCAAAGTTGCCAATATAAGTGGATTTATCAGCTAGGAGTAGCTGACCAACACCATGACGCTTTCCTGTGGATTTGAGACAAATGCTGTAAATGTTACAGAATATGGTACCAGTGATGTAGTCGAGACCATCACAAGACCAGGCACAAGGCACAAGACCAGCTTGTTACAGGCACAAGTAACAGGCATAAACCATGACAAAGGAATGTTTTTATTACAGTTCATTTGAATAGCTTGAGACTTGAATTAAGACTGGAGGTCTTGGTCTTGCAGGGTCGTGCAGGGTCTTGTGATGGTCTCGACTACATCACTGTATGGTACTGCAAAATGCAAATATTGGCCATCAACAGATATTAAAGTGTTAATGTTGGGTTCTGCCATGCTTGTTTGCATCTTAAAGCTATTTTATCCCCTCCCCCAACTTTTACTGGGAAGTGTCCTGAGCCTGTCAAAATCCAACACTGTGCAGTATACCTATATGGCACATTATTTGTACTTAACAAACCTTCCAACCATTCTCCTCTGTATTCATCCCCATCTGGGTATCTGTAGACTCCTTGATTTGTCATCTTACCAGTTGATAGAGCAAGAGGTAGATTGAAAGAAAATGATAGATAGAGGCTGGCTTGCAGTTTTGGTTTCCCCGCTAGGATGTTACTTCTGTAAGTATAACAAACAAAACACAACAAATCAATTATTGGGCAAACAAATTAAAATAACAAAAAATAACAAATAAAAATATAAACAATCAAACAAACAAAGCATGGGAAACAAGTGATAGGAGCACTTGTGAGAAAAACGAAGGTAGTGGATATTTAGTCTTGGTTCCAAGACCTTTCTGTTGTTTATTCCACGATCACGCAAACGAGACGTCACCCGCGGATCACTCACGAACCATCGCTGTTAGAGGGCGCTATCTCCACGAACCGCTATCATCCACGAACCGCTATCACAGGATTAGACCTTCCTCACGTTAGGCGCACATGGTCGCCACTTTTTACAGACACTGGCAACCAGAAATTACACCTTTTATAAAGTGCCATAACTCTGACATGCAAGTACCTGATACCAATTTCCTTTCCATTGTGACAAATAGCTAAAAAAACAAAAAAACCGGACTCCCTTTAACCATGGAGGTAGGAATGCTTTAACTTGTTTGAACCATGGGAGGAAGGATATAGAACAGGCTCTTCCTGCCTAATTCGTGATTTTGGAGGATCTTTTTAAAACTAAAGTGAACAAAGTCTGTGAACCTGTCAGTGTCATGGGCATTAAAAATCAAAGAAGACAAATCCAACCAACGAAATATCGTTTCCGGTCATTTTGCCTTGAGTAAAATATCCACCTATATCCACTGCAACTTAACGAAACACAAAATGCTATAGAGCAAGCTACATCATAATTCATTTAATATGCTCACTGTTTTGTATGTTCACGTTAGTTGAAATTGAGCAAGTAGTATAGGCCTATATTACCTTCAGAAAATTCCGGAAAAATTCAGACGTTTTAACCATGTACACCATCAGTTCATCAAGTTATGTATGGATGAAGATAACTTGAATGACTAGTGATTTTTAATAAGGTTTCGTTGAGTGTTCCCCACCCTCTGCCGTGAACGAGTCTAAAATCTGTGACACATCCATCCGACTTTGATCCGGAGAGAAACCCTGCACCAACTACATTCGTAAAACTTCTATACCTGCACATAGCACCAGTCTACAGATAATGGCTCTGTTCTGCGGATTCACCGGATCTCCGGCGTCAGCTTGAATTACGATGGCCGATGAGCAACACCCATACGACAGTTTTTCTGTATCCCGTATCCCTCCATTTTAGGCTCCATTAGCCTTCAAGGAGATTAACTTGTTCCGTTCAATGGTCTGTTCTAATTATTGATTTATTGTATCGTTAGAAAAAGTGTAACTTCTTTTTCACCGTTAAATAGTGAGGACGTTTCTTGAACTTGAAATGTAAATGGTTTTTACCAACCCCCGTATGTTTTAAAAATCCGAACGTTCCGGTTTAAGCTGCCCCATATCGTGCTGCATATGTATATGATTGCATGCTATGTGGTGCATGTGCATTGTCATACATTACATGTCATACGGATACGCGTCATACGTGAGGCAGGGGGGCCAGCAGCTGCATGCAGCATGTAAAAGATTTCAGGCGCAGGTATTTTTTTAGGTAAAGAAACTTCATGTAGTTTTGCTGCCAAGTGTTGAGGTAGTCACTGAGGTAGCATTCATGTACCTTGTTCATCAGATCCTGCATGCATCTGATACTGACACTGACAGTCATTGATGTTTGTGTTTTCGTTTCATGATTGTTCCAGCAGCACTCGTTTCATGCACACATGGTTATGACAAATTCTCTTACTTTGCATGCGCAGCCGGAGCAGAGGTCACTGGATCTTGTTTTTGTCTCTGATTGGTCAGTGGTGGCTGTTACCTGATCGCTTCCTCTGGACTCGAAGCCTAAAGTGAAATGAATAGTGTTGTGGCCAATGGGGAAAAAACTAAATTATTGTCCTAACAGCTACACCTTAAACTATTCCTACTTTCATCTGCTTTTTTACCAGCCTCTGATCTTGCACCTTATTTTGGCCATTTTAATGTACATGTGTATGCTATTGTAGCATGTTATGTACCGGAATTAAATTGCAACCGTGTTAAAAAAAACTTCCTTTTAGACTAGTTGTGGATTGTTTTGACGAATTAAAAAAAAAGTTTAATAGAGAAGGAAGCTGATGAAACCAGTAAGGTATATCGCAATTACCACCCAGGTGCTTTTGCACAATGATCAAAAGGCATTGTGGGAAGTAATAGGGAGCAATGTTTGTGCCATTTTCCTTCCTACAATGCCTTTTGACCATTGTGGAAAATCACTCGGTCGGTATTTGCAATATTTAACCCTAACAGCCCAAGCCTTTTTACTACAATCCTTCCCTAACCACACAAACTCCAACACTGTGTAGTAAACCAATGGCACATTCTTTGTACTTAGGCAAAATCAGGGCATCAAGTCCCATGCAAAGTGATGGTGCCAAGGCTCTACAGTACCCAATCACACAAAATTCAACACAAAGGGGTGTTTGATTTTGGCAGGTTAGGGAAGGTTAGGGTTAATTAATTAAGGTCAAATGCACAAGGATTCAGATGTGGATTGGAGAAAAAAAAGAGGCACCAATCGGGAATGGGGAATTGGTGAGAGGAACCACATGTGACATTGCATCTGTTAATTGCAGAAATTGTCTATACAGCCTTTAACTTTTTTACATATATTTAGCAGCCAAGGAACGTTCTTGAAAGGGAATTTGACAGATAATTATGCAAATTCAGTGAGCTGTATGAGGTCCAGGCAGGGTCCACAGTTAATCCTTTATTTTTTGCTCCCAGGATGGTATTGATGGAAAATAAAGTGGAAACAATCTGACCTCAGCCAAATTACTCAAGTGTTGATCGCAGTTGTCATCCGCAGGTCTACTGTACTGATATGGAGCAACAACAGTCCGTCCAGGTCCCATCCACGATCCCCAACCCCAACAGCAACAGCAGTTTGCCAACGGATCCTTCCCCGGTCCACCAGCCAAATGCCACGGTGGGCCTGCCCGGCGTGGCCCCTTCTCAGGGGGCCCCCTGCCCTTCCGGCACCCCGATGGTGTCCCAGCAGTACATGGTCATGATCCAGAACGCGTCGGGCGTCGTGCCGGACTTCAATGTGCGGGGAGCCTACATGACGGCCCATCTGCAGATGGTCTGCGGAGGCATGTCGGTCATCCTGGGCATCATTGCTATATTGATCAAGTCGGAGGATGCCTACATCGGCGCCCCCATTTGGACTGGGATATTCGTGAGTGTTTTGTTGGTTTGTTTCCAGACACAATTCCTACAAAAATCTAAACAAAATGAGATATTTTTAGCTCAAAATCATCTTGACATGATGGAAACTTTTCAAACGAGAGGAGCAATACCTCATTGCTTGCTGTGTATGTGTGTGGGGCCTGTTTGTTTCACACGAATCCGGATTGCGATCAGTGATCTTTACGTTGGTTCACATACCATATTCTGCCTAATGGATGGAGCGAACCAGCGGCAGGATCACTGATCGCGATCCGGATTCGTGTGAAACAAACAGGCCCTCAGTCTGCGCGCAATCTTAGAAGTGGGCCTTGTATTTTACATATGTGCGCACACAAACAGCATCTTGAACTCATTTAAATGATGAATAAAAAAAAATTGATTTTTGGTGGGAACTGCCTGGTTTTGGCGTGGGGTATCACATTAGTGCACAAACAATTAAGCAACGTAGAATATAAAGTGAAAATAAACTGAAACTAGTCTTACAAAAAGAGTGTGGAGAAAATCATTTTGGAAATTCACATGGAATTTAAAACTATTGTGTCCATGCACAGCATAAGATTGCAGGTTTACATAATTTTTTTTAATTACCCCATATTTGATCATTATCTTCTTTTACAGTTTTTCATGGCAGCTGGTTTGACTGGAGAGTTTGCAGCTAAGAAAAGACAAAACTGCTTGGTAAGCAAAAGAGGTTTTTTTTTGTTTTTTTTAATGCAAGTTCCCTTCCTTTCCAAAAAGTGCAAACTTCTACGATGAGAAGAACAACGCACTGCAGGTGGGGGGCGTGCTCCAAGAACAATGAATGCACTTGACTCATTGTACTAATAAATATAAACTATGTATAATGATGGCGTGCAGGTTAAAAAGAGAAAACTTGAAGCTAGTGCGTAACATCCCTCAACGCTGATTTGAACGCATCGAGTGAGGGTGGACTGGCTGGGTCCATCGTCAGGGAGTTCCAGTCTCTGCAAGTTTGTGGAATGAATGATGAGGAATGAACCTGTGTTCTGCAATGTGGCACGAGGAACCGTGAACTGTGACCTCTGGTGCTGGATGTGGCTTCAGTGAGAAAGGATTTCCAATTTATGTCTACCAAGTTGAAACGGATCCTATAAAGCATCCCCAGACGGCTTTGGAGACGTCTGGACTTGAGTGAAGTCCAGTGCAGATCGTGTAGCATTGATGTTACACTACAGGTGCGGTCGTAGTTGCCCATGACGTAGCAGGCTTCTTGGTTACTGCATCAACATGAGTGTTAAAGTTGAGTTTGGAGTCAAGATGCACACCCAGATATTTAGCAGAGTCAACCACCTCCAAAATGTGTCCACGGATGTTATACGATGATAGGACTGGTTTCCGCTTGTTAGTGATGCGTACTACATGACACTCAGCTGGGTTGAACTCCATCAGCCATGTACGTTCCCACTTTAGCAGTGCTTCTAGATCTTCTTGCAATAAGATGTTGTCAATACTCAAACAAGGCTAAAAGCCACTCGAGCTACGGAGCTGTACAAAGAAAAGGAATTAAGGATACAAGAGGTAGGAATTAATTTAAGATCGTAAGATGAAGGGGAACATGCACCAGGCAAAGAATTCCGTAGAGATACAGAATGAGATACACATATGAATAGCTTGCATGGTGTATCTCTTTAAATGTTTTTTTTCAAACAATTTTAGCAGGCTGAAATTTGTGCGCTAAGACCATTCACAATTTCCTGGTCTAGCATTTTTTTTCTCCAGTAATTTGCCTACCGAATGACTGAATTGCTGGTTTGTGTTCCTTTCTAGATAACTGGCTACCTGGTTTTGTCCATCTTGTCTTCGGTGGCAGCATTCCAGCTTCTGTCTCTCATGGCGTCCTTCACTACTTGGGAGTTTGGATCCTTCTACTCCTCCGCCATCTTTGTAAGTAACTTGATTTATCTCAGAACACCTCATCGTCAAACAAACCACAAGGTAACTATTATGAATTTTTCAGCGTGAAAACTGGCAGGAGCGGGATTTGAACCTGCGACCTCCAGACTACCGTACCGGAGCTCTACCAACTGAGCTATCTTGCCCTATGTTGCTGGTCTCCTAAATTGTCAGTGTCTTTGTTTGGGGGGTGGGTGGTACATTGGGGGTAGTATTTTTGTTCCCAACAATGGTCGGCCGATCATTGCTGGAAAGTGATACAGAAATCCCACTTTTCTTGAAAATGACAGCACACCAGGTGTCATGATTTCCCAGGTTGCTTGAGACTATTTTTTGCTTACAGTCGGGTAAGGTATTTCATCGTAGCATATATAATCAAAATCCGGGCAAAAAATTCACAATCCCGGAAAATGAAGAACTCGGCATGCTCTGTCCAATGCATGTGTCACAAATTGTCATTTGTTTGTGTTTCAACAGAGGGGTCGTGTTGCCGTGGATGCACTGACGGCCATCGTGGCACTCCTCGAGCTGGGGATCTCCATTGTAGCCTCGGTCATTTCGTGTCGAGGAACCTGCTGCCAGACCTCCGCAGGCTCATCAATGACGGTACTTCACCAGTCGTTCACTTGATCCAGACAGCACCAAATTGAAATTGTTTTAAGTTAACCTGTTCCCGTAGCAGCAACTAGCTATTTTATGCAGTGGGCATTAAGGAAAACCACAGGAAACTATCCGAGGCATTTAATGAATATATTATAATGATCTGTATATTATATTGATTTTAGCGATACTTTCTATCCTCTACAGGTTCAGTACATGCCTGCTCTGCCGAATGGTGGGACAACAGTCTTACGGGATGAGCATGGTAAGCAAAAGGTTTAAAACAAATTTTGTTTTTAATATCCCCCCCCCCCCCTTAAAAAAAAACTGACCTGAAAACTTGTCTATCCCAAAAATAATTTTGAAATAGGGAGGATTTGATGATGAGGGGGAGTCATTTAATTTTGCAGATTTGCGAATACTAATGTACTAAAACACACACTGCACTAAGGACTTCTTAGTTTGCTTTTTCTTCCGTTTTGAAAACAGCCACACCATGTGATTTGGTCAACAGGAACACATTTTTTTCGATAAAAATGACAAATTTAACCCCCCCCCCCCCCCCCCCCCCCGTTTCAGCAATGCCCCTTCACACGGATGCCAGACTTGAGGCTTTTTCATATTGGGTTAATTTTCGGGCCCGTACACCCTTTTGTCGACACAGGGCCAAGAGGTTATTTAAAAATTTTGACTATTGACCCTTTTGCCAACACATGGGCACCTAGTGTCCGGCTGTTATTGATGAGCCGTCGGTATGCAGGGGTCGAAATATCCACTGGACCGCTGGACCAAGTCCAGTGATTTGAGCGTTTGTCTAGTGAACTCTTGACTGAACTAGACCAGTGGTCTAGTGATTTTTTTTATAAACTGTGTGAAATGCTATCACTAAAGTCCATTTTTGTTCTAAATCTGGTGAACTGAAAAAGCCCCATAAATTCTGGAATGGCCATTTTTAGTTTTGAGACAGGGAGTTTCAATCAAAAGAGCATTTCTAACCCCTCCCCCAACAAGGTCGGCAAAGGGGAAAAAAATCAAAACAGCGCACTCATTTAAAACAGTGTGTTCTTAGTTTTACCATTGGTCTTGTGAAATACCTTCCGGTCTAGTAAAATGGTTGTGCTACTAACTCAGCTGTCTAGTAGATTTTTACCTGTAATTCGACCCCTGGTGTGCTAAGATTGGGGCTGTGCAGCCAAGCGTAAGTGCAAACAATAGGCACCACACTGAATAGAGCGTTCCTATGAAAGCTTTGTTTGAAAAAGCTCCATCTGTTCATTACACTCCCCCTTTAAGAACAATACAGTTGAAAAATGAATGGATTGAGTAAATGCAGGAATGCGCCTATAGACGTCAACCGGCCAGGTGTTTTTTTTTTTCAAACCGCGGCTATATTCAAGAGGTTAACATGTATAACCAGGCTTCCCTTGCCTTATTTTCAGGCACTGGACAAGAACCTTACTGGCATTTCATGCTTACTGGCATCTCCATCATTTTTTCAAATATGATTTTAATTTTTACCAACTTTTTTTTTTTTTTTTTCTTTTTCTCTCTTCTCTAATCTCCACAGGAAACTTCGTACAAGGCCAGCCTATCCAAGTGACAACCTGCACTCCGGGTCAAGTGGCCTACCAGCTGCAGGCCTGTCAGGTGCCCCACCCCCCTCCACCACCGTCCCCCCAGCAGCATGGTGCTTACCCCCCGCCCTACCCCAGCATGGCAGACAACACACCCTTGGTGGAAGACATCGACAATGATGAAGTCACAGGTATGGAGAAGGTTCCGCTGGTGTGAGAAATAATCGGAAAGACGGGCACACTGGTATTTTCTCATACAGGGTGGTGCAGTTGCCGACTTAAAAAAAAAAGAGGTATTCGTACTTTTTCTCTGTTCAGCACTTATATAGTCATCTCTATATATTTCATGTAATGTAAAATAGGCTTGGGTGTATCCATGCAGGAATTAACCCTGCTGGACCCCAATGTCCACATTTTGTGGGGAGTCAGCTCCTTGAAGTAGCCCATTTTTGCTTCCTTAAGAGTAAATTTCAGGCACTGCCAGACAGTCCTAAAACTCGCCGACTCGAATACAAATACTCAAAAACAAAGTGATATTTGGTATTTATAGTAGTGTAGTTTTAAGCGGTGGACACAAACTGAATATCTTTACTCGTATCTGCCTTTTATTCTTCAGTGTTTTGATTCTGATGAGGCGTTAATAATACACAAGCTCACGGTTTGAAATGCGAATGATCAAAGTTACTCACGATAATCCACGTCGGTCACATAAGTCAAAATAATGACGGCAAGAGGTGAAAGATGGATATCAGCTCCACCGCGAAAACGATAATAATAAATGATCGTAAATCGCCCCAAAATCCACTGCGTGACCACGCTTCGCATGCAATTTAGGCAGGGTTACTGAATGGCGCGCAGTGCACAGAGGTTAAAGGTTAGTAAACATTAACATATCAGGCAGAGAGCTTGGAAGCTACAAGTGGAAATTTGAATCCAAGCTTGTCTTGTTCAGTGTACTTGTGTTCTTCACATAATCTGACAATTTTTTTTTTTTTATAACAAGGTAATTGCTGTTCGCTGTACTTGTGTTTCTGTGGTCAGCTTCCCTGTTCGTGTACATTCATTGATTTGTGTGTATTCTTCTACGTACACAAGCAATGCAGGAAATTGTGATGTGTGCGTATTAAGGAAAATGGTCTTTTTATATCCAATTTTTTCCCTACTATTCAGTGTACGGTACCTGTCCATAATGTGCATTCAGGTTTAAAACACTTGATCAAGACTTGTGATTCTGATAAAAAAAAATTTCTTTCAGTAACTTTGTTATAAACTTTTGTGAATCTTCTGACACTTCTGGAAAAGTTGGGTTTTGGTTTAAAAGGAAGAATTTTGCTATTTTTTTTGTAAAATGTGGGAAATGATTAGCGGTTGATTTGTAAAATCAGTTGATTTGTAAAATCTTATTATTAAGTAATCTGTGTCTGTATTTATGTGCATCTAGTACATGTACATACATATATATGCCATACTTCTGAAGACTAAAGAAATATGTACATAGTTGCGGTGCTGTTTATGTTGTGCAGTGTGTGCAAAGCCAGCAGGTTGACCCTAAACCCTCCTATGATCAAGTCACTTGTGTGAGGAGTATTTGAGTGTATTTGATTGATCAAATGTGACCCGCTCTGCAAAAAGGGCACTTATGTTGCAAAATTTGAAAATAGTGTTTTATATATATAGCTGGAAAGGCCATTTTATAAGCTTTCATATGGTATATGTCTGAGGTCTCTAGCATTTTGCAATCACGAGATATTTGGAAATTTGCATGTTTGTTTTCAGGAATTTCTTGAAATGACTTAAGGAGAAACAAGCCATTTAAAAAAACAAAAAGCAAAGCAATACATGGAAGCACTCGACAAAAACACATTTTTTTCCAACTTTATTCACTGAAATCAAAGATTTTGGTTATGAAGCAAATTCCCTCCCTTCAAAATCACTTGTTTGAAGAATTTTTCACCCTCTCCACATTGAACGGCCCATAACTCGTAAAAGCATACAGCGACTTATGTGCCCTTTTTGCAGAGCGGGTCACAAATAGTGGTGCCCCTGTGGTACCGATGATATGATTTGACTGCCAAAACCTACTGCAGGAAACCTGCCAGATTCAGTTGCTGGCAGGAGACTAAACATCTCTGCATCCATTGTACCGTCATGACAGTACAGAGCAGTTGAGAAATTGATCAAAAATCATAGGAGGGATAAATTATATAATTATTAAATGAAATTAATCAAATTGTTGCCAGTACTTTTCCTTGTCAGGACTTTAACAATACATTTTTAAAATGAAAGTCTATTTCAGGCACATACCTCGTTCTTAGTACATGTGGCTGTAACCCACCTTGTTTACACACCAAAACATCTTTGCTAACTTGTTGCCATGTGGAAAATTCAGAACAAAAAGGAAATATTTATTGACCCTTTGCACATATGTGACCTGACAGCACAAAATGAGAAGAAAGTCGCACTATGGCTTTCTGTGTTACAAGCAGAAACAACAATTTTTCACTGAAAAGTCAATTTTGGGATTTTAACAACTGTATGTTTGAAAAACTCTTCCATCATATCCCAAAGATTTTAAACCGAATCTCTTCACTTCTTTTTTTTAACTCTGGCTAGAGTGTGTGCAGATCACAAACTTTGAGCTTTATTTCCTCAAAACAAGGAGTCAAGACTGATAATTTAAAAGGTTGTATCAGGGGCTGGGGGGGGGGTTATCCCCATTTCGTGGAAACAGTTCACATATTTCCTACCCTATATGAAGTCTAGTACTGTAGAGCATACACATACGTGTACATACATCTTGCCAACTGTATTCAGATCCTTGCTCCTTTTCTTTTTTTGTATTTTCATCCTAGTATATTCACCATAGCTTGTCCCAAAAAGAAAGAAAAGTATATTTTTTAAAAATGTGCGTACATAATGTCATTTGTTTGAAGAACTTACGACAGAGTTTTTAATATATTTTTGTGCAGGTTGACGAGCTTTGCAATTCTGCTTGCGACTTTGTATTTTCACAGGCCAGTCCTCGCAAGGTTTTTTGACAACTGTGTTCAATATAAAATAAACAGGGTCTTTGTGTAGAGGCTGTGCTGTAGCAGGTGCTCTTGTTAAAAGGGCAAACAAGATTTGAGATGCTTTATTATGTATGTCTCCTCAGTGCAGTATTGTGTACAGCATGTTATTTTCGTGCATGTGTGAGTCCTTAAAATATTTAGGGGAGGATCCATGTGTTCTTGTGCAATCATTTATAACACGGTATGTAATATATGTACTTGATTCATACAGTATTTGTCTCTTGATTGGACACATTGTTTGACTTCAGATGATTGTGGTAGAAATTGTAATTATACAAGCATCCATTTACTAAGAATTCTGAAATAAGTACGAAGCTGATGTCAAGATTTTGATGCAAGTCAGTGACTTTATTCTGTATACTCGTAGCTTAACAAATACTGTAACGTTTGTGATCCGTCTACAGTCCACTAATAATCCAATTAAGTGTAACCTAGAGCTAGTTCGATCATAGAAAATTGGTTAACCAGTGGTCGATTCATGACGTACCATACACCTGTGAACGATAGTTAGTCAAATTAAAGTTAGTCCAGTAATTGTCGACTATAGTTAATAAGTCTTTGATCAAACTTGCTACTAGCTGCTGTCAGTGTTGTGGCAATGTGCCAGCCAACTGTATGCATGCAGCACCAGAGTTACTGTTGCCAAGATAATTTGTGTGTGTTTACTGCAGGAAATATGTATATACGAGGCAGACTGTTTCCATTGATAGTACAGGTTTTGTTTTTGTATTTGTGCGTATTATATAATGGTAATTTTATTTGATTTAACGTTTGGAAAAGGATAATGAACCTCTTTCTGAACAATTACATATTCGTAAATTTTGAGATATTGTCCAAGAAGCAAAGATGGTCACATAACTACACCATACATGTACTCATAAAGGAATCCCACGACGAGTTTAGCGCTGATCTGCGCACTTCCGCGTTTGAAAACGAGGATCTCAATGTCACAGTAAACAACTTTATGCTGATCGTTCGCCTGCGCTGCCTTTTATGGCCTGATTAATTCATGCATGAATGAATGTGCTGAAAAGCATTGTTTTGTTTGCCACTGACATTCTCGCTTTCAAGTTTCAACCCGGAAGTGCGCAGAAGGGGCTAATGTGAAATTCCTCTATAGTGTGTCCAGTAAAAATGTACACTGTATTGATGAGGTTAACCCTTTGAAGCCGGATGAAGCCTATAGGCGCCTACAAAAAATTACCACCAGGCTGGACACTGAACAAGTAACAATGGATTTAGTGCCAAGTAACAATGGATGTTCATTGTTAGTGCGCCGTTTTTCTTTTGTTAGATGATGTCTATAGTATACATGCTATTCTCTGCATTTTCAATCCATTGTTGGATTATTGTGTACATGTATGTTACAAGCTTCTTGTGTCGGTTCTGCTTGGCTGCACAGGCCACCCCGGAACCTCATTATACATAACTGTACTCAAGGGGTTAAACGTGGGACCTATGACCAAAATGGCTATTCATTGGAGGGCTTGGAAAACTGGCCACTGGATTGTTTGGCCAGGAAGGGCTCATTATGGTCCTCAGTGGGCATACCACAGCAGCAGGTGGCTACAGTAGACAGGTGGTCATTATAGTTCAGGTGGTAGGGGGGTTGGAAACCTAAAAATGTGGCCAACCCTACCACCTCTGTTGTAGCCCTTTACCCTTGTATTGGACAACTTCCATTAAAAAAGTCCATTATAGTCTGGGATTGGTAAAAATTGTATGCCCGAGGGCAGGGATTTGGTCCGTCTTTTGAGTGAAATTAAACGCCAGCCCTATACTTTTTGTACAGGTGATGGTGCCCCAGGAGTGGGGATGTGGTCATGTTTGCAGTGACAATTCCCACGTCCGATGGAAGGGTTGGGGAACAATTGATAGCAGTACTCGCTTTAATAATTGAAGGTATGATAGAGCTTTGGTAACAGTAAAAAAAAATTACTGTTTATAAAGATGTTTCTTGTACCAATAGTCCCGAGAAATGTTTCCGTATGAAATGTCATCTTTGAGAAAAAATCCATCCAACGACCTCAAAAGTAGTGGCTTATTGTATTTTCAAGTCAAAATAAGCACAAAAGAACGTGCACAAAAATCACTGAGAACAGAATGGTTTATCACTATTTTCTCCCGATTTAGACGATGGATTGAGCTAAGACTTTTACAGGTTTATTTTGTGTGTTGAATCACATAAAGTATATAGCTTTACCGATGTTATATCATACCTTTAAGTTTATCAAATAAGATGGTTGGAGAAGTAAATTTTAAAGACTGCTAGGGCTGTCCCGAATATACCGAATATTCAAAAATATGCACGAACAGATATGACTCTGATGCTATTTTAGTAGAAAAGCTACGGAGCTTAGCAGTGTCAAATGCCGCATTTTTGTCAAAGGTAACTTTTGTGGCCAGAGGTTTTTGTTCCCGTCCGTAAAACCCTCGACACTTGTAAAAAAATATTCCTGCAAAAACGCAGGCTAGAGTTTGGTTACTTATCAGAATGTTACGTACCCGTAATGATCTTGATACAACGGGCGCATGTAAAAAAAATGTTGATCGAGCAGTCCGTAAAATACGGGCGTAATGGCATGCAGTTGCAGCTGACGAGTGATCGAATAATCGAATACTGAATTATTCAAAAATGAACAGCCCTAAAGACTGCAGTAATGTTAAGTTTCAGTGATTACATTTCTAATTTAAAACCTAACTTGTAAGGTGACTTTTTCAGCATATCAATAGTACTCTCATCGTTTCGAAGTTTTTTTGTGTACAAATGCATGCATGTATCCCTTCAGTATTTATGAAATAGCTCAATAAAGTCTTGCCAAATAAAAACAAAAATAAACGAGCCGTGTTGATTTGTTTTGTCTTTTTGCAAAACCAATGTGCAGATTTAAAAATCTCTTGGCCCATTTTCTCGAGCAGTTGGGCAGAGACTTGAAAATTGGTTACCTGCCAAAATGGCATTAAAAACATTTGCCTGTAACTGGTTCTCAGTCGATTTTGGCACGACAAGAAATTCCGCTTTCCAATTTATGAAAATAACCACCGATGGCAGACCCCTACGTTGTGAATAGACTCCATACTCCGAGTTTCACCCTAAAAGATTTTTTTTTTTTTTAAATTGCTATAATTTAGTAGTACCCAAATAAAATAAAAAGCCTTTGATTTGCAGGTGGCAAAATAGAAACAAAAATTATAAAACAATTTAAAATAGTACAACACAAATTCCCACACCAACGTGCATTATCACAAGAAGTTTGTTCATTCTCACTCCATGTGCCACATTCAATTCTCAATTAAGAGCACTCGTAACAAAATCCGGATATAAAGAACAAATTCTGCAGTCCCAACTCATTTTGTTCATTTTGTGGCGTTACGCATGTAACAATGTAGTTTGGTCGGTTCCAAGTATCCTTTTTTATTGTACTAAAAAAAGGGTATACTCTGATAGTTGATTTGAAACCAGAGACTTTACTAAAAATCAACTACATAACAGTAATCCAATGAAATATCTAACCCTATCCCCTGTGGCACTTTTACTGAGAAGTGTCCTGAAACTGTCAAAATCCAACACTGTGCAGTAAACCTATGGCACATTCTTAATAGACAAATTGGGGCATCATAGCTCCATGTAAAGTAAAAGTGTCGAGGATCTACAGTCCTGAACCCCTCAAAATACAACAGTGTTGAATTTTGGCAGATTTGGGATGATTAGGGTTCATGAACAACCTTGAACAGTAATTCAAAACTGATTGACAACTTCTATTTTAAATTTAAACTTTACCAAACTCGGGAGTTGGTTCCCACCACAGTCCTGTACTGTTCTGAATCCATCCCACCCCTTAACAGCCCCCAGTCTCAAGGTGACTTCTCTTGTGCCAACAGTGTCTGTTGTATAAGTTCTAGGTCTGCGACCTCACTTTCCGAGCGAAGATACAAGTGCATCTCGGATTCGGGGATGTCTCTATCTGTCAGTTCTTCATCCACGTTCGCTGCCTCTTGATTCCAGTTTTCAAGTGATGTCATTGCTTGCTTTTTACAGTGAGCGTCCATATCCGTATCGCCATTGTAGACACATAGTTTTCTCTTTTTCCATGACGGAGGAAGCATTGGCGAGGAGGGAATAGAGGCATCAGATATTCCACATCCGTGGGTCCCTGGTGTCGTTTCTCCTGTCTTCGCTGCCTCAGCATCCTCACTACAATCCTCATCCTTGGGCGGCTGTACACACGATATGACTCTTATGAGATATTTCTTGTTTTGCAGAATATCGTCCAGGTAGAGCGTGGCCAGCTCTGGTGTAACCTTCTTTGATTTCAGCCACGGAATCTTCCCGACGAGCTGCACCAGGATGCTCCGGATCTCCCGGACACGCCGTGCCGTCTGACCCGGCGGTTTGACTGATAACTGCTGACAAAATGCAGGTATCTTGTTCGCTTTCCCTCGTCCCTCCGATGACTTCCACACAAAGAATGCCGCTGCCACAATCACTGCATCGTAGGATCTCCCACACGTGATCCAAGCATCCTTGGCGAGGCTGACGACCTTGACAGTCTTGACGACAAATGTCCGATCACTAAATCCATATTTCTCCAGCACCCCCTTCACGATATCCTCGATGTTGGCGGTTGGAATTTGAACGTTAAATTCACGAGTGAGTGCCTGCTTCATCGCAAACAAGTCGGCAACCGAGCACTGTACCACTGTACTGATATCGGAGAGGACTACTGGCCAGTTATGTTGTCGGCATGTGATAAACATGGCAGCACCACCCAGAGCTTGCTTTTTAAGTTTCTGCTTTCTGTTGAGGCTCCCTCTGAAGGCTCGACTGAAAAGGTCAATGACCCCTCTTTTCATCTCATCAGTGAGATTCAACATGCTGCAAACTTCCCGCAGGTAGACTATCCACTGTATCAGACGTTTGGAGAGGGCGTCTGGGTCTTCCCGTCTGATATTCCGACCCCTGCCAAGGTTGCTGCTCTGAAATGACCCCGCGCTGTAGCAGCTTGTGGCACCGCCATAGTAATCGCGCTCCTGTTCGAAGCTGGTTGCTGAGCTGATGACATAACCACAGTTTGTACACACACGATGGCTCTGCCCGCCATGGTCATCGTCAACAACAGAAGTGGAACTGCATTTTGGGCACACACTAGCCATGTTGGCCTTAAAAGAAAACAGTACAAGAGAACAGACTGTACGATTAAATTTGTAATTTGTAATTATGGCAAATCCTTCCTCCATACAGGGACAGAATAATCTTGGAAAATAACCACTTCTCCTTTGTAACAATTTTTTAAATATGTTGCACAACCTGCTTATAAGTTATAGAAAATCCCTTAAAAATTTAATCAGAAATTTCTTGCAGTTTGCACTATTTTGCACAAAAAGTCCTGAACTACGTTACATTGATTGAAAGGATGAAGTTAAAATGCCAAAAATAAACACCATCAACAACTTTAAAAGTACACAGTTTAGAGTTCACAAACGCTTGATATTGTGAATCAATTGTAAAAAGTAATCATTGACATCCTTACACACCTTAATTTTTTGTAAAAAGACACGATTAAAGTAAGATATTTCTAAACGCAACACCAACGTTTTCTTGAATGCATGTCGTGTTCTGATATTCGTGATAAGCCTGTACGTATTGAATTTTATGCTGCATGCTGTAACTCTTGAGGGCGCCTTTTTAAAACTTTTATTACGGTAGCTTGGAAATGCCAAGGGGACATATTTTTCGAAACGCTGGCTTCGTCTCGGCTTCGGCTTCGGCTCCGTCTCCGACTTCTAAATAACTGAGAAGTAAACCAAATAAAAAATATTTTAAATTTTGGCGCATGTTCTGCTTTAGGAACATTCATTCGGTTGATTATAAAAGCAAACATTATAATACTTACATTTTGTTTGCTTCTCAGTATTCTGAAGTCGGAGACGAAGCCAAGACGAAGCCAGCGTTTTGAAAAATAACCAAGTATGTCAGTAAGAACGCGGTGGGTGTGCATGATCGAGGGGAAGTTTAACCCTTTCGCCACCAGGAGAAATAATGCATCATTACCTCAATTAGCCTTTTAGAGGTATGGCGGACACAAAAGGAGAGGGCGCTATTTTATTTGGGTATACCTTTTGTTAAACCATAGGAAATTTTAAAGTTGAAGATTAGGCATGATCTATGGATTGTACTATGAATTGTACTTTAAATCAAAACAATATCTGATTCTGACTTTTACTGGAATTTGTGGTTTCAAAATGTTTTATACCCAAATCAAATAGCGCCCTCCTATTGTGTCGATCCATCCTTCCTCCATGGTCCGCCATACCTCAAAAAGGCTAATACCAGTCCCCTTTGTAAAAATTTCATAGTATAGCGCCCTCGTAATTCAGCGAGGAGAAAGGCTATTGGGATCTAACGCATACTGTCAACAGGATGGACCCGCCAATCTCCACCCCCCCCCCCCTCCCCCTCCCCCTCCCCCCGTTCAAGGTTGTGTGAAATTGGGTGTGCAGACAAACCGGCTAATTCTCCACCCCTATACAACATTGCATTGGGGGGGGGGAGAGGGAGGGGGAGGGCGAGGGATGGGGAGGGGGGTGGGGTGGGGGGGGGGAGGAGGTTGAGAAACAATTATTTATATTCACATAATGCTGCGATCTGGAATGTTTCAAACTACGGTGCAAGCAAATGCGAGAGCGACTTTTTGTCGATAGGGGGCGCTATTCACATTTTCGCCAAATACAACATGAGCTTGGTGCCAAAAGGAGCCGCGGTAAGGAAGTGGCGTGGAACTTTGGTGCCAAGCGGAGCCCATGGTATAGGTAGTGAAAGGTGAAACCTTTATAATAAATAGTTTGTACGGTCCTGTGAGGGCGCTGTAACGACGCAATTTTATGGGCTGCAACTAGCTAGTAAAGTGACGTTTGTTGACCTAGCTTGGGATGTATACTTTTATCTAGCAACTCCACTTTGGAATTATGTATTTATTTGAGTTGCAGGGGTGTACATGGGATGTGTGTATTATCTTCGAAATATCGTTGAAACAGCGCCCTCGCGCGTTCGAGCAAAGTCCATTTGCCTTATACTGTCTCATTTAACAGCAAATGTCAGCAAAATACCGTTTAACAGCAGAACTGCTTCGAAAAACCAAGACTCAGTACAGAATGTGACCCGTTACCGACCAAAAGCATGCATAATTAATCAAATTATTATGTATTTTATTATACGCTTTTAAAATGGTGTGGCATAATGCTAAACGTAGGCCTATATGGGTTATTCCATAAATTATGGTACCAACTTGCGACATTTTGACCCAAATGGAAAAATTCATAACAATTCGGTGCATAATTGCGTTGTCCCATTTTGTGTCCCATTTACACGTGTACCTAGTAAATGGCTCAAAAAATTAACATTTTTAAGCATGTAATCTTTGTTATGATTTCACACTTATCAAGTGGGACATGTAATTAACGGTGATAAATCTGGATTTGCCAGTGAACCCAATTATGTTTCTATTTCTCAAAAACATTACACAAATTTCCCGTGTAAAAGGGACACCAAAAAAGTGTGTCTTGTTTACATGTGAAACGTTCGAGCTAACGCACTGTGAATCTCGCTTAACAAGCTATTAATTCATTTAAATATAGTGCCATTTTTAAGCAGTATTAACTTGCTTTAACATAATGAAAGGCAATTTTTTATACACATACATGTTGTATGCGCACATGGTAGTATTTGAGAACCAAAAACAACGCAGCTTTGGTGTTCCTTTTACACGTGAAACAGTGAAATATTCAGGACACCATACTTTCTGAAAATTAGTTAGATGTTTTATTCAGATATTTAGGTACAGGTACTATAATTTGAGCAACTAAAATCATTTGTATATAATCACTGTTGGTAATACAAGGGAAACAAATATCACAATGTAAAGAGGGACACCGCCCCCCACATTTATGGAATCACCCATGTATTATTTTTTGTGTTGTGACAGGGGTGGTGTTGAACTAACGCGGGTACATTTTGAGGCAAGAATTACCTTCAATACCGTAAGTCTTTGCACATGTTTCCTGATATCTTCAGTATTCTCGATTATACCAATCTTTGGTATTTTGACCGTGTTTTGCTTTTCTAAGAAATTTTATTGTGGATCTTGTATATCCTGGACATTGAAACTACTCCCAGAACCATGGGCGTAAATCCCGGGGGAATGGGGGTATATATTACCCACACTTTTCGACCAGGGGGATATAGGACCATTGGATCACCCCCCCCCCCCCCCCTTTAAAGACCAACTAAAACGCCAATTATTTTTGACTTTTTGGAGTTATCTGATAGTTTATGCCTCCCCAAAACTAATATAAACAAATGTTTTTGAGCCTTTTCCTTCTGAGCCACTTTGACTCGATTCAGAAAAGGCCGAGGTCAACTGCGTGCAGTATCGCGCGAGTGATGACGCATAAGTGTAAAAAAAACATATGACGTCACTGTATTATACAACAGTGTTTTACGTAGAGTCTGTACGTATATTTTTGTCTAAGGCTAGTATTACTTGCTGTGCTTTTTGCACATGATTTAGGTGTAACACTATGGTAAACATATTTTAAAGTGTTGACATCTTTGTGAGACACATTTTGAATTGGGGTTGTAGGCTTGTTCTTGCTGAAAAGTTAGTTATGATTCATACTTTTCTTTGTTTGCAGTCGGCTTTTATTGGGACCTGGGCGGCGAGTTGTGTGTGATGGGCTGATGCTATACTCTAGTCTGGCGACTTTGCTTATGCAGCCCTCATAAAGACCCGCACCTTCTAAGAACTATACACACAATTTCTGTTATAAGGTACCAGAATCAATCGCATGCAGCCTATTTATGATACCGTACGTGTACAATGCATGTTGAGTCAAGCGAGCGTTGACAGGGAGACGGCCGGGGCTCTGGCTGCTCGAGCCGGCAACCACAGGGAACGTTCTGGACAGGGATTGGATGCTTGGTGCCTTTTGAGTTCGAATGGCTCCAGCCCTCAAACGGAATTGTGCCTTCAAACCCAGCTGAGTATTCATACTAACACAGTCTTTGGTGAAATGTTCTGCACATATTTTCGACCATTTCGACAGCCGAAAATCAGATATTGTATTGTATTGTCGCCTTTGAACTCCATTTACCCAGCTAACACATTGATGTTTTTATAACGTAGTATAAATGTTATGTGTAATGTTTTCGTGATATAACGAAATAATGTTATAATTCGTCACACAATCCACAAGGGACAAAGATACTGACAATTTGGGAGACCACCAACATAGGGCAAGATAGCTCAGTTGGTAGAGCGCCGGTACGGTAACCCGGAGGTCGCAGGTTCGAATCCCGCTCGTGCCAGTTTCTTTGTTCACTTTGAAAATGAAATAATGTTATGGCGACATGGTCTTACAAACGTTTTTGTGATACCGACATGACATTCAGGAAAAAGCGTTGGTGCGATCTTTCATAACGTTACATTGACCTGATGCTGAAACATCAAAATAACATCTTTAAGGTAATGTTGTCGTGATATTTCGCAAAAATGTTATGGCGACATGGTCTTACAAACGTTTTTGTGATACCGACATGACATTCATGAAAAAACGTTGGTGCGATGTTTTCATAACGTTTCAAAATGTTTACAAACATTGCCCATGAAATATTAATTTGACATCGTAAAAATATTTCATGGGCAATGTTTTGTGAACATTTTGAAACGTTATGAAAACATCGCACCAACATTTTTTCATTAATGTCATGTAGGTATCACTAAAACGTTTGTAAGACCATGTCGCCATAACATTATTTCGTAATATCATCACAACATTACACATAACATTTATACCACGTTATCAAAACATCAATGTGTTAGCTGGGTTGCTTGTGACTGGCATTCAGCTCTTACATTGTTTTACATTGTTTTAATAATATAATGATATCTTAGAAATGTTAGGGAATTGCACCCAAATGTTATAAAATAAATGTTATTATAATTTGTATTAATTAACGTTTGAACTACGTGTTGGAGCAGTAATTTGCAAGCTCTATGGATCCACACTTAATCGTTCCTGCAATTAATGAAAGCAAGATTCGGCAACTCTGCTCCTGAAAATCAATGATTTTATATCGGTTAATACTTAATTAATATTGGTTAACATACTATACAATATATTAATACTATGTATACATACTATACATAATTAAATATCTGAGGAAGCCTCTCCTCCACTTTAAGTACGTCCCTAAATGGTATATATATGCCCAATATCACCGTCGTCTTTAGTCACAGTTTGCAAGTCAAAATTCTTCTATTTGTTTTGTTTTGCTTTTTTGGCAAATTTGTTTCTTTGAGACTTTGAATAGTTAAATATTACACAATTATCTCTATGAAAACACCCTAAAACATATCGCTGTTACGCAAAACATAACGTTCATGTTGAAAGAAAGTGACAAAATTGTTTCACCAAGGTTTACCACGCCCACTTGGGGTCAACATGCAAATTGAGGTCACTATAACGTTGTCACAACATCATCAGAAATGTTCAGATGGTAACATTATCACGACGTCGTTATGATATCAAATGCCCCAAGATATATTTATTTTCTAAGACAAGTTTTAAACACCAGGCAGAAATGTTTTTACAACATTATTATAACGTGTATAGTATAGTTCTATGGACTCGAACATTTAGAACATGTTTTAAGAATGTTGTCAACTCTTGTTGTCATAACATTTTATGGATTTCTGTAAAACATGGTTCATATTTTTCAAAAATGTTTTCAAAACATCATAAAAACATAAAAATGTTCAGATGGTAACATTATCACGACGTCGTTATGATATCAAATGCCCCAAGATATATTTATTATCTAAGACAAGTTTTAAACACCAGGCAGAAATGTTTTTAAAACATTATTATAACGTTTATAGTATAGTTCTATGGACTCGAACATTTAGAACATGTTTTAAGAATGTTGTCAACTCTTGTTGTCATAACATTTTATGTATATCTGTAAAACATGGTTCATATTTTTCAAAAATGTTTTGAGTCCGTGGGTTTCCCCAGAATATTCTTCTGGGGTTTTCCTCCCACCTCTAAAACTGTAACTTCTTCTCATTGTCTTCTCTCTACAAGTTTCTGCAGGCTTTCGAGCTACAGTGCCGAGGGCACTTTTGAGGAATCCTTGGTGTCATAAGCAGAAAGGATTAAATATAGGTTTTCCCGGCCAATTTAAACAAACATTCATTCAATTTAATACCCGGCTCATTCAATTTCGTTTGAAAATGAATGCTCCGTTGCATCAGCATTCAACAGTCAAAAGGAGTAATTCCATTTCAGCAGTTAGCATTCACTGGCCAAATAAGAGCATTCAAATTCATGAGGTCGCAAAGATCATTCAATTTCTTAAAAGCCAGCAGCAAGAGGCTGGTCAACCATTCAATTTTATCAATTGGCAAAATTTTTTCAAATGTTTACATTCAAATTCGTTTCTATGGTATGTGCTTTCTGATTCGTATTTTAATTTGACGTGGTCCGAACATTAGCATGCAGAAATAAAGAAGAAAACATAAAGACCAGTGCAAACTATCACACGGCTATAGCGAAAGACTTTGTTTTCATTTCAAACTTATCACCATAACTTTTCAAACAAGTTACTTAACAGTCTTCTAGATAAAGGGTAAAGGCTTTAACTTTAATCATGGGGTAACAAAGCAAAAGGAACAATTATTGCAATTAAGACAAAACACATGACGTAGGCCTACATGTCAATGAAATGCAAACCACACCGAAACGCATCTAACAAAGAAAAACTCAAGTGCCAGTAAAAGAGCTATTGCCAGCTTCCTCGAATAAACAAGCCATAACTCATGTTTAATTTGAACGCACATAATTTGAAATTCATTGCCCATAAACGAAAAAAACCCAAAAACTAGCAACAAATTCATGTGCGTTTCGATGAGTCTTAATTTGATTTCATCAATTGTAAATAGGTAGTAGAAATTCAACTGAAGATTGGTGAAAATGTAGTCTTGAATGCCAATAAATGAAATAGAATGACTAATAAGTGTACAGCAGGTATACCATACAAAACCTGACAGCTGTCTGGTTTTGTATGGTCAAAAGACTTGCCTGTACTGAACTATATAAGGTGATGAATGGTAAATCAACTTGACCTCTGTATGGCACTGTAAGGTTTTGTATGGTTGTACAGGCTGTGTCTACTGCACTGGCAGGTGCAAGGTTTTGTATGGTGAACCAACTCCATTGTGTATTGGGGAACATTGATGAATAGGCCTATACCATTTTAGAATTAGGGTGGTTTCTCTTTATACATTATAATAAAACTCACCATAGCCCCAAGTAGTCTGTTGATAAGCCACAATGAAGTATATTCACCACACAAAACCATTTGGCATACATTGTACACCACAGTGAAGCATGTTTACCATACAAAACCATGCGTATGGTTTTGCCATGTCAATAAGCTTGCTATAGCATTACACTGTATGGTTTTGCCATGTGTGTGTTAATGCTATGGTGAAATTTGGATATGGAAATTTTGTAAGGTTTTGTATGTTGAAATAGGAGGAGGGCTAAAACGAACCTGAATGAAAAGAACGAAATCATGTGTGCACAAACACGAAATTGAATGCAATAGTAGCTAAAAGGAAAATCCTAGTTTGATTGAATTAGGGAGAAATGCGTGAATTTGAATGCGTGTTAATGAAATTGAATTAATTTGTGATGAAATTGGCCAGGAGAAGCTATAACAATTAAAACAATTGCTCGATAAAAACAGACTGCCACGCAAAATATGTGCTGCATAACTGAATGTAACTAGTAAGGTTACCCTCGAGATTTTGCCGATCAATATTCTGTGCAACGCAGCTCTATAAAATTGGGCCCTGGTGGCGCCGAAACGCCCCCAAGCCGATAGTTTGGATGAATTCTGCCCAAACGCCCCCAAGCGGATAGTTTGGGTGAATTCTGCCCAGAGAGCCTTGGTCCAAACAGAGCGGATTATTATAGAAAAACCATAATTTTCTTCAAGATTTCCGTGGGTAGGAAACTGGAGCCATGCTAATTTGCTACGGGCCTATAGCACTGGGAATCGCAGGAAGGCTAGGTCAGGGTTTTTGTCGCTGTTCCTCGTGCAACCCCCAACTACACACGATCGAGGCATAATGATTATCTCAGGACCATAATCATGATCAAAATTAGACAACATAGACGGGAAAACGGAGGAGTTATGTCGACTAAAACTCTTCCAGCAGCATCAACTCTACGTACGTGCATGCATAGTGTTTGGCTAGTACTTAGTAGCATCAACCGACCCTACACGTGTACGTCACGGGGTCACGTACATACATTTACATACATAATGAGCTTTCGCGAAACAGGATAAATGGTTCAGAATAACAACAACCTTTTTTTTTAAATAAAAAAATCCCTCTCGTCTGCAAACTAATCTCCATCAGTTAAAGGGGCTGTGTCGTCGCGCCATCTCGCGTTAACGAATCAAATATTGGAGTGCGCCCCCTTGTGCTTCGTTTCGGTTATGTGCTATTTTTAACCTCCATCCGTTTGTTATGGCTGTTCTGAGAATTGGCTTTTGGAAACTACACCCCCTGGAACACGCACGCATGTACGTCCAGTGTCTGCGTACTGAAATACACATACGTGTACGTATACTTATAAACAAGTAGCACACATCGTGGCACTCAGTTCTCTAAGAGTATGATTATTAGAACAAACGTTCAAATTTCATCTGTTTATTTCATAAAATTTCATTCACATGTACACAAGTGCCATAGAATATTTGTCTGAAAGTTGCATAAAATTGGAGGTTGACGATATAGAAGTAGAACCTTACGCTGGAGAACCTATGACATGTACATGCCGAAACTCTTGCTATAGAGGACGACTCGGCACACGGGGTTGCTTGTCCATGTAAATATGCACAGCAAAACTGCAACGTGTCTTGTCGCTGTTGGACAGTTCGCGCTAATTTTGTACACAAAATCCCACAGGCGGGGTATCCGTAAAAGGGTCTATGTATTATGTGTACATTCATTTGGATGTATCTTGTTCGTATCTTGCTTGTAAACTTATGTCGATAAAAAGCTTCAGGCTTATTTTGACCCGTCACTTCAATAACAAAATTATCATGCTACTAAAAGAGGGGTAGTGGCTGCAGACAGTTCTTTAGCAGCGAAAAAAGAATTAAAATCTAGAACTTAGAAGTACATTTTTTTTTAACAGTTGATAGATGGAGCTGAAACAACTTCACTTGGTCGCTATTCCAATGGCACTTGTCAACAACTCGCTGTGTGAAACAATATTTCCGCACATCAAGTCTGCATGTAATGTATAGTCAACATGTACAGTACATACATTACATGTACAGTACATCCGATCCATGTACTCGGTATGTGAATTGTTCATGTCATAAAAAGTAATAAGCGAATAATTCGTGCAAAACAGGTGAAAATTAGGTTGTTTTAATATTTGTCGGGCGTGCATTTCTTTGTTTCTTCGGTAGTCATCTTTATCATAGTGATGTGGGGATCTGTGCGCCAGTGGCGTAAACACGGGAAAGGAGTTCAGGGGCCCGCCGATTTGTATTTCTTTTTTGTTTCGTAAATTAAAAAATTTGGA
This sequence comes from Hippasteria phrygiana, assembly GCA_037893225.1. Taxonomy (NCBI): domain Eukaryota; kingdom Metazoa; phylum Echinodermata; class Asteroidea; order Valvatida; family Goniasteridae; genus Hippasteria; species Hippasteria phrygiana. The sequence continues at coordinate 340,749 of JAZGUH010000400.1, read as the reverse complement.
AATTGTACACAAAGTGATGTTTCAAATTTCAAGGGGTGTTTGGGGCGGGGTATCCCCCGTTGAGAGAAAGTTCAAGATGCAGTACTTCGTTGACAAATTCAATAATCATCCCCACTTTTCGACACGGATTAATTACTCGCCACTGGTTAATTCTCATTTCATTGGCGTATATTATTTATTGGTAATAACTGTTATTATTGTGTCTATTTTTTGATAGTGTTTAAATAACTCTTATGATGTAACTTTCCATAAAGTCCTTCCGTCAAATGTAACACAAGGTCGTGGACTCAATATCGCCATCAGATAGCTGTTTTACTTTGATTTGCTCATCATTGCACGCACAGCCGATTTTAGTCGAAATTTATTTCGATACATAGGCCTACAACTTTATTTTTGTATCGGAAGGGGCTGGTGCAATATTTATTTTACAATTATAAATACAGATTTACTTATTTACTTATTTTCGTTTGGTTCTGTCATGGTCAATTTTGGCGAGGGGAGGGGGGGGGGTCATTCTGCTTGTGTTCTTGAGCAAGACACTTTGCTTCTCTCCGCCCAGAAGTTAACCTTTAAGGGCAGTGGTGGTTATGTGTTTGGATAGTACATGTGCGCTTAGCAGCCAAGACTGCATACTTCCCAACTGGAGCTGAGAAGGTTTCAGGAATGATTCATGGGCCTGATGAGCAGGGGTAATAATGTAGCGCCTTGAGCACGTGATTTGGTGGATATGTGCGCTTTATAAATCTAAAGAATTATTAATAATAGTTATTATTATTATAGCCTTTAAGAGAGCGTTGGTAGTAGATCCCATAGGCGCCCCGGGAGGACCGCCTATCACAGACGGCAGGATTATCCAAACAAGCAGTCTCCTTGACCGGAGCAAGATCGTCGCCTCTATCTGATCCTTGACGAATTCACACTGTTTGGTAACGCGTGAATCACCGCCGTATAGTATGTTGCTTTATTCTAAACCAATAGAGGTGGGCAGTCATCATAGGTAAAGTTAAGACCAAATAATTGCTGAGGGTAAACTTTTTGTTTGCTAAAAAATAAACTACCCTCCATTTATTCTCTTGCAGGAGAAATCAAAACAGCAGCGAACACTTTGGAAAGTGTGGTTCTTTTTTTGGGGGGGGGGGGGGGGGGGGGGGCAGCGCCGGTGCCGGCCGGCTGCTGCCCTTTTCTATGTTTTTTTCTTGTGCGGAACTAGGAAGGGGCCAATTTTCCCCAAATGGAAAAAGTGCGGGGGGGGGGGGGGAATTCCCCAGCCCCCACCCCCTGTTCGATCCACCGCCGTTAGGAGAAATCCATTAGGATAAATGGACATTTTCAGCCAGAGCACAAACAACTTTTAGGGTAATGTTCGGCCAAGTAAAAAGCAAACATTTCCGGGTGTTTAAATAGAAAAGGAAGGGAAAGAGGCTTTTTCTTTCTCTTTTTAAGATTGCCGCCATTGGTTTTCTTTAATTTCCGACAACTGTAGCTTATACAACTGTTCAAAGACACAAACATTGAAAGAGACATGTTGGACAAGAGAACTGAACATGTTCACAGTGGTTTAGGGGTTCGGACTCGCAAGTATTTTATTTTTCGATGGATCGGTTGACATTTAGGATATTTTTTACCTCTATTTCTTCTGGTATATAAAACATGTAAAAAATCCAGGCGGCCCCCAAAAAGGAAGCGGGCGGGGACGCTAAACCTGTTTATTATTATTATTATTATTATTATAGTTATAATTATAATTCTCCTCAATTGCCGGATAGGGCGACACATAATCCTGGAAAAGAGTGGGTTAGGGTGACCTGGTCGAATAGGGCGACACATAACTGTGGCCCTATTGTAAAAGTCGCCCTTTTGGAGTGTTTTTTAGTAAGGCGCGTGGCAAATGGGCGACTCTGCCCGAAATAACCATATTGGGGCGACCGAGTGTCGCCTATTTAGAGCACTTTCCCCACGCGCCTTACTAAAAAACACTCCAAAGGGGCGACATTTTTACAATAGGGCGACAGTTATGTGTCGCCCTATTCGACCAGGTCACCCTAACCCACTCTTTTCTAGGATTATGTGTCGCCCTATCCGGCAATTGAGGAAAATTATTATTATTTTTATTATTATAATGAAAAAAGTACCCTTAAAGAGACACTTTGTCATACTTTTTTTATACCTTAGGGAGACAAGTGGAATTAGGGAGACATTTCAGTTTCTCCCTAAGTACCCAGCCCCCTAAGGAGTGAGAATTTTACTGTCGCAAGTGAGTTATATCGATAGAGGATGGTCCAAAAAGGAAATATACCAACATTCGTGGGGGTAGGACAGGGGATATTTGGGTTAGGTTACATTAAAGTTGAAAAAAGATTGTGCACGCGTCTATGGCAAAGTCTCCCAAATGACCCATCCTCGGTAAACTAAACTCTGGATTATGTATTGCACGGCCCCTTTAAATGCTCATTTTAATAAGTGCTCAGCAGTAGCTTCCTGCTGTGGACCGTGGGTAAAAGATTAAATAAACAGGACATCGGCATTGCGTTGACGTTATACAGCTCAGCCAGTCTGACAAAACAAGGAAACTGATCCGACATTTTGTGAAGCCCAAATATCAAGTTCCGACAATCAGTTGGAGGGCATTATTGTGGTGGCCATTGGATCACCTCTAGATTTGCGTGATTAAAAACCCCCCAAAATGGCGATTTCGAGGTAATCTTGTAACTTTCTAAAAATTAATACACATATGTATGTAAAAAAAAAAACCAGAAAACAAACAGTACAAAAGCATTAAATGTACCGTTGTGTTGTCGGGCATAGCATGGAGGAAGAGACATACGTGTGAAAGTTACACAGCCTACGTATACATAGGGTGAAGATATAAAAAGCAGTAGTATTATTGTATCTTCAGCCCTTCCCCCCCCCCCCCCCCCCCCCCTCCGCTTTTCAATTGAATTTCTTTGGACGACCGGGATTTGGGTCATCCACATCCCCCCCCCCCCCCACTCACACAAGCGTGTAAATACCGGCAATCGCGGACCTCCTAATGTCCCTCTTTTGTTTGTACTTCAACTTTTTCAGAAGGCCTCCCATATATGTTTTGTACACGATTTTCAATCGTGGACTTTCAGTCAATCGTGCACCCCTTTGTCTATGCCCTAACCCTTTTGTCCCTAGTACACGATTGCTGGTATTTACATACGCCACTGGTATACACATTTGGCTGGGGGAGGGGCCAGAGGTGGGGGGGGGGGGGGGGCAGATGTGATCGGATGAGTGATCCACACGTTTTATGTCAAAGGCTATTCACCCCCAGCATTGTCCCCCATCCAATGGCGATCGAGCTGCTCTCTCGTCCTGTTATTGGATGATTTGCATATCCACAAATCTTGGATATTATATTTGCATAGTGTTGTCGAATACTGTAAGCTTCCGTGACAGCGATACAGGGTACCAAACTGTAGCGTACAAAATCAATGCATACTCCCCCCCCCCCCCCCCCCCCACCCGCTTTTCGAGATTTCAACGGTCGACATGTTTCGGGAATTTCATCATCATCCCCCACTTGTAGACTCGAATCTCCACCCCTGAAACAAACTCATTTCGTCCGAAATGTTGCCTTTCCCGGGTCTGTGTTGACAAAGCTCTCTGAACTGGTGCAATTTGACAGACCAATGTATACCGTATTGGTTTATGCACAATGTAAATATGCAGAAATTTAACCAGGAAGACTTGATGCCGAGGGTTTAATTTTAATACTGCACAATGCCGGGTTTTGACAGTGAGCCAAGCAAAATATCAACAGGTCTCGGGTACAGCCATGTCAAATCTTTTACACATCAGGCTGATGACCCCTACACTCAACAATATCTTCCTTTATGCCTTTCAGAACGCGAGGTAATTCCCCTTTTCGGGCCACACGGAATATTTGTGTACGCTCAGTTTGTTATGTATAAATTATAATGCCTACATGAAAAGAAGAGGCGAAAGTTATGCAGGCCTATTATAATAATTTTGTGTAGAAATATGGCCGAGACAAGGGACCCCTTTGCAGTGCCTTTATAGTGGTGCCTATATAGTCTAAAGCACTTCCTGCATGCTTTCTTCAACCAGGCCTGATTGTTGCAGTGCATAGAGAACAAAATTTGATTATGGTGACTATTAAAACAATTTTACGGTGTGTTTGCATTACACTTCAACATTGGTGTGTTTGATCAACATTGCAAAATCTAAGTAGACATCGCAGGTTTGGGTTGTTATATAGCCTAAAGTCTGATATTCGACAGCACAACCTATATAGTCTTGCTGGCCTTCATAAAGAACCGGAATCATCATGTCTGGGGATGATTTGAATTCAACCACGGCTCTTGCCTTTGAAGATGGAAATGCTACCGGGGTTGGCCCTACCAATGAACCACCGGATGATGGACTGCACTCGTACGGTGTGTTGGTGCTTGCCGCCTGCGTGTGGATCGTGGTGGCGGTGCTGGGTATCACGGGCAATACCATGGTGATTCTGTCGGCCGTTTTCAGCAAGCACGTCAGGACAATGACCAACGTTCTGGTGATCAACCTCAGCGTGGCCGATCTCTGGACCAGCTTGTCCCTACCGTGGTCCAGCGTGGCACTTCTGAGCGACGGCCACTGGCCCTTGGCCACCGAGGTGCCCTGCCAGGTGGCGGCGTTCATGTGGCATACCGGCCTGGGTGCCAGTCTCTACAACCTAGCTCTGATCGCGCTCAACCGTCTGATCCGGATCACCCGCCCGCAGTCTACCTACAACTGGATCTTCACTCCGCGCAAGATGGCCTGTATTGTGGCACTGTCTTGGCTCATCCCCGTCTTTGTCATCGTTTTCCCCCTCGCCATCGGTGTAGGTGGCTTAGGCCATGATCTCAAACACGACACGTGCACGGATGACGACGTTCATCCCAGAGCAAGTGAGTACAACCTCGCCCAGACCATCGGGTTCTACCCCATCCCGATGGCAACAGTCATCATAAGCTACCTGGTCATCTACATCCACATAAGAAAGCACTTCGGGAAAGAACTGCCCAGACGCAGGAACACAACGAACGTCAGCACAGACGCAATAGAGCCCAGTGCTACCAGCATGACTTCCATTTCATCGGTTTCTGCAGATGTCACCCTGGAAAGCGAAGGCAAGAAAAGGAAACGCAAAGTCAGCCGCCAGCAGCTCCAGATCACCAAGAACCTCTTCTGGGTCTTCTGCGCGTTCACGTTCTGCATCTCTCCCTACTTTATCTCGCTCTTCTTTTCGACCAGCGAGAAGTTTGCCCTGTACGGCGCTACCATCCTGATCTGCAACAGCTGCATCAATCCCATCATCTACGGCGCCAAACATCCTCAGTTCAAGAAGGTTCTCCGGCCGATGCTCATTTGTAGATGGGAGAAGATACCTCAGCCATCCAGAGTGCTGCAGGCGATCCTGGCAAAACGGCAGAAGGAGAACAAAGTGTAAAACTATGCTTGGGATATTAATGGAATAGACCTAAGACTTAGTGAAGTTCACTGTGTTTATACCGTGTTGCATATCAGGGGACAGAACAGCGGGCTGTGGTATCACGGCGTGCATTTCAGTACAAACAAGTTGGGTTCTGGTCAGTCTCTGCTTGTTTTGCGACAAACACCGCGGCTGCGTTTTCCTCTATAGGCCTCTAATGTGAAGTAACAAAATAATAATCCCCAATGCATGTATACAAAGCCAATTTCTTTAGAGAAGCCATTTTACGACGTGGTAATCTTTCTTATGTCCTCATTTGGCAAACGTGGTAAGCACAGTGTGACGTCACTTGTACATAGGTCTATTTGGAACTCTGGAGGTGATATTTGATATTGTTGAGAACCTAACGTCGAGAATGATACTTGGAATTGATAAGCTCTATGCTTCTTATAGTTATTATCCACTAGTATTTCATCAAAATGTATGCGGACAAAATAATTTTCGGTATGTACAAACCACACGTTGCTGTATATTAGGCGCTGGTATACGCTTCCTTTCTAAGTTGCCGTTTTGTGTCACTCAGTTCCTTTGTCTGTACGTCCGTGCTCCTGTTGTTTCCCCATGTTTAATGGTCAATTTTAAATGATGTAACTTAATTAGTTGACTGCGTATTATTCAAAATGTGTAAGTTTGTTGTTTGTACCAACATTATTTCTGCAAGTTGTCTTAGGAGCCTAGGACTGGAGCAAAAATGTTCCAACACTCCACACCCAACCGACACATACGCTGGTTTATGGAGCGTATACCCAGCACTTCCCATTGTCTTTGTAATCGCCTCTGAAACTTTTTTTTGGAATTCCTCTCTTTTGATTTGTGCACGATTTCCACCTGAGGGCAACTTGCCAAAAGCGAGGACATATTGTCCTCTCATGTAATTCTTTTGTTCCCTGTCCTCGATACACACCACGAACATGCATACAAGTGTGTGTAAATACCGGCAATCGCGGACCTCCTATTGTCCCTCTTTTGTTTGTACTACTCACTTTTTCGGAAGGCCTCCCATACGTTTTGTACACGATTTTCAATCGTGGACGTTCGGTCAATCGTGGACCCTTTGTCTATGTCCTAACCCTTTTTTCCTAGTCCACGATTGCCGGTATTTACACACTCACCCACATTCACTCTTTTCGGCTGTCGTCTGCTCGTTTGCTTGCAGTTTCAGACTTGAAACAGTGCATTGGTTTCGTGAAAAGTTTATTCGGGATCAAACATTTCCTTTCGTCATGAACCTTCCCCTTGTCTATTTGCCCGTCTGTTTGCCTGATTTTGTGTCGTTAATTTTGTAAAAGTTGTATTCCGCTGGGTTAAGGTGCAACCAGAAAGAGACTATTTTTGACACTGACTGGAGCCGATCCTCACTGTAGGGGCGGGCCCCGGGACAAGGATTGAAAAACAAACTTGTGTTGCCCTTAACTTGGAAAAATCGGGAGGGAGGGTCGGTCGGTCGATTTTGTTTTACCGTCCTTGAAAACAATACTACATGTCGTGTAACTCGGAAGTCGGGAGGCAAAAAGTAAGCTTTTTTAAAGCCCCTATCACACTGAACCCCGACCCAACTACGTTCATTCCCGACAAGCCGATTTTAAATTCACCTAAATCGGGACATTATCGGTGAACAAATCCAAAAGCAATCGGGATAACATTGGAATATGCAGTTGTTTCCCGTTCTTGTCAAGATCCTTCCCGACTGCACCGCGATCTTTCCCCGACCATACCGTTTCCCCAACGTTTGTGCCACGTTTTTCTAAGTTTATGCCTAGATACTACTAAGATTTAATCCGATTGTACACCGATCTACCCGATCGTGCCACGTTCTTGTCCCGATCAAGCCAAGTCTAATCCAATTGTGCCAAGATTGGGCCACGTTCCAGCCACGAACCAGCCGTTCTCTAAGACGTCCGTGCCAGGACTTATAAATACTGCCGATTCGGTCTATTTGTCATTCTTGTTTTGATGTCCACTCTGCAAATGATGAAACTAGCCAGAAACTTGCATTTTTATACCATTGGTATGTGAATCGGGTGACGTCGTGTGTAGGACGTAGTGGAAACGTAGCGAGAACGTCTAAAACGTAGTGGGAACGTAGCTCTTACGTCGTTAAATCTGGTTGAACGTGGCAAGAACGGCTAAATCGTGGTATGATCGGGATGAATTTTGGTGGAAACTTGGTGTGAACGTGGCACAAACGTACAGAGAACGTAGTGAAATCGGGAGGGTCTTGGCAAGGTCGGGTCGAAAACGGCGTTAAATCGGGGAAAGCAAGCCCCGAGATGTTTCCCCGTTCTCATCCGTTATGGCCCCGATCTACAAGATTGTACCACGATTGAACCCAGACCTTGCCCCGACCAACCCGATTTGACTACGTTCTCACTACGTTTGTGCCACGAATTTTTCAAATCGGGGAAGTTTCCCAACAATTAAGCGCAACCCTTAATGGTCGGGAAACGACTCCCCGATTGCCCCGATCTTCCAGATCATACTACGACCATTCCCGTTTCTAAAACGATCCCACTACGTTCTACCCGATTTTACCACGATTTGTACAACGATTTTCATTTTTTTTTTGATCGGGAAGGTCGTAACGAGGTCGGATGCCCAGTGTGATAGTGGTTTAAAGTAAGATGGCGAAATGCACGATTGTGCTATCGTAGCTGTATTTAAAGACAATGATTTTAATAAAACTTGGTGATTTTGTGCGGAAAAAGGTGAGATTTTGAACTTTCTTTAAAAATTAACCCAACTCCCCCCCCAAAAAAAAAAAAACGCGACCAGCATTGTGTGACTTTTAGGGTGGGTCGCGGAAGATGGAATGTTTGCGTCGGGGATGATGTAGATTAGAACAGAGATGTTTTCTCTTTTGCCCTGTCCCAACGTAATATATGAAGCACTGTATACTCAGTACTTTTCGAGAGCCTGTGTGCGAACAAATTACAGGCTTACTCGGGCGGGATTCGAACCCACGACTTCCTGCTTAATAGTGCAGACGTCTTAACTACTCGACTACCGAGTTTGCCGGGTTCGGCTGGCCGATTCGAATCCAATGCAGCAGCAGGTACCGCGTAATCAGTCAAAAGATGGAATGGAATAGATGGAATGGAAAATACCGCCCTCTTGCTAGACTCATGGAATGATGGTTTAAGAATAGAAAATACCACCCCCTTTCTACATCCAATGAAAACAAACATGTAGATGATTTATTGGCTGTTTCGTAGTTTTACGAAACAGCCCTTGTTTTCGTTAAGATTTTTTTTTTTTTCTTTTTTTTTTTTTTTTTTGGCTGTTTCGTAGTTTTACGAAACAGCCCTTGTTTTCGTTAAGATTTTTTTTTTGGCTGTTTCGTAGTTTTACGAAACAGCCCTTGTTTTCGTTAAGATTTTTTTTTTTTTCTTTTTTTTTTTTTTTGGCTTTTCCGAAATTTTTCGGAAAAGCCATTGTTTTTGTTCTGATTGTTTTTTTGGCTTTTCCGACACTTCCAGTCGGAAAAGGCCTTGTTTTTGTTCTGATTTTTTTTTTTCTTCTTCTTTTAGTTCCGACCAAAATCCCATAGACTTTGTACACGAATTTTCTCGGCGGCACTTTAGGTCTTAAAAAACCTCAGATCTTAACCAAACTTACCTCAAACATAGACCCTAAGCTGACATATTGCGTCGAAGAGTGACGTCATGATGACGTCATCAAGTGATTTTTTATGAATTTTTGAATTTTTAAAATCGTAACATTCTTTTAAATATATCTAGCGAACAAAACAAGATATTTTCAAAATTCTTTTTCTTATAGCTTTGGTATGTCTCAAAGATATGCCCTAAATTGCGAAAATTGTGTGACGTCATGATGACGTCATAAAAAATGTGTTTTTTTGTTAACGCATGTAAGGGTCAATCCGATTACAAAAATGTATATATTGAATTTTCCTGTACCCAATTCCAAAATTTCATGATCGTGGCTCACTCAAGTAAGAAATGACAGCCATTTCAAAATTTAGACCAAATTCAATATAACACAAAGGAATTCTGGGACGGAATGATAACCATGGCTATTATGAGCTTGCTGTTTATAAAAGGGGTTGATTTCTAGTCTTTTTTCAAGTCGCTGAATTTTTGAAGTTTTAAAATCGTAACATTCTTTTCAATATATCTAGCGAACAAAACAAGATATTTTCAAAATTATTTTTGTTACAGCTTTGGTATGTCTCAAAGATATGCCCTAAATGGCGAAAATTGTGTGACGTCATGATGACGTCATCAACAATATTTTTTTTTTTAAACGCATGTAAGGGTCAATCTGATTACAAAAATGTATACATTGTATTTTTCTGTACGCAATTCCAAAATTTCATGATCGTGGCTCACTCAAGTAAGAAATAACAGCCATTTCAAAATTTAGACCAAATTCAATATAACACAAAGGAATTCTGGGACGGGCTGATAACCATGGCTATTATGAGCTTGCTGTTTATAAAAGGGGTTGATTTCTAGTCTTTTTTCAAGTCGCTGAATTTTTGAAGTATTAAAATCGTAACATTCTTTTAAATATATCTAGCGAACAAAACAAGATATTTTCAAAATTCTTTTAGTTATAGCTTTGGTATGTCTCAAAGATATGCCCTAAAAGGCGAAAATTGTGTGACGTCATGATGACGTCATCAAAAATATGTTTTTTTTTTAACGCATGTAAGGGTCAATCCGATTGCAAAAATGTATACATTGTATTTTTCTGTACCCAATTCCAAAATTTCATGATCGTGGCTCACTCAAGTAAGAAATGACAGCCATTTCAAAATTTAGACCAAATTCAATATAACACAAAGGAATTCTGGGACGGGCTGATAACCATGGCTATTATGAGCTTGCTGTTTATAAAAGGGGTTGATTTCTTGTCTTTTTTCAAGTCGCTGAATTTTTGAAGTTTTAAAATCGTAACATTCTTTTCAATATATCTAGCGAACAAAACAAGATATTTTCAAAATTATTTTTGTTACAGCTTTGGTATGTCTCAAAGATATGCCCTAAATGGCGAAAATTGTGTGACGTCATGATGACGTCATCAACAATATTTTTTTTTTTAAACGCATGTAAGGGTCAATCTGATTACAAAAATGTATACATTTAATTTTCCTGTACCTAATTCCAAAATTTCGTGATCGTGGCTCACTCAAGTAAGAAATAGGAGCCATTTCAAAATGTAGACCAAATTCAATATAACACAAAGGAATTCTGGGAAGGGCTGATAACCATGGCTTAAATGTGCATGCTGTTTATAAAAGGGGTTGATTTGTAGTCTTTTTTCAAGTCGCTGAATTCTTGAAGTTTTATAATCGTAACATTCTTTTCACTATATCTAGCGAACAAAACAAGATATTTTCAAAATTCTTTTTGTTATAGCTTTGGTATGTCTCAAAGATATGCCCTAAAAAGCGAAAATTGTGTGACGTCATGATGACGTCATAAAAAAATTCTTTTTTCAAGTCGATAGAATATTGCCCATAGCATTTGTAAACGTTTACTTTCTTACCGGCCACATTGGCTACTTTTAAACTTGGCAGACACTTACCCCAACTGCTCACAATGTGTGCCGAACTTTTACGTCCTGATGACGTCATCACATGTCACGTGACGTCATCTTAAAGGGGCATTTTTCGAAGCCATATATCTACAAAAGTACAAGTCCGATTCAGTTGGAACGTAAGGTATGCCACCTGGTGTTATAGATGAAAATTGACATGACGTTATGATCAAGTCATAACATGTCACGTGGTGTCATCTTAAAGGGGCACTCGCTAGATTATTGCCTATAGCATTTGTACACGTTTTCTTTCTTACCGGCACTTTGGGTACTTTTAAACTTGGCAGACACTAAGACTAACTGCTCACAATGTGTGCCGAACTTTTACCTCTTGATGACGTCATGACATGCCACGTGACGTCATCTTAAAGGGGCAGTTTTTGAAGCTATATATCTACAAAAGTACAAATTCGATTAAGTTGAAAAGTAATATCTAGGTAGCCCAGTAGGTTTATAGCTGAAAATTGACATGACATTATCATAATTGATGTCATCACATGTCACGTGACGTCATCTTAAAGGGGCAGTTTTTGAAGCCATATGTCTACAAAAGCACAAGTCCGATTAAGTTCAAAAGTAATATCTAGGTAGCCCAGTAGGTTTATAGATAAAAATTGAATTGACGTTATGATGACGTCATCACATGTCAAGTGACGTCATCTTAAAGGGGCAGTTTTTGAAGCCATATATATACAAAATTACAAGTTCGATTAAGTTGAAAAGTAATATCTAGGTAGCCCAGTAGGTTTATAGCTGAAAATTGACATGACATTATCATGATGTCATCACATGTCACGTGACGTCATCTTAAAGGGGCAGTTTTTGAAGCCATATCTACAAAAGTACAAGCTCGATTAAGTTGAAATGTAATATCTAAGTAGGCCAGCAGGTTTATAGATGAAAATTGACATGACGTCATGATGACGTCATCATACGATTTTATAGTAATTTTTAAGTTTTTGAACTTCAAAGTTTCTTAAAGCCATATCTCACCAACAGAACATGCTAAATTCAAAATTCTTTTTGTAATAGCTTTGTTAGCTCCTATATTCCTTTACATAAATGTGAAAATTGTGTGACGTCATCATTACGTCATCAAAAATAGGCTTTTTGAAACACATATAAGGGTTGGTCCGAGCGTCATAAAAATTGGTGGGTAAGTAGATAGTGATACTAGCATGTAAAATCCGAGGTGACGTCATGATGACGTCATCGGCTGATTTTCTGTTAATTTTTTAGTCATGATGACCATCAAATTATTTGTATATTTTTTTTAAGGTTTTGAAATTTTAAGCCATATCTCATTAACAGAATATAATAAATTCGAAATTCCTTTTTGTAATCAATTCATTAGGTCAGAGTTATGTATGTTAAAATGTGTAACATCATCCTGACGTCATCAAAATGCCCTTTTAAAAAACACATGAGAGTAAGTGGATCGTTATGAAAATTTGTAAAATCTGAAGTGACGTGATTGGCTGATTTTGTAGGAATTTTTCATGTTTTTCAATTTTTTTAAACTGTCATTGATCAGATTGACTGCAATCTTGACACAAGCCAAGACCACGTTCCGAATATGTGACGTCATGACGACGCTATCCTACGATTTTATGTTGATTGTTAGGTTTTTAAATTTTTTTATGTAATTTCTAACCGGGACTTGCGCCACATAACAGCCTAAGGTCTTAAACAAGTTTGTCATATATATCCTATAATGGAAATTACATGACCAAGAAAGAAGTCAGGATGGCGTCACGCTTAAAGGTCAAGTTTGAAGTAGCAAAAGACATAGAAGTGATGGAGCTTTGTGCTTAATATAACAGAAAAACGGAAAAGCCCTGCGTCTGTTTGCAAGAGACGCAAGATGTCTAGTTTTTTCTTCTTCTCCTTCTTGTTCTTCTATCAAAAATGCCATAGACAAAGCACACGTTTTATTCTCACCGCCACTTTTGCCATTAAACAGACTTCAATCTTAATGAAAGTTTGCATAGACTAAGACCCTATACCGAACTCGTGCATATTACTCTGACGTCATGATGACGTCATCACGTGGCACGTGACGTCATCTCAAAAGTGCATTTTTGAAGGGCCTATATCTAGAGAACCCTAAGTCCGATTGAGCTCAAACTTGGTTTGTTGGTGGACCGGCTTGTGTTATAGATAAAAATCGACGTGACGTCATGATGACGTCATCATACGATTTTGCAGTAATTTTTAAAGTTTTGAACCCTTAAGCCATATCTCATCAACTGAACATGCTAATTTCGAAATTCTTTTTGTAATAGGTTTGTTAGATCATAGATACTTACATATAATTGTGAAAAATGTATGACGTCATCATGACGTCATCAAAAATGTGCTTTTTTGAAACACATATAAGGGTAGGTCCGATCGTCACAAAACTTGGTGGGTAGGCAGATATTGTCACTAGCATGCAAAATCCGAAGTGACGTCATGATGACGTCATTGGCTGATTTTCTATGATTTTTTAAATGTTTCAAATTTCATTATACACTCAAAAACTTACACTGTCATTGATCGGATTGACTACAAACTCGATCCAGGCCAAGACGACGTTGCAAATGTTTGCTTCGACGAGTACAGTTGTGATGACGTCATCGTGGGTCACGTGACGTCATCTTAAAGGTGCACACTTTCAGGTCCTATATCTAGAGAACCGTAAGTCCGATTGGGTGCAGTCTTAATGCTGATGTGCCAGGATTTGTTACAGATAAAAAATTGATGTGACGTCATGATGACGTCATCATGACGTCATCTAGAGGTAATTAAATTCAAGTCAAAATTTGGTATATTTAGCAATCTCTTATGACAAAAACCTTCAGAAGTTTTATACACTGTATTTTTGTGTACCTAATTCCAAGTTCCTATGATCATAGCTCTCTTCAGCGTCAAAATATACCCATTTCAATATTTAGCCCCAAAACAATATGATAACAAAGGAATTCTGGGAAGGCAGTGTAACCATGGGTGTCACGTTGCACGTTCTTAATTTATCCTACAATCCAACGTAAACTTGTGTGTGGAGTTGCGCTGTACGAGCGAAATCATATAGCAGTGCATGTTTGGCGTAAACCTGTGTGTTGTTGCGGTGCTTTTTGGAACTGTGCTTTGTATACGGAGCTTTGAGCGCCAAGGGATACCATTTCCTTGCACTATGATTATACAATGGCGTACGGACTGCATGGATTTTCCTCGATGTGCCTCTCGGAATTGAACGGTAAATTTCACTTTTTATCCGGATGGTAGGTGAACCTTAGTACCTCTATCTTAATCATGGAACTCCACTTGTTCCTCAAGTGGCGTATCTAGTATTTTGGTGGTCGTTTTAATGGTGAAATCCGATGTTTTGTTGGGTCTTCGGACGTACTTAATTAATGAATAGGAAAACGCCGCACACGTACTTGGACACTACTATTGCTAGATCATGTATACAAACCAATGCTGAGGGCAGCAGGCCTGGCAACCTGTTTCAAAACCGCGGTTCAAAAACCTCCTCAACTCCAACACTTCGTACACTTTTTCTACACAGGGCTTTTGGTGCAAGTGTCCAAATTTGCGCTCGAGTGACCATAACGTGCTTTAAGATTGCGGAAATACTGTACACATTTGTTAATATTACACGTGAATGTTGTTATCATCACTTCCTTTGCTGTGAACGCGAGATAAAGAACATTTTAGCACGGAGTTTCAGCGAAGTCACGCATAGAAAACCACATTCAGCTCAGGTAAGCATGTAGAAAAAATAATATTTCAGTTATAAGACCACAATCTCAAAAAGGTTTTCTCACTGTGCATATAACGTCGCATCATTTGAACTCACACGTTGTCAGCATATTTTATTTCTTTGTGCGTGTACAATACACATTGTACGTAAAGAGTTTGATGTTTGAAATAGAAACTTGGAAATAATTTACCACAATACCCCCATTAAAATCAGTCAGGAATAGCAAAATCTTGGAAAATAACAACAACCCCCCCCCCCCCCCTCGATAAAGGTGTCTAAACATACAACCTGTTATTTCAAGATTCATGTCAGCAAAATTTGTGAAAACTAATGAGGCAGAAATAAACAATGCCAAGAGCAACTAATTTCACAGAAAACAAAAGCCTTCTTCCCTTGTATTGCACAAACAATTCCCAATTAGTCTCAAAATTAAAGGTTGTGCCAAGTTTTTACACAAATGGAGAAATACTTAAGAGAGGGCGCTAGACTGACCTAACGGTATTAAACTGCACGAGTGCAGTTCGGGACCGTTAGGTTAGTCGAGCGCCCTCTTTTGAGTATTTTTGAGGCTGTTGAGGACAGCACATGGAATGAGACGTGATGCGATAATAAGAAAATTAATTTACTGATCGGGTAGCAAGCCGTACATTATATATATATTGCTGATCTTCATCTCGGGCTCCGCAAGTGTCGATAATAGCCTCATCATATTGTGGAATTAAACATTATTGAGAATTTCATTCAATCATTTGTATTTTGTTGCTATGTTGGACTACATGTTCCCCTTGCCAAACAAATCTAACAAAAGTTGATGTATTTTTCTGTTGAAACAAATATGTAACATTGTTGTTCTTCTCTCAAATGGTGTCTAAAGCCCTGATGATAAATATTGTGATAAATGTCAGACTTTCATAAAAGTAAAGATGATGGTCATAACCAATAACGAAATTGAATCAATTCAGTAAGCAAAATAAAATATTTACCCAACATCATTCACTCAGTTAAGATATTTGGAGAAGGGAAGCATACCTTTGTGTCTATTTGTGCCTATTGTGAAACTTGCGGTCTGAATCAATTCCTTTTGCAATAGCTTTAGTATGGCGTATTATGTGCACAAAGTCGGCAAAATATGTGACGTCCCGATGACCTCATCAAAAAAGTGCATTTTGAAGGTCCTATATATACACACCGTACGTGTGATTGTGTTCAATTGTGACATGCAGATGAGCCGGCATGTATTTTAGATAAAAACGTATGTGACGTCATGTTGACATAACGACATGAAAATTGGTGGGTAGGTAGATATTGTCACTAGCATACATAATCCAAAGTGACGTCATGATGACGTCATCAACTGATTTTTCAAATGTTTTTAAATATATTTCTACTCCCAAAATTTGACAGTCATTGATCAGACTGCAATCTGGACACATGACAAGACCACATTCCGAATGTTTGCTTTCACAAGTGCCCTAGTGATGACGTCATCACGTGTCACATGACATAATCTTAAATGTGCATTTTTGAATGGCCTATATTTAGAGAACCGTAGGTCTGATTAGATCAAACGTGGTAGGCTGGTAGGTGAACATGTTATAGATGAAAATTGATGTGACGTCATGATGACGTCATCATATGATTTTATAGTATTGTTTAAGTTTTTGGACCTTAAAGCCATATATCATCAACAGAACATGCTAATTTAGAAATTCTTTTTGTAATAGGTTTGTTAGATCATACATAATTGTATATAAATGTGAAAAATGTGTGTTGTCATGAGGACGTCATCACAAAATGTGCTTTTTTTGAAACACGTATAAGGGTACATCCGATCGTCACGAAAATTGGTGGGTATACAGATATTGTCACAAGAATGCAAACTCCGAAGTGACGTCATTATGTGTCACGTGACGTCACCTTAAAGGTGCGTTTTTAAAAGGGGCCATATCTAGACAGTTGTTGGACCGATTAGGGTGAAACCTGGTATGTTGAAAGGCCGGTAATTGAATATGATGTTAACATGGTTACGTTTTTGAATCTGTAAGCCATATCCCGTCAACAGAACAAACTACTTTCGAAATTCTTTTTGAAATAAGTTTGTTAGGTCATAAATAATATGTAAAAAATAGAGGCGATTGATGTGGAACATCATAATGACGTTATTAAAGGCGTAATTTATAGACACATATAAATTGGTAGATCCGTCGGATTGTCACGAAACTTGGTGGGTAGTCGAATTTCTCATTAGTAGGCAATATTCTAAGTGACATTATAGTATAGGCCTACGAAACTCAATACTGTTTTTATTCTGTAAAACAACGTACTTTAGTATTATAGAAAAACTGCATCTCACGCAGCAAAACAATCTTTCACCAAACAAAAAACAAAAACGGAAAAGCCATGTGTTCTGTTAAAACAGACACACTATATCTAGTTTTTTTTTTTTTTGCTTCTTTTTCAGACTTTTTGCCCATAGCATTTGTACACGTTTTCTTTCTACCAGGCACTTTTGCTACTTTGATGCAGCCGATTGCCTTTAAACTTAACAGACACTTAGACCAACTGCTCAGAATGCGTGCCGAACTTTTACGTCATGATGACGTCATCACGTGATTTTTTATGAATTTTTGAAATTTGAAAATCGTAACATTCATTAAATTATATCTAGCGAACAAAACAAGATATTTTCAAAATTCTTTTTCTTATAGCTTTGGTATGTCTCAAAGATATGCCCTAAATTGCGAAAATTGTGTGACGTCATGATGACGTCATCAAAAATATGTTTTTTTTTTAACGCATGTAAGGGTCAATCCGATTACAAAAATGTATACATTGTATTTTTCTGTACCCAATTCCAAAATTTCATGATCGTGGCTCACTCAAGTAAGAAATGACAGCCATTTCAAAATTTAGACCAAATTCAATATAACACAAAGGAATTCTGGGACGGGCTGATAACCATGGCTATTATGAGCTTGCTGTTTATAAAAGGGGTTGATTTCTAGTCTTTTTTCAAGTCGCTGAATTTTTGAAGTTTTAAAATCGTAACATTCTTTTCAATATATCTAGCAAACAAAACAAGATATTTTCAAAATTATTTTTGTTACAGCTTTGGTATGTCTCAAAGATATGCCCTAAATGGCGAAAATTGTGTGACGTCATGATGACGTCATCAACAATATTTTTTTTTTTAAACGCATGTAAGGGTCAATCTGATTACAAAAATGTATACATTGAATTTTCCTGTACCTAATTCCAAAATTTCGTGATCGTGGCTCACTCAAGTAAGAAATAGGAGCCATTTCAAAATGTAGACCAAATTCAATATAACACAAAGGAATTCTGGGAAGGGCTGATAACCATGGCTTAAATGTGCATGCTGTTTATAAAAAGGGTTGATTTGTAGTCTTTTTTCAAGTCGCTGAATTCTTGAAGTTTTATAATCGTAACATTCTTTTCACTATATCTAGCGAACAAAACAAGATATTTTCAAAATTCTTTTTGTTATAGCTTTGGTATGTCTCAAAGATATGCCCTAAAAAGCGAAAATTGTGTGACGTCATGATGACGTCATAAATAAATTCTTTTTTCAAGTCGATAGAATATTGCCCATAGCATTTGTAAACGTTTACTTTCTTACCGGCCACATTGGCTACTTTTAAACTTGGCAGACACTTACCCCAACTGCTCACAATGTGTGCCGAACTTTTACGTCCTGATGACGTCATCACATGTCACGTGACGTCATCTTAAAGGGGCATTTTTCGAAGCCATATATCTACAAAAGTACAAGTCCGATTCAGTTGGAACGTAAGGTATGCCACCTGGTGTTATAGATGAAAATTGACATGACGTTATGATCAAGTCATAACATGTCACGTGGTGTCATCTTAAAGGGGCACTCGCTAGATTATTGCCTATAGCATTTGTACACGTTTTCTTTCTTACCGGCACTTTGGGTACTTTTAAACTTGGCAGACACTTAGACTAACTGCTCACAATGTGTGCCGAACTTTTACCTCTTGATGACGTCATGACATGCCACGTGACGTCATCTTAAAGGGGCAGTTTTTGAAGCCATATATCTACAAAAGTACAAATTCGATTAAGTTGAAAAGTAATATCTAGGTAGCCCAGTAGGTTTATAGCTGAAAATTGACATGACATTATCATAATTGATGTCATCACATGTCACGTGACGTCATCTTAAAGGGGCAGTTTTTGAAGCCATATGTCTACAAAAGCACAAGTCCGATTAAGTTCAAAAGTAATATCTAGGTAGCCCAGTAGGTTTATAGATAAAAATTGAATTGACGTTATGATGACGTCATCACATGTCACGTGACGTCATCTTAAAGGGGCACTTTTTGAAGCCATATATAAACAAAATTACAAGTTCGATTAAGTTGAAAAGTAATATCTAGGTAGCCCAGTAGGTTTATAGCTGAAAATTGACATGACGTTATGATGACTTCATCACATGTCACCTGACGTCATCTTAAAGGGGCAGTTTTTGAAGCCATATATAAACAAAAGTACAAGTCCGATTAAGTTCAAAAGTAATATCTAGGTAGCCCAGTAGGTATTTTAAATTAAAAAAATTATGATGTCATGATTACGTCATCACTTGTTTCGTGTCATTATCTTAAAGGGGCATTTTTCGAAGCCATAAATCTACAAAAGTACAAGTCCGATTTATTTGAAATGTAATATATAGTCGGGTAGGCAAGCAGGTTCATAGATAAAAATTGACGTGACGTTATGATGACGTCATCACATGTCACGTGACGTTATCTTAAAGGGGCAGTTTTTAAAGCCATACATTGTATATCTACAAAAGTACAAGTTTGATTATTTTAAATGTAATATCTAGGTAGGTCATTTTTTTTTTTTTTCTTTTTCAGACTTTTTGCCCATAGCGTTTGTACACGATTTCTTTCTGCCAGGCACTTTGGCTACTTTTATGCAGCCGATTGCCTTTAAACTTAACAGACACTCAGACCAACTGCTCAGAATGCATGCCGAACTTTTACGTCATGATGACGTCATCACGTGATTTTTTATGAATTTTTGAATTTTGAAAATCGTAACATTCATTAAATTATATCTAGCGAACAAAACAAGATATTTTCAAAATTATTTTTGTTATAGCTTTGGTATGTCTCAAAGATATGCCTTAAAAAGCGAAAATTGTGTGACGTCATGATGACGTCATCAAAAATGCTTTTTTTTTTTAACGCATGTAAGGGTCAATCTGATTACAAAAATGTATATATTGAATTTTGCTGTACCCAATTCCAAAATTTCATGATCGTGGCTCACTCAAGTAAGAAATAACAGCCATTTCAAAATTTAGACCAAATTCAATATAACACAAAGGAATTCTGGGACGGGCAGATAACCATGGCTATTATGTGCTTGCTGTTTATAAAAAGAGTTGATTTCTAGTCTTTTTTCAAGTCGCTAAATTTTTGAAGTTTTAAAATCGTAACATTCTTTTCAATATATCTAGCGAACAAAACAAGAAATTTTCAAAATTATTTTTGTTACAGCTTTGGTATGTCTCAAAGATATGCCCTAAAAAGCGAAAATTGTGTGACGTCATGATGACGTCATCAAAAATATTTTTTTTTAAACGCATGTAAGGGTCAATCCGATTACAAAAATGTATACATTGTATTTTTCTGTACCCAATTCCAAAATTTCATGATCGTGGCTCACTCAAGTAAGAAATGACAGCCATTTCAAAATTTAGACCAAATTCAATATAACACAAAGGAATTCTGGGACGGGTTGATAACCATGGCTATTATGAGCTTGCTGTTTATAAAAGGGGTTGATTTCTAGTCTTTTTTCAAGTCGCTGAATTTTTGAAGTATTAAAATCGTAACATTCTTTTCAATATATCTAGCGAACAAAACAAGATATTTTCAAAATTCTTTTTGTTATAGCTTTGGTATGTCTCAAAGATATGCCCTAAAAGGCGAAAATTGTGTGACGTCATGATGACGTCATCAAAAATATTTTTTTTTTTAACGCATGTAAGGGTCAATCCGATTACAAAAATGTATACATTGTATTTTTCTGTACCCAATTCCAAAATTTCATGATCGTGGCTCACTCAAGTAAGAAATGACAGCCATTTCAAAATTTAGACCAAATTCAATATAACACAAAGGAATTCTGGGACGGGCTGATAACCATGGCTATTATGAGCTTGCTGTTTATAAAAGGGGTTGATTTGTAGTCTTTTTTCAAGTCGCTGAATTCTTGAAGTTTTATAATCGTAACATTCTTTTCACTATATCTAGCGAACAAAACAAGATATTTTCAAAATTCTTTTTGTTATAGCTTTGGTATGTCTCAAAGATATGCCCTAAAAAGCGAAAATTGTGTGACGTCATGATGACGTCATAACAAAAAATATTTTTTCAAGTCGCTAGAATATTGCCCATAGCATTTGTAAACTTTTTCTTTCTTACCGGCCACTTTGGCTACTTTTAAACTTAGCAGACACTTACTCCAACTGCTCACAATGTGTGCCGGACCTTTACGTCATGATGACGTCATCACATGTCATGTGACGTCATCTTAAAGGAGCATTTTTCGAAGCCATATATCTACAAAAGTACAAGTCCGATTAAGTTGGAACGTAATATCTAGGTATGCCACCGGGTGTTATAGATGAACATTGACATGACGTTATGATCAAGTCATAACATGTCACGTGGTGTCATCTTAAAGGGGCACTCGCTAGATTATTGCCCATAGCATTTGTAAACGTTTTCTTTCTTACCGGCCAGTTTGGCTACTTTTAAACTTGGCAGACACTTACCCCAACTGCTCAGAATGTGTGCCTAACTTTTACGTCATGATGACGTCATCACATGTCACGTGACGTCATCTTAAAGGGGCATTTTTCGAAGCCATATATCTACAAATGTACAAGTCCGATTCAGTTGAAACACACCATTTAGGTATGCCACCCGGTGTCATAGATGAAAATTGACATGACGTTATGATGAAGTCATTACATGTTATGTGATGTCATCTTAAAGGGGCATTCGCTAGGCTATTTCCCATAGCATTTGTACACGATTCCTTTTTTTAAACCAATCCTTCACACATCCAATAACAACATCTTCATCCCTCCGTCATTGCTAACTAACAAACAACTTTAAATATTGCATACACATTTGACATCCAAACTAACAATAAAAAAAATCGAAACAGCCCTGTGTTTGTCCACAAACACTTGCCTCTAGTTTTTCTTTTTTTTTTTTTTCTTTTTCAGACTTTTTGCCCATAGCATTTGTACACGTTTTCTTTCTGCCAGGCACTTTGGCTACTTTTATGCTGCCGATTGCCTTTAAACTTACCAGACACTTAGACCAACTGCTCAGGATGCATGCCGAACTTTTACGTCATGATGACGTCATCACGTGATTTTTTATGAATTTTTGAATTTTGAAAATCGTAACATTTATTAAATTATATCTAGCGAACAAAACAAGATATTTTCAAAATTCTTTTTCTTATAGCTTTGGTATGTCTCAAAGATATGCCCTAAATTGCGAAAATTGTGTGACGTCATGATGACGTCATCAAAAATGTGTTTTTTTGTTAACGCATGTAAGGGTCAATCCGATTACAAAAATGTATACATTGAATTTTCCTGTACCTAATTCCAAAATTTCATGATCGTGGCTCACTCAAGTATGAAATAGGAGCCATTTCAAAATTTAGACCAAATTCAATATAACACAAAGGAATTCTGGGAAGGGCTGATAACCATGGGTATTTTGTGCTTGCTGTTTATAAAAGGGGTTGATTTCTAGTCTTTTTTCAAGTCGCTAAATTTTTGAAGTTTTAAAATCGTAACATTCTTTTTAATATATCTAGCGAACAAAACAAGATATTTTCAAAATTATTTTTGTTACAGCTTTGGTATGTCTCAAAGATATGCCCTAAAAAGCGAAAATTGTGTGACGTCATGATGACGTCATCAACAAATCTTTTTTTTTAAACGCATGTAAGGGTCAATCCGATTACAAAAGTGTATTCATTGAATTTTTCTGTACGTAATTCCAAAATTTCATGATCGTGGCTCACTCAAGTAAGAAATGACAGCCATTTCAAAATTTAGACCAAATTCAATATAACACAAAGGAATTCTGGGACGGGTTGATAACCATGGCTATTATGTGCTTGCTGTTTATAAAAGGGGTTGATTTGTAGTCTTTTTTCAAGTCGCTGAATTTTTGAATTTCTTAAATCGTAACATTCTTTTCAATATATCTAGCGAACAAAACAAGACATTTTCAAAATTCTTTTTGTTATAGCTTTGGTATGTCTCAAAGATATGCCCTAAAAAGCGAAAATTGTGTGACGTCATGATGACGTCATAAATAAATTATTTTTTCAAGTTGCTAGAATATTGCCCATAGCATTTGTAAACGTTTTCTTTCTTACCGGCCACTTTGGCTACTTTTAAACTTGGCAGACACTTACACCAACTGCTCACAATGTCTGCCGAACTTTTACGTCATGATGACGTCATCACATGTCACGTGACGTCATCTTAAAGGGGCATTTTTTCGAAGCCATATATCTACAAAAGTACAAGTCCGATTAAGTTGAAACGTAATATCTAGGTATGCCACCGGGTGTTATAGATGAACATTGACATGATGTTATGATGACGTCATCACATGTCACGTGACGTCATCTTAAAGGGGCAGTTTTTGAAGCCATATATAAACAAAAGTACAAGTTCGATTAAGTTGAAATGTAATATCCAGGTAGGTCTGCAGGTTTATGGACGAAAATTGACATGACATTATGATGATGATGTCATCACACGTCACGTGACGTCATCTTAAAGGGGCAGTGTTTGAAGCCATAAACAAAAGTACAAGTCCGATTAAGTTGAAAAGTAATATCTAGGTAGCCCAATAGGTTTATAGATGAAAATTGACATGACATTATTATGATGTCATCACATGTCACATGACGTCATCTTAAAGGTGCAGTTTTTGAAGCCATATATAAACAAAAGTACAAGTCCGATTAAGTTCAAAAGTAATATCTAGGTAGCCCAGTAGGTATTTTAAATAAAACAATTGATGATGTCATGATTACGTCATCACTTGTTTCGTGTCATTATCTTAAAGGGGCATTTTTCGAAGCCATAAATCTACAAAAGTACAGGTCCGATTTATTTGAAATGTAATATATAGTCGGGTAGGCAAGCAGGTTTATAGATGAAAATTGACGTGACGTTATGATGACGTCATCACATGTCACGTGACGTTATCTTAAAGGGGCAGTTTTTAAAGCCATAAATTGTATATCTACAAAAGTACAAGTTCGATTATTTTAAATGTAATATCTAGGTAGGTCAGCAAGTTTACAGATGTAAATTTACATTACGTTATGATGACGTCATCACAAGTGACTATTACAAACAACTTAAATTATTTTCAAAGTCTAACAAAGAAAACTGGCAGGAGCGCGATTGTTTGACGAAGTTTAATTATTGTATTCACATTTCACATCCAAATTAAAAAAAACAAAAAACGAAACAGCCCTGTGTTTGTCCACAAACACCGTCCGTCTAGTTTTTTTTTGCTTTTGCTTCTTTTTCAGACTTTTTGCCCATAGCATTTGTACACGTTTTCTTTCTACCAGGCACTTTTGCTACTTTGATGCAGCCGATTGCCTTTAAACTTAACAGACACTTAGACCAACTGCTCAGAATGCATGCCGAACTTTTACGTCATGATGACGTCATCACGTGATTTTTTATGAATTTTTGAAATTTGAAAATCGTAACATTCTTTTTAATATATCTAGCGAACAAAACAAGATATTTTCAAAATTCTTTTTGTTATACCTTTGGTATGTCTCAAAGATATGCCCTAAAAAGCGAAAATTGTTTGACGTCATGATGACGTCATCAAAAATATGTTTTTTTGTAAACGCATGTAAGGGTCAATTCGATTACAAAAATGTATACATTGAATTTTCCTGTACCCAATTCCAAAATTTCATGATCGTGGCTCACTCAAGTAAGAAATGACAGCCATTTCAAAATTTAGACCAAATTCAATATAACACAAAGGAATTCTGGGACGGGCAGATAACCATGGCTATTATGTGCTTGCTGTTTATAAAAGGGATTGATTTCTAGTCTTTTTTCAAGTCGCTGAATTTTTGAAGTATTAAAATCGTAACATTCTTTTCAATATATCTAGCGAACAAAACAAGATATTTTCAAAATTCTTTTTGTTATAGCTTTGGTATGTCTCAAAGATATGCCCTAAAAGGCGAAAATTGTGTGACGTCATGATGACGTCATCAACAATATTTTTTTTTTTTTTACGCATGTAAGGGTCAATCCGATTACAAAAATGTATACATTGAATTTTTCTGTACGTAATTCCAAAATTTCATGATCGTGGCTCACTCAAGTAAGAAATAGGAGCTATTTCAAAATTTAGACCAAATTCAATATAACACAAAGGAATTCTGGGAAGGGCAGATAACCATGGCTTAAATGAGCATGCTGTTTATAAAAAGGGTTGATTTGTAGTCTTTTTTCAAGTCGCTGAATTGTTAAATTTTTGGAATCGTAACATTCTTTTCAATATATCTAGCGAACAAAACAAGATATTTTCAAAATTCTTTTTGTTATAGCTTTGGTATGTCTCAAAGATATGCCCTAAAAAGCGAAAATTGTGTGACGTCATGATGACGTCATCACAAAAATCTTTTTTCAAGTCGCTAGAATATTGCCCATAGCATTTGTAAACTTTTTCTTTCTTACCGGCCATTTTGGCTACTTTTAAACTTGGCAGACACTTACCCCAACTGCTCACAATGTGTGCCGAACCTTTACGTCATGTTGACGTCATCACATGTCACGTGACGTCATCTTAAAGGGGCATTTTTCGAAGCCATATATTTACAAAAGTACAAGTCCGATTAAGTTGGAACGTAATATCTAGGTATGCCACCGGGTGTTATAGATGAACATTGACATGACGTTATGATCAAGTCATAACATGTCACGTGGTGTCATCTTAAAGGGGCACTCGCTAGATTATTGCCCATAGCATTTGTAAACGTTTTCTTTCTTACCGGCCAGTTTGGCTACTTTTAAACTTGGCAGACACTTACCCCAACTGCTCAGAATGTGTGCCGAACTTTAACGTCACGATGACGTCATCACATGTCACGTGACGTCATCTGAAAGGGGCATTTTTCGAAGCATATTTTTACCGAAGTAGAAGTCAGATTAAGTTGAAAAGTAATATCTAGGTAGCCCAGTAGGATTATCTTAAACAATTTTGTATCTGGAATACTTGTAGGCCGGCATGTGTTATATATGAAAATTGATGCGACGTTATGGTGACGTCATCATATGATTTTATAGTAATTTTTTTACTTTTGAATCTTTAAGCTATAGGGCCTATCTTATCTACTGAACATGCTAATTTCGAAATTCTTATTGTAATTCTTTTTGAAATAGGTTTTTTAGGTCATAGGTAAACAAGTTTTACGTTCTGTGATTTGGGAGGATTTAACATAATTTTCAAAAATAATTGTTGTATTTTGTTCCACTCAAGTAAATTTTGTCTCAATCGTCATTTGGATTACCTTACTTTCAATTTCCAGTTTATAAATTCCAATGTATTAACAAAAATGCGTTCTGTGATTTTCTACTGCTCAAATAAAGTTTGTTTTAGCCGTCTATTCTTTAAGGTGTGTTGCGTTATTTACTGGTTTTCCTTCTTTAAACACTACAGGGGGTATGCTTTGCTTTCACCCACCGCTCTATGTGTGTGTTTGCCTTACATTGTTAGTTAAGTTTGGTATACAGTGCTAGGCGGCACCGGACAAAATCCGTGAATGAATTTTTACCATTAAACTCGTATGCTGCCCTCTACAATTCTGGCGCAAAGGACACTTTTGTGTGTCATATGCGCCATCTCTCACTACTACTACTACTACTCTACAATTCACTGAACACAACCAGAGGAGTATTTTTTAAAGTACTACCGCCCTCTTGCGCTAAAAAGTTGAAAGGTTTGTCAATTGTGGCAGAGAAACTTTTGACCAGCAAGATTATGTCGAACTTTCCTTGCATTTAACTGTACCTCCCTAGGGTGTGTGGAAAATCATAATAAAATTGGAGAATTCAGGACTATTCGGGTTCATAAGACCGTATTTTCTTTCAATTATATACTGTAATAAAAATATACCAGTAAGACTTCATTAAATAACTCTCTTCATTCAAAGGTCTTGTTTTCAAAGAATTCTTCTTATTGCTTCCTACGTGCCACAATGTCAACATGCATTTTTATCAAGAACATATCACATAATAATAATAAAGATTCAAATTTGAGAGGCAAGTTACTCCAATACAAGGCTGAAAACAAAATGTTGAAGAGAAAAAGTTGTGTATTTAACAAGTGCATTCAGTGAAAAGCACAAACAATCAGGCGCCTTATAACATTCTTTCCAAATTCTTATTGTAATTCTTTTTGAAATATGTTTTTTAGGTCATAGGTAAACAAGTTTTACGTTCTGTGATTTAAGAGGATTTAACATAATTTTCAAAAATAATTGTTGTATTTTGTTCTACTCAAGTAAATTGTGTCTCAATCGTCATTTGGATTACCTTACATTTAATTTCCAGTTTATAATTCCCAATGTATTAAACAAAATGCGTTCTGTGATTTTCTACTGCTCAAATCAAGTTTGTTTCAGCCGTCCAATCTTTAAGGTGTGTTGCGTTAATTACTGGTTTTTCGTCTTCAAACACTACAGGGGGTATGCTTCGGTCCCACCCACCGCTCTATGTGTGTGTTTGCCTTAAATTGTTAGTTAAGTTTGGTATACAGTGCATGCTAGGCGGCACCGGACAAAATCCGTGAACTAATTTTTACCAGTAAACTCGTATGCTGCCCTCTACAATTCACTAAACCCAACCAGAGGAGTATTTTTTTAAAGTACTACCGCCCTCTTTTGCTAAAAAGTTGACAGGTTTGTCAATTGTGGCAGAGAAACTTTTGACCAGCAAGATTATGTCGAACTTTCCTTGCATTTAACTGTACCTCCCTAGGGTGTGTGGAAAATCATATTAAAATTGGAGAATTCAGGACTATTAGGGGTAATAAGACCGTATTTTCTTTCAATTATATACTGTAATAAAAATATACCAGTAAGACTTCATTAAATAATTCTCTTCATTCAAAGATCTTGTTTTCAAAGAATTATTTTTATTGCTTCCTACGAGCCACAATGTCAACATGCATTTTTATCAAGAACATATCACATAATATTAATAATGATTCAAATTTGAGAGGCAAGTTAGTCCAATACAAGCCTGAAAACAAAATGTTGAAGAGAAAAAGTTGTGTATTTAACAAGTGCATTCAGTGAAAAGTACACAGACAATCAGGCGTATTATGACATTATTTTTGAATTACAGACATACAGAGTCAGGCCAAACTATATTTGTGTTCCAGGATACTTATCTCCTTTCAAACTATACTCAAGATGTACATCTTGTTGAAGTAGATATCTATACATATCAGGTTGTTACTTTTGCATTAAAAAAAAGCATGTAAATTAAACTTTAATTTATTAATTATGTACAAATGTTTAATTGTTTAATGAACTTCAAGCAAAATTACTTTTTAGGTATTGTTTTAGAATTAGACTGTTGTCTTGTAGTTTATTACAGGAATGTAGGATGACTAATATCACTGTTCTTTAGTAAAACAGCACTAGAAAATAAAGTTCAGGTTAAACAATTAAGTGTTATAGAATCCATTTATAAATACTTAAGACAGTCTACCTCTTCCTATTAGTCAAAAGGAACGGCGCCGGAACAGTTTTGAAAGGGGGGGGGGAATTCTGCCAATTTTTGTTTTTCTTTATGTGGAACTGCCAAAAGTGAAGGGGGGGCGGAAATTCCCCCTCGGTCCTCCTCCCCCCCCCCCCCCCCCCCCCCCCCCCCCCCCGTTCCACTGCCGTTGGTCAAAAGCCCATCACATGGGTGTTATAAATTTATTCCTTGATCTGTCATGAAAAACAGCAATTGCTTCTATAGGAAATAATGCTCAACTATAAATCCTTTGAAATACATTAAACAAGTTATTTGTTAGGGGTAAGATTGGCCTAAAATAAAAAATCAACACAATTTGCACTGTTTGTCGATCACCGACAACATCACAGCATGGTAGGGTTTGTGGTTTCTATTTGGGTAAAGGCACCCCTTAAAATACCTGTGTTTATGGGTTTATATCCCTTTTTGCAGGTAAAGCCACCTCTAGGGTAACACTTCACATTTCCAGATTTCACAAGTGCAAGAATCCTGACAAAAAGTCTTGAAATCCGGAGAAATCCTGACAAATCTCACTCCCGAGTTATAAACCCGCAAATGTAATAATCTTCATACTTAACCTATTGTCCCTCTCATGAACAATAACAAATCAACTTATGTAACTCACATTTACCACCTTGCCAAAAATGATTGATATTTTAAAAGAAATGGCAATATCAGTTGAATAGATAGTCGATTGTGCCAACTTTGTGTTTGAATTAGAAAATGAGAACTCTATTTATGAACTTCATACATAGCATACAACTCAACAGGTTAAAATCTTTCTTCAAGAGTAACAAGTCATTGACAGGCACCTTGCAGCTTCTGACCTCACAGTGCAAGTGGTATATGTACATTTAGTGCACAGAATTCAGGCTTCGATGACAGGTGATTTACAATCTTTGACATCACAGTAATGCAAACTGTGGCTCACGAAACTCAGGCTTAGATGAGTGATCTTTGACGTCATGATGATGTATAAGTAGTAGCCGACAAAACTCAGGTTTGATTGACAGGTGATGAGTGTGACTCACACAACTCAGGCTTCGACGAGTAGTCTTTGACGTCACAGTGATGCAAGTGGTAGCTCACAGAACTGAGGCTTGGATGACTGCAAAAGGAAGTGATCAAACAGAAATCAGACAAATAAAATACGCAAAAAATTAAAATTGGTTTGTTTGCTGACAATAAAAATTGTTAGACTTTGGATATTGATTCGAGACTTAAACTTTGCTATACTCCAATACTATACTAATCTAGTAAGTCTACTCACTGCATATAGGCAACGTACATGCCTTTTCAATGTCATTAGCACAAAGTACATGTATGTTCCAGCCAAAGTTACAAAGACTGGATTTGATTAATTTTTTTGATTGCAACCTCTACATCAATGGTGCACTGACTGCATTGTCTTGGATCAGACTGCAAGTCTATACTAGATGCTCCTTTCACTGAAAACGTCCCTAAATGGACATACGTTTCAAAGATAGTGTACATGTGTTGAAGCATGCTACATGTACCACATTACTTTAGACTTAAAATGTTTCCCTGATTCCATCAACATGAACATTCTTTATTATTTTGGATTTGTTATAAAATACATACATATATGGAAACTAATGTCAAGAATTACTTATTTTAAACTGAAAATAACAACAGGTAAATATAACAAAATATATCTATAATATCGAAATGTTGTAAAAGAGACAGTTGTACAAATATTTTGGTTTGCACAACTTGCACATCTTGCAGTCATATATTCCTGCACTGTCTACAAACATATAACAATATAAAAAAATTGGACATTCACAACAGTACTATGTTTAACCCCTTGCCACCGGGTGGCGCCAGGGCACCAGGCCGGGTTATGCAGCCAAGCGAAACAGAAACAAGAGGCTTGTACAGCCAAGCATAACGTACACAATACCCCAATAATAGATTGAAAATGCAAAAATTGGCTTGTATTTGTGTAAACCGGCAATTTCAATCTGCACGTATTTGTGTCAACTGGTGGCAAGGGGTTAAACACAAAACAAATGATCTCTCTATAAAAAAAATGATTCAAGTGATTGAACATAAATATGCTGACCCAACTTCCATGCAAAAAAATATTCACCTATTTTTTGGTTGAAAATTCATTCTTCTGCCAAGAAACTCATTGTTATTAAGAATCAAAACATGTACTCATTTCCCATACATAATTTGAAATGATCTGAAATTTTGTAGACCTAAGACACGTAGAAAACCTTTTCGGCAGACTATACCTACAGATGTAGACCTGTTATTGGCAATGAACAAATAGTGCTCAGTAATGGACATTATATGTCTTTTGTATTAAAGACCAATGATGGACATCAAAGATGTGAGTGTAGCAACGTTACTCCATAGTCAGTCACTGTTCCATATTGGAAAATGCATGCGATATGACACTTACCTGTGAGTGTACATGTAGCTACAGTGCTGCAATTATAATTAGTAATAGTCATCCTTTGTTGAACATAAGAACTTGGGATGTACCACACTGAGCTGTGAGTGTGGCACCAGTGTTGTGCAGTTATAGTGAGTGATGGTCATAATCAAGTTATTATACAGAAGGACTGGTATGGCACACTGCTATGAGTGTGGCAGCGGTGTTCCACATTTACTGTGAATGATGGTCGCCATCCCTTGTTGAAGACAAGAACCTGTGATGTGTCACACTGAGTTGTGAGTGTAGCAGCAGTATTTCAAAGTTCCAGTTAGTGATGGTCATCATCCCTTATTATACAGAAGAACTGGTGATGTGTCACACTAAGCTATGGGTGTGGCAGTGGTGTTCCACAGTTACAGTGAGTGATAGTCAGCATCCCTTGCTGAACACAAGAACTTATGACGTGCCACACTGAGCTGTGAGTGTGGCAGCAGTGTTCCACAGTTACAGTGAGTAATAGTCGGCATCCCTTGCTGAACACAAGAACTTATGACGTGCCACACTGAGCTGTGAGTGTGGTAGTGGTGTTCCACAGTTACAGTGAGTGATGGTCGCCATCCCTTGCTGAACAGAAGAACTTGTGATGTGCCACACTGAGTTGTGAGTGTGGCAGCGGTGTTCCACAGATATAGTGAGTGATGGTCGCCATCCCTTGCTGAACAGAAGAACCTGTGATGTGCCACACTGAGCTGTGAGTGTGGCAGTGGTGTTCCACAGTTACAGTGAGTGATGGTCGCCATCCCTTGCTGAACAGAAGAACCTCTGATGTGCCACACTGAGCTGTGAGTGTGGCAGCGGTGTTCCACAGATATAGTCAGTGATGGTCGCCATTCCTTGTTGAACAGAAGAATAGTAATAACAGATGTGCTGTTTTGTTGAAAATCTTTTGTTTCATCCTTATTTACTACGGTATTTCATCCTTGTTTAACGTGCCATTTTGTTCTTGTTTACCATGCTATTTTACCCTTTTTGTTTTACATGCTATTTCATCTTTCTTGTTTTTCATCCTTACTGTTTATCATGCTTTTCATCCTTATTTACCATCCTATTTCATCCTTTTTGTTTACAATGCAATTTCATCCTTATTTGACATTATTTTATCCTTGTTTTCCATCCTTACTGTTTATCATGCTTTTCATCCTTATTTACCATCCTATTTTTTCTTTCTTGTTTGCTATGTTATTTTATCCTCTTGATATGCTATTTCATCTTTCTTGTTTACCATACTTGTATTTCATCCTTGTTAAT
The DNA here is from genome assembly GCA_037893225.1 of Hippasteria phrygiana. NCBI lineage: Eukaryota > Metazoa > Echinodermata > Asteroidea > Valvatida > Goniasteridae > Hippasteria > Hippasteria phrygiana. The sequence goes on along the minus strand of JAZGUH010000400.1, from coordinate 308,321 downwards.
CATGCTACATGTAATTAATCCTTGTTTACCTGCTATTTCATTATCCTTGTTTATCATGCTATTTCATCCTTCTTGTTTACCATGTTACATTGTATTTTGTCCTTTTTCTTAACCACACTATTTTATTTTACTTGTTTACAATACTCATTCATATTGTGTACCATTTTCTTTTTTGAAGGCCTACAACATTAAGCAGTACATAATTGAAAAATAATTTGATTGATCAAAGCAAAATCAAAACTGAACAATGACTGCTTCGTGGTAGCTATAATACGTTGGACAAATTTCAATGTTAATATCTATATTCCTAACATAAACATGGTCAAGCAAAGTACCTCTTTCAGTTGTGGCATCACCTACACACTGCTTATATCCATGACTAGACATCAGTTTACTAACAGAAGATTCCTTGTACATAATATCTTCATTGAAATCACCCATTACAATGCACTTATTTGAAATCTTATGTAGCTCATTTAGCAACATTTGGAGAATCTCAAGAAATTCATGCAGTGTGTATGATGCAGGTCGATAAATTATAACAACAGCTAATGACATATTTGAAATTATCTGAAATGCAATATACTCAAGATTATGGATTGGTAAATTTAGCCTGCTGAATACTTTCTCCTTTTTGCCACACACAGCTACACCTCCATGGCACTGATCTTTCAACATGCATGTAAGACGGCTAGTGTTATCATATGACACACATCTTGGCTGATGATACCATTTACAATCATTCATATCCATATCACAACTAAAGTCTCTATCGGTCCATGTTTCTGTAAAGCACATGAAATCACATGACATCATTTCGTTATTATTTGTCAAATCCATGAAATGTGCACATAAGCCTTGAATATTATGCATGGCAATACATGTGCTATAACTTTTGTGAGACTTTATTTCATTTTTATCACTGCCGTTATCATTCTCGTAAATAAACGGTAACATTTCATTCATTGCCTTAGCCACACCTTCATTACAATAAATATATTTTTCATTGAACCCTTCTATCACAAGGCCATTCAGTGATACCACTCTGCTCAAACTAACATAAGCTTGTCCTGCTGAAAATGTACGCTCCAAACATACAACTGCCTTTTTCGTAGTCATTCCTTGCACCTTGTGAGCTGTACATGCCCAAGCTAACTTAAGAGGAAACTGATGTCGTACACACTGGTTAGTCACATTTTCTTCTACCATTTCAATACAAACTGCATCGGTACGATCAACAGATGACTGTTTTTTCAACTTTAACCCAACATGCTCATCATCAAATTTTACTTTCACACACTTTGGAGATTGTTGATTAGGTAATGTCACTATGTCACAGACAGTTCCAAACACTCCATTAACAAGTCCATCAGATACATCAAGATTCCTTGTAAGCATTACTCTAGCACCAACTCCAAGCCATAGTAACTCAGGTAAATTAGTATAGGAAGATTTCTTAACTGATTTCCCTGCCGGTTTCATTTTTCCACTTTTTGGATCTTTCTGGAAATCTTTAGCAAAAACACATACACATTCAGAACACTTTGCATAGAGAGTTTGTGTATTATACTGATCCACCTGTTTGTTGCAAGGGTAAATATGCACAGCATCAGTCCAATCTTCTCCAGTTTCACGTGATTTTAACAATCTGATATCATTATCTTGCAAATGTTCCATTTTCCTTCTTATTCGTAACCTATTTAAGACTTCAGCAAACTGTGCATCTTCCTTTTGCCTCATAATTTCAGTCAGTTCCACTTTCACAAAAATATCATTCCACAGATCACCTGTAACAGCAGTCTGGTACAAAGATTTTCCTTTCACTGGGGGCAACTGATAAAAATCACCAACTGCAAGTATGCTCACATTTCCAAAAGGATTATGATTACGTGATTGCTTGACCTGTCGTAGACGACCATGAATGTAAAACAACATTTTTTGATCCACCATTGATACCTCATCAACAATCAGAATCTGTAGTTGTCTTAATTTATTTCTTAATGTATTGATCTTCTCTTCACCAAGTGGTTGATATGGCAATCTGACATTTATTCCTATTGACAAAGCACTGTGAATTGTGGCACCATGGATATTATATGCTGCAACGCCTGTAGGAGCTGTGAGTAGTACCGATACATCATCAGGATTCTCCATCATTGTAGCAAAAAGCCTTGTTGCTTCATAGTAAATACATTTGATCAAATGGCTTTTTCCAGTACCAGCTCCGCCTGTCACAAATACATCAAATGGTTCTGGATTTTTTCCATTCACTTTCTCCAAACACCACTGTCGGACTTTGTAGAAAACTTTCTTTTGTTTTGCATTTAAGCACCTCAACAAATTCATTGCTTCTTGTTTGGATACATTTAGTGCATGTGGTTCAATGCTACATTTCACATCATTGTCTTTCTTTGATTTCAAATCAGGAATCTCAAACTCATTGTCACTATCTTCAATTTCTGGTTGGTGCTGCCTTTTACATTCAAGTCTGTCCTTTTCAGTTTCTGGAGATATCAATGCCCAAGCATCTTCTTGTGGACCAAATTTATTTAATAATTCCTCAGCTTCATCCACTGATTCAGCATTAGCTTCATACAATGCCCGATTAGTTTCAACAATATTCATCACAGATTGCAGGGAACCTCTCATTCGAACAACACCATTTTGATAAAATTGCTCATAAGTTTCAAACTGCTCTGGTTTCAACTGAGCATCAATACGATAAGGAAGGTATAACTGCAATATACTCTGATAGTACTTCTCAGGATATTTTGCAACTGAAAATCTTGGAAATCGTATAACTGCAGGATCAGTTCGACTACGTTTCTGTACGTGGCCTAAACCATTCTTCAATTCATACACCCGTGAACGACTTGTCTTAGCCATGTTGTTGTATATTACTCTATAATCAGAACAAAATGTGGCTAAGCACATTGTTTCAAATTCATCAATATTTGGTCTTGCCAAGTACCTATCAACTCTACTGGTCATCCAAATACTATCATCATTGCATCTATTTTGAATAACACTAAGTGGCAAGCTCATTTTAATTGGATTTTCACCAACCGGTATAAATTCCACTTTCCTTGATCCTTCTTTCAATCTCAAATTACAGACACGATAAACTGCTTCTTGTGCCGATACTTCACGATTATGCAAATACACACAGCCAATTTCCTTCATACTCTGTCTGGCATCCAAGTTTCCTTTCTCTGCTTCAGCTTGAGCCTGTGATAACAATACGCCCATTTCACGTTCAGCTTTAGACATGTAGGATACTACATAAGCAACACAAGCATAAGCATCACAAATGTACTGAATATCCATGTTTGCATTCCAACATCTCATTAGAGCAGGGTTGTACAAATTAACCCAAGCATCTTGTGGCTTTCTCTTATGTATGATACTGGCCTTGCTGCTTAAGACATCATTAGCTTTCTCAAAGTCGGCTTGCGTTACATTTATGCTTGCAAACAATTCACTGGTTGTCATATGTTCATTCTCACTTTTCTGTATTGCAGTCCATATTGACTGAAGTAACTCCTTGGCATCATTCCTTTCCTGTGTGTCCTTTTCATCCACCTTTTTCTTATCATCTGTTGGCATATCAGGCTCTGTAATAAATGTTCGTTCAGATGGAGGTCTCGGGAAATTAAATCTGCATTCAGTACGTTTCTTTTTACATGACTTAGAATGTCTTCTGCTATGTAATTGCACATGACTGATGATTTCATTTAATTCTTCATCTTCTTCTTTTGATGGTAATTTGCAACTGATGTATGTGTCAATAAACTTAATAACATCTTTGTTACTGTCACTTTCCAATTTTGGTGCATTTTCTATCCAGAAGAGGCAATGTGTATGAGGAGATCCTCTTTGCTGAAATTCCACTCTGTAAAAATAATCTTTGACTTTTCCAATTGGTTCAGCTCTTGACAAAATTACATCTTTCAGAAATGTGTGAAATCGTTGATCAAACATTCTTGCAGCAGTTACAGGATTACTTCTCAATATTGTACATTTCTCATTCCAGTCCAAATCTTTCACATCTCTAGAATCTCCTTGCTGTCTTAAAATTGTATTGATTACTTCAGGCCATCTCATGTCTGCTGCAGAAAATGAACAAAACCATGTAGGTATTCCTAGCTGTCTGATCATTGCCAAAACATCTTTCTGTGTTGCTTGCCAATATGGGGGTGTACCACGAATTGGTTTCAAGAATTTATATCCACTGTCTGACTTCAAGATATCATTCAACTGGTCTCTGTCATTGATGATTGAAGCATTTACATTTGTTCCACTACGCATTTTATCAGAACCTTTACGTAATGCGATAGAAACACTAGACATGACTTTCTGAATCTCTGACAAGTACTGAGCATAAAAAATGTATTGAGTATTTTTGGCAAATCTATTATCAACATTCATTAATCGGTTATGCATGTATCTACACAGAGTTAAATTCACATCACGATCATCATCAAATGTAGGTTGACCTGTTGGAAATAATGCTGGAAAGCATTTTGCCTCATTGCCTTTTTCCATTAATATTCTGATTGGACTATTGCCTTCACAAGGTGCAACACAAAGCACATCATCAAAATACTGATCAAGAATTTCCTGTCCTAAATTAATTGGCTGAAGACAACTGTCTAATGCTATGCCACGTAAACGATCATCCTCTGTTTCCTCATCACTGTTATCCATGTCATCATTTGTTTCCACTTTTTCTTTAACATCACTTTCATGTTGATCTATTTCATCATTATCTTCATCACACACTGGATTCTCCCAATCATTGTTTATTTCGATATCATGGTACCACTTATTGTTATGTTTAAGGTATTCTTTATTCACAAACTGATACTGATAATATCCTTTATAAATTAGTTTCCTCTTCAGCTTTACACGAATCATTTGATTTTCATTTTCAGCTCTCGGTAATACTTTAACTGTATCTGTTATATTCGACGGTACACATACAACTGGGCCTCGTACACCATGCTGTCCTCCTTTAGGTAATGCAATCATTTTCATGAAGGACACATTTCTAGCAATTAAATGTTCTTCTAATGTGTTCAAACAAGCCAATTCTTCCGGGATGTCTATTAGGATTAAATTATTCACATTTGCCTCACCAGGTACTCTATTAGCAAGTAATTTCCTATGACATGTATAACAAATCCACAGACATGATCTGCTTGATTCTCTAATCAGACACTTTGATTCACACTTTTTACTGCAAGTATGCAGATATTTTTCAGTAATACACTTCTGGTTTTTATACTTCAACTTATGACATTTTAAGACTTGTTTCTTAAACAGAAGTTTATGACATGAAGCACACACGTATTCTGGTCCTTTGGATATATCTGCTTTAAATTTGTTTGTAACGAAACATATACTACGTCTTTTCTCTTTCTTATTTACAGTACGTGTACGATTCATCACTGCCATTTTTTCACGATACCCATCGTCCCTTTTGTACTTTTCTTTTCCATGCTTTATTAAGTTTCTCCTATAGTTTGTATCACTGCGGTATTTGCATTTCTCAAAATTTAACAATTTCATCCTATAGGAAACAATACATCCGTATTTCTTTTTTATATTTGCAATTAGCTTATTTCTATATGAAACATTGTCATGGTATTTACATTGAACTCTATATATTTCCTTTTTTCTATAATCAACATCTTCATGATATTTTGTTTTATATTTGATACTTTGTTGCTTAATTAGCCTTTCTCTATATTCAGCATTATCAGAGTACTTTGTTTTTCCACTGCTAATTAACTTTTCTCTATACTCAGCATTATCAGAGTACTTTGTTTTTCCACTGCTAATTAACTTTTCTCTATACTCAGCATTATCAGAGTACTTTGTTTTTCCACTGCTAATTAACTTTTCTCTATACTTAGCATTATCACAGTACTTTGTTTTCCCACTGGTAATTAACTTTTCTCTATACTCTGCATTATCGGAGTACTTAGTTTTTCCACTGCTAATTAACTTTTCTCTATACTCAGCATTATCAGAGTACTTTGTTTTTCCACTGCTAATTAACTTTTCTCTATACTCCGCATTATCAGAGTACTTTGTTTTTGCACTATTAATTAGCTTTTTTCTATACTCTGCATTATTAAGGTACTTTGCCTTACCGTGATTTATTTTACTCTCTCTATATTTAACATTTTGGTGATACCTTCTTTTCACAGAATTTTTTTTTTCTTCTGAATTTGGATATAAACCATAGCTTCTTCTTTGCGCCTCCAATCGTTGTGTTTGAAAATTGATGTCACTGTGATACTTTATGTGCAATGATTTCTTCTTGCTGTCTGCATTTTTTTGGTAATTCTTCTGGTTATATATTTTTTTACTTGCTTTATCTTTATCATTGCAAAATTTTTCATCTTTTAACTTCTTATCTACAATATTGGAATTTCTTGACCTACATTTTTTCTGATTTTTACAGTTAGATTTAGATTGTTGTATTTCTTTGCTATCCATAACAACCTCATTAATTTGTTTGTCATACCTTTCCTTGGCTTTTTCTCTTTTCCTTTTTTGCTGTAATGTTATATTAGTACGTTTTCGTTTTTTACGTTTTAAATCTTGATTTTTTGGCTTCATGGTCTCAAAACTCACTTCTTTCTCATATTTCAATTCTACATTCTTATCACTTGATGCTGTTTTCAGGCAAGAATCCGTTTCTAATGCTTCTTCTTCATGTCCTTTTCCTTGTCCCTTAGCAGATTCTCTTGCTAATTCATGAACCGACAACACAACATCATAATGAATTCTTTGCATATGGTACAAGTAAATTGCCTCATCTAATTTTACAGCCTCTCTCTCAAAAGTACTTGCTGAGAAAACATACCAGTTATTTCCATCTTCATATGTGTATATGTCTGCACGTAGCATGTGTGCCATGGCCATGATTTCAACCTCTGTAGCCCACGTTCCACAATCAAACAATCTTTGCCTCATAACATATTCTTCCACATTAACAAACCCTTGACGCAGAAAGCCATTGAATTTATCTCCATTTTTCAACAGATGATTCACAGTTGCCATTCTTAACTGCATATGATTATTTTCAGTTCCTGACGCAGCAAATGAAATAGCCCTGAAAAAGCAGTTGCCATCACCTTTAATTTTCTTCACTGAATTAGGTCGTCCCATCTCTTCACATTTATCTGAAATTTCATTACGGTCCAGAGATACATGGCCCATTCGATGATGTCTACACAGTGCATTCCTGCTACCATATGTCAACGGAACAAATTTAAAACCCTGTGTTTGTATCACACTCTCGATTTCTACATCACTGCCTCCATCTGATTTATTATTGCAACTTATTCCATACAAACTGCCTTTGTTGTCTTCCTTCATATTATTTGGCATATCACTACGTGTACTCGACAAGCCACTACAAGAACCACGCAATACTCTAGAATCAGTACTGTCTCCATCTATTTCTTTACTATGCTCACTGCTCCCTAATAACAAATGTCCTTTCTCCTGTGTAGTACCATCACCATCCTGCCTTACCTCATCATCTAACCACACTGATGCACCTGTAATTTCAAACTGCTCACTGTTAGATAAATTCATAGATCTTGCCAAATCAGTACAGTACCTGTGTACATCTTGCCATGCTGTGACACATTTGAGCAAACTTCGTCCTTCACTGACCTGACAACCTTGCTGATTTCTAGAGTGTGAATCAAAGATATAATACATCCCATCTTGAGCAATCACAACAAATGTATTTCCATGGAAAGTTATGAAACATGCATGGTATTGCTGAAGAGTCTGCTGTAAGGCACGATTCATTGGTATCATATCAAATTCAGATAAATTACACTCCTCTCCAAACGAACCACATACAGCATCATGGAACTCCATATTGAAATGATGATTGAGTAGATCTAGCTCATTTGGCAATTCAGTCACTAACAAATAGTCATGATGGACCGTAGAACTCTGAGATAAATGACCGTACAACTCATTTCCAGTATTTAATACACTATCCATGTCATCAGAGGTCCAGTTTTTTAATTTCTTCAACCTACTCATTAACATACTGCTCAATCCATTTGGTACACATTGTTTGCCACTGTAACATCCAAACTTATGATGACCTTGATGACAACTACCCTGAACAATGAATTCTTGCAATGTTACACTTGTTTCATCTGTTTTATATCCTTTACTTTCTACGCATACAGTTGCAGGCAATTCTTCTGTCCTTGTCTCTGATTGATATGTTCCTTGTAGCAATTTTCTATCTGTAGTACATTGTGCATTATCATCTTCTTCCTCATTGTTATCTACCATTACTTTTTTATGTGCTTTGGATTTCATTTCACATCTTCCAGTACTCGGTGACAGTTGTCTCTTTCTACTTCTAACTCTACGTGATCTTTTTTGTGACTCCAAACCATGACTACCATTACCATCATTTTTATCTGACTGCAAACTATCTGCATTCTTTCCCTTTCCAACGGGTCTTGCCGTATCATCTGTATTACTTTTTTCATCAGTTCTGCCTTTTTTGCTTCTCAAAGAATATCCTCCTGTCTGTTTCCTTGATAAATCTATCTGGCCTTTACTTCTCAACCTAGTGCAACATGTTCCTTTGTCAGTCCTATTTACTTCACTTACATGTACACAGTTTGTTCCATTTCTTTTGATGTCATTTCCTCTGGAAGTTCTATCTACACAGTTCTGCATAACTACATTGTCATCAGTGCATGTCTCCTCCACAGTCAACTCGTACATATTCTTATCTATAGGAATGCCAAGATCATACAAAAGCGACTGACAGTAAGTAGTCTTGCCACATTTACAACACAACCATGTTACTGATTTGTTAGACAAAATCTTCTCCATCTGCAAGAAATTCATACATTTAACATGATACCAAATGTTACAAGAATCACATTCCACACTCCTTTCTTGTGACATAACAAATTGATCACACAACCAGCACTGTTTAGTATGACTATCTTCAGCAACATCATTTTGTTTCTTTGTATTACTCATCCCACACCTACTGCTACTTCCTTTTTCTGCCCTCACAGCCTGGTCCTTTATTTCCTCAGTTTTACCACTTTTCTCAGTTTTTCTTCTTGCATCTTGATATTGCACATGTCCCTTTGAACTGTTAACATCACCATTATTCTTTTGATGCCTGTTCCTCTTTTGCTTTTGTCTACAAGTGTCACCAATCCTGCTCAATACAATACTAAGACTTCTTTTAGTATGACAAAAGTTGCTCTTTCTAACTTTCTCATTCAGTCTTCTTTCTTCTGTGCTCAACCACAACTCAACTACCTTTCCGTTTTTGGTTCTATTATAGGACTCCTTGCGTATTGCTCTTCTTCGTTTCTTGTGATTGATTTTCTTGGGCTTCCCTCTTGCTCTATTTCCATACTCATCTTGTGCAAATTTTCTAATCACAGAGTGCTTGACTTTCAACAAATCATGTAACCTTCTCATGCCTTTCTGATCATGTAGTCTTCTCCTAGTCATCTTCAACACCCTCTTTCTTCTCATCTCATTTACTTTGAGCCAGGCATTATTCATCTTGTTTACCTTTTCAGACTTCCTTTGCTTTCTTCGTTCGACATCTTCATCTTTGTCTTCAGCAGTCATTGGGGCCTCCGCTTCAGCACTGACATTCCCTGTATACTGTAATACAACAAATTCCAACTTTTCCAATTCATCTTTTGTTTTCACATTACCTTTTGCATGCCATTCTTCATCACCATACTTGTCACTTTCTGCATGTTCCATTAGTTCATCTGTCACCACTGCAACATCCTCCAGTTTATTACTCTGCTCATTAGTTTGCTCATTTGTTTGCTCTATTGTTTGTTCACTTGTTTCAATCAGCTGTGTTACCTTTTGGTCTGTTTCCAGTGAACTAGTTGAATGGCAGGCTGCATGCCCCGTTAGCAATATAACGTCAACTAGCCCATCTGGGAATTGCGTCTGTCCTGCAAGGTCACACAGCCGTTGTTGTGACCAGGGTACTCTAAGAGTACACTCTTTCGAGTCAGACTTCGGTAAGATACCCCTGTGTGGGATAGACAGACTTCCTTGAGAAGGCACAAAACTCAAGGCATTGAACTTTTCACCAGGTGATGAAGGCTCTCCGGGTGAAGGAGCACCAGGAAGAAATGAAATGGCAGATGAACAGGTCATGGGATGAGTACATATAGAGAAGAGTGGATGGGGAGATGAAATGGATGATGAGTCAGACAACATCACAATGACAGACAAGGGAAACATACATCGATGAGACGACTCCTTCATCACCAGATGTCGCATGACATCCCTCCTGGCTCTCTTCTCAATCTGGTTGTACTTCATTTTCTGTTGATACACAAAAACAATCCTTAAGACATCACAAAAAAATACTTAACCCCTGCCTTTTACCTCCTATACATAATAATACAGGCGATATACATGTACAGTCAATTTCTGTAAAAAAAAAAAAATCGGCCACTTCCACCCAATTATTTGTTTTATCAAAATTTGTATTACATCCAGTGCTGGTGCCATACACCATGCACACAAACACACTGCCAAAAATAAGAGATTATTTTCTTTGCTACATCCACATTTTCTATGTTCTTTGTACTTATCACACTCAACTGTACATGTATGTAACTAAACCTTCATATCATTGTGTCCATTTTCCGCCTCAGGCTACCCCACCTTTAAGGTAGGGATTTGGTCACATTTTTAAAGCCCCAGGATGTGGATTTTGGTCATCATACACTGGCGATACAGGTTCATGTGTGTTGTATTATAAAAACCCGATGGCATTATTTACAAGCCCGATAATATATACATGTACATGTTTGTTCAATCCTTTTGCAAGGCATTTTTTTAAATCAAAACATACATCATATATTATGGCATCAAAATTCTAATCCTCACCCAATAAGGTAGGAGTGTCCCCACCCATTTAGGTGTGGATTGTGACTACATTATTGCTCCAGGGGTGGCGATTTTGTGACTTCAAAAGTGACAATCACCACCTCTGAGATGCTGTGGCCCAGAGTAGGGAACAATTGATAGGGGCATTAATATTTCCCAAAAAAAATCTGACTTCAGCTGTATGCTTCTAACTGCAATACAATTAATTTTCTCAGATTATCAAACACATTTCTATCAAAAATCACATCCTTCAAAATAAGACAAATTTTTATTAACCCTAACCTCCCCAAATCCATCAAAATCCATTTCCCCAATTTCAGTAATTTCATAGGCAAGCCATTAGTACCAAGTCCATCAAAATCCACCTATAGCAGTGGTAGTCTTGTGGTGGATTTAAAGGTACATGTAGTGTACATTATTGGTCATTGTTGCAATTTCCCAAAATGGAATTAGGGGTTAGTAATAGTATTTTATAGGAAAAATCATTCCACTGACCTGTTCAAAGTTTTGCATTGTTTCATGGCAAAAAAGACAAAAGAAAAACCCCTCGTTTTCAACCGTCAGGCAGCTGATAGTCTTTAGTCAAGACGCATGTGGCTACCCGGACGCGTGACGCGCCCCGAATGCAAGGATGTCCGGGGCGCGCCACTCGCCCAGGTGGCCACGCGTGCCTTGACTAAAGCCTACAGAGCAGTTTTCTAACGATTTCCAGCTGGAAATCATTTGAAAACGATATAAATTTCTACTTTTCTTGACAAAAACAGCACACCAGATGCCATCATTTCACAGAATGATTGAAAGTAGACTACTAATACCTTAGTCTAGTAAGATATTTCGTAATAATTTAGTTTTAAAAAATTGCAGGGTTACCAATCATATGCACTACCTTTAAGCGGATTTGGTAATAAAGCATTATGTGAAGCAAGGTCAGTGGTAGATTTTGGCAGACTTGGTCCAGTACTTAGTAGAAAACACTAGGAAGTTAGGGTTAATCTAACAGAAGGCCTACCCGTAGAACTACAGGTAGCATATGGCCCACAACATTTCCCCGACTTTACTTTTCAACAAATATAAGCAAAAGAATAACAAATTTTTAAAAAATAACCAGCCATCTGTTTTTCAGACTTGTATGAACACTTGGCACGACCTTTGCATTTGAAAAAAAAAATTGGAAATGTTTATGTAATATAGGAAAAGAAAGTTTATGTTTTCTATATTAGATATTCTTGGCACAGTGTATCGTCACTCAAAGTATTCATATACATGTTAATTTCTGCCTCAATTTTACAGATTCTACTGACATAAATCTTAAAATAACGTGTTGTGCCACACATTTAGATAGTTGTTAACAAGGAGTGTTAATTATTTTCCAAGATTTTCCTGTTCTTGACCGATTTTGGTGGGGGTATTAAAGTAAAATATTTAACCTATACTGTTATTTATAGTGTCGCACAACTTCTTTAACCCTAACAGTCCTGAATCCTCCAATTTCAATATGATTTCCACACACCCTAGGGAGTTAGGGTTAAATAAGATATAGCCTACAAATAACCAAACACAGTAATTTCTCTATAGACTATATACGTACATATCCTGCCAGCACTGCAACCCACATTAATTCCCTTTCCAATCTTACACATCAATACACAATCAGACAAAATAACACAATTGCATTATGTGCATGTAAAAAGAATGCCACAAAAAAATCATTTACTGGCTTTAGGATTAATTATTGCCATTTCTATATAACTTATAAGCAAGCAAAGATCACTAGCATGGTTGATACTGAAGGAATATACACATGATACAAGGGTTGTTGTGGTTAGTGCAAATGTTAAAACTCACCAAGCCGACTAGTTTTAGGGGATGGATTTCATTAAGCTGCTACTGTTTTTACTTGCATTTGGCTAGTGGAGTACTGCTAAAAAAGAGGTTGAAGTTGAACCATGCTGAGCCTAGGCCTTTTAGTTTTTAAAACACATGCAGACACGTACACATACATTGTACACATCCATAGTATATAATGCTGCTCGAACGTTCACACCCAACTTCGGTAAATGGTTTATTCTACACCATTCTACACCTGATATTCTATGGGAATATAACTTAACATTTATTGCATGCAACTATTATAAAACACACACACACACAAACAGATAATTCCACATAAAATGAAAACAAGAAACCTTTTCAAAACCGCTCTGTACCAATTCTTACCGTACCAATAATGGTCTGGTGCAGCATTCTCAAATACTGTACTCTATAGTATAAAGCACAACAAATTCGCAAACAAGCCGCGATACCATTTTCAACAGATGTGCGCGTTCTGTCTCCATACAGAGGGCGCCCTTTCTTAAGATTATGATAGTCAAGTCGAATTCTTATAGAAATACGTACGAAACGTTACCCGTTGTCCACTATTGCAGGAGTCATCTGACAATCCATGACATCTAGCGGGGGAACATTCTCCAGCGGGCACGGCGTGGGCACGTTACCTCCCAATAATTGACGCCTCTCATTTTCAAATACAACCTCACTTATTATCAATAAATCTTTTCTGTAATGACACTAAACAACCCCCAGACAAGAAACCATAAATGCGGCCAGGCTGCCAGCCCATGCATTATATTTCTTTTTTCGCAGTTTCTCAAATTTATCGCTGTATACCCTTTACTTAGACACCCCTCTACATTCAACAAAGACAACACTGTCCACCCTGACAGTTTTAGTCTTTCATATAAAATAACGACTTCAAATCTCCTTTTCCTCGTAAGGCCAACTTATACATGTGTCTCAAAAAAAGAAACATATAAACGTACATGATCAATCCCAATAAATCAAGAATAGGGGGCAAACTGATTTAGTTATCACTTTCCTTTTCTGGGTCATACTTTCACATAGCTGTAATAAATTGACTGTAAAATTAACAGTCCAGTGATACCCCCGTCTACCGTATTTTGTACGGTCGACCAACCGTATTTTTTTTACTGATTAATGCTAAAATAACCTTCTAATTATAAATAAAAAAACTACAAACGGAATAATATTGCACTTGATAGCTTTATATTCAGCTTATCCCACCTTACAAAAAAAAAATCAAAATTCTGTTACGGCGTTGGAATAAAACATATTAGGCCTATATCATCGTCAAGAAAATGTATTTTGGGACTGCACACTGCAATTTCAAACGCCGTAACGGGCAATCTTCATGCAACTAAACCCTAATTGGGTCTTTCTAATTGGTATATAGCCGAGATATGTTACAGAAGAAAACCGGACATTATGCCGACGTCATCATCATAATAAGTCGAAGCGTGGTATCTAAAAAAAGCTGCAAAAAAGCAGCAAAACCGGTGACCCACCCAAACGTAGAAGTATAGCATGATCTAAAATGCAAATTAGATTCATGCGCATCTAAGAAACTCTTCGCAAGAAACTCACTTCCAAAGCTTAAAGCTACAATTAACTGTGATACACGTGTAGCATGGAAACATAAATCCGTAGCTTTATTTAACGAAAACCAAGCAATTTGTCTGTTTCGAGCAAGCACATTTTGAACGGGCAGTATACCCACCGCCCAAACAAGGCGCTTAATAATGGCTAATTTCTTCTACATGTTATCAAATTCTTTTTCGAACCCCATTTAATAAAACTTATTGAACATTAAAACGGGTCTTGTTTTCCGCTTACGCGTGACACATGCCCACACAATATGTATTGCTTCATGTAGTCTAATTCATTCATCTCCAATATATCCGCCTATCAATTGCTCCCCCCCCCCCCCCCCCCCACACCGCGCTGCGCTTATATGGGGGTTTGGTAAAGTTTTTCAAGCCCCATCATGGTGAATTTTGGTCACTCATATTGCCATTGTTTCCCTATCATGACAAATTATAAAACCATAAGGTCAGAGTGCCCCACCTATGTATATCGGATATTTTCACTAAAATGTTGCCCCAGGAGGCGGGATTTTGTCACTTCAAAAGCAGTGACGGCGCTACGGGGGGGAGCGGTATCGGGGGCAGAGGGCTATTTGGGGGGGGGGGGGGGGTTTCCTTCCAAATCGTCGGCCTGCCCCCCCACCCAGTTTTCCCCAACCCCCAAGAAAACTCCAGCAAGAGAAAAAAAAAGGTAGTAAATTTCACATAAGAAAAGTACAAAATAAAGGAAAAGACTCATAGTAAATATTTTATTGCACTGTGACCGTTGATTTCAAACTGAAAATCCTCAGAAAAAACACTACAGCATGGCCAAATGTACATAAATACGTATCTTAAGGGTGCACCTCACTAAATAGCCCAAAATGGCTGCGCCAAACTGATTAGCATAAATTGCAAACCCACAACTTTATTGGAATTATAAATTTCGGGGGGTCATGCAATTGATAGATTGTGTAATTATGATCAGTTATCATAACCTGGGGGTTCTGTGCTTGAACTTTTGTGAAGACTTGATCAATTGTTGCTTTAATATTGGTCTCGTTTGGCTTGTGAAGTGGAGGGATGCTTTATGAAAAATGGCAGGTAGCCGGTTTGGGAAAAACCACATTTTTGGGGGTGGTACTCTCTGCAGACAAATAGCAAAACAAATCAACGGCTCACCTGCCAAAAAATGAAAAGAATTTGACAGACTAATAATCAAACTATAATTTTAAGTAGTTTCACAAAAACTGAGAGACTCCTAGATATGGATGTTTTCACTGTGAAGTTGGTGGATTCTACTCTAAGGTCAATGGAAGTCTATTTAGTATGGTACACCCTTAATGTTTTCAACAGCGCCCTCATGCATCAAATGATATCCATGCAACCCCCCCCCCCCCCCCCCCCCCCCCTGATTTTTCAGTCTTCCCCCTCAACAACAATAGGGGTTACCTGACGAACAGTATAGAAATCAGGCAATGCTCATATCAGGGCATCAGACTAACCGTACGTCACATGTCACGTCACGTAATCTTAAAGGGGCAGTTTTTGAAGCCATATATAAACAAAAGTACAAGTCCGATTAAGTTCAAAAGAAGTGTCTAGGTAGCCCAGTACGTATTATAAATAAAAATTATAATGACGTCATGGTTACCTCATCACTTGTTACGTGTCATCATCTTAAAGGGGCATTTTTCGAAGCTATATAGCTACAAAAGTCTGATTTATTTGAAATGTGAACAAAGAAACTGGCAGGAGCGGAATTCGAACCTGCAACCTCCAGGTTACCGTACCGGTGCTCTACCAACTGAGCTATCTTGCCCGATGTTGGCAGTCTCCCAAATTGTCAGTATCTTTGTTCGGGTGGGCGCTAGTCAGAAGTCATCAACCCAGAATGCCGTATAGCCAGGGATCATACCCAATTTTACAATACAACTTGGGAAGCGACATTATGGGGATCACTCAATGAGAATACGACTTTTTAACTTATAACTATTCAAACAATCCACAAGGGAAACTGACCAGGTAAATTTGAATACGTTTTCAAAGTGAACAAACAAACTGGCAGGAGCGGAATTCGAACCTGCGACCTCCGGGTTACCGTACCGGCGCTCTACCAACCGAGCTATCTCGCCCTATGTTGGCGGTCTCCCAAATTGTCAGTGTCTTTGTTCGGGTGAGCGCCAGTCAGAAGTCATAAACACAGTATGCCGTATAGCCAGGGATTACACCCAATTTTACGATACAACCTGGGAAGCGACATTGCGGGGATCACTCAATGAAGATACGACTTTTTAACTTATAAATTTAAATGTTATATAAGTCCAGTACGCCAGCAGGTTTATAGATGAAAATTTACATGACATTATGATGCTGTCATCACATGTGACTATTACAAACAACTTCAATTATTTTAAAAATCGAACAAAGAAAACTGGCACGAGCGCGATGTTTGACAAACTTTAATGATTGTATTCACATTTCACATCCAAACTAAAAAAAAAAAAAAAACGAAACAGCCCTGTGTTTGTCCACAAACACCGTCCGTCTAGTTTGATTGTGTATTTGTGTGTGTGTGTGTGTTTTCCTTAATAAATCCCCTTGCGTACGAAAGACGCCATGGCGTGCCACCAGGCCGGATGACGCCATTTGCCGCCATTTGTGCAGTTTCAATCCATTGTTGGATTATTGTTTATGTTACGCTTGACTGCACAAATACATTATAGCGGTTCGCTTGGCTGCCAGAACCGCCACGACATCCCGACGTCTCCCGTAAAAAACCGTAATTAAATAAACACGTACATGTATAGTGTGCATGAAAACAAGTTGAACTGGATAGCATTAGGCCTACGTGTTTCACGGAAATCGGCACGCGTGATGAGCTGAAAGCAACTCTGTTTCATTGTGACAGCTTTGAAAATATATTTTGAGCATAGTATTTCCTGGTATCTGTCGTGGATGGTGAACAAATATTTAGGTCTAGTAGTTTACTGAATTAAGTTTGAACCTCATACACTATAAACTTAAGCAGCCATCTGTCCACACGTAAACGTTGATTGTTCATAGCGACTGTTACCAAACATTGCAGAGCAAATTAAACAGCCTGACTTGTTAAGCATCTTCAACTTCACGAACCAAAATCATGGCTGAAGGTGATTTGAACTCGACCACGGCTCTGTTCTTTGAAGAGGAACATTCTACTGTCGCTACGAGTGAAACTGGAAGCCTTCACTCACACAATGTGTTGGTGTTTCTGGCTTGTGTGTGGATCGTGGTGGCGATGCTGGGTATCACGGGCAACACAATGGTGATTCTGTCGGCCGTTTTCAGTAAGCACGTCCGGTCAATGACCAACGTTCTGGTGATCAACCTCAGCGTGGCCGATCTCTGGATCAGCTTGTCCCTACCGTGGTCCAGCGTGGCACTTCTGAGCGACGGCCACTGGCCCTTGGCCAGCATCGTGCCCTGCCAGGTGGCGGCGTTCATGTGGCACACCGGCCTGGGTGCCAGTCTCTACAACCTAGCTCTGATCGCGCTCAACCGTCTGATCCGGATCACCCGCCCGCAGTCTACCTACAACTGGATCTTCACTCCGCGCAGGATGGTCTGTATTGTGGCACTGTCTTGGTTCGTCCCCGTGTTCGTCATTGTTTTCCCCCTCGCCATAGGTGTAGGTCGCTTAGGCTACGATCTGAGCGACGACACGTGCACGGATGATGACATGCACGAAAGAGCCAGTGAGTACAACCTCGCCCAGACCATCGGGTTCTACCCCATCCCGATGGCAACAGTCATTGTCAGCTACTTGGTTATTTACATCCACGTCAGGAAGCACTTTAGAAAACAGCTGTCCAAGAGCAAGAACACCAAAACGTCACGCGGAGACGTCACAGAATCCAACTCTACCAACATGACAATATCATCCGTTCCGGATGAAACTGCCATGGAACGAAAGCTACGCCAGCAGCTCCAGATCACCAAGAACCTCTTTTGGGTCTTCTGCGTGTTCACGTTCTGCATCTCGCCCTACTTTATCTCGCTCTTCTTTCCGACCAGCAAGAAGTTTGCCGTGTTCGGCGCTGCCATCCTGATTTGCAATAGCTGCATCAATCCCATCATCTACGGCGCCAAACATCCTCAGTTCAAGAAGGTTCTCCGGCCGATGCTCAGGTGCAGATGGGAGAAGATACCTCAGCCATCCAGAGTGCTGCAGGCGATCCTGGCAAAACGGCAGACAGACAGCAAAGTGTGAAGCTACAAGATCATGTTTGGGCGTGGCGTTGTTCAGCACCAAGGGCATAAAGTTCCTGTGCTATTTTCCTCAAGTAGACCTTTACCAAGATGGTGGACAGCTTGTACCTTTATTATAATTATTGCTAGTACATGTATTTCAAATGCCTTGGACATTAAGTTATCGTTTTTGTGTTTGACAGTTTCCACCTACCTGCCCGTCATTCGTTCATATTTGCATGAGAGGGATGAGTCTGGGATCTTGGGGGAAATGCCACCCCCCCCCCCTTGTTTTGGCAGTTGTCGCATGATTATCCGTCTCCCTGAAAAGCCGACTAAGTGGTTCTACTGCGCATGCATAAGTGAAGATAATTGGGACAGTGACCGCTCACATGAGAGGGTTTAACCAATAATACGGAAGAGAAGCCAACATTTCATAGGAGTCGGATATTCAAATGACACCGGCGATGTTGGAGTACACCACCCACCGAAATAGTAGTTCTTGCATAATGACCGAAACTATAACAACAAATTGTAAGTGTGTGATACAGCAACAGGCGCACTAATTCTGAGTTTGTATGACTTCAGAATGACACACAAACAGCGAAGTTTACATGTGTGTGCGTTGATGATGTGTCAAATAGGCCTACTCGGTCCGTCCGTTGCTCATACAATTTGTTGGCGTAAATTGTCTGCGCTACTCGCCGGCCATGGGCGCTCGTCTGGGCTTGGACGAAGAGCTCCAAATCCTAACGAATGCCAAGCCATAGGACAGACTTTTGCAACAGTAACATGATCTGACACCACGCCTCATAGTATAATTTTGAGTTTTATTTCATTTATTATGTATAATTACTGTTATGTGTTTTGTTTTTGTCCTTGTTCTTGTCCATTTGTCACTTGTTCAGGAGATCGACCGTTCAGTGCATACTTGCTTTTGCTTTGATTTAACATCTTTTGTAGATTCTGATATAGACCCCGATTTAAAATATGATTTACCAGATATTAGCTGTGATTATTATGATCAGGATACTTTCCTGGATAAAGTTCACTGCTAATACATGTACTACTAATGCTAAACTACTTCACATCAATGCTCGTAGTCTCATTAAAAATTTCAATAATATTTCCCATTATATTGATCTGTTAAACTTGGATTTTTCAGTTATTGGTATATCGGAGACTTGGCTTAAGGATCTCAATGACCCTCTGATCCAGCTCCCTCACTATAATATCGAAGGTTTTTGTAGACTTGATAAAAGAGGTGGTGGGGTGGCACTTTATATTAATCACAATCTTTCCTACAAGGTCCGTAATGACATTGGTGTATATAACTCTGACATCGAAGCATGTTTTATTGAGCTGGATAATATTGATACGACCAATGTTATCATTGGAATTATCTACAAACCCCCTAATGCTTCTTACGACAACTGTATGACACACCTTACTCAAATACTAACCCAAGTAAATAATAACAATAAAAAGTGCTACATGATGGGCGATTTCAATATTAATTTATTCAATTATAATGCTGATCGCACTGTAACAAATTGTATGGATGTACTTACTTCTTATTCTTTTTACCCAACAATTAGTAAACCCACGAGAATTACAGATCATAGCTCCACTTTGATTGATAATATTCTCACCAATGATTTTTCTCAACACTGTGCTGGAGTCTTAGTTACCGACTTAAGTGATCATTTGCCTGTTTTTTTGGTAGTAGCTAGTATAACAAATAAGTTTAATACATACTCCAATTTTAAACGTGATTTTTCTGATGACAACATTGAACATTTTATTGCTGATCTTAATGAGATAGATTGGAAATTAATAACAAGTTTTGATGTTAACGTAATGTATGATATTTTTATTGATCACATTATGAAACTGTATAATCACCATTTTCCCCAAGTAGAAGTCAATATTCATTTTAATAAACATAAATCTCCTTGGTTAACAAATGGTATTTATAACTCTATTAGAAGAAAGAATTATTTATACGAAAAATATCTAAAAACTCGTTCTATACAAGATAAAATTTGTTACACGAAATTTAGAAACAAACTCAATAGTTTAATTAAAGTTGCTAAGAAAAATTATTTTAGTTACAGATTTAACCAAGAAAAATCTAACATAAAAGGTACTTGGAAACTTATTCATTCTTTGCTAAACAAATCTCAATCTAAGCACAACCCTTCTTATTTTGTTTATGATAATAATGAAGTCCATGGTGATAGGAATATAGCTAATTCATTTAATGATTATTTTATAAATATTGGCAATAATATTGCTAATCAGCTTCCGACCCCTGATGCATCATTCGAGTCATTTCTAAATGACAGATGTTCGAATTCTCTTTTCTTTACTCCTATTCTACAAGAAGAAATAGTAGATATTATTCACAAAATTTATAGTGGTAAGGCCCCAGGATGGGACTGTATTAGTTCTATTGTACTCAAAAAAGCTAAATACTCTTTTGCCAAGCCACTTGCCCTCATTTTTAACAAATCTATCACCTCGGGAATATTCCCTGATGGATTAAAGGTAGGCAAAGTCGTTCCTATATACAAAAAAGGGAATAAGAATGACATTGGTAATTACAGACCTATTACGATTTTGTCGATTTTCAGTAAAGTGTTTGAGAAGTTGATTTTTAATCGTCTGATATCATTTTTAGATAAAAATGGTATATTATCTGATTCACAATTTGGTTTTAGGAAAAATAGGTCCACTGAGATAGCTATAGTTCAGGTTGTTAATAAAATTCTCGGTGCCATTGAAAATAAGAAATTATCTATTGGAATTTTTTGGACCTGTCAAAAGCTTTTGACACGGTTAATCATGACATCCTCATCCGGAAATTGGAACAGTATGGCATACGTGGAATAACTTTGGAGTGGTTTAAAAATTATCTTTGTAATAGAAAGCAATTTGTTTCCTATAATTCTGCCATCTCCCTGGATCAATATATTTCATGTGGGGTACCTCAAGGATCTGTGCTGGGCCCATTATTATTTCTTATTTATATAAATGATATTTGTAATTCCTCGAAAATTATTTCATTTTGTTTATTTGCAGATGATACAAGCTTATTGTATGACCATAATGATATTAATACTGGTATTAATATTTTAAATACTGAACTTGTTAAAATTTCCGCTTGGTTGTCATCTAATAAATTATCTGTTAATCTCTTAAAAACAAATTATATAATTTTCAGCGCTGGCAATCGTAAATATTCTCAAACTGTCCCCCTGGTATTAAATGGCATTATTCTTCAACAAGTTTCTAATACCAACTTTTTAGGTATTAACATTGACAGCCATTTTAGCTGGTCTAACCATATTAATACTTTGCCAACTAAGATTTCAAAAAATATTGGTATTATGAATCGATTGAAGTCGGTTCTCCCTAGTAATGTTTTATTAACATTGTATAATTCGTTTATACTCCCGTATTTAAATTATTCAGTAATTGTCTGGGGTGGCTCTATCTCACAACATAATAGATTATTTCTCCTTCAAAAAAGAGCTGTACGTTTTATTTGTAAAGCAGGTTACCTGGATCATACAACTCCTCTATTTGCCAATTTGAATTTGCTTAAGTTAACCAATATTTATTATCTTAATCTTGGCATATTTATGTTTAAACAAATGAATAATTTATTACCCCATTGCTTTAATCAACGTTTTACTTTAACTTCAGATGTCCATTGTCATGTAACCAGAAGTACATCCCGGACAAATTTGTATCAACATTTTAATCGTACTTCTTTATTTAAAAATATTCCCAAACAACGTGGAATCAAATTTTGGAATAGTCTAGCTGATGATGTCAAGCAGTCTTCTTCTCTTAAAACCTTTAGGAAAAAACTCAAATTGAATTTGCTCAATGGTTTTATTTAATTTATTTAATTTTGGTCTGATCTCCTGCACTTCCAACTGTTTATTGTTTTGTTTTTTGTTTTTTGTGTTCGTTGTTTGTACGACGTTGGGGTAAGGTCCTAGGGGTAGGGGGCAGGGAAAGGAATAAAAGCCTCGGCTTCTTCTTTTTCCTCAATCTTGACATGTTCTTAGTTTAATTTTCATTTTATTTAAATTCTTTGCATTAATATTGTGTAGTTATTTGTATTATGACTTTTTGTTGTCAACATTGGAATATGTGTGTGAATAAACTTATAACTTGAAACTTGAACAATTACAGTTCCGTTTCAGTGTGCACCGGTAAGTTTTCTGTCCAATTTCCAGAGTACTTACCTAAATGAGATTATTGAAAAGTGAATTGTGATCCATAACATTTATTTATGCACTTATTATCTACGTTGTATACTATGCAGCCTCGGTTTTAAAGATATATCCAAACATTTTAAAAATAATATTTTCTTAAAGAGTAGAAATTGTATTTTCTCATATTATAATTATTTCGTATAGAATTTTGCAGTATATGGTATGGATTCCTTGACGACGTATGAGTCTAAATTCGTGGAGTCCAGGGTAGGGACCTTCTTAGATGCCCACTTTTGGCTACATAAAGTTTTTCCCTAAAAGTTGTTACAACGGAAAATGTAAGATCCGTAGAAGGTAGAACAATGATAGCCTGTAAGCCATCAGGACCACTCTTGCACATATTCATGCTATTTTACGAAAGACTTTCGAGAGTAAAACATTTATAGACCCTACATGTGAAACATTTTTAAAACTAAAATCACGTTTGTTCTTTTAATGCATGAACAAAACTTATGAAAGAAATAAAAGAATCGTATGATACGCATACAACAGCAATTACATTGTTTGATTTTAGGCCTCTTTGAGGAAGCATGTTGCCTCTAGCCTTAAAAAAAACCCAAAAAACAAACAACAACAACAACAACAACAGTCATATTGGTTGTAACTTACTTGTAAATCCTATTCTGATTGGCTGATAATATGGCATTATTAGCTCTTATAATTCCAGAAGTAGGCCTACTCCATTCATCAGTAACTGGTTCCCTTCGAAGGATTTCCCAATTATTATTATATTTCCTTTTTTTTCATTGCAAGTAAAATTTTATGGTTATCATATTTCTTATGTTTAATGCAAAGATTTGAAAAGAGTATCTCTCAACTCAAGACAAATGTTCCGAATAAAAAAAGGCATCTTTGGACTGGTTCACAGTGCCATAGGTTTGCCTGTCATCCATATACCCATAATAGTTTGAGAATAGCAAAAGTGATTTTTTTTAATTACTTAAATGGCATTTCGAGGCCATCGGAAACTAAATTTCTCAGTCACAGGTCAGAGGTCATCAGGACTCTCCGGCTTGCACTTTGCAGTTGAAATGTGGCGATCGACGACACAAACCTCAAGTAAAATCAAGGTAATCATGCCCTTTTACTTTCCAGTCCTCGCTCAATCTATTGCCCGTCGTTATCTCATTGAAATTTTGTTGTCAAATGATCGAAGATAATGCTCACTTTTCAAAAGTTCGGGGTAAGACGTGTCGCCCAATTTCCGGACAACTCGTTTTCTCGAAACTTCGTCTGGATCCCTCTTCGTCTCCCACCTCTCTCCTAGACCTGCATGGACTGGAGACAGAGTAATTGCAGAATACCCCGACACCCGAAAGTACCCCCCTAAAAAACGCGGATACGGGGTGGGTGGGAGTCGGGAGGGGCGACAGAGGGTGCTAGCCTATTTTCCCTTTAAAAAATCCTCTGAGGAGGTAGTACGAGTATTGGACCCTTTATTGTATCACCTTTTTTAACATTTGGACATGATCTGGCGATAGTAGGATCCAAGGTCGATGTATGCCTTCGACTAAGAATTAATCTAATTTGTCTGAAGACCCAACAAAAACATCCCATTTCACCCTAAGTTAAAACGACCACCAAAATACTAAATGCGCCACCTGAGGTACAATTGGAGTTCCGTGTCCAATAAAAAAGGCGATAAAGGGTCCCAGTTACTCGGACTACCGAGGAGGCTGGAATCGGACTTAGGCCTAGGCCTACGTGCGTAATTCGAATAGGAAGCTCGGTAAAAAGTCTAAGTCCAAAGGACTTTCCCTGAGGTGGATACACGGATACGGGGTGGGGAAGAATCGGTGATGGGCGAAAGAGGGCGCAATTTAGGCACAGACGTATGGCATGTGAGATGGTTTATTGAGGGCAATCAACCGTGACCCCCGTATCCGCGTATCCGGATATGAGGTGGGGATAGATCAGACGAGTGGCGGGGTATTCTGCAATTGTGCCATGGAGACTGCTGTATGTTCAGTTGTGAATGTACAAGATATAATGGCAGTGGTTATTTTGCCGTGAACTGGCATCAGCTTCATTTTAGCTATTTGACCGGCACGGCACTGAGTCACACCGTAACGGATTTCGTCTGGTTCCATAGTTTGTAGGCCTATCGGCAATTTGCCACAATGCATCGTTCCTATCTGGAACTTAGACTTGAAATCAAGTCGCTAGAAACTGTCGTCTTTGTCCGCAGGCGCCACCGCAATGAACCAGCGCTGAGCCATTATGATTATGATGCCACGGCGTTCAACGTTCCGCGATCCGACATGCCCAGCTCTAACGACTTGACCACTATGTCTCCGGGCTGATATTCATACATATATGCAGCAAGCTCACTGCATGAGGGCCAATGGTACATGTACATGTAGCTCATCTGGCATAATATAAATCATCCATTATACATATCGGGATATCTTTTTCTCGATCAGTGTGTCTTTCTAATCCTGCATCTTCCCTTTGTAATATTAAACTAAAGAGTACTTTATTTATAGATAGTCTGAATCAACTAGCTCAAACGGTTCTGGAGTCCTACCTTTATGAAGTCAATACAGATCTAGAAAGGGACCAACTGATAAATCAGGGATTTTCTGTACCCACGAAGGTGTTGTTACCATCCCGCAAACTCGTGATTGCCTCCCTTTGTTTGGGTTTCAGAGCACTCGAAATACCCAGTTTTTGCAATCTATGGTCAACGGAACCTCCATACCTTTCGGTGCTTCTTGGTCTCCATTGTTTCGTTCGAGCCACACGAAATCCGAAGAAATGAAGAAGAAACGTGGGACTTTCCTTCGCAGTTAATACACACGCATGTATAATGTGCATATCGTGTTGCAACTGTGTGTACGTGTGCATTGGGAATGTACATGTACATGTATAGGCTTGCTGATTCGCATTTGAAAATATGTCACATGAATATTCATATTCTCTTTATTCTTGACCAATCAAACTGCACCATAAATAGATATTCATATTTTCTTGATTCTTAGCCAATAAGAGTGCTCCGTCCAAAGTAGCAGGCATGGTGTCTTGTACACACAAAAGTTGCAGATTGTTCAAGTCGGTAATTGGCAGTCAACGTACGCACACGCATCGTGGGACTAAGGTTGCACAGAACGTTCCCATATGTTATTATTCCGCATGCTACACGTAACGCGGGAAATGAGGTGTATTATAATACGTGGCGGCGCAGGCGGACTAAAGCAGACCAATTACCGACTTGATTTCAAGTCTAATCTGTACTCACCGATTAAAACATTTTAATTCAAAGATTTCTAATGAAAAAGGGTACCATTCGATAGAAAAAAGACTGCTCTTACGCAATGGGTTGTTTGGAGTAAAATTGCCAAATAATGAGAAGAAAGTTTGATGTCTTGCGAGTCTCATCCACCATCGCCTGCACTGGGCACGGCCATTTTGATTTCTGTGACCGCAACAACCTTTCAACTATTACTGCCATAATATTGTGAGAAATTGGGAGATGATGAAATCCAGGTAGAGGAAGGTCAAAGGTTTGTTTTAATTCAAAATTTTATCGTAGTGCGAGATCTCAAAGAGTGAATTTGTGGATATTTTCGACATGTAAATCAGCGTAAGCTTTTAGTATGGAAAATCTTACATACATAACCTGAATCCTCCAAAATCCTCTTACATGTATGGGGACCAATAATGCATGAATCATCCAAAATCCTCTAGGGGTTTTGAAACACCCTAGTAACCTCAATCCTCCGAAATCCACCAGCATCAAATTGGGCCTGATGACCTGAATCCCCTTATGCCTTCAATCCTGCAAAATCCTCCAATGCTTCAACTTCCAAAGACCCTCAATCCTCCAAATTCCTCCATTTGGCCAAGAGGATTTTTGAGGATTTTAGAAGGTTAGGGTTATGTTATCGTAATTGTGCGGCATAAAAATTTCCAGACATGCCAGACAGCAAAGCCCTAAAAATATGCCTTAAAATTGGAATAACTCGGCCAAATTTCAGGATATAAAGTTGGTTTCCTTGCCCATTGATTCCTTTTAAAAATAAGCTTTCCAATGATACCAAATTTGTTGAAGTTTAATGGAGAAATACAAAAATCCACCGATCTCCCTATCCATAGACCATATCGCAAATACCACCTGGTTGAGATGTCACAATGGCTTGTGGGAAGGAAACGGGAGCAATTTGTGTGCGTGTTTCCTTCCCACAATCCCTTGTAACCATTGTGACATCTCAACCAGGCAGTATTTGCAATAACTTTATTTCCCTTAACCCTAACTCCCTACATCATTTTCCCCCCATGTAACCTGAATCCTCCAACATCCTCTGATTTCAAAGTGTTAAAACTCCATATAACCTGAATCCTCCAAAATCCTCTTATGGGGACCATAGCACGAATCCTCAAAAATCCTCCAGGTTTTTTTTGCATACCCCTAGTAACCTCAATCCTCCAAAATCCTCATGTATCACATTGAGCCTGATAACCTGGATCCTCCATATTCCTGCAGGGGCAAAAACCCATAGTAACCACAATCCTGCAAAATCCTCCGATGCATCAACTTCCAAGTGCCCTCAATCCTCCAAATTCCTCCATTTTGCAAAGAGGATTTTGGAGGATTTGGGAAGGTTAGGGTTAAAAAAAAAAATTCTCCAAAAAGATAAATGCTTTTTTTCTTTATTAAAAGAAAATGCTAAGTTATTCTCTGCAATTAAATCAGGGTTTGATTTTTAGTAAAAAGCAATTCTTACTTTTTTGGGGAAAAAAAAAGAGAAAAAAACCTAAACGATATGGAGCATGGCACGGCATCAAACCTGCAACCATCTTTGAGTGCTCTCTAGTGAGGAGCATTTTTTACCACTCGGCCATTTGCAGTTTCGTACAGACGGGGCAGTTTATTGTCACATAAATACATGAGCGTGCCAAGAAACGAGTGACTGCACATGCTTAGGGGATTTCACGGCTGAATAGTGGGTAAAAAGGCGAGACCGGTTCACGGCAAAAAAAAATACAAAGTACTTTGAAATATAATTCGCTAGAGTCATTATCATGTCATGTGGTGCACACTGTAGGGTCACGATTGTTGGCCTGAAGAGTGATGTTGGTACAGTAAGACCCCTCTTGAATTAGAATACAGGTCCACCCGAAGGGTTAACCCTAACTCCCCAGACCCTTTTTGCTAGGAACCATCCTCAATCCTCCAAAATCCTCCGATTGCCCTGCCCCAAAAAATGCATTCATCCTCAATCCTCCAAAATCCTCAAAAATCCTCCAAATTTTTGCATTGATGTTCCTCCAAAATCCTCCTGTTTCTCAAACACCAATAACCCTCAATCCTCTAAAATTCTCCTGTTTCTCAAACACCATTCACCCTCAATCCTCTAAAATCCTCCTGTTTCTCAAACACCATTCATCCTCAATCCTCCAAAACCCTCTTTTTCTTGAAATAACATTCATCCTCAATCCTCCAAAATCCTCCAAAACTGCAAGGAGGATTTTGGAGGATTGAGGTGGGTTAGGGTTAATTAAGGGCCATTTTTAGCTTTGATGCACAGAGGTTTTAGACGGGGTTTCTCGGACCATAACCCCCCCCCCCCCAAAGGTTGTGTATTCTTGATCTTGTAAAACCTTCCGGTTTGAGGTACATGTACATTGTACAATGTTTAATACCTGAAATTTCAAGCCCTGGTACATGGCATCCTGTCCCTGTTTATGCAATGTGTTCAGCAACTATAACTGTATTGAAGTTTAAAAAAAAAATATTCCCAAACCCATATGTACATGTAATTGTGGGACGTGTGCGAGGTCAAGTTTGACGTGGATTGAAAGTTTTAACAACAATGGCTTTTTAGGGCACTTGTACTTTTTTAGTTGTAGGATGTCAGACTTTGCTCTACCTAGGCGGCTGTCAAATGTTTCACATTATCTGAACCGACATTGAATAACTGAAGGCATGAAGTATATTGATGGATGGAAATCATTTTTACAAATTTCAAAGTAACCTTTCCATTTTTTTGTTGGTTTTCACTGTTGCAGTGCAGTTTAGTAATTATTTGGAAAAAATGTTGTTTCTATCATTGCGATTTAACCTTTTTGATGGATCCACAAACCAATATCAACTTGTTTGAACCCTTTGCCACCGGTTGCCCTAAATACGTACGGATTGATACGTGCGTCTGTGTGCCAATCTCTGCATTTTCAATCCATTAGTGGGGTATTGTGTATGTTATGCTTCGCTGCACAAGCCTCTTGTTTCAGTTTCGCTTGGCTGCACAACCCAGCCTGGCGCCCCGGATTCTCCCATGTAATGCCCGGTGGCAAGGGGTTAACCTAAATGGCCATCTGTCTTCTAAATTCCATCCGAAAACATCACTTGGATTACAAATATCTACTGGACCGCTGGACCGAGTCTAGTGATTTGAGAGTCGGTAACATTTTTTAAAACTACTAGCCCGGCTGTCTAGTCAATTTTTACCTGAAATCCGAGCCCAGTAGGGTGTATACATGTACATACTCTGTACGTGTACATGTATCGCTTTGACATTTTTGGGCAGGGACGATTAAGGGTAGTGTACACGATTGGTAATCCTCCAATTATTTGTTTACTGAATTATTACGAAATACCTTACTACTGTAAGTTAATAGTAGTCTCAATCATCCTGTGAAATGATGGCACCATGTGTGCTGTCGTTTTCAAGATAAGAGGAAATTGATTTCGTTTTCCAACGATTGTTTGGCCGAACAATCGTTGGAAAACTGCCCTCTATTGACCGAATGTAGTTAATCCGTGTTGTGTCTAAAATGGGTTAACAATCGGGAAAACGGGCGAACGCGTAGTGTACCAAAGCTACATGTTGTAACCAGTGCATACTGCATGCAATGGATCTTGGGCGTTCTGCTCGGCCCTCAGCCTATGTGACCAATTGAAAATGATCCCATTTACAAAAATTTGGCTTATTTTACAAGAGGACGCTATAACAAATGCCGCTCGACGGTTGAAAACGTTTTTCTCTCGTTTTTTCACCATCCAAGAACGCAAACTTTGAACAGGTCAGTGAAACGACATTTCCTATAAGATACTAAACCCCCCCCCCCAAAAAAAAAAAAAAAAATCCGCCCATTTCTGAAAATTGCAGCAATGACCAATCATGTACACTATCTCTAAGACCCAGGAACAGGAAACTCCTCAGGTCAGGAATGAGACAATTGCAAAGAATTTTGGAAGTACGGATGAAGTCCTTGTTTATCACAAGATGCACAAGAATGACTTGTCAAAATAGTGTCCATTTCAGGATATCCTACATGTATATTTGGCCTATTTCAGTTTCCTGTAACATTCAGCCCTGTACTTTAGGGCTTCCTTGCAATGAATATTGTACACTTTTTTGGCATCCTTGTGTTGGAGTATAAGGTTTGGATTATTTCATCTTCATCTGAATTTTTCTATTTCCGTGGAAATCTCTCATTTCTGATTCTATGAAGTGCCACATGGCTGGGTGATCCGGTGCGTTGAACTCAAGATCTTGTTCTTGTGGACTATTCAACAGACAGTCCGTTCGAGCCAAGCCATACAATGTTCATGTAAAAATCATGGTTCTTGTGTCCTTGATCAAAACACTTGTGTCCTTGAGCAAACTACTAATTTACATGTGAGGGCAGACTTGGTTGTTGTGTTTGATTAAAGGCAGTGTACATGATTGGTCATTGTTGCAATTTTCAGAAATGGGCAGATTTTGGGGTTAGTATTTTATAGGAAATATCGTTCCACTAACCTATTCAAAGTTTTGCGTTGTTGGGTGGCGAAAAAGAAAACGGCGCTCGTTTTCAACCGTCGGGCGGATGATAGCCTTTAGTCAAGGTGCGCGTGGCTATCTTGGCGCGTGCCGCGCCCCGAATGCCAGCATATGCCTGGGGCGTGCCACTCGTCCGGGTAGCCACGCGCGCCTTGACTAAAGGCTACAGGGCAGCTAGAAATATATTTCCACTTTTCTTGACGACAGCACACCTGGTGCCATAATTTCACAGGATGATTGA
Source organism: Hippasteria phrygiana (assembly GCA_037893225.1). Taxonomy (NCBI): domain Eukaryota; kingdom Metazoa; phylum Echinodermata; class Asteroidea; order Valvatida; family Goniasteridae; genus Hippasteria; species Hippasteria phrygiana. The sequence goes on along the minus strand of JAZGUH010000400.1, from coordinate 277,420 downwards.
GACTACTATAAACTTACCATCTAGTAAGGTATTTCATAATATTTCAGTAAAAAAAAATGGGAGGATTACCAATCGTGTACACTACTTTTAAGCACTACTTTTGCACTATTAAACTGCACACAATCATGGGTACACTTTCGAAAAGCTTGGTTACATGAACCTGTATTGTAACCATTTCCCTCTTTTACTGTATCATTACCAAGGCATTACTTTGTTGTTGACAAGCAACTTCTTTTATCACTCCAGAGCTACATGTACATGTACATGTACATGTACGTGCAGGCAAAAGCTGACAGCTGTGACGGTCAATTCGTAGGTTAACCTCTTGAATACGGATGACTGCCATCGCCACTGGTTTAAAAAAAAGACCACCTGGCTGGTTGACATCTATAGGCCCACTCTTGCGCATATTCAAGCCATTCTCATTTCAACTATATTGTTCTTGAACTGGTGTATAATGAAAAGATGGAGCTTTTTCAAACAAAGCTTTTATTCACATGAAAGGGGGGATCCAAGTGCAATGAATACATGTAGCACTACACTATTCAATGTGGTGCCTGTTGTTTGTCTTTACGCTTGGCTGCACAGGCCCGTTCTTGGCATGCCAGCATACCAGCATGCCAGCATACCAGCATGCCATCATACCAGCATGCCATCAATGACAGCTGGACGCATCTGTAGGGTTAATACATGTATGCTTCTGGCAGATCTATCAATCAGGCCTAACACATACATGTACATGCATATCATTCCATAAATTTGGGGTCCAAAAGTGTGACATTTTTTTGGTGTTCCTGTTACACCTGACTAGTGTAATTTCCATTAACTTCAGACTATTTTTTTGCTTGTTTGGCAGGTACATTGTACTTTGCTTTTACACAATCACTCTTGGAGATAGAAGGCATTAACCCTAACCCCCTAGACCCTTTTTGCTAGGAACCATCCTCAATCCTCCAAAATCCTCCGATTACCCTGCCCCAAAAAATGCATTCATCCTCAATCCTCCAAAATCCTCATGTGCTTTAAACGCCGTTCATCCTCAATCCTCTAAAATCCTCTGCTTGAAACACCATTCATCCTCAATCCTCCAAAATCCTCCAAAACTGCAAGCAGGATTTTGGAGGATTGAGGTGGGTTAGGGTTAAGGAATGTATCCGGAATTGCAAAATCTTATACATGTCACGATGTAACGTGGACACCAAAAATGTCACACTTTTGGACCCAAATTTATAAAATGACCCACATACATGTACATGCACACAGTACCTGCAAAATGTACATTATACTTGAGCACGTAAATAAAACTTGTATTCAAAATAGTGGTTTTCTCTGTTGAGAGATCTCATAAACATAGTTTTTGATTTTAAGAATGAGATTTTTGCCATGCTTGTATTGTACTATTTGTATTGCTTGTACAGCAATATGAAGAGTAATCATTTTGCCCTATTCAAAAGAAATGGATAAAATTAATTAATTTTTCTTTTTGCGTAATTTTATTAATCTTAGATTTTCTTTTTCAGTGTGCCTGCAGCATTGCTGGGCGGAGATTGAAGCTGTCATCAAGATGTCAGCTGTGTACAAAGGCGGAAGCTCCGCCCCCTCAACCACCGGCTCCTCCTCCTGCACCAAGGAGGTAAGTGTGGGCATAGAGAATTATAGATCATTTATTAGGCGTGGGGACTCCAGTGTTTTTGAAATTAACTCCAAATGAGGAGTTAAATCGACTCCATATATCATGTATCATGTATTATGTGCTATGAAATGCATCATCCAAGCACATGTACTACAGTTATGGCTCTAATTATTTGATTCACAGATGAAAAAGTTGGTCTGTGAAATACTAGTACATGTGGTCTTTTTGGATAATCTGCAATCTTAACCCTTTAAAGCCAGATGACGGCAATAGCCGCAAAAAATAAATTGCCACCAGGCCGGATGATGTCTATACACGCCATTTTGTGCAGTTTAAATCCATTGTTGGATTATAGTGTATGTTACGCTTGGCTGCACAGTCATCTTTGGTCCATTTCGCTTAGCTGCACAAGTCGGCCCGACACCCCAGCGCCTCACTATAAATAACTGTACTCAATGGGTTATATGGAGTTCGCAACTTGCAGAATCAAGCAAGCTATAGACGAATCCGGCGACCAAAATTAGAAGAATTTACTGCGGTGGCGAGGCGCTCGCGTGCGTGTTAGATGCACGCGCTCGATACAGCTTCGACCAACAGGGTGTTTACAACTTGCCAAAATGCGCGCGCGACTGAAATTAAAGAACGCGCGCAATCAGCACGCGAGCGCAGCACCACTGTAAAAATGGCGTCGGCGAATTCCTGTATAGTTACATGTATGGGGTCTTCTGAATGAAAAAGAGGCATTAATTTATGGCATTTTTAATTTCTTTTGTTCTCCATTCTTCAGATATGGTGGTCGGATTCTAAAATTTCTGGCAGGCTCTGTGCTCGTGACTGGCGGGACCATGGTGGGTGCTGTGGCCTATGCTAAGGCCAACCCGGAGTTCCGCAAACAGGTGGAGAGTAACTGGCCTATTCTCATAGGGATCTCCCCATATCTTTTCAATGATGATTATGCTACTCTCAAGGAGGAGCTTTCAGCACTAGGGAGTAGGGGTCCGTCCCAAACGTGAGTACAACTAGTTAGGGCTGTCCCAAATATACCAAATATTCGATCGTCATCCGAATATTCGATCGTCATCCGAATATTCGATCGTCAGCCGAATATTCGATCGTCAGCCGAATATTCGATCGTCAGCCGAATATTCGATCGTCAGCCGAATATTCGATCGTCAGCCGAATATTCGAATACCATTTTGCCTACAGATACGACTCTGATGCTATTTTAATAGAAAAGTTACGCCGCTTAGCAGTGTCAATAACCGCATTTTTGTGGACGGAGGTTTATTGTTCCTGTCCATAAAACCCTCGATACAACAGGGGCATACAAAAAAAAGCTGATCGAACGTCCATAATATCGATCGCCACACGTAAAACACCGGTGTGCTTTTACGTGCAATTTTGTTACCGCCGTGGCATGCAGTTAAAAACTTGATTGGCGAGTATCGAATATTCGAATATTCGGTCAAATCCAGTTTTGAATATTCGAATACTAAATTATTCGAAAATGAACAGCCCTACAACTAGTGTTGTATCTATAGACGAATTTTACATTAGCCCCGTCTGTGCATTTCCGGGTTTAACATCTTGAATAATAGAACACCTGGCCGGTTGTCATCTATACGCGCATTCGTGCACATACTTAGCACCCCATTCCACTACATCGTTAATAACTGCGGGCAAAAGGGGTTAAAGCGAGGCTGTCAGTACGAAACAAACCCAGTGCACGACAAAAATTTCCCAAATTCATTAATCGGCATGATGTTGAATTATTTCACAGAATGAATGATTCACAAATAAATTTAATTAGTTTTTTTGGAAGACTTGATCAGCGACTATGCGAAATTCTAAGAATTTCCTCATGTATATTTTGATTGCATAATTGCGTTCTTTTAATTGATTGACTGTTGATGTCATTGATCATGAATACATGTATGTCCATATGTAGGCCACAGTTGCTCTTCGAAGATACTAAGGATGAGAAGGAAGTCGTTAGTGAAAAGCCAATCCCACCAGCCCGGGATAAACCTGCCGATGCCGTGAATACAGAAAAGGTAGGCATTTTTGAAAGGCCACAAATTGGCCCGAGGGTTTGATTTGTAAGGTTTGAGTAGTCTGGTTCTTGTGTCCCCTGAGCAAGACACTTTGCCGTAATTGCTTTGCTGTGCCGTGTCGAAGTGCTGCAAGGTGTTTCTTTCTTCAAGGCAAGCCAGTACCTCTATGCCTTGACAATTTACCGTTGGGGAGAAGAACTCTAACTTCTGACTTAACAACAATTTTGTTGATAAGCAGGGATGAGATGTGTCCGGATTTTTTCTGATTTGAGGATTTTTGGTGAGATATCTTCCAGATTTCTGGAAGATATTTTTGTCGATAAGCAGGGATGAGATGTGTCTGGATTTTTTCTGATTTGGGGATTTTTTGTGAGATATCTAACAGATTTTTGAAGATATTTTTGTCGATAAGCAGGGATGAGATGTGTCCGGATTTTTCCTGATTTTGGGATTTTCGGTGAGATGCCTTCCAGATTTCCGGAAGATTTGTTTGGTCCTTAAATTGTTTGTATCATTCCAAAATGACCTCTGCGACCTGAAACAGTCTGCTTTTCATTCCAATGACACTTTTGAACTGTATCGTTTGGTAGAAAATGCAGTTTTCTTCTGCATTTTTCAGCAATGCCATATAAATCAAATGATTCCAAATGTTTTAGTGGATTATTCATTTTCCTCAAATCTCACACCTAGTTAAGGACTTGAATTTCAGTTACAGTGCACAGTGACTAAGAATGCAAAATCAACCCATAGGACCCAGGCTACACAGTAAAATATCAAATATTCAAGTTCTGCCCTGCACGATTAGTAGTTTGCTAAAATGACTACCCTGCTGACTACCCTGTGCGATTGGTAGATGCCACAAACTCTGCCCTGCGTGATGGCCAATGTTTGCGTGACTGTAGATCCCGTGACATTGCAGCACCATGTCCTGATCACAAAGATCCATTTATTTCCTCAAACAAACCACAAGGGAAACTAGGTAAATTGAAATGAACGGAATACCTTACCGGCGCTCTACCAACAGAGCTATCTTGCCCTGACAATTTGGAAGACCGCCAACATAGGGCAAGATAGCTCAGTTGGTAGAGCGCAGGTACGGTATTCCGGAGGTCGCAGGTTCAAATGCCGCTCCTGCCAGTTTTTTGGTTTCACTTTGAAAGATCCAAATTTGACTTCAACAGGACAGAGAGGATGCCGCGCCGCAGAAACTGGAAGAAGAGTCGCGCATCGAGAGGTTGCGGAGGGAGCGAGAGGAAGAACAGAGAGCCAAGGAGCTTCAGGAGAAGATGATTGAACAGGAGATAGATGATGCTGCCGATCTCGCTGGTAGGAAAATTCACTTGCAAGATGTAACCTCTGTTCGGAACCTCTGTTCGGAACCTCTGTTCTGCACCTCTGTTCTGCACCTCTGTTCTGCACCTCTGTTCTGCACCTCTGTTCTGAACCTCTGTTCTGAACCTAGGTTCTTGGAGGAAAAAGGGGATTTTTTTTCATGGTTTTAAATAATTAACCCATTGAACACGGACGGCTCTAGCCGTGGTTTGAAAAAGACCACCTGGCCGGTTGACGTCTATAGGCACATTCCTGCACGTCTTCAATGCATTGTTTGCCTATTGTTTGCATTACGCTTGGCTGCACAAGCCGGTATTGGCATACCAGCATCCTATTAATAACAGATGGAGAGAATGGGTTAAAACAATCACTGGAGTGTTGACGTCTAAAACAGAGGGAAAATTGCTTAAATTTAACACATAACACATAATATCAAGTAAAAGCATATTTTAACCAGTTCGCGTCAGAGGACGTGTTCACACGATCTGGCTGTTTTTATACACAGGCACGGCTGATGGGTAAAAAATGTAAAGCTTGCCTCGACTCACCTCCGGGTGACGTCTCAACACGCTAATCCCTCATTTGTTTTGTACACACACACAAAGTCCGAGAAGTCTGTGGAGGCGGACCGTTTGTTGAACTTGAACTTGGCCGCTGTGCACGGCCTGTTGTTCTACAATTTACGTTCTGGTGGGCGCACCCGGAGTATTGAAATATATGAGGTTTCGGCAAGAAATATTATACAAATACTGTTGAAATGACTCTTGCAAATCAGTATTTGTGGCGTTTGGCTGTATATCAGAAGTCGGCTGCTATATTTTGCCTTTTTGGAAAATAGAAATTTTCGGCAAAAATAATCCCGGCGCGAGAAATACCATAATCTCAATTTTCAGATTTTGTTACTTTCCATGCCATTCTGTGTGCCAAGTCACATGTACCACGTCACATGTACCACTCCTATTCGTTACTGAATTTGATCATTGTTTTGTTTGTTTTTATTTGAATTCTCATGATTTTGGTTGTGCTACAAATGCTGCCAAGGCTATAGAGTACCGAAGTGTGATGTCAGTTGGCACGACAACTGGTTCTAAATAAATGGAGATTTTGACTGTTCCTTTGTTAACAGCCAGTCATGCACATTGACACAAAATATCAAAAGTTATTCTGGTTTTAAACTTGTATTGACATCATCACTTCAGTAATCTATAAGCCACTCTAGGTAAAGGGTTACTATCAGAGGTGGTAGGGTAGTCTATGGAATAGCCGCTCGTGCAACGCGACGAGCGTCTATAATATGTGTGCAGATCCGGCGATTAATTATGCAAGACATCTGCCTCCTGACCTCTAGATTTTGACCAATCAGCCTGTTCGTTTTTTGGACCTTCGGTAAGCCACTGATCAGACAGGCGCGCGTTGCTACCCAGGCAAGTGACGTGACGCGCCCCAGATATGCATGTCTTTGAGAAATGTAAACATTTCTGCACGCGCACGGAATCATGTTGCAGTTGTACTGTACGTACCGCGCCCGCGTGCGCGTGCTGGGGAAGCACGCGCGCGCGACACGGCGGCATTTGAATTATTTCGTTGCTATGGCATTGCTGCATACGCGCCGTGATGAATGCTGAGAAATGGAGTCAGCTGACACCTACCAACCAATCAGTGCCTTCGTCGACATTTCTGATCGAAATGACGTCACAAGTTGCAAAGTCCACTCCGATTGGCTGGCGCGCGGGGTCGCATAAATTAGCATGTCCGCATATATCAGACGTTGATATGCATGCAATGCATGCAACGTCTGATACTCAGACAAGTGGTAGGGTTGGTGACAGTTTGAATTGCCAACCCTACCACCCTTACGATTTTCCTGGCCTAGATCTAAATAGGGGATAAATCCTCAACAGATTCCAGAGAAATTATCCCAATTTTCAGACCTATCAACCCAGGCGGGGTAACTTCCACTGTCTGTAAGACCAACTCACCTCCCCTGATTTGAGTACAGAAGATACAGCATTTGAAAACAATTTAAGAATGTATTACATGCTAATCTTTCGAATCTTATTAATTTCACTGTCTATTTTCGTCAGCTTTTGAGGCCATCATTGATACCATAACTGCCAGCAGTTCCCAGCTTACTCAAGACGCCATCGAAGCGCAGAAGAAAGCTGTGTTACTGACAGAGGAACACAGGGATAGACTCAAGGAAGCTATGGACGACCCCCAGGTAGGCACAGTATTTGATTTAGTATCCTTGTCTGTGTTGTAGCAAACCTTTTTTTTTCAGGGGCTACTTTCACCCTCTTTCTCAATAGTAGACCCTCACGTTTTTCTGATCGGTTTCCACAATAACAAGGTTATAATTTGAAAAAAAAATGTACGTCAAGTCGAATCCAATATAGCAGTGGGTACCGTGTGATTGGTGTGTGGATGGAATTTGCGTCGGAGATGAGAACAAAAATCTCTCTTCTAATTAAATTTACATCATCCCCAATGCAAATTCCATCTACATAACGATATGGTATCTCAGCATTTTAATATAAAGTCTAAAGTAAAAACAAAATTTGATGAATTATTGCAGGCCTAATTTGTATTTATTTTTTATTTTTTATTTTTTTGGGCTCATTGGAAGCTGTTAAGCTTTTTGTTTAAATTTCTCATCTATCACAACATCTGTTGTTGCCGTCAGTAGGGAACAAGCATTTTCAAAAAGGATTTTATTTTATTTTCTACAGGGTGATGCAGCCGATAAGCGTGCTCAGTGGACAAGAGTAGTAGAGGCAGCAGAAGGCAAAATACAGGCGCTGGGAGTGGCAGATGACTACGCACAAGCAGCTAGGTGGGTCCTGTTCATTTTGCTACTTATAGCCCCACAAGTGTGGCAGGAAATAACTTACTGCACTGTCTCCTTAGCCACACATCCAACCCACGGGTAAGGGCTTGTGCAGCTGCTGTGTATGCAGTCCAAATGTGCGACCAAATATTTGGGAATTTTGTTAGCAAAAATGCCTGAGGAGTTAGGGTTAAATTAACCCTAACTCCCTGCATCATTTCTCCTACATGTAACCTGAATCTTTCAATATCCTTCGATTGCAAACATTCTCCAGTGTTTGTTACTGGGGGCCGCTGCTTGATGGTAAAAATCCTCCAGTGGGTTTTGGATAAACACCCCGGTAACCTCAATCCTCCGAAATCATCCAGCACCAGATTGGGCCTGATGACTGGATCCTCCATTTTCCTCCAGAGGCAAAAAATCCTGCAAAATCTTCCGATGCTTCAACTTCCAAAGACTCTCAAATCAGTAGGTTCTTTTTTCTGGATGTTCAAACTCGGCTTTAGGGGCAAAGAAGTCCGAATATTCTTCTTTTGTTTTCTTTCCTTTCAGGAGCGAGCTAGAAAAACTTCAAACTGTGATTGCAGACAGCCGAGAGACGAAACCCAGGCTCGGGTCCAGCCACAGCATTACTGATGCCACCAAGTACCTGAATAGCATGACCTATGACCTCGACACGGCCATCGCTGAGGTAAATATGAATTGGAAACATGTTGTTGTGCGGAAAGAAAGGGAAACTTTTACCACTGTACGTACCCGGGTACATGTACATTTATCTGGGTTGTAACTAAACTGGCTGGAGTGAGATTAAACCTTTGTTCACTTGAAAAATCTATTCAAAATTACCTAGTTCTTTGGTTTGTTTGACGATATTTTAAGTTAAAAAGTTGTATCCTCATTGTATGATCCCCACAATGTCACTTCCGAGGTTGTATCGTTGGGCGTAATTCCTGGCTATACAGCAGCATGGGTTTATGACTTCTGACTAGCACCCCACCCCCTTCCCCCCCCCCCCCCCCCCCCCTTCCCCCCCCCCCTTTCCCGAACAAAGACACTGACAATTTCGGAGACTGCCAACATGCAGCAAGTTAGCTTTAAGTTGGTAGAGCACCGGTACAGTCCAATTCTTACTCCTGCCAGTTTTTTTTTTCACTTTGAAAATGTACGTTATTTTGGATAATGGAAAAACTGAGATCCCACATTGTTTGTAATCATGTTGGCAATTATTTTTTGTTGTTGATGTTTTGGACCCCCTAAGGTGGTGAAAGCTCAGGCAGAATCCAACATTCTGAAGGAGTACCATGACTTAATCCAAGAAGGGAAAGAGCAATTTAGCAAGGAGTTGAAGAGCCTCATGCCAGAGGTCAAGCTAGGAGAGAAAGGTATACTATACAAGCTCTCCTCTTTAACCCTAACCCACTTCAGTGTTTTTCATACAGCCCTGCTAAATCCAACAAAATCCAACAACAAAGTTTTGTTGGATTCTGCAGTGTACCACCCACACACCAGCCTTGGCATTTTGCAGAATCCAACAAAATACAACATGTATTTGTTTGTATGAGCACTGCTAAACCCAACGGTGCCGTAATTCATTTGACATTGAAATTTTCCACTGCAACTCAACTTGTGATAGCATGTTAAATGCAAGTCTTTATAATGGCAATAGAAACTTGTGATTTGTTCATGAACTGTGGCAGAACCCCCCCCCAAAAAAATATTGTTTAAATACAAAAATAAAGCACATCTTTTTAGCCATTTTCTACGAATTTTAAAAACAAGCTGAGTTTATAGAGGTGAAATAGAAAAAGTGAGTTCAAAATGCTTCATTTAAGAATACCTAATATTATTGTCGAAGTGCCAACAAATAGTGGATTTCAAATTTCTTGGAGGTGCGAGCCCCCAGACCAGCCTAGCGGGGTCACGCACAGGTTGCCGCTGGTAACTTTTCACAACTAAACCCCACCCCTTGAGCCAAACCTGCATCAGACCCTGGTGTACACCTTAACATCCCCTTCTCCACCACTCCTAAGGCAAGAAGCTAACGGAGGATGAGCTGAACTCCCTCATCGCCCACGGTCACCGCCGCGTCGAGCAGCTGCAGCAACAGCTGGCCGAGCAGCAGGCCATGGAGCAGCAGCGACTGCAGCAGGCGTTGGACAAACAGAAGATGGACCTGCAGCAGGAGACGGTCGACGCCATCAACCGGGAGCTGGAGCGGAAAGATGGGATGTTTGCCCTCGACCTAGAGAAGAAGGTGAGATGTGGACCATCAGATCGTCCCCTGGCCTCTTGTCAAGTGGAATTATAGCCACCTGCGTTGGTTTGCACATACTCACATTTTTACCTACAGTAGAGATTGGCCATATTTCAGACTATGGCGATGGATTTGTGTTCAGCGAATAAATGTTGATAAATTGTTTCCTGATTTTGGAGCAAAGCTTTGTATTCGTTTGTGTGTTTACATAATTTTTATTTCTGATGTTTTGCCAGACAATAAATTTGGGGTTTACCTTTTTCTTGTGCTCGCACGGTTCCGGATGAACTAACGAATGTACGTGTATTCTTGTGTTACCATTATTCGCGCATTTACTACTTTGATTGAAATTTTATCTTTGAAAGAAGCAAACAAAGAAAACAGGTAGGAGTGGGACTTGAGCCTGCGACCTCCGGAATACCGGGGGCACTAGTCATAAACCCATAATGCGGCGGTTGGTAGAGTATGGTATTCCGGAGGTTGCAGCTTCAAATCCTGCTCAAGCCAGTTTTCTTTGTTCACTTTGAAAATTTATTCAAAAATTCTAGTCAGTTTCCCTTGTGGTTTATTTGACGATATTACGAAGGCAATATTACACAACAAAAAATAAGCGCATTAAAATAGGTATTCACAATAATTGATTCTAACAACCCGCTGTACTATTGTGAATCATACAGGTGAGTAAGATATTACACTTTTGTTCTTCGTCATCAGATCGATGAGGTCATGGGTGACAGCGAGAAAGAAATGCGCACCCAGCTCCGCCGGCAGGCAGCGGCCCACAGCGACCACCTGGCTGATGTGCTGCGGCAGCAAGCCCAGGAGTTTGACAAGCAGCTGCAGCAGCACGAGCAGGACGTCCGCATCCGGGAACAGGACAGGTACCATCAGAAACTAGCCGGTGCCCTAGCGACGCTGGAAGGGGTACAATCAGCTGTGGAAGGTGAGATAAATCAAATAAGAATTGGAGTGCGCCTGTGCAGAAATGAATTTTTTTTTTTTAATTCACCATTTACAGAATGATAGAGGTTTTCCCCTAACATTTATTTTAAAAACCTCTCCCAAAGTAATTTTTTAACTCTAACTACCCCAGGCCTTGCAAACTTCAACAGCAGGTTTTGTCAAGTTTTGATGGGTTCAGTACAGCAGGGCCTGGGCACCATTACTTTACATGGAGCTATGATGCCCCAATTTGTCCAAGTCCAAAGAATGTGCTATAGGTATACTGCACAGTGTTGGATTTTGACAGGTTGAGGAAGCTTCCTCGTAAAAATGCCTAGGGGGTTAGGGTTATTATAGATCAGAGTTCTGTCTCCAGTTTACTCATCTGTTTTGCTGTATTTTTAGCAAATTGCGTAACAAATTTTAAATTGGGTTGCCAGCTTTTCTATGGCTTGAGCCGTATTTATCCAGAAGTTAACCTCTTGCGGCCAGCTGTTATCGATGCTGGTATGCTGGAACTATCACTGGAAGGGCTGTCCAGCCAAGTAGTGGTCCTATTCATCGCACACAGACGCGAGAGTACAAACTGAAAAGAACAAAAAATTAATGATTTCTGTTCAGTCTTCCAGGCGTTTTAAGCAATACATAAATATTGTCATAGACTTTCTGAGACACCATGTAGGATAATCAAGACGGCACAACAATCCCATTAAATAAACAGTTGTATCCAGTGGATTCATAAAAAACGGGTGAAATTGGAATACCCAAAATTTGGAGGTAGGTATTATCATTTATAATTATTTTTGTTAAAGCTTACTTCCCCCCCCCCCCCCCCCCTCCAAGCGTACGGTTTGTACAGTCGTAAAAATCTATGGCCCCTAACTGAACATTGTCTAACTCAAGGCCGTTATTGTCTCAACATGTCATCGTTCAGGTCATGCCGGCATAGAGAAACAGGTGCAGAAAGCGCAGGAGCTGTGGCTGGCTTGCGAAAACCTGAAACGCACCATTGCCTCGGGTAAGCCGGTTTTAGAGCGATTTCTAAAACGTTCATTTTCTGTTATTGATAATCCAAAATTCCATTGAGCTATTATTTCATATCGCCCTCACAAAGTGTACGGGGATTTTTTTTGTAAGCGCAAATTTGGGGGCACTTCACAATAATAAAGTGATGGGTACGGTGTATTCACCATCCCGCACTATTTCCCCTGTTGCGGTAAGGACCAAAACTAGCAAGAAAATTTATCAAATACCTTCCTTCTAAAAAAACCAGATGCCACCATCTTGATTTTTTTTTTTTTTTTATGCTACCACCCAGTTTTGTGACCCCAAAAATCCTTAATGGCCTACAGTTATTATTAAACTGTTCTTTCAGGAAATACAATCTCAATTTTCAACTTGTGCTAATTTCCACCTGTTAATGATGCAATTTCACATTTGACTTTAGTCATAGACCAGCAGTTTTTTTTTTACTTAAAGGTGATACCATCTCAACACCATTAGCCAATGAGATTGTAGCCGTGATAGATGCCGCCAGTGACAATGCCTTCGTGGATACGATCGTGAAGTCCATCCCCAAAACTGCGCTTATAATAGGTGTTTCTACTCCCGAGGCACTCCGCCAGCGCTGGGATCAGGTCAGCAGGGTCTGCCGTCGCGTCTCCATGGTCGAGGAGTCTGGTAGCGGCCTCTTCAAATACCTACTCTCCTTCGTCCAGTCCTTGCTAGTCCTACCCCGGAGGACCTCGACTACCCCTCCACCGAACCAGGATATCGACCCAGATACCTTGGACACATTCAGGCTACTAGACTTTGCCAGTTATCACCTCGAGCAAGGGAACTTGGAGCAGGCCGTGCGCTACGTCAACCAGCTCCAAGGCATGCCCCGCAAGGTGGTTGCTGATTGGCTACGCGAGGCTAGGTTGCTATTGGAAACCAGCCAAGCTGCCAATCTGCTGTCAGCACACGCGTCAGCGTCTGGGCTCGGTGGTCTGAAATTTTGAGCGTGACCACCTGATTATTGATCGTCAACAAATTGATTATATCAGTGGACCGAGTCTTATCAACTATTTACGGTTGAGTGATTTTCTTGATCCCCTTATTAGTCTGTCAGTCATCAGCATGCATGGGAGCATCTCAAAGTCGCAACGGGAACATTTATTTGGATTGTTCCATCGGACTGTTCCAGCGGTCTGCTTGGAAATATGAACATTAGCAATTGTGCATTATGTGCTTATCAAACAATTAAATCAAATCCCTGGGAAAAGTGACTCGAGCCCAGGAGAATGACCGGTGTGCCCGTTGCAACTTTGAGACGTTTCCAAAGTGAGTTTGGCTAAATCTTTTAGATTTGTTTGGAATATGTTTGATAGTCCAGCAGCCCACTTCACGAATCCTTGTGTAATAAGCCATTGCGAGTTAAAGTTGAATAACATCTGGTACACTAACGTGCTTCAAAATGCTTTGCAAAATTCTCCAAACCAAAGAGACTGTTACTATATCACGTGATTCGGGGCAAGCCTTATGCTAGCAACCCCCAGCTCCGGAATGGTCTGGTGTCTTTGTGCCATTCTCACCCATTGTGAACAATGTATTGGTGCTAAGCGTCTCTTACGTAACTATGCAAGAGCTTGCCCCCGAATCATGTGATATAGCAACAGTGTCTTTGGTCTGGAGAATTCAGTTAAAATGTGCCAAGCATTTGGAGCAAGGATCGCAAGGATGTTGCACAGCTGCACATCATTTATGTGGTGTAAAAGTTACGCACTGTTTCGTCAACAGGAATAAGAATGCTTGTATTGGAAAATTTCTAATGTAAGCCTTGTGGTGCAACAAGCGTGCGATTGTAAAAAAAACAAAATGCACATTTTCGTAGAAACGTATGGCCCACTTTCATGATAAATAACTACGGCACATGTTTGTGTCGATGAGCATGCAATTCAGAACTGCAGTTCTTTTAAGTACATAAATCATTTATGGATCATTCTTTCATAGATGTTACAATAAATGGTATTGCATTACCCGAGAAATTGATTCTGGTCTTCTATTGAATTGTCTATGTAAGCTCTTCACATTTTCATTCAACAAACTACAAATACATGACAATTGTACTTTTAATAGAATTTTTTTATTTAACCGAGTGCTTTACAAATATGAATACATGTACATTTGTATAACAAAAGTGGTCCCATTAAAAAAACCTGAATATTAATGTCCAAAAACTATAAAAATATAAAGTACATCCCAACAAATTAGTACTATTATGTAGCCCAGGGTCTCTTTAAAATGACAGATCACGGATTATGTGCTAAATTGAGTGATGACTGGTGATCAGTGTTGGTGAACACAGCCCTACACAAACACCTCATGCTAAGTAATTAGTAACCTGTCATTTTAAAGAGAAGATACGAGGCTACTTAATGACATTAGTTTGATTAACCATCCCAAATCTGCCAAACTCCAACACCATGTTGTGTTGTATTTTGATTGGTTCAGGACTGTAGAGCCATGGAGCTATGAAGTCCAAAGAATGTTGCATAGGTAGACGACACCTAGCAAAAGTAGATATATCTGGGGTTCAACTTCGGTATACCTTTTTTTACTTACCCTGGACAGTGCTACTGCAAAAATCTCACAAATACATAATCAGTTGTATGACAAGCCGGCATTTCTTTCCAGTGATGTAATCGATGGGAGAATAATTTCGTATTTACTCAGCAGCTGGCTGCTTTAATTGAAATAATTGTTTGGACGGAACGCAGTTAAATATTCGTCCATCTTCGACAAGTTTGCACAGTGAAAAATCACATTGCCAATGTAGAATACCAAATAATCCGTGCTACTTTTGAATACAGAAATCTTTCGCTTTAAGTTACAAAACAATCATGGGCTCGTTCGATCAGCAGCCACTTTAGGAAAACAAAATTAACTGGCTGTGATTTTGTTGAAATTTTTTGATCCAGTTGACGAGTGGTACTTATTCCACATTCAGTTCTCCCCAGTCTATTGGCGTCTTGCCAACCTGCCTCAGAATCTCGTTCGTCTTGGAGAAATGCTTACAGCCAAAGAAACCTCTGTAAGCGGAGAGGGGCGAGGGATGGACACTCTTCAGCACGTGGTGGCGCTTCTGTGTGTGAGAAACACCCAAAAAGAAGTGTGGTATAATCATGACCTCAATGTAAACTGGATAGTGCATAAGCTGTTCAGTTGAAGCTACCTGCCGCCATATTACCCCTCTCAAAACAGTAGGTTTGACATGCTTGTCCCTGGGGTCTACTTTCACCCATTCCCTGATAGAGATCAGTGGTAAAACGGGAGTGGTAATATGGTAGCTACTGGCTTCAGTTGCTTGTTCAGCTTGCACTGAGCCCATTCGGTTTACATCTATAGATATCAGTGCCCATATCCTAAGGCACCTGTCTTGCATGATCACTCGCATTCTCCTGACGACGGGCAGAGCATACTGTCCGAAACGTTGAGTTCCCTCCGGTTCTTTTCAGAACCACACAAACTCACAAAAGAGATTGATTACATGGTGCTACCGCAAACCAGTTATTATAATCTATGATCACTCATCCGTTTCCCAGGCCTGCTCCATAGCTACAATTAACTCCTTGAATACGGATGACGGCTATAGCCACGGTTAAAAAAAAAAAAAACACCTGGCTGGTTGATGTCTATACCCGAATTCTTCTGCGTATTTATTCTACTGTTCACCTGTTGTGTTGCATACCGACGCCCCATTATAAAAGCCTGGCTCAAGGGGTTAAAAACATCTGGGTTGCTTTTACCTAGAAACACCGGGGCTTCGAGAACAAGGGATTACCAATGTTTCTGGACAAACATGATTGTCTTTTTCCTCGGGGAGTGAGAAGATTAAACTGAAGAAATTAGAAAAATCCTGGAAGCTCCCCTACGCTGCACGTACCGTGTTGATGATGCTGCCTTTCTTCTGTGCATAGGAGCCCCAGAGCAGGAAGACGATGTCATCGCCGTGTTTGTTGAGCCAGCTGATGACGGCGTCAGTGAATTTCTCCCAACCTTTATCCTTGTGTGAGTTGGGCTGGTGAGCCTGAACGGTCAGGACGGCGTTTAGCAGCAAGACACCTGCAAATAAAGTCAAAAATGAAATGCTGGAAAGACCCTTTTTTCACTTGTCACCATGGACTGTGTAGTTTAGTGCCGTTTATTGATCAAGCAAAAAAAAATTAAAAATAGTTGTGCTTCCGATTACATGGCATTTGAAAATAGGTAGGTTTGTAGGGAAAAATTTTGTTGGGCACTTTTTTTGTGCTTATCATATGTAGTCACGGTTTCAAGGTATTTATGTTGTTGTTTTTTGGGGGTTTTTTTCCCGAAAAAGAAATTGGGTCGTAGAGTAAGCGGAACTAGAACAATTTTTGTTTTTATTGGACACGCTCCAAGGTGGTCTTTGTGATGGTTTTCTATACATGTCACGCGGATGAAAAAGGTCTTTGGAGGATAGATATTTTAAAGGTTTTTTAAGGTAACGGAGAACGTCACAATGAAACTTCAATTGTTGACGTCATGAATTTCGCTTCGCATGAAGTATGAACCGGGCTTTATACGTACTCGTAATGATCTTGATACAAAGCAAAAAATGTCCATCGGGTGGTCTATAATATCGATCACCGCATGTAAAACACCAACGTGCTTTGCATGCAACTTTTTACCGGCCCGGCATGCAGTTGCAGCAGACGCCTGAAAAAAATTGATCGGCGAGTATCAAAATTTCAGTCAAGCACAGTCTCGAATAATCGAATACTAAATTATTCGAAAATAAACAGCCCTATGATTTTCTACTCAAAATGGAAAGAAGGATGAGGTGCATGTGATTTCAACACTGAGGGTCCAAAATCACATCCAGAGCCAAGAATCCCAATGAGGTTTAAAGGTACATACAACATTTCCTTTTGCTGTAATGTTCATAAACGAATGGATTTGGGGGTATTTTGAGCGTGCTAGCAAATTGAATGCTGGGGAAAACAGAAAATAATGCTGTTCTTGTAGTCTGGTTCTCTGACCATACTTCAGACAAAACTGAGCAATGTATAGACATAAAGGAATTGTCGGGAAGCAAGACTGTTTTCCAGTGATGGTCGGCTGACCATAAACTGGAAATTGATAAAAAAATTAAACTTTTCTTGAAAATGACAGCTCACCAGGTGCCATGATTTCACAGGATGCTTGAGACTGCTATTTACTTACAGTCAAGTAAGGTATTTCATAATAATTCAGTAGTTTTGTTTTTTGATGTTTGCAAATGTTATATACCTTTAAGCTGTCAAATCCAAAAGTCACAATGTACTCTTAGTCAAGATTGAACAATAGCTTTCAGGCTTCAGATGTGATTTTGTACATGAGTGGAATATGTTTTTTAACGGCAATTGTCAAAATCACATCGTCCTAATCGCCTGTCCACTTTGTACAGAAAATCATATCCAAGGGCTTCAGAGCGAGATGTCAGCTTTGACTTAAAACTTTCCGACTATTGTAACCGATTCATACCTTGTTTGGCCCACCCTGTGAGGTCTCCGTGCGACGGTGTCTGGAAGTTCTTGATATCTACGGACAGTTCCTTGAACATGTTATCCAAACTGGAGAGAAATTGTACAAAGCACAATCGATTCAATATAAAAAGGTGGCTTCGGCCAACAAACTCAAACTGTGTCTAGTAGACCTCAGATGGGCAAGTCCACGAATTCCCACGTTAGTGCTATGTATGAAACTTTCAGTATTAAACCCTAACCCTGCTGAATCCAACAAAATCCAACAATGGTAAAAAGCTGTTGCAATTTGATGGATTTAGCAGTCAACACAAACCACACGGTGTGTTGAATAGTGGATTCAGCAGTGTAGCAGCTAAATGTGCCAGTTGGATTTTGTGGAATACAATTTAGCTCAGAGTCAGGTTGGCCTTGTGGTATTTACCTCGCCTTCCACCACTGTGACCCGGGTTCGAATCCCACCAGGGCCGACATGTGGATTGGGTTGTCAATCTCTGCCTTAATACCACTCTGGGGTTTTCCTCCCACCTCTAAAACAACATTTCATCATCTTCTTCCATCGGGTTTCTTCAGGCTTTCAAGTTACAATGCGATGCGCACTTTTGAGGAATACTTGATTTCATTTCACTTAATACCAGAGAGAATTCAAAATAACTAAATGAAGCTTGATAATGCTACAGTTTAACAATGCATCGGAACCAGCCAAAGAACTGCCACAAGTACATGCAGTTAGTCGTACTTTCCCAATACTTGAGGACAATGCCTTGTGTTTTCTATTGTTCTTTAATATAACCCAACCCCATAGACTAATTTCAACAAAAGACTGACTTGCGAGGACTGAAAGGTTCCTTTGTGTTTTCTTTCTCCTCTTGTCCTCGGACGTATATATACAGAACCTGTACAATACGGATACAGACTGTGTACTGAAATTTAAATGCGGTTTACCTTGGGGGTGATCGCACTCCTTTCTTTACACTGAAACACAGACCTGAATTTAGATATATAGAAAAAATTACAATTGCTTCATTTTATTTAATTCATTTAAAATGGATTAAGGGCAAAAGGTCTGATTCTAGAAAGAAAAAAAATTGGGGGCGGCATTGTGAATCTTTGAGAAGCTCATTGTTGCAATTTTTTTGAATTTTTAGATTTTCAAACAATTTTGAAATGTTTGTACAGTTGCAGGAATTTTATTGACCAAACAATTTACTACCTAGTCAGTTTGTTTCCCCTGTAGTTTGATGATAAAAAGTCGTATCCTCGTTGAGTGATCCCCACAAAGTCACTTCCGAGGTTGTATCGTAAAGTTGAGGCATGATCCCCAGCTACACGGCATTATGGTGTATGACTTCTGACTAGCACCCCCCCCCCCCCCCCCCACCACCCAACAAAAGACACTGACAATTTGGGAGACTGCCAAAATAGGGCAAGATAGCTCAGTTGGTAGAGCACCGGTATGGTGTTCCGGAGGTCGCAGGTTCGAATCCCGCTCCTGTCAGGTTTCTTTGTTCACTTAGAAAATCCATTCAAATTTACCTCGTCAGTTTCCCTTGTGGTTTGTTTACGAATAATCAGACTGCATCAATTTTAAAGGTGTAAATACATGTAACTTTGATAATGATCAAAAATCAATTTTTATTGATGATTGATTTTTATTTGTTTATTTTATATTTATTATTATTTTATTATTTAAAACAAAAAAATTGGGGGGGGGGGGGGGGGGGTTGGGGGCAGAAGGAAGGTGGAAATATAAGTCTTTCTTATTCTTGGTCAGCCAGTCTGTACAGCCAACTTGTCCATCTGAAAGGCTATGATAGGGAAAGAGTTCCATATCCGGACATTACTTATACCTCGTGCACAAAAGTCGATAGGCCATGACAGAAAAAGTCTTTTTCAAAGAATAAGTTGAACATTTTTCCCTCCTAAATTCGTGTTTCTTCATTAGATTTACACTTTTTGGTAGTTTTTAAGTCATATTAAGGGAAAATAAGTGATGTCCGGATATGGAACTCTTTCCTATGATAGTTCCAGGTTTCTTGTACATCTGTGTGCCTGCATGCCTCGTGTGTTTAAATGAGTAAATTAGGATGCAGTTTTTTGTCCGTCTGCCTGCCATATGGTTCTCTACAGCTTTGTTTTTTTTGCAGAAATAACATACCGTGTGCTTGTCCTGGCCCATGGTACGGATCTTGGCCCAAAATCACTGCTTTTACCTGTCGGTGAAAAAAACGGAAAATTTGCAAGAGATGGTTTTTAAAAACCAATTCTAAAAAGATATGAAATCATTTGAAAACCATGGAACATGATGGGACTACATGTACTAACCTATACAATTCACAGGCCAACATGATGTTATACCTGTATGTAGTGTTAATTTATTTTGTGGATCATTTGGGGAACAACAAAATAATGGGGTCTCCAACAAAAAAAAGGCAGTTTTTTTTCTCTTTAAAATGGAAGCGAGTGGGGATAATAAGAGCACTGTTAATACAACATCCTGCTTATAACAAGGACAAAAATAGGTCCCGAGTCTTTGTTTTCCATTACTGATAATACAAGGTACCTGTTATAACAAGGTAAATTGTAAAGTCCCAAGGACCTTGTTATAAAGGTGTTCGACTGTATTATTTTTTTGGCCTTACATCATAAATAGGGCAGAGATGGGTCCATGTGTACACCTGGTCTGTCGGAGGGTAGACAGTCTTGGACTGTCGCTCCTTGTCAACAAATGTCTGAAGCTGTAAAAAACAAAAAGGAAATAGGCCTATTAACATTAGACATTAGTTTTAAAACTAATTCAGTCTAAAAAAAAATATTTTTGGGGTTGATTTCTTTATAAATTTGGGATATAGTACGCACAGTTCAGACTCTAGGCTTCATTTGGAAAGATTTTACTTTAAGTTACTTCAATACCCCACCAAAATCAGTCAGCAAATCTTGGGAAAATAACCATCCATCTGTGTTCAGAATTGTATAAACACTTGGCACAACCTTTAAATTTGAGAATTTAGTTTGGAAATTTCCGTGCAATATATGGGAAGAATTTGTGTGATTTCTGTGTTAGACGTTCTTGGCACAGTGCCCCTACATGTATATTCGTTGCCCTATGGAGACAAAGGGACTGAATAGGCAATTCTATGGGTTAGGTTGTCTCCACAAGGAATTTTGTGTCTATGGGGATATGCTTAAGTACAGGAACAAAGGGGAGAACAATGCCACGTCTCCACAGGGATGTAAAAATGGGAATGTGTGTATGGTCACTAAAAGTGTTCACATTCATGTTAATTTCTGCCTTATTTTTACAGATTCTGCTGACATAAATCTTGAAATACCAGGTTGTGCCACATATTTAGATAGTTATTATCAATTTGTATTGGCCTAAAGGCACCCCGTTAAAATATGTTTCTATTGGTCTATATCCACTTTTACAAGTAAAAACACCTTTAGGACAACACCTCAGGAATTCCAGATTGCAAAAGAGATTCTTTAAAAATTCTGAAATCCCAACAAAAATTTCTGAAATCAGGAAAAATCCCGACAAATCTCACCCGTACAACCTACTGAAGGCAGGGGTATTACACTGTAGCAGTGGTTAGAACTATAGAAGCCCATTTTAAACTACATTTTACAATCTTTCTGGGACCATTTTTGCATTATTTTATGTGACAGGGTTAAATAATGAATAATTCACTAAGTTCTGTGCAGGCACTGACAAGAAACTAAATGTTCATCAACTTTCACTGGACTTTAAATTAAAAACCCTTTTAAAACATAACACACCCACAGCTCGTACATTTGAGAAATATGGCTTAGTGAACTCGGCAGAGAGCGCCTTCGCCCAAGACTCCCCCATTCCTGGGGGCGCTTCGATGACGCCAGTGGACTGCGGGATCCCCTCCTTGCTGTGCAGCCTCTCCAAAGCCTTTGCTCGTTGCTGGGTGATCCTGTCTTTTTGCTCGGGGCTAAGCCTAAGGCATGTATCTTTCACTCCGTTTCGCGATTCGTCCACATTCTCGATTGATTTCAGCTTCTTTGTTGGTGTTGATCCCTGGCAAAAAAAGTTCATTTCAAATCAGATGGGGCTTTAGAAAAGGCAGTGGTTATTTGACCATGAACCGGCATCAGATTCATTTTAGCTATTTGACCGGCACAGCACTGAACATGCGGAGTGAGTATTTTTGCATTTTGTTGTGGACTCAGAAATTTTTACCATAAACGAATTTCATCTGGTTCCATGCCTTCATTGTTGTTCTGACTTTGTCTGCAATTTCGGACTTTATTTCCCTTAAAAAAAAATCCTTCAGAGAGATGAATCAGAAAAAGAAAATGCTTGTTATCTGCAATTAAATCGGGATTTGATTTAAAAAAAAAAAGAAATTACTTTTTTGGAAAAAAAGAAAGAAAAACCTTACACATGGCGTCGAACCCGTATGGACCAGCACTGCCACTTATGTCACGAGCTAAGAGTGTTAATTAACCACGTACGAAGCAGCTGTTTGGTATCCCAGCCTGCATGGGGCCGGGTCAGGTGCAAGTCGGACAAGATTATTCATATAAAATCCGAAGTACAACAGCCGCCGGGTCCGCTGGATTTATATGCGCAATGTCATTTACATGTACATTGCGCAATGTTAGCCATACTTCAGATTTTCACATGAGCTTGTCCGACCCGCACCTGACCCGGCCCCATGGTTTTTGCATGCTGGGATACCAAACAGCCACTTTGTGCATGTCGTGTGTGTCAAATCGTTTCAGTACGGAACAGAGATTGGAACCGATTATAGTGATCTTTTGCTTGGTGCAAGCTAGGTAAGTAGGCCTGGGGGGGGGGGGGGGGGGGGTGGCTTTGTAAATAAGTAAAATATGGATTTTGGGGGTGAACTTTGCAGCGATTTTTGTGTGCACGCTGCATGAAAATCATTGAAAATTACGTTCTTATTCATGCTGAGCCTATGGGAAAATTGAGCTTCTTTATAATAAATGTGTAACTTGTGGCATGGAGGAAGGATCCTCCATGCTTGTGGTAAGGGCGCTGTTCGTTTGGTGACTTATTTTCTGAATAGGATTAGGAACTTGTTATTTTTGAAATCATGATTGCCATCTGCCTTTTATTATTTTATTCATTGAAATAGGCCTAAGCCAAGGCATGATTAACGTTAGAGACAAATATTTTGAGAAAATGTTGTAGGTAGGCCTAGGTAGGCCTATGCCGGGTCTGCAAAAATTTTAGGCCTGCCGTAAGCATGGTAATTAAGTTACTATACTATTAAAGTTAACGTTACACATTTTCAGGGACCAAAATATCCCCGTTTTAAATCAATATTTCTTTGCTTTGATGGAATCCGAACTTGAATCAAATCGTTTCTTATGACTTTCTCTTCAAAACCTACATCAAAAACAAATGTAAACAATTTATTTGAAAAACAAATAGTCTCCCCATTATTAAACTCTCGCTCATCACTGCTCATGGACCTGAGTGAGTGACTGTGAATGATAACTGTAGTGTTATTAGTGTTAGTACTACTGAGATAGAGACTCTTTTTTTACCTCGTTTTGTTCTGTTGAATTTTCTCTTTCCAGCTGCCGTTTATTTCCACTTCCTACAGATGCAACCCGGAAGAAGGAAGAAATCTTTCTTTGTCCAATCATCCTTGTCAAAACTAAGCAAATCTAAAAAAAACCAAAATCTCAAAACAGTTCGCGGTACAAATGTATCGATACATGCAACATGTGGTAGGGCCTACCAAGATCCAATTTTCGCGCCAAGTGTTTGTCAACACGCGCGCGCGCCGAGCAAGTTAACCTCTTAGAAAATGGAACATCCAAAGAATATCTTTTCAAGACATTTTATTGGATGAAAATTACAGCTACTCAAAAACTTGGAGCTTCTTAGATTCTCTACTATTTATAAAGCTATTTTGGAAAACAATTTCGATTGCAATTGTTCAAATATACATTGAAATTCGTGTATTTTACTTGCACAGGGTACTTCATTGATACGGGTTTGGTTTTGTTTATTTTCTCTTGGCCGATTGAGGGCGCAATTTCGCCGGTAGCAGATCGATAACCATCAAGAACGAACGATTTGTCGCGTGTCGAGGCCTGCGTGGATTGTATTTGATGAAGTTGTTATCAAAATATCAGCTATTTTAATCATTTAGGACAGTGCTTTGTATAGCGGAATATTCAGGTAGGCATTTTGTACGAGGGATTAAGGAATTTTAGTGTTGTAACGGTTGTCGGTCACTTCGCCCAAAAACCACATCGCCCTCAACCACTTCGCCCTCAACCACTTCGCCCAAACGCCACTTCGCCCAATTCCCACTTCGCCCAATCACCCCTTCGCCCAAACGCCACTTCGCCCAAAAACCACTTCGCCCAATTACTACTTCGCCCAAAAACCACTTCGCCCCAAAACCACTTCGCCCAAAAACCACTTCGCCCAATTTTTAAGCACCCAAGATTTTGTTCCCAATGTGTTTGTTTTTGTTTTCTATTTCGTTTTGATGGTGCATTCAAAACTTTATTTGCGTTGTGACATCCTTTTTGTGACCATGCTTTTCTTTTCTTATTAGTTTTATAGGCAATTGACCTGTCGCCGTTTACGAGTTAACCACGCCCCTTAGACAACCCTATGGGATTTTTGTGTGGTAATTTTTGTTTGTCTCAGATTTTGCGCATTCCACGTGGAATTTTAATTGATGTGATTGGACAATAATTCATAAGCTGCGTTGACGCGATTCCACCGCGATAGGTCAATTATTTTTATCAAGTGGTCATTCAAATTATTACGATTTTATGACTTCTGACAAGCGCCCACCCAAACCCAAACAAAGATACTGACAATTTGGGAGACCGCCAACATAGGGTAGTATCATGGAGGAATGAACCTTCCTCCATGGTAGTATAGAGCGCTGGTACGGTATTCCGGAGGTTTTTATAAAAAATTCGTAAAATTTATATCGTAATTTTTTACAAACATTTATATTCTAACATCTTAACTGATATGAGGGATGATGTACAATTTATGTAACAAACTAATGAAATGAAAAAAAGGGCATACGGATCGGGCATGGGCGAAGTGGTTTTTGGGCGAAGTGGTTTTTGGGCGAAGTGGATTTTGGGCGAAGTGGTTTTTGGGCGAAGTGGTTTTTGGGCGAAGTGGCATTTGGGCGAAGGGGTAATTGGGCGAAGTGGCGTTTGGGCGAAGTGGCGTTTGGGCGAAGTGGCATTTGGGCGAAGTGGTTGAGGGCGAAGTGGTTGAGGGCGATGTGGTTTTTGGGCGAAGTGACTGTAAAGCCTCAGAGCGTTGTAACTTGTACTGAAGTTAGGGATTTCTACCTCATGACCTTGAATT
Source organism: Hippasteria phrygiana (assembly GCA_037893225.1). Lineage (NCBI taxonomy): Eukaryota > Metazoa > Echinodermata > Asteroidea > Valvatida > Goniasteridae > Hippasteria > Hippasteria phrygiana. Next base: position 252,494 of record JAZGUH010000400.1, on the reverse strand, counting down.
GAAACATGGCGATAACATCGCAACCAGCAGCAAACATAAATATTATTAAAGCGGCGATTGTGTATTGTACTGTAGGGCCATGTTCCCTATAGTATAACTTATAAGGGAACAAAAATCCACTTTTATGCCAAACTAGTTTAATAGCGACATTACAAACCAATAGGTATGTCGTAGATAAAGGGCATGGCAGGGTTTTAGTTTTTGAGGGAAATTTTGGGGTAAAGCGGTGATGAGGACGACAAAACGCAATGCGAAAATAAAGATGGCTGCTCACCGCGACACGCAGTAAACACGCAAAACCGCATTGATTCACAAGGCAACTGCCGTAAAGCGCGTAAGAAAATTACATTTTTTACCACAATAAAGTGTTCAAAATTACAAAAAATGACTCATAGAAATAGAATTAAGAGAAGTAGGTTGAAAAAGTCATTTTTGAATGAGAAAAAATACCCTTGACTCTAATTTGATCGAAACTAAAGAGGGGCCCTACACTACACAATCGCCATTAAAGCAAACAATAAAATCCTTGCCCAATTCCAGTCGAGTTTAAACTTGCGCACGCTAGTTTAAACTTGCGTGCGCAAGTTTAAACTTGCGTGCGCAAGTTTAAATCTTGCGCCCGGGATTTCCGAAGCACGCAAATTTTACTGCACTATTTAAATTTGCGCGCAAACGTTATAATTGGCGCAAGGGCGATCACAAATTGAGAACCTTGCGCAAGTTTAAACAATTTCAGCAAAGGAAATCGATCGCACATTGAAAACCTTTGGCCAATCCAATTTTGCTGTCATTTTGATATGCATGTATGTTGCAACATTTTCATAACGTTGGCATAGTTCTTTTCCTTCATATTAAAACCTTCCAAAACTAAGGGAAATAGGGAATACATGTATACATTGTAATTACATTTTAAATATGTAGTATCTTGCAATATTTGTGGTAGGCCAATTCAGCCAGGGGAGGGGAGGGGGGTCGGGAGGGGGAGGGGATGGGGCTTCCGGAATTGTTTAGTTTCACAGTTCACAGGACTCAAATTGCACTCGCATTTTCACCATCCTTGTCAGGATTGTACTTACAATGTACAATGTCTGACAATTTTCACAACGCAAATATTGATATTTATATTTGTTGATAGGCCTACTTTTTCTTTTAAAGATAGGCCTACAAACTAGTCACCAGTTAATCCCTCACAAAATGTAGTGTGATTTTAAATTTAAAGGGGTAAGGTGGGGTGGCTTCCCGATTGGGTTTATGTGTGTGTTTCTATTTTACTGTGACCTTATTTTTAACTTTGTGAAGCTGCTCTTCATTCACCCCCTTCAGATATTTAACAAAAGAGTTACCCTTTTCCCTTCTTATTGTGGAACTTGTGGTGACCCCGCCAATCGAAAATTTTGAGTCGCAAAACTCAGAAAACAACTCTAAGTTAACCAGAAAAATCAATTTTAAATGGCAATAAAATTTAAGGAAATAATTGGGGAATCCCTCTCAGACTCAGGGTACCAGTTACTGACGAATGCAACTGCTCTGGAATTAGAACAGCTAATAAAGTCACATTATTAGCCAATCAGAAGAGGATTTTTGCAACCATGACAACCAACATGTGACCAATCACGTCCGTTCTAATGTGCTTGCTCTTCTAATGCCAGTAAGGGCTGATGCTGTTCCCATGATGCTTTGAGAATGTTGAAAAGGTCACGTATGTTGAGGTGTATTGCGGGTGTATCAGTTTAGTTTATTCACAGGCTGGTATGCTGCAATCGCACAGTATAAGCCATTGCCTGGATCGGATCTGTTGTGGCTACGGCTTCGAATTTGGCCATTGACAGGCTACGGTGAAGGGCCATTGACAGGCTACGGTGAAGAGCCATAGCCATTGATAATAATGTCTGTGAGATAGTCTTACATCGGGCTGCTACTAGACGTGTTGCCAAAATACTGTACAAACGCTATGACAATACGAACCATTCAAATGATCTCTTCCGGGGTTTTCTGTCAGATGTACCCTAGAAATATATGTGCACAAGAAGTTTCCCAAGACACACATCATAAAATCAGGCGTGCAAAGTTTTTTTAAAGTAATATTTATTGATTTCTTTGTAACATTGTCAGGTAAAGTCGGAAGTAGATAGTATCGATTCTTGGCATATTTCTTTAGTGATTGGTATCGATATGATTAAATGCTATTGAATTATGCACTATCCGAAAATCACCGGGATCGCTGGTTCAGTTATCAATTGCTGCTACAGAATCGAAGCACAACCTACACCGAGTTTGAACTCGTGAATCTGACCAAAAAAAAATATTGCACACTAATAATCACCAGGAAGGTTTCAAGTTGGTCGTTAGCTTCACTTTCATGGGATTCGCATTCTTGTAAAAACCCCGCTTCCAAAGAATCTCATGAAAAGTATGACAGCTTCAGAGGAAATCAACGAATATCACTGCTTGTAAAAGGCTAATATGCAATTCAATTACGCAACACCATTATGGCTATTCAAACGCAAAAAAGCACCTTATTGGTTAAAAAAAAAGAAACTGATCTGCACCACTTGTACAGCACAAAGGGTAAACTGTAGATCTGCACAATGAGCAAAACTAAGTTGGCGGAGGAAACATACATGAGGTTTATTTATAGCATGATTAGAGCAAACATTTAGGCGTCTTCAAACAATGTGTAATTGGCATTTTGAGCTGATTAACTTGGATCCTACTGATCGCTTTTTAACATGATTTTGACATGATCTTGCGATCCTTGCTCTGTGGTAAGGTCCAAGGCAGATGGCCACCATTGACTGCCAGAAGACCCAACAGAAACATCAGATTGAACCATTTAAATAATTTAACAGCCACAAAAATATTAGATATGCCCCCTGACATACAACTAACGTTAACATCAGAGTTCCAAGATGGAGGTACTAAGGTTCACTTACGATCCGGATGAAAAGTAAAAATTCCCATTCTATTCCGAGAGGCACCCGTCATGAAGTTGTTTGTTTGTTTGTGACCTCTATCCTCGAGACGTCACATCATAGCAGCGATCCGAACGCGTATGCTCCGCCTACACTCTGTACAGTTGCATTCATTCATGCCTTTGCCTTGCATAACGGCATTACGCAAATGAACGTAACTGTACAGAGTGTAGGCGCTGCATACCTGATCAAACCCATGGTCATGATTTGATATCTGATCTCAAAGAATTTGATGAAAAATTATCACTTCAATATTTTTAAATTATCTTCCAGATCCTGGAAAGAAACAACAGTCCTTCACCTCCCCATTGCCGCCCAAACCCAGCCTTTGGACCCCCTCCACCTCTGTCCCGTCCTTCCTCCCCCCCCCCCCCCCCCCCCCCCAGCCACCTGCTATGGCTGTCCTAAAGGGCAGTGCAGGGTATAGCATCATAGGGGACAAGTCCACCGAGTTCTACAAGGATCCTATTGCGTTTGTCAACTGGCGTATTGAAGAGTACGGATCGCGGGTGTTCCTGTCGCGCCTTCTCAACAAGCCCACGGTCTTCGTCGGCAGCATCAATGGGGTGAGGGAGCTCACTGGAGGTATGTTGGGTTTCTGAATTCATTCCAAATTAGGCAGGGCATTCACCAGACGATCGGGCTAGTAGCAGTACATTGTACAACAAGTAATTCATTGGGCAGAGTAATTGTTTGTCTATCAGTGTCTCGGGACGTTCTGTTCAGATGTGCTGTTACATTTTACAATCGGTGTCCCAACTTCCTACCAATTTAATACTTAAAAAGATTAACCAAACATGAGATGAAGAAAGTTATTAAGTTTACAATCCTAATGCAGAAACTTGAGCTCATTCTACTGACATACTGAATTAGCATGGAGGTCTGGAGGCTAGACTTTAATATGGCAGACAAGTGGACAGCGGAATGCATTATAATACTCTCATTGATTTTCACTTAAGAAGACTTGAGTGTAGTTCCTGTCGATCAAGCAAATTTTATTTTTAGAAATGTGTGTGCACATGTTTGCATTGCAAATGGTTAATCAGCAACAAAGATTGAGCATTTTTTTTGTAGGTCTTCCAATACGGTTGTCTTGAAGATGACAGCATTTCAGACAGAAATATTTCTCAGGAAGATATTGGTACTGGTACCATCTTTATAAACAGTAAGCTTTGCACTGATCAATTTGTTTTTTTGATCATTACCAAAGCTATAAAAATATTGCAGTCTGATTATTCTTAAACATTTTAAACTGAATTGCAGGTGTGTGAAGTTTCTTTTCATGGACAATTTTAGAGGCCTTGTTAATAATTTACAATGTTAACACCTAACTGCCTTAGAGCAGCGTGTCAAGTGGGAAGGGGCGGGATGTTTGTTGGCAATTAAAGGTAGGATACATCATTTGCAAACATCAAAAAACAAAACTGAATTATTACGAAATACCGTACTAAAATGTAAGTAAATAGCAGTCTCAAGCATCCTGTTAATCATGGCACGTGCTGTCATTTTTAAGAAAAGTGGAAATTTATATTGTTTTCCAACGATTGTCGGCCGATAATCGTTGGAAATAGTCTATTGCCCCAACCTGATAATTCTCTGACTATATAAATTGCTCCGTGTTGTCAGGGAACCAAACTACTAGAACAGAATTTCTTTTCTCTCAGTTTTTACCAGAATCTACGCACACAAACCTTTAAACTGGTCAGTGTTACAGTATTTGCCAGCACGCTATAAAATTCTAACCCCAAATCCATTTATTTCTGAAAATGACAGCAAAAGCAAATCGTGTATACTACGTTCAACGTCCCTTGGGTATTTGTTTACTTATCACGAAGTGGTCGATAGGTGTATGTACATACACAGTGTACACAATACATGTACACATATGTACCAGAAATACTGCGCTGGTAATCGCAGTGCACAATTAATAAGGGAATAAATATGTGCTGGGCCGGTTTGAAACGTACGTTTAAAACCGCCTTGGGGCCTGGGCGCTTGATAATGATCATTATCAGCGTCCATAAGGCGGTTTTAAACGTACGTTTAAAACCGGCCCAGCACATATTTATTCCCATTCATAAAATACCTTTTTGTATAATTAAGCAAAAACCACCGAAAATTTAAAATTTCCAATGATTTTGTTCAATTTTTTTACCTTGGTTTGTAAAACACCCCTTCAGTTATTTAATGGTTCGTGCCAATGGTAGTGCTAAACATTTCCTTATATGGAAATTGACGCGCGCGCGATGCGCTCGCCAGGTGGTGCAGAACACAGCAGTGCCGGTGTAGTGTGAAATTATGGACTCTAAATACGGACGCATCGGTAGTATTGCGCTTGCGTTATTAGGAGAGTGACTGGTCGCTCGAGTGTTCAACCAATAAAATGGACCAGATTTTGTAGGACTCTACATTTTGTGTGACACTGGAAAAAATGTTTAAAACTGCGCCGTGTTTAAACAACTTCCAGCCGTGTTTAAACAACTGTTTAAACACACCCACGTGACAGGCTCTCGACCAATAGGGATAGTGAAACTCGCTGAGGCATTTATGAATAATGAACAAAATTGTTTCAAAATTAATGAATATACGAGGAATACATGTGTATTCCTTGTACACTGAAATAATTCATCACCCCGATGCCCTTCTGTGACTGTGAGATATTTTTTTGATATGTTGAGAGCAGGGAAGCGCTATAGAGTAATTAAATGCAATACAGACTTATTCAGGAAAAGCATTTATCCTACTGCAATCAGGGGACTGAATTTAAGTATTACCTTACAGTGTAAGCAATGAAATCTTTTTTGAAATGTTTTATTTTTTTTAATACCTCTAATCTTTTTCTTTTTTTCTTTTTTTGAAAATGCAATTTAAACACCTTTCAAATGTTTCAATTTTAATCATTTTGAATCATTTTAAAATTAAATTCATGTGGCCATTTAATGTTTTAAATAAAAATTTACTGTATTTCCTAAATTTTGTAACATTTATTAATTAATGTGTCTAATGTTTTTTGAGCACGAGAACCAAGGCAATTTCTATTGTATACTTTTGTTTATAAATAGCAATAAACCAAATCAATCAAGCAATAATATATAAGTTGATCATTGCAGTTGGGACTTTAATTTCAAGTAGAAAAAGTGATGTTGGATTTTTTTTTTTAATTCCTCATTCCTTTTTCTGAAACTTGGCTAAGCTGATGTACATCATACCTGTATAGAAGTGAATGTGTACAAATGCTATTGACAATGAATTCTGGATTTCTTTCTCATTTTTCAGTTTTTGATTGTAGAATTGTACATGGTTTTAATTGTTTCCCTTCAACATAATATTCCTCCACAGGCTTTCAGAAAACACTGAGCATACAGTGCTTTACATCAGGAAAGAGCAAAAAACTCTCTTCTAATTTACATCATCCCTGACACAAATTCTATCTTCTCATTGATACAAAAAATGATGAAAGAAACAATGTTGTACAATACATTTGATGGCAATTTTAAAGTCAACTTGTGAGAATAGCAAATGGACAAATTTGATTGATTGATTGCTCATTTATACTGGTACAAAGTAATTCTGTGCACACAAGCAACTTTTTTTATTATATCTCTCACTATACATGTAAGCCGTAACGCCCAATATTCCCATGACTGTTTACATTGTAACTTAATCAGTTTCCTGTAGTTCTTAATTCAGTCTTTCATTTTCGATCTTTTGAATAAAATAGCAAAGTTATGGCTGTTTTCTTTTTCTGGCCCACATTATCAAACAGGAATCTTAGGGATTTTTCTTATCTGTAAGCGCCTTGGAGAATTTGTTTTGAGGGACTGGGGGCTATAGAAATGTACATTAACCCTCCTGTTCTCAGGGCCAAAATCGACCCAGCTGCTGTACAGATCAAAACCTATCAAATTTCAGATTGAAACACACACAAACTGTCAGAGTTGGTGTTTAGAGATTTTGATAGGCTGTGATAGTTATAAGTATAGGAGGGTTAATCAATATGTACATGGTATTGTTTTGTTTAGTCATTATTTGTTTTATGAATTCTGATATCTTTTGTTTTTGCGCAGAGAAAAATGCCCATTTTGACATGGGGTACCGCACCTTTCTCCAGCCGATTTTCGGGGATAACATCATGTTTGAGGTACCCACGGAGGCTGCCAGACTCCACAAGGTAATACACCTTCTGTACGGTGAGCAGACAATACCCAGCATTCAGAATCTCATCTACAAACTCACCCAGAAACACTTCAACTCGCTCCATAAAAGGTGTGTTGCTGGTTGAGATTTACCGTAGATGCCTTATGTCCCCATTCACTATGTCCCAGGCAGTTGGCTCATTGTAAGAGCAAGTGGTACACTAATAAAGTTAACTGCCACGTTGACTGCAGGCAGTACTTGGATGGGAAACCACACCATGTATTGGTTGCATTAGCATGCCTGGGAATAGTCAGTGCATTGGTCTGGGGCATGACAGGCCCTTAACCCCTTGAGCACGGTATTTTACGGGAGACGTCGGGGTGTTGCAGCGGTTCTGGCAGCCAAATTGAACCGCTACAATGTGTTTGTGCAGTCAAGCATGACATACACAATAATCCAACGATGGATTGAAACTGCACAAACAGCGACCAATGGCGTCATCCGGCCTGGTGGCACTGTTTTTTTTGCGTCCTATGGCGTCATCCGTACGCAAGGGGTTAATCATCTCAAGAGGGTCACGTCCTTTGGATGGGATGTTTAGCTGTATAGGATCAGTGCACATAAAAGAAACAGTCCACCTGTCATGAAAGAGTAGGGGTCCCCCCCCCCCCTCCCAGTGCCACAGAAAAGATGGCCCATTGAAAATCCTCTTAAAGATGACATGGTTACCATCTATAAACTAAAGCTGTTATTATTGTTATTTCTAGGAATGTCATATTATTGTTATTATTACTAGGAATGTCATATTATTGTTGTTATTACTAGGACTGTCATATTATTGTTATTACTAGGAATGTCATATTGTTATTATTACTAGGAATGTCATATTATTGTTATTATTACTAGGAATGTCATATTATTGTTATTACTAGGACTGTCATATTATTGTTATTACCAGGAATGTCATATTATTGTTGTTATTACTAGGAATGTCATATTATTGTTGTTATTACTAGGAATGTCATATTACTGTTATTACTAGGAATGTCTGAACCACTTTTATTTGTGTCTGAAAATGTGATCAAAAGTGTTCAGTGTTCATGTTTCAGACGTTTTGAAACTATCAAAAGCGTTTTAGACATCAATCATTTTATTGTCCATGTGGCAAATTAGCGACAAGCAATAAGGGGAATGACAGCATGGAATACGTAATGAGCGTCGTTGACAATGCAAAAAACAAAACAATGACCGGTGGATCTAGGTAGAAGTGCATGCAAAATTTAAATTTACAAACGTCCATGAGATGATATCATGCAGACTGAATATGTATACAACATACATGTATCTTCAAATCCTAACGTCAGAAATATGAAGAGACGTGGTACACAAAAGACCATTATTTGCTGCATCTAATTCAGTGATTGTGGTTAGCGAAATCAGCCCAAGGTTTCAAATGTCATTGAAATCTTTCATTTTCCACAGCCATTGCGTCAGCATGTACACTGTCTTCAAACGGTTTGCAACAGAACTCTCGCTGGCCCTCTTTCTAGGCCTGGATGTCGACGACCACCCAGAGGTAACCGAGAGCATCATCGCTCTTACTACAACACATTGGCATGGTAAGTAGTTTAATACCACACCCAGGCCTCAAATTTAATATTTTCTAGGGCACGGCCATTTTGCCTTCGATAATGAACAATATGGCAGGGCACCAAGGCCAAAGCAAAGGGCACCAAGGCCAATGGCATTTTTTTTAAAGGGCATGGAGGCCAGTCATTATTACTTCTATTAGAAATATTCTGTGAAGCCCTGTAAAACTCTACAAGCTCTGTAAAACTCCACAGATACATGTACATTTACATGAATGTTTGTCGCTTTAATCGATCTTTTCGTGGCATTTTTACAAACTTGATAGTTCAGGTTATTACAAACAACACAATACATCGGTCATACAATGAATGATGAAATGCGCCGCACGTACACAACTCCATGATGAAAGCGCGAGCGAACTTGACAACCAACTTGGTCGATTTTGCCTGGTAACCTATGGACAAAATATAACCTGGGTACCAGGCACAATCAACCAGTGGTTAGCAAATAGTCGCTGATTGAACTTGGCCACACCGTACGTGTACGTGCTTTAAATTAAATCTGGTTTCTGCTCCCTGCATTCGAAATTAAAATGCTGATAGAGGGATCGAAACCAGTCTATATCAAGCTTCGTGTGTCGTATGCATGCTGCAGCAGCCGTACGTACATGTAGTACATACCGTATCGGTCTGGCCCGCGTGCACCGTTGCTGTGCTGCGCCGACTACGGCGCCGGCCAGCCCGGCCCGTCGGCGCGGCACAGGGTGGGTACGCGTGGGCCGGCAACGAGGGCACTACGGCCAGTTGGGAAAAGGGCACGGCAAGACTGGCCGTGAAGAGTGAGATTTTGTGAAGGGCACCACGGCAAACTTAACGGCATCGACGGCACTGGCCATTAAATTTGAGGCCTGCACACCTACATGTATGAGTGCTGGTAAAACCCAACCCAACCTACAATCTTGGGTTTAACTTTCAAACTTTCAGGCACTCTACTCGTCTGGCTGTCTCATCCTTTCACTGTTGTTGTTCCAAAGGCTAGTACTGTGAGATAATCGTCAAGTTTTTTCCCCTGTACTCGCTCTCTTCGGAAGTACTTAATTACTTCTGAGAGCGAGAGGATCACAAAATGAATATTGCGGTGATGAAACTGCCTGTGTGCACTGACCTGTGTGGAATGTGCTCATGGCATCAGCCAGATGGGCATTGATGCTAGTACCGGGGAAAAAAAGTGGTACCGCTATTGATACCATTTACAATATGAAATCATCCCTTAAAGAAGCCTTAATATTGAGTGATGTGATTTTTCTCATTGATGCACATGGCTGCTGTTTGCACTACAGGGATCATCTCCGTCCCGCTGAGTTTAAGAGTGTCCATGTTCACATCCACATACAGCCAAGCCCTAGATGCTAAGGTAAGTACCAAGAGCTGACTTCATAAAACGGTACACAACTTGCGAAAACATTGTGTAAATGCATGATGTTTTGATTTTTTTTTAAACACTGCAGACGAAGATGATTAGAACTTTTACAACAACTTTAAGTGTAAAGTTTGAAATTCATCTTCGCTAAAAAAATGGTCAGAATTCCGTTGAAACCAACTATTAATAGTTGAAACCAACTAATTTCAAAAAAAAAATTTCTTTCCACGTCTCTAGGATAAACTCCTGCAGATCATCAGGGACAGGCTGGGGCACATCCAAGAGGGCTCCCTCTTGCAGCAAATGACCGAGGCCGGATTCCAGTCGATGGCAGAAATCGAACAGCACACGCTACTCTTCACGTCGGCTCTGGTGCCTAAAGCTCTGGCATCCATGCTGACGTCATTTCTCCTGGCCACGGGAGGGCCAAACAAAGTAAGTGGAATACTGCAAATACATTGGGGTGTCAGGTTGGCACCACACACACAAAAACAGCGTTACTTGGTGCTGCTTTCAAACTTTTATAAAGTGATCCCTAATAATCATTTCAATGTCTCTTTCAATCTTGTAGAAAGTCTTGAGGAGGCAAGCGAGTGCCGATGCTGACTGCCTCTGTAATATTCTCCTGGAGGTCGAGAGACTCTGGCCACCTCTACTAGGCGGCAGAAGGCTTGTGCTTAAGGTGAGACACTTATTCAGCTGGTTTGGCAAAACTGGGTAAGGTTTTAATGTAGTATACAACATTTGCTTTTGCTGTAATTTTCAGAAATGAATGGATTTAGTATTAGTTAGTATTTTATAGCAAATAATGTAACACTGACCTGTTTAAAGTTTTGTGTGCATAGATGCTGGAAAAACAGAGAGAAAAAAAGCTGTTCTTGTAGTCTGGTTCCCTGATCCTACTTCAGACAAAAACTGAGCAATTTATAGACGTCGGGGAATTATCAGGTTGGGGAACAGTTTTTTCCAATTGTTTTCCCATCGCTGGTAATTGATGCAAAAACTCCACTTTTCTTGAAAACGACAGCACACCAGGGTGCCATGATTTCACAGGATGCTTGAGACTATTATTTACTTAGAGTCAAGTAAGATATTTCATGATAATTCACGATGTCTGTAAATGTCTGTAAATGTTGCATGAGTGGGTTTGATTTCTGTTTTTTAGTCCAGAGGGTGAGATCAGGTAAGTGATGGGTACTCGGAGTTTCTCATGCACATCTGATAGTTCAGTTGCGATCTTCTGAGATAATTGAACAATTTCTGATTTTGTTCGTGCTACTTCTCCTTAAGGAATGCGTGATCGATGGTTATAAGATTCCCAAGGGCCATGCCGTTGTGTACATCACTCACGCTGCACACAGAGACCCTACAGTCTTCTCTCATCCGGAGGCATTTAAACCAGAAAGATGGGCGGAGAGGTAAGACAATACGCCCTTTTCATGTGACGTCCATATTGGACGGCCTAGTGTAGTGATGGTAATTCAGTGCTTATTCAAATAAACCGGTCAAGTGCCAAATGAAGCAAGTTCGAGCGGCACCTATTCCTCGACCACTGGTTGATATTTCCTGGTACCCAACATGTATTTCATGCATGGGTTACTATGGAAAATCGACGAGCGGTTGACAAATGGTTGCCACTCCAAGTTGCTTAGGGATTATCCTGCCTTGACACTGTACAATATTATACAAATAATGAATGTTTATGAGTGCGATGGTTCGCCTCGTGGAATAGAACATTCAATCTGTCGCCTTATGGAATTATTCTTACCATTGCACGAATGTGAAACATTCATTATTTGTTTTATACAATGCCTGAATAAATCCGACAGATTGCATGCATGGGTTTCTTGGTGTACAACGTGCCGTTTACCTTCTCAGTCCCGCATAAAACCGCGACAAAAAGTGGTCCAGTTCCGAATCAGTTAAAGCTTTAATTGTTGATCCTGCGTGTCTTGCAAATTCCTCTAATCGTTTGACTGCATATTTCATTTGTCTCTTTGTGTTAGCAGCGTCAGCATCGCCTACGAGTTCCAATATTTCGTCGTCTGTTAGGAAAACGAACCGCGGTTCGGAAACACCGTCCGCCATTTTGTGTGAATGACAGCCTAGACTGGTTCCGGGTCCCCATATGTATATAATATACATTTGAAGTCCGAAGGAACCAGTCCAATGACAGCTGTGTTGTGGCAGCGGGGAAGTTCTATCACATGGTTCTATCAAACGGTATACGCGTTTGATAGAACCATGTGATAGAACTTTTTTTGGCGGTGCGGGTTCGCGTCGTGTGATGGGACGAATAAGTCAATGCACGTGATCGACGATCCAACAATCGGATGGCGGGGATTTATTCAGGCGTTGTATAAAATGTGATCACTCCAATGTGGTCCACACATGATGTAGTACTGTCCGGTCACACAGGTGAAAAAGGGTCTAAATTAATCCTTGCATGTACCACTTGGACTGATAGATGCACTGTCGCACTGAATTTTGAGTCACAGGACAAAACAAGATCAGAAAGATCTAGTTATCTGTTGGAGAATGTTTCCCAAATTTGAGAATTTAAGAAGTGAAGGCTGAAAACTCAAATTTGATGTGAATGGCACGACACATGCAACATGTACTCTCACATTTTTGGACGATGGCTTTCGTCTTTTATCGTTTGTCACAGGGGAGCTGGCAGCAGCAGCAGTGTACTCTTCACTTACGGGGGAGGGGCTCGGTCCTGCGTGGGTACTGCACTCATGAAGACTAGCGTTCAGGTAGGTCAGGCTTGCAAGTATTCCTACTTTTCCTACTTTTTCCTATTTTTTGGACCTTGCTCCTACTTGTCCTACGTTTTCCTTCAAATTTCTATTTTTTTCCTACTTTTTTGTCCTAAACAATATTAATAGTCTCACAGGATGTTTGAGACTATTATTTACTTACAGTCAAGTAAGGTATTTCATAATAATTCAGTAGTTTGGTTTTCTGATGTTTGCAAATGTTGTATATTACCTTTAATCGGCCAGAAGGAATAGTGAAACTGGTAAATTTATGAACAGAAAAGGCATTTATGAATGGAAAATAATGTGTTTTTCTACTTGTCTCAATTCCGGCAGACCGTGTGCAAGTATCTGGTGGACCACTATGACTGGATCATCCCGGCTGGCCAAGAGCTGTCTTACAAGTGGTTGCCTGTCTTCAGACCCAAGGAGATACCGGTAGCCTCCTTCAGACGAAGGATTCCATCGACGGAGCCCAGCGGTAGTGAAGCCTGCTGACCAATCCTCCAAGTCAATTCATGCGCCGTAAGTTGTTAACTTTGCATGCACTGGGAGCCTCGCTTTCAAAACTGAGAGTATGCAGATCGATGCAATTTTCATTAATTCAAAAGGGCAGATCTTCTGAAATGAGCACCACACTGATACAGTGTAGAAATTCATTAATTTTTTTAATAAAAAAAAAAAAATGGTCTCGTGTACCGGACTCAAGATAATGGTGATACTACAGATTGTGGGTTCGAGTTCAGCAGGGGTCATGGTGTTTGTGTCCTTAAGCAAGACACTTTGTCACAAGTTGCTTCTCTCCACCCAGGAATAAATGGGTATCTGTGAGGGCAGTGGTCGTTAGGTTTGATTAGATTTGTGTGCGCTAAACTTACAGCCCGGGCTGTGTACTCATGGAGCTAAGGTTTTTCTTTTTAGAAATGATTAATAGGCCTGATGAGCAGGGGTAATAATGTAGCGCCTTGAGCACTATGATCATGGTGGAACATTTGCATTACTGGATCTGAATGTCAAAAGTTACCGTAGACCTAGACTTCTGTACAGGCTTAAAGCATATTCAACATGCAACACTTGAAAAGTAGGACTTTCAAATGTCAAATCCTTTGTCTTTAAATCCTTTGGGTAATTTGCCACATCGGTAGGACGAATCTGGTGTTAGAAATCCAGGTTTTGTCGTTCATTCAGGTCTTTTTATATTTTATGTACATGTGTAAGTATGGTGGTTGTAAAAACTTCTTCGGAAATATTTATATTGTCATATTTTTTGTGAATGTAGTATTTTCTCTGTGTGATTGCATTTGGTCATTTGGTCCATAGAATTTTTATATAATTTTGTAAATTTAGTTTTAACACTTGAACGTTTAAGCGTGATACAAGGTGTAGCATTCAGATGTACTTAAAGATTACCGTACTGTAAAAGCCAAGTTTGCTTGCTTTGGTGCACAAGTTAATGGGGAAACGGGTAACTTTGTCACGTAATTTGCCCAAACAAAAAACTTTATTGATCAGTAAGCGTGGAGTTAGAGCTGTCATCCAGTAAAGAATTCTGAATGTTTCCCTGAGTTTACCAGTGAAATTTATTTTAAAAACGTTCATCTCAAACTGTCAAAGAAAATTCATATTTTGTTTCCTTACTGGGGATGGTGATTGTGTCCATGGGCAAGATAGTTTGCTGCAATTTGTTCCAACTTCAGATTATTCTTACATGTACAAACCAAGAGAGCATTAGATTGTTCCTTATGGAAAGTGGCAAGATTTCAGGAAGGATTATTTTCCTATTAAACAGGGGTAATAATAGAATCACTTTTGTCCGTGATAAAGGTACTATAGTTTTACCCACTAATCATTTAAATAGGATTTCATATTTCGTTTTTTTGAAATTTCAACAATGACTGCACAGGATACACATATATCTTTGTGTGCCATGGCTGTATTCAAAAGTGATTACATGAACTGGAACATTTAAGATAGACATGCATTCTTGTGTGGAAACTTTTAACATTGTATGTAATGATGTCCCACATTAGTGTTTTTGGGTGTTTTTTTTTGCTCGTGTTCAAGATTTGTGTCTTTCATTTAACCAACATTTACACTTATAATTCTGTGCATTACTTTTAAAGTTTTGGCTAAAATATCCCAGGCCAATTTTTCCCGTAGTATTATAAAGTACTTATATGAATGTATACTATAGGCTGTGAAAATCATATTATGTACTATGTGAAAAGCTATTTTTAATATATTTTTACATGCAGCAAACATGACGTCTTAAATAAAGTTACAAGTATTACATGTGCTGAACCCGTGTTTAACATGTTCTGCTTCATAGAGTCCCAGGTATTTGTGACCTGGAAGTTAACACTACTTCCTTGGAGTTTAGAGGGTCGAAGGGACGATTCAAGGGCCTGATGAGCAGGGGTAATAATATTGTAATAGCTTGAGCCCACCATGTTGGTGGATATAATCACTGTTTTCACGAATGGGCAGTGTCCAGAGACATTTCCTTCTCATTGATCAATATCAACGCAAAATGCCACTTCCCAGAAAGAGAACGATATTAAGTGAAAGGGCTTTTACTTGATATCGTGTATCTCATTTTTCTGGGAAGTGGCTTTTGCACCTGAAGTCTTCATATCCCTTTGTGATAAAGGTGACAGTGTATTGCATATTATAAATGCAGAAAACTAGATTGATTTCCCCCCCCCCCTACTTTTTCCATGTCTGGATTCGCCAATGTTTTCTAATATGTTTGCAACAACTTAGGCAGTCTTACTTTCACAGTGGACATGTACCCAGGCACATAGCTACCTCATGAAAAGTCAATTTAGCAAGATTCAAACAAACTCTGTAATACAGTTTCAAACGCAACAATATTTCTTTATGTAGAAAAATAAAAGAATGTTAATTTTTCCTATAACAGTGCAACGAGCTCCCCCTACAAAAACAAAATAAATGCCGCTACCACGGAACATTCGACAACATTTTACTCCTTGCACAAAAATATAATATTTTCAAGTACAGTAGTAAACAAAAACAAATTGGTTCAACAGCCTTTTTTTTGACAATATTCTCAATGACAATCTGCTAAAAAATGATACTAAAAACAGCCTTCAGAAACTCCTACCAAAATCACATTCATGTATGGAATGTAACCATTTTCTAACACCACTTTTTGAACTATTTCATGTGAAATCGGGGCTACTTAAACCCACTCATGAAGATGCTGTGTATGAAGCGTTAAAGGAACCTCGTCAAGAAAAATCCCATCCTGTGTAAGTATTAAGAGACACTCCAACTCATAAATACGAGATTTATTAAGTCATAAGAATTACTTACACAAAGTCATTTTTTTTAAACATTTGTTGGCGAGTCAGGATGGCATAGTGGTAGTCCCTGCCTGATTCCGTGGGTTTCCCCCAGAATATTATTTTGGGTTTTTCCCTCCAAACCTCTAAAACTGAACATTTCTTTGTCTTCTCTTCACAAGTTTCTTCAGGCTTGCGAGTTCCAGTGCGATATGCACTTTTGAGGAATCCTTGGTTTCATTACCAAGAAAATAAACACTAAAACAACAGCATATCCCTTGAATGTCTGTATGTAACTACTTTCGATATATAAACTATATCTACAATTCACGTTCAAACATGCGATCCAATCTAATTTCTTTCATAGTTATTTACAATTTCTCCTTCAATTGTACAGCATTTACCTAGAAATTTACTCAGGCACAGCATGGTGATTTTCTTTTTTGATTTTTTTTTTGGGGGGGGGGGGGGTGCTTTTTTCCTATGGGTCCAACACTAGGCCAAAAGGCCACTGGGGGTGTGGGCTACAAAAGACAAGAAAAGAAAAATCACAGGGATAAGGTATCTATTCACATTTCGTTTGAATTGTGAAAGATTATAGGTGGAAGGGAAGCAGGTTATGGATAAAAAGAAGTGCCAAAGAGAGGCAGTATGTGACAAAAAAAAACTTGAAGAGTATCTCACAGTACTAGCCTTTGGAACAACAATGAAAGGATGTGACGAATTACAGTCATTAATTTTACAATTAAACATTTATAACAGTGATGTAGTCGAGACCATCACAAGACCAGGCACAAGTAACAGGCATAAACCATGACAAAGGAATGCTTTTATTACAATTCATTTGAATAGCTTGAGATTTGAATTAAGACTGAAGGTCTTGTGTTGGACTTGTGAAGGTCTTGTGCTGGTCTTGCAGGGTCTTGTGATGGTTTCGACTACATCACTGAATAATAAATGTAACTTGTGGAAGAGTCGAGGCCAGTTAACAAATACAAATTGTGTAAGAGAAAAATGGTGTCCTCCATTGGAAGGCAAACCTCGGTTGGAAAACGTGTACAAAACCAATGAAAGAAGTACAATGTGAAGTCCCCTCCATCCACACCGTATGCATACAACCGTGTGTGTACACATGTACATTACATTTGTACATATGTAACCCGACAGCACAAAATGAGCAGAGTCGTACTATTCAAGAGTATCTGTTTGTAACTCGGAAAGCAATAGTATTGCTTTCAGAGTTACAAACAGAAACATAAATGTTTCACTGAAAAATTGAGATTTTAACATTTTTGCATTTGAAAAGACTTATTCTATAATCCCAAAATTTTAAAACCAAATTCAATTTCAAGATATTTTGGGGTTCAATTTTTTTGTATAGTGTGCACAGGTCACAAACCGAGTTTCAACAAGTGGTCAGCAGTGCTAGGAATGAGCTACAGCCACACACAATACACTATAAACATCTAACAAAAGAAAACCCACGCAGTCCTTTGTTACAAACAAAGGACTGCATGGGTTTTCTTTTGTTAGATGTTCATAGTGATACTGCCTGTATTTTCAGGAAATACCATAAGCTTAATTTTCAACTGTCATATAATATGCGTGCAGGGGTCTTACTTGTAATGGAAACACAATCAATGCAACTTAATTGATGGCATGTGCAGACGAAATTCACAAACATTCAATATTCAATTTAAACTAAAACTACTATAAATTCCAGAGCTGTATTCGAGTCCCCGCAAGTCCTTTCACAAGTCCTTTCGCAAGTCCAGTCACAAGTCCTTTCATAAAGCCCGTCACAAGTAACTGGACAATAGAATGCCTTTGTCAAAGCTCATTTGAATAGCTTGTGATTGGAATTAGGACTGGAGTGCTTGCGATGGACTTGCAGGGACTTGTGATGGACTCGACTACATCCCTGATAAATTCAGATCCTATGTCAACAACTATGGCCCGATAAAAACCAGGCCAAACTAGGCCAGGATAAAAACCTTTTTAAAACTTCTCAAATAGTTCAAGGTGCTTTCTTTTTCCAAAATGGAATATATTGCTCGAAAGTCACACGGCAAAAAAAAATGCATGCTTTAGAATGAATTAAGTATAATATTCACATTAAGAACTACCCCTCCTCTTCACTCATTTTTTAAAAGGTCAATTAATGTAGCAATCAACACAATTTCCATTTGTATTATATTTTATATAACTTGTAAACTTGCAACCGTGAAATCATAAAATCTGTGTATCAATACAACTAGTAATGGAAATGACAGATTGCCAGTTTAACACCGTTTCACACAAGTGCAATATATACATACAATATCTTACATTAAACCTCAAAACCACACCCAGCATTAAAGACTGTCTTGGGTATTTAAAAGAATGAGAAACCATTTCTCAGGTGCAGTTTAAGAAAGCCCAAATACACTGGTTCAGCCTGTAATAGCTTAAGCTTTAAATATATTCACCCTGGACCCTCCCGTTTTTGACAAATATATTTTGAGTAATGACTTTCTAAATAAAATCTCTCACAATTTGCAGTAAAAACCTCATCAAAGTTCAAAGAAAAAAGCCTCTTCTATAAAGGGCTAAAAGATATGCATACTTGCTGTGTAAACAGTTTGACCGGAATTTGTTGTCCAAATGACAGTAAAAAGAAATACTGAACGCAAGAAAGAATTATTACAAGTATATTAAAATTAATGCACACTGGTTGCTTACGCTCATTTAACTTCGTACTACCATAACAAAATAAGAACCTTCAAGTTTCTTTTTTAAAGTGTTGGCTTATTAAAAATGTGTTAAAAACAGAGACACATGAAGACAAACTGTCCGTGCTCTACAACAAATTATAAAAAAACAATTCTGACAACAATCCTAAATAGGACTATACCTTGGTTGTTTTCATGCCTCTTAATGCACAAAAAGATACACCATGCGGGAACTGAATTATTGTTGATATGCAAATAATTATTCGATAACTGGGCGGATTTGTTCAATGTGTCATTAAAAAGTGAACAACTATTCTTTTTGCTAGAAAAATAGCAATTTTTTAAAAGTGTATCTATTTTTGGTGGTGAAATTTGAAAACAGCACTAACGGTATATCTTCATTTAATGGACCCACGAAGAAATGACGTCGCACCGTGATAACTACGTTGGCCAAGTGGGGACATGCGGAAAGATTACCACGTCGTAGTATAAAGTTTCTCCGACAAAATGTACTTTGTACGGAGATGCTTATTTTGAGAATTATTTTTACTTTGTGTTAAGAACCAAAAGGAAACTATGGTTGTTTCCTTGTGAATTCAGTCTTGGTGTTTGTGGCAAAAAATACAGGCAGAAATTGACATGGTCCCAACTTGTATGAGCGCCATGATACCACAGTGCACTGTACAAATGCTGTGAAGTAAACACACTGACATCATTTCTTTGTAGGCCCATTGATTCCGGTGAGTACGCAGCAACATTCAGTTACAACATGCAGCTGTAGTGTAATATATACCATATTTAAATATGGTAATCAGTGATGTAGTCGGTGGTTACTATTTAGGTGTTTTTGTTGGTGGAAGTTTCCCCAATACAAGGCTAAAAGCCACTCTAGGTAAAGGGCTACGACAGAGGTGGTGGGGTTGGCCACATTTTAGGTTGCCAGCCCCCACCACCCCTTATGGTAAACTTTAATACTGAAAACGAGTGGGGATAAAATAAATCTCAAGACTGCATTGCTTAACATAAACTCATTCATAAAATGTTTAGCTCTGAATTTTAATAACAGAAGAAGACAAAATTCTTCACCTATAAACCCAGAATACGTGTTGATTGTTAACCATCAATTCCTTCTTCTCGTGTGTATTCTGATGCGTCAACCTTCCAGCTCTGCAAACCAAGCGGAGTCGAGATATTTGGTGAAATGACTGCTGATAATCGTAGGAAGTAGTTCTCGCATACCTTTTTTTTCCCCGCTCCTCACTTTTCGCTACTCGCTTGACAGTAAAAGAAAACTTCATTGCATAAGCTGGGCCGAATTTTAGAAATTTGCCGTGCAGACAGATTTGCCACGAGCGTAAAAACTTTGCTTAGCACAAAACAGGTTACCGGCCAAAACGTCCAATGAGGTCTATTGCTTGTCACTGGTTTCCAGCCGACTTGGCAAAATGTTCTGCTTACCCGCAGTACGTGAAGTTTGGCCCCGAGCATTTGCCGCGGCAAAGAGCAAGTTCGGGTGCTGCTAATCTAGTCTCTTTTGTCAATTTTGCAATTTATATCACGCATGCGTGGTCTGTTTTCACTCGAACGCATCTAGTCGATCAACTACGTCAAATCTAGTTTGTGTAGCAACAACAAACTGTAAAGATTGTCGTCTGCTAATTGTTAACGAAGCAAATGTTGGTACGTTATTTTTATTTTCTATTATTTATTTCTTTTATTTTCTCTACTTAACTTAAGTGCAATAAATATAATTCATTATCTGATTGCAAAAAATGTATATCATTGGACAAAACTAACAATTTATCGTAAACGTTTGCAAAACTTGCCCAGTTTATCTATCCTCCATCTTGAAACCGTGACCTAACTCTTGAGTGACTAGAGAAACCATGGTCCGGAGCTAGGTTGATCCAGTTGGACTAGCTAGTCAAACCACGCAGCGTTCGGGTGACATCTAGATTGACTATAAAGGTTAAGTCTAGTCACTCTAGTCGCCCAACCGAACTTGCTCAAAGGTTAAACATTTACGAAGGTCTCCATTTTCTCTATTTCTGTGCTCTTAGAAACACTGCAGTTTTTGAGAGCATACTGCTCCAAGAACAGTCACTCAAAATGACATTGAATTTCCATGTGGTGTCATCACCTCACAAAGAAAACCTTCAAAAGTTGTCTGCTGAACTATCTTAAATTCATCAAAAACGTACTGAAAACAAAAAGTTAAACCAAATCCTCACCTTTTGTGACAGTCCGGTCATCTTTATGTGTAACCTGGTGCCACTTTGTTGCTGGAAAAAAAATTTAAAAAGCAGTTTAAATTTATGGGAAATATTTTTAATGTCAAGTTAACAAAATCATGTCAAATTATCAAAAAAAAATTTAACATACAGTTTTTTCATGCTGAATATAAACTTGTATTTATTAGGTGTGTACATGGAATTATTGCACTTTCTAGAAATAGTGTATGAAGCACTGTATGCTTTCCGAGAGCCTGTGGGGAAAAAATCAAAGGCTTACTCGGGCAAGACTCGAACCCATGACCTCCTACTTGCTAGTGCAGACATCTTAACCACTCGACCACCGTTATGTCAATTTGTGCGGCAAGTCAGCAACTTAAGGCACTGCGTACCATTCGTAAAATCAAGTTTAAAATGTCACAGATGTTGCGCAACTTATGCAATAAAATGTGGCATAAGTGGAGTTACGCAATTGCGCCAGGCTTCGTGATTTAAAAAAAAATCATGTTGTCCTAAACTCCTTTTCCATTTTTAACACAAAAGCAAGCCTAAGGGGTTTCACTGTTACCACAATATTTAATATTGCGTGATAAGCTCAATTATTTTGTTTACTTACTTTGCTAAGTGTCCGCTGCCACCGCCATTCCTATCAAACAAGCAAAGTAAGCACAAATTAAAAGGAATCATTTTGCCGTCGTAAAATGTTTAAGTTAACATTTTTGGTAAATTCAAGATTTTTTTTTTTGACATTCCAAAAATTCCTGCATTCACGCCTGTTCATCTCTCATTTGTGAACATATTCTTGCAGAATCAGACGGAACTGGGCAGTGTTCGAATACGAGTAATTGGCTGGTTCTGAAAGAGGGGTCAATTTTCCTTACAATGCCGTTTGTTTGATTGTAAATTAACTTTCTATCGCCAAGTTACAAATTTTCACATTTGGGATTTTTGGGTTATGCACGTGTGTAAACCGAGTGATTTGCATTTTTCTCATTCAGCCTCTGCTGACCGTAACGTCCAGTTTAAACCTCTGGTTCTTAAGAGCCACACTGCTTTTTTTGAGTTAGTTACCTCGTAAGGTGTGTCCGCAAACATTTATCTCTCTGCAGTGCGAATCACGATCTCTCCTGATGACAGTCAGAGCATCATACCGAAATGTCTCATTAATACCCTCTTAAAACCACCCTTCTCTTTATAAAGTTAGTCGTTTCAAAATGTTTCTCTAGTTAAACTGATCTACTTACACTGCGCAAACCCTGGATGTAATTTTCTATTCAAAATAAACTTCTTCACAAATATAAATACCGCCTGGTTGAGACGTACGTCACAATGGTCAAAAGGGATTGTGGGAAGGAATGAGACTGCTTTTTCCTTCCCGCAATGCCTTTTGACCATTGTGACGTCTCAACCAGGCGGTATTTGCGATATTGTCTATGGACAGGAGGATTATTGACGGATGTGATTTCAACAATGAGGGTCTAAAATCACATCCAGAGCCCAGAATCACAATGAGGTTTAAGCTGTTATTAACCCAGAAGTCACAATGTACTCTTTGTCAGGGTGGGAAAATAGTTTACAGGCTTCATATATGATTTTGAACAGAGTAAGACGTAATTTTGGATGCCCTGTGTTGAAATCCGTAATCTCCTTGTCCGTTTTGAATAGAAAAATCACATCTCGGGGGTTCACAGAGTTATTTGTATTAGAAACTAAGCTCTCACATTATACACAAAAAATACATTCATTGAGAACTTACTGGACCATTAACTCCATGTCACTAGGGCTGTTCGAGAAAGGAAAAAAAAAAAGTTGGGAGTGAATAAGACAATCAAATGGTGTTTTCTGATAATATTTCCCATCAAAAACTGGGGGAAAAAAAACTTTGTAAAGATGGATCCTACGTCGGGGATGATGTAAATTTGAAGAGATATTTGCTCTTTGTGCATGAACATTGTCTTGTATGCATTGGGGTTTACAATGTCCTTGTCCTTACCACCCAGGGCCAAAAAGGGGGTCCAAAAGAAAACCAGCACAAATCACAGATAAAACGAAGGGTTTTTGCTTCCCTTTCTTTTACTTTGTTGTATTTTGTATGTGGGTGTACGCACTGACTGCCTTTTGCGACGTCAGCCATGGCCCCTTTTGGCCCCCCCTTGTTCCTTGCTGTCCCTTCCCCTCTCTATATTCCCTTTGACGTTCACCTACTGCCTCACTCCCTTGGTCATTAATCCCTCTTTTGTGTTTCTCCATTCCCCTGCAAGCTTATCACCCACATATTTGTTTCTTGTAACACTGTCATTTGCCTTTGAGAAAGGACTTGCTTATAAACCAACCCCTTGAATACGGATGACCTCCGTAGCCGCAGTTTGAAAAAGACCATATATATGCACATTCTTGTGCATACTCAATCCATACGTGTTTCACCTATATTGTTCTCGAATGGGAGTATAATGAATAGATGGAGCTTTTTCAAACAAAGCTTTCATTCACAAGAAAGGGGAGGGGGGGGGGGGGGGGGATGGGGCTACAAGTGTGATGAATAGGACCACTCTATTCAGTGTGGTGGATATTGTTTGAACATTCTTGACATGCAAGCCCTCCATCAATAACAGCCGGACAGAACGGGTTAAGTTTGAAACGTTAGGCCAGCTAATTTTGTTGATTGGTAATGAAAGGGTTAACATGTACTATGAGCAGATTTGAGCAGGTTTAATATGGCGATATTACTTGTATGGCTTCTGGTCATGTGTGGGAAAACGGGTCACTAGGCCCGGCTTGTACTCACCCATCGTAGTCGTCATAATCCATGCGACAGTAGTGTTTGGCCAGCTTGATTCCAAAGATGGAGGCCGGCAGGAGAAAAAAGATACACCATCCCATGATCAGCCACAGGGCATTCTAGAAGAAGGTACAAGAATAAGTCAATCTATTATATTATATATTATTCTTATTTATTATTTGGCATAGAGCCGGGATAGCCCACGAAAGTCTCTCGACTTATTTCCAGTGGGGTCCCATGATAGAAGATGACGAAGGAAGTTACAGTTTTAGACTAATCAGTCCTCTGTAGCATGGGGGAGGAGTACAACAGCTTATCATAACAAGAACAAGAAATATATCGTCAAACAAACCACAAGGAAAACTGACTAGGTGATGTTGAATGAATTTTCAAAGTGAACAAAGAAAACTGGCCAGAGCGGGATTTGAACCTGCGACTTTCGGAATACCGTACTGGCGCTCTACCAACTGAGCTATCTTGCCCTATGTTGGCGGTCTCCCAAATTGTCAGTATCTTTGTTCGGGGGGCGCTAGTCAAAAGTCATAAACCCATAATGCCGTATAGCCAGGGATCAGGCTCCAACTTCACAATACAACATAAGAAGCGAGATTTGTGAGGAACAGTTTTCTTTGTTCAATTTTGAAAATTCATTAAAATTAACTAGTCAGTTTCCCTTGTGGTCTGTTTTATGATATTACAAGTCATATCCTCATTGAGTGATCCCCACAATGTCACTTCCCAGGTTGTATCGTAGAGTTCAAAAGTTTCAAATCCCGCTCCTGCCAGTTTTCTTTTGTTCACTTTGAAAATTCAAAAAGAAATACGCCGGATTAGTTTTCCAGGACAACAACTTTACAATATTAGGCCTCTCCTTTAAAATTGCCATGTCTGCCTCGCCTCTGGCTGCAAATTTCAATAAGCCAGTTCGGTATCTCAAAGGTCAAAGGTTATTCGGGATAAAATTGCTGATGTGATGTCACGGCATATTACGC
Source organism: Hippasteria phrygiana (assembly GCA_037893225.1). Classification (NCBI taxonomy): domain Eukaryota; kingdom Metazoa; phylum Echinodermata; class Asteroidea; order Valvatida; family Goniasteridae; genus Hippasteria; species Hippasteria phrygiana. The sequence goes on along the minus strand of JAZGUH010000400.1, from coordinate 227,596 downwards.
AAATGCCAATTCTGATTTAATTTAACACGTGCGCGTTGTGCGACCACCTTTTGTGTTCACACGCGCGCGTTAGGTCACGCAGGTCATTCGGGATAAAATGTCATCGTGCACATTTGCAGTAGAAATACCGAACTGGCTTATTATTCAATGGATTTCCTCCTACAGACGAATAATTGCGGAAAACGGTATTTTTGAACAAAATAAATGCTTACTACACTGTTTGGTCTTAACTTTACGTGCGATGATTGCCCTATACATTACCACTGTAAGAATAGGAATATCCACTCCTATTGCAGAAATTGACACTCACTAACCGTGTTACTTTATCTTCAATCGATTCTTGAGTGGAATATCACATCAGAAAGCTCATAACTCATCTAATGCTCACAAATTAGCAATTTAATTAGAAAATGAATTTTTCGGACTTGAATTATTTTTTATTATTTGGAAACTGAAAGTCACTTACAGCTGCCATGAACAGAGACAACATATATGTATTTCATTCTTACCACTGACTCCAGGAATCCTCGACAGAAGCTGTTGGTGGTTGAGGTCCAGACATTATACACAGGACGGCACTTCCCGATCTGCGTCTGGATCTGGAAAAAACATAGGAAACTTTCCCGTCTGATTTCATACAAAATAAAGGAAATCTACATCTCAAAAGAATATCTGATGTATAACTACAGTCATTTGGAAGGAATCTCAAAATAAAAATTTAACATATACACGCGCAATATAACATATACAAGCGCAACACATACACGCGCAGACAAGTGTGTAAACACCAGCAATCGCGGACCTCCCATTGTTCCTCTTTTGTTTATACTTTAACTTTTTCGGAAGGCCTCCCATATGTTTTGTACACGATTTTCAATCGTGGACCTTGACTCAATCGTGGACCCTATTGTCCTCTTTGTTAAAGGTCCACGGTTTGAATAGCTATACAAACTCAATATAACACATACACGCGCAATATAACACATACACGCACATGTAGTCGTACTTCCCCAATACGTCCGAGGACAATGCTTTGTGTTTCCTATTGTTCCTTTAATATAACCAACCCCCATAGACTAAGCACGTATCCTTACGTTCGAGGACCGATTTCAACAAAAGACTCTACGTTCGAGGACTGAAAGGTTTCTTTGTGGTTCCTTTCTTCTCTTGTCCTCGGAGATATATACAGTGCACGTGCAATATAACACATACACGCGCAATATAACACATACACGCGCACACAGTCGTACTTCCCCAATACGTCCGAGGACAATGCTTTGTGTTTCCTATTGTTCCTTTAATATAACCAACCCCATAGACTAAGCACGTATCCTTACGTTCGAGGACCGATTTCAACAAAAGACTCTACGTTCGAGGACTGAAAGGTTTCTTTGTGTTTTTTCCTTTCTTCTCTTGTCCTCGGAGATATATACAGTGCACGTACAATATAACACATACACGCGCAATATAACACATACGCGCGCAATATAACACATACGCGCGCAATATAATACATACGCGCGCAATATGACAAATACGCGCGCAATATGACAAATACGCGCGCAATATGACAAATACGCGCGCAATATGACAAATACGCGCGCAATATGACAAATACGCGCACAATATGACAAATACGCGCGCGATATCACATATACGCGCGCAATATAACATATACATACACAACCACTTAAAAAGCATTTGCTACACACATCTCTGACCTGAGTTGTCTACATGTATTTTTTAGGATTTGTCTGAGACAACTTTTCTGACGAATGTACTGATGAATGTGCCTGAATGTACAGACCACATTATGCCTGCAGTTGAGTCACACTTGCATCTGACATGCATTTACGTATTCCATTTCAATGAACAAATTGGGCGCTTGCACGATTTTGAAGTTTTTGTCCAAGGTTTAGAATGTCACAGATCCTATGACTAGCTAATGCATAGTTTTTTTATTGTTTAATTACAAAAGCCACTAAAGGTATGGAGCTACAAAAAGAAAAAGAATCAAAGATACAAGAGGTAGGAATTAATATTCCTCTTGAAGCAGGAAAGATCCTACGATGAAGGGAAACATGCACCAGGCAAAGAATTCCATAGAGATACAGAACGAGGCAAAAAAAAGCTATTGGCATAGACTGTTGTTCTGGGTAGAAGAAGAACTGTGACAGGTCAGTTTGTTTCCCACACAAACATATTTTGGAAAAGCTGAGTGGAGTGAGGAGGTGTTGAGTCAGTTATGATACAATGGGCGACCGTTTCCAAAACAGGGCAAAATGACAACACTGATAGGATTACAGCCCTGTGTGCCAATTTCATTGCGTTGGTAAGCACACAAGCTTGCTTAACAATTTCACGAAGCTTTAAAGGGTGCATTGGTAAGCACACAAGCTTGCTTAGCAATTTCACGAAGCTTTAAAGGGGGGGAGGTGAGTTTGTCTCACCGACGGTGAAAGTTACCCCGCCTGGGTCCATAGGTCTGAAAATTGAGAGAATTGTTTTGATATCTATTGAAGATTTATCCTCTATTTAGATCTGGACCCAGGAAAACTGTAAGGGTGGTAGGGCTGGCAACCTAAAATGTGGCCAACCCAACCACCTCTTCTGTTGTAGCCCTTTACCTAGAGTGGCTTTTAGCCTTGTATTGGTCAACTTCCATAGAAAAATGAAGTCGCTTAGCAGAAAATGTTGCTTAGAAAATTTGCATGTTAAGCAAAACGTTAACAAGACACATCCTACATTATTTTGGCTGGTGACCTGTTTCTGCTATTAAAGTAAATTTCGTTCTTTGTTTTGCCAAGTTTTTCACTTAGAAGCTCAACACAATCGACCAATCGCGGTCGAATCGCGTCACCGCAGCTTGTGAATTATTGTCCAATCACTTCAATTATAATTCCACGTGGAACGCGCAAAATCTGAGACAAACAAAAATTACCACACAAAATTCCCATAGGGTTGTCTATTAAGGGGCATGGTTATTAACTCGTAAACGGCCATAGGTCAATTGGCTTGTGGTGTTTACCTGATCCAGGGCATAGGCAGCAAACTGGTCTGGGTAGCCCAAGATCCTGTCCTGATAGTCACTGACTTCCTGAAGGACAAGATATTTAAAGATATACAAGACATTAAAATGAAATCCTGGGTTTATACCCATCAAGGTGGTGGGACTGGATTTCCTAACTGGCCATTCACACAGGGACAAACATTAACCCTAACCCCCTAGACCCTTTTTGTTAGTAACCATCCTCAATCCTCCAAAATCCTCCTGTGCTTTAAACACCATTCATCCTCAATCCTCCACAATCCTCCACTTGAAACACCATTCATCCTCAATCCTCAGCAATCCTCCACTTGAAACACTATTCATCCTCAATCCTCCAAAATCCTTTTTTCTTCTTGAAATACCATTCATCCTCAATCCTCCTCAATCCTCCAAAATCCTCAAAAACTGCAAGGAGGATTTTGGAAGATTGAGGTGGGTTAGGGTTAAAAAACAAAACTACTGTATTATCACTTGATAGTCTCAAGCATCCTGTGAAATCACGGCACCTGGTGCGCCATCATTTTCAAGAAATGTGGCATGTAGATGAAGTATGGACAGCCAAAACACAAAAACTACAGTTGGTTGAGAAGTGGTGAATGAGTGTAAGGTTTTTTTTTTAATATTTTGTGTGTGGTTTCTTGTCAATTAAATACTAAACAAAGTTGTTTACAGCTGTGTTAGTTAGCTAGATACAGATAATTATTAAAGGTAGCACTAAAGACCAACTAATTTTAAAAAAATTGGCATAAGCTTCTGTAGCTACAGCTACATGCAGGGGCGGATCTAGGTTTTAACTAAGGGGGGGTTTACCTGAGGTGATTGGCCTATCACACCCCAGCGTGCCGAATTTTCGACACCCGACACTGGTTATTTCTAATTTTTTTCAGCCCAAGGGGGGTTTAAACCCCCAAACCCCCCCCCCCCCCCCTAGATCCGCCACTGACATGTACAACAGATGAATATTGCTAAGCAGCAGGGGTGGTTCTGTCATGTCAAGTTAAACTCGACATTAGTCTGGGAAGGGTTAAAACCTAGGATTAACAGTCCGGGTTGTATATCAATCCTGTCAAACTCACCCGTCCGATGGCTGTAGGGCCGTCGGTGTCCAGGTATGTCTGGGCCATGTCAGCAGCATCAATAGTTGCATTCACAAGGGTCTAGAACAAGAGGACAAGGAAACTTTAAACATCCAAAAACATACAAGACAATGTTCATGCCTAGACACATTATGTGGATATTACAAACAAAACAACATTTAAACATTAACATTTGAAAACAGTAACCCTTTCTTTACCGCATTATTTATTGGCTTATCTTCCCCCAGTACCACATTCTTTGTTCAGTCAAGCATTAACCACTCAAGCAGAAAAAGCAGCCGACTGCTTGCTGAATGGTTGTTTCAACCTAAGATTTCACCCTCAAGAGTTGGTTGAAAAGGAGAATGTGTAAGAAGTTTGTTCCATTTAAAAAATGCTTTGAAGGCTTCAATTTGTAGGATCCAGTGACATTTCTTAAACTGAATTTTCAAAGTGAACAAAGAAAACTGGAAAGAGCGGGATTCGAACCTGCGACAACCCTTGTGGTTTTGTTTGACGATTTATTAAAATGAATCAGGTTATTCATCCTCCTCATAAAAAGTTCAACCTCCGAATACTTGGCACTTCGTGGACAAGAAACAATCACATCAAACTCGTACCACATACAGACAAGAAATACTCACATCTACGGTGCTCGTCACAGTCTCCAGATTTGTAATTTGTGTAGACAACATGTCCTAGAAAAGAAAAATCATTTAGTGTCAATGCAGGATGTGATTTGTGGCCCTTGACGTGGGTTTGAGTCCAGCCATCTTGGGGATTGTGGTACTTGGGGAAACATTTTACTTCAATACCCCACTAAAATCAGTCAGAACCTTCAAAATGCTGGAAAATAACCATCCATTCATGTTCAGAACTGTATAAACACATAACACCTTTAATTTTGAGACTTTTATCAGGTGATTTCCATGCAGTATCAGAGAAGAAAGCTTATATTTTATATGTTCTTGGCACAATGTATGGTCGCTTAGTGTTCATACATGATAATTTTTGTCTCATGTTTTTACGGATTTCCTGACATAAATCTTGAAATAGCAGGTTATGTTGAATGTTTAGACAGCTGTTATCAAGGGTAGTATTAATGTAAATCCTTCCACAATGTGTATCCTTGAGCTAGACACATTGTCATTTATTGCCTTCCTCCGCCTAGGTGTAAAAGGGTACTGGCAATTTTTGTTTTCCCCCAAGTTCGCCCCGAACATGGCTAACAGCCACTCGAGGTACGGAGCTACAAAAAATACAATTAAAGATACAAGTGGTACGAATTAATATTCCTCTTGAAGCAGTTTTCCCACCAAAATAAAGCAAAAGGGTCATATACTCCCCAGGGAGCTGAGATGGTCTGAGGAATAATTTAAAGGCTTGATGAACAGGGGTAACAATGATACAGTATATGTAGCACCATCTAGGTGCATGTATAATGCTTACATTATAAATTCATTTTGTCGGGTGGGACTGCGATAGAGTGCAACAGCAGCTTAGGTTTTTATGGTTCGGCTGACCGTTAACTGTAAACAACTTTTAAAAATTTGACACTCCACGCCAAGCAAGATGCGAGTGTGATGAAGCGAGAAGTCGCATCTTTAAACACAACATCTTAAAATTGGCCCTTCAGTCAAAGAAGAATACGAGTGTGATGGAGAGCTAAGTTGGATCTTTATAAAAGACTGCATCTTTAAACGAGATATAGTGAATGACGCAAGCTTACCCTCTGAGTCAGAAGTGTTGCAATGTCACCCTGAATGCTGTTCAGGGTTGTGGCAAAGCCTGCAAAGGTAGCAGCCTGAGCCTGTGGCAACATATGTACAACGATTAAGTTCAAACTTTGCTTGGTCTTTAACAAAGTCCTTCACATTTTGTTTATTGCATTTTATTCAGCATCCAACAACGCCAAAATGGATGGATATAGATTAGTGTTAAAATATATAAACGGTAAAATAAATACAACATATCACATTAAAAAGTATTTGGTCATAAAAACAGTGAAAAACCAATTCAGCAGATATGAAAAAGGCACACTCTGGACCCGACGCTTCAATCCCAGCCTCTGTAAAGTTTGCCTAACTCAGGATTTAAAACTAAAATAGGGCTGGCTAAGAATATAAATATTTCGACTGTCGTGAGAAATGGAATTGAATAATGAAGTCAACCGGTGAAAGAACCCTTTTTTTTGTAGCATTGACCACGTTACAAGGAACATGAACACATCAGGATTTCGGAGATTGGAACGGGGAATTTTCAAAGGAAAACAAGAAATCAATTTACAAGTATAATAAGAGTTGACACATTTGTAGAGAAAAGTCTGGTCCAGAGATTGCCTACATTGCTGGAGTGTATCCAAAATTTTGAGCCGAGGTTGAAGACATAATTATACTACACTCGCATCGCTTTCTTGTAGAAAACATGTAGTCCACAAACAAAGTCTGAAAGAAATTGCAGAAGTTTATGTTTGTGATAGGTCCACCCGTGCAAGCGTCCGTCTTTAAAAAAAAGTTGTACAGAGAAAGCGACACCAATCATTTAATTATTCAATTAAATTGAAATCACAGACGTAGCAACTTTAATGTCTGAAAAAGAAATACAAACTTACTCCGATCAGATTTGTCATGGCATATGAACTGATGAGGCCAGCAAGTACTGATAGATCATTAGGGTCGTTGACATCATTGGTCAGATCCTTAGCCAGCTGTTGATAAACAGATATAAGTTACTGGCGTCTGGGTCATTCTATAAAGTTGAGACACAAAGTGCGCCGTTTTACTATATGTCAAGTTATATACTCTTTTAACCCCATGTGTCCGGCGGTTATTGATGGGGGCTGGTATGCCAAGAACAGGGCTGTGCAACTAAGCGTAAATGCAAACAATAGGCACCACACTGAATAGAATTATCCAATTCATCACACTTGGAGCCCCCGTCCCCCCCTTCCGTGTGAATGAAAGCTTTGTTTGAAAAAGCTCCATCTATTCATTACACTCCGATTCAAGAACAATATAGTTGAAACATTAATGGATTGAGCATTTGCAGGAATGCGCCTTAAGAAGTCAACCAGCCAGGTGGTCTTTTTCAAACCGCAGTTATGGCCGTCCTCCTTATTCAAGTATGGAAGTTACCCTGCTTGGGTCTATAGGGTCTGAAACTTGGGAAAACTTCTTTAAGGTGGTAGGGCTGGCAACCTGAAATGTGGCCAACCGCACCAACTCAGTTGTAGCCTTTACCTAGAGTGGCTTTTAGCCTTGTATTGGGAAACTTCAATAAAAAAGGGTATGGCTCTGACGTAACAGGGAAACTGTTTCCCTCTTACATCTTTTCGTAGTGTTGTATAATGACTGCACTAAATTACTCCGCATACTCATGTAAATTAACGAACTCCTGCTCAAACTGATGGAATGCGAGTCCATTGGTTCATTAACCTCTTGGATACGGACGACAGCCATAGCCACGGTTTGAAAAAGACCACTAGGATGGCTGTCATCTATATGCGCACTCCTGCACATACTTAATCCATTCATATTTCAACTATATTGTTCTTGAATGGGAGTGTTATGAATAGATGGAGCTTTTTCAAACAAAGCTTTCATTCACACAAAAGGGGGGGTCCCAAGTGCGATGAATAGGACCACTCTACTCAAGTCAGGGGATGAGATTGGCCAAAAATGAAAATTCCACGAAATCCAAAAAAAAAAACACGACAAATCCACGAGGACCCCAGATAAACATTTGCCTAAAGGCACCCCCTTAAAATATCCGTTTTTATTGGTCTATATCCACTTTTACAGGTAAAAACACCTTTAGGACAACACCTCAGGAATTCCAGATTGCAAAAGAGGTTCTTAAAAAATTCTGAAATCCCCGACAACAAATCCTGAAATCAGGAAAAATCCTGACAAATCTCACCCCTGTCAAGTGTGGTGTCTATTGTTTGTATTATTGCTTGGCTGCACAGCCGGTTCTTGGCATACCAGCACCCCATCAATAACACAAGGGGTTGTTTTTAATAATAATAATAATAATACAAGCATTTGTAAAGCGCCATCTATCTATGTAGACATATTCCGAGGCGCTTGAAGAAAAGAAACTGTCCAGAACTCTACAAATAATTAAATATACATGTACATGTATGTATACTTGAAACAAAACCAGCAATCTAATTATAAGTTGAGTTAAACAGGAATGTTTTAAGAAGGCATTTGAAGGTATGTAAAGATTGACAGCTACGAATTTCCTGAGGCAAAGAGTTCCATAGAGTGGGCGCCGTAACCGAGAAGGCATAGTCCCCATACGATGTTCTAGTTCTTGATGTCACAAGAAGATGGGTTCAAGAATATAAATAATTAGGCTTTTTTCAGATTTTTATTTTACCTCATCCTGGAAGAGTGTCCAGTCGAGGGAGTCTGCCGGCGAATCTCGGAAGTCGAGCAAGATCTGCCGGGTCGCAGGAGTGAGAATTTTAACATTGGTCAGATCACCAGTCACATCGCCGAACTGGTCTCCGATATTCGGAATGAACTGTTACATGGAAGACAAAGACAATGCTAATTTTTTTAAAGCATTTAAAAAAAACTTCAATTCAATTCAGTTTTAGTTTAAAACAATAAAACTGTCCAAAAACAAGCAGGCATTATTATAAAAATTAAATACAGAATGAATAGGAAACAGAGCTTCAAGCACCTAAATTATTATTATTATTTTTTTTAATGCAAATCGCCCATGACAACGCCAAAGGCCACTCGAGGTGTGGGCTACAGAGGAAAGTGTGGAAGAACCAGCCCCTCACACTGAAACAAGACAAGATAATCTGATCTCTTCACAGTATGAATAGGGTTGGGATGGGTAAATAGTCCACTGCAAGGCAATTATAATGCCTCTTCCCATATTAAGCGTAGAAGTGCTATAGCCCAGGACCGAGCTCGAACCAACAACTTGCAGAATTACCACTTCAAACCACTAGGCCACGGCACTTCCACATTATACTGCAGTACTGTGATATTACAATAAAATGAGTAAGTAGACGAAGTTGTAGATGAAAATATGATGAAATTATTGAAACAAACTAAAGTTTCACCCCCACCCCAAATTGTTGTTTTTGTTAAATAGGAATTTAGAATAAATATGTTTTGTCATGGCACTAAAATTTCAATAAACCTGTTTCTTTTTGAAACATTGGGTGTTCCCCTGTTCCGAACAATGCAATCAAGTCCGAGTCAAGTTGCAAGCCCAAAAAAAAAGCTGTAATTTTGCACATGTTGGAAGTGCGTCGTGCGGAACGTTTGTATATTTCCCTGTATGTATTAGAATTCTTTTAATCTATTGAAAGCTTTGGATCGTGGAACTTTCCCAAGTACAGCAGGTTCCGTCAGGTTGCACAGGCAAACCTGAATTTAGGTATGTTCTTTTCATTAAATACTGTGACTTGTATCTACACGTACCTGTATGTGCCTTAGACTTATACTCATATTGGAAGTAATAGAGTGGCCTTTACTCGTCAACTTAAACATTCCATTTATTGCAGTATTTTCTTAAAGTATTTTCTTACCGTGAACAGACATATACAATTGCTATTGACATGTAAGACAGAGATGTAGTCGAGTCCATCACAAGTCCCAGCAAGTCCATCACAAGCAATCCATTCCTTATCCCAATCACAAGCTATTCAAATGAGCTTTGACAAAGGCATTCCTTTGTCATTGTTTACCCAGTTACTTGTGACTGGCTTTCTGACTGGACTTGTGAAAGGACTTGCAGGGACTCGACCACAACTCTGATATAAGACAATTGAGTCCCTCCTCAGGTGAATAGATCACATTGATTTGCAATTCATTTAATGAATGGTGTATAATGCTGTATAAAGGGAATAACATATTTATTTGTTTTCTATTTCTTACAGACAGACCCACTATACGGCTGTCGTTTTTCTTGATACGTAATTATTGTACAATTTGCAATTGATTCAGACAGAAATAAATTGTATACATTTTTGCAAGAAACCGTTTCCTCGCCTCTTATCCTGGAGAATTTGTAGTAGCCTACCACCTCGGCTACACTTACTTGGAGTCCAGGACACAAGTTGACTGCCAAATCAACAAACTGTACGTACCTTCCTGAAGTCCAGAATATCATTGACGTCCAGGAAGTTATTCAACTGGAAGGCCTTGTAGGCTGCCTCGTTGGCTTTGCAGTCACTTGAATGGGTCAAGGGTTAAAAAAAGAATTACCAAAGGATAAACAAAAATGACAGGATAAAAGAATGCGGTATAAATGAATCATCCTTTCTTTTATGTGGAACACTGTGGCCTCGTGGTCAAGTGTACTGACTCAAGATCATGGTGATACTCTAGACTGTGGGTTCGAGTCTAGCAGGGGGGTTTGTGATGCTTGTGTCCTTGAGCAAGACACTCTGTCACAAGTTGCTTCTCTCTACCCAGGAATAAATGGGTACCTGTGAGGGCAGTGATGGTTATGTGTTTGATTAGCCTGTGTGTGCTAAACCTGCAGCCGGGGCTGTATACTCCCCAGGGAGCTGAAGTTTCAGGAATGATTGATTGGCCTGATGAGCAGTGGTATTAATGTAGCGCCTTGAGCACCGTGATCATGGTGGATACGTGCGCCTTACAAATCTACACTATTATTATCATAACCATCATGGTTTTTATGAGACAGTAAAATCATTATTAGAGATTCATCGTTTTTAGGACCCGACTTTTCTAGTCAGGTCCTCACTTTTCTAGTAGGCAGTATACCCCAGGGGATTAAGATTGTTATCACCACTAATCCTGTAATGAGTATATAAGGATTCGGCCTGAATGATTCTGCTTGAATTTTTGCAACTTAAGATCGTGATATGATATATCAAAGTCATTATGTGTGTAAAATGTTTTATTTTCCTTTTTGAATGGTAACAATTGGTAAAATAACAACAGATAATAATTTTACTGTTTGTCATTAAAAGTGTTTCAACATTTGGTTGTGCCTCCAATTCCCATTTGTCCTTATGTTTATGTTTATCTGCATCTCTCATTGTATGTTGTTGGAATTGGAAAATAAATATTGATGAAATGAAAAATTCGCCGCAGCCAGCTGCGTTGTCCACAGGAGGTTGATTATTTAACCTCTTGAAGATGGATGATGGCTATAGTCGCAGTTTGAACAAGACCACCTGGCCGGTTGACGTATATAGGCGCATTCCTGCGCGTACGCAATCCATTCACATTTCAATTGCATTGTTCTTGAATGGGAGCATAATGAATAGATGGAGTTTTTTTTCAACTTTCATTCACACAAAGAGGGGGCGGGGGTACGCATGGGGTTAAGTGATTAGGGGAATTATCAAGCTGCAGGAGGGTTAAGTGTGTTTACTCAAGGACTCCCCACTTGGCTTGAAAAATATTTGTGAATTCTCTAAAGGCACGTTCCCCTCATGATTATGGAGGATTAATTTCGGTTGGAATTTCTACAACGGCCTACATTTTTGGCACGCATGGTTTGAGTTTCATGGTATTGAAAAAAAGCTGAGCTTACCCAAGAATGCCAGTGAGAGTGAGCGAAATGTTGCTGTCCTGAAAGAGAAAGTTGCCAAGGTAGTATCCGGGGCCAAGGGCATTCTTCTTGTCAATGGTCTGTAGGAAGAAACATAAAACAAAATGCGGAGATTTTATTCATATTCCAATCAAAAATAATGACATTCTTCAAAGCTACACAACCTAAATGACACTTTCATTATACCTCATGAAAACACAAGAATTGTACACCTTGGCTGAGTTCGGGCGAGTTGTTCTTGTTTGCTTAAGAACAACTCGTGTCTTCGTTCGTGTTCCGGCCGCTCGAATGCCAAAGAACGTCTAATAGCCAAGAGCGCCATCTATCATTGGTAACCACGCAAAATGTAATGGCTGCGCCCATGCACGTTATTCAAGCATTCATTTCAAAAACCTGAATTTCAGACGCAAAACAATTTAGCGGAAGCACGTACAATATTTAGACTGCATTTTACCCCTAGTTTTATTTTCAAAACGTTTGGAAGGGCTAGGGATAGGCAACAACGCCAACTTTGTTATGCTTCGTCAAATCATCCGCCATCTTTGGTCGTCTTCTACGTCGCGTAAAATTACGTCATGTTCTTGTAAACCCCCAACTGGTAGGTGGTGTGTGATCTTGTTCCGAGTGCAATGTTCTCGGGTCGCGTTCCCGTCGTTCGGGTGCAAGAAGGGGAAACTCGTGTTAAGAACAGACCGCCCGAACTTGGCCTTTATGTCCCCATGAAAAAGCTCATACAGGCAACGCTAACCCAAGACAATGGCATTTACAGTGTCTTAACCCATTGTGTACGGCTGTTATTGAAAGGGGGCTGGTATGTCAAGAACAGGCTGTTTAGCCAAACGTAAACGCAAACAATAGGCACCACACTGAATAGTGGGGTCCTAATTCATTGCACTTGGAAGCCCCCCTTTCGTGTGAATAAAAGCTTTGTTTATAAAAGTTCCATCTATTCATTATACTCCTATTCAAAAACATGAATGGGTTGAGTATGCGCAGGAATGCGCATAGACGACAACCGGCCAGGGGTTCTTTTTCAAACCGCGGCTATGGCCGTCGCCCATACTCAAGAGACTAACACAAACAAACAGCGCGGGCAGGAAGGTAGAGACCTCTTTTTATTTACAACAAGCTAAAAAATGTCTTTACTTTCCAGCACTTTCTAGGTCCAAAATCCCAGAAAATAATCAGGACTTTCCAGGACAGCTACAAAAAAACAAAAAAACGGACACATAGAACTAGTCCAACTTTCAAAGAAACAAGCATATATTTCAGAAAATGTGTTATTTTTCCCCTATCCCTATCCCCGCACCCCCCACCCACCCCCCTCCCAAAAAAACAACCCTGAACGTGTAGTTTTGTAGCAGCGGACCTGGATGTGTACTGCAAAGAGTGCAAACAAATAGAGTCAGATGCTGTAGTATCGCACTCTGTTCATAGAATCCAACACTACATACAAAGAGGAAATTGATTTCAACCCATGGAAATTCTTACCTCAGCAAACAGTTCCCCGGACACCAACGGGTCACAGACGAGCCGATCGGGAGGTCCTCCGACGATGAACAGCAGCATAGTGAACAGCATGAACAACGTCAAGAAGATGAACGCAATGCCAACGCCACTGTAGGTAAGAACGGTGAGCAGACCAAGATGCAATAAAGATACTGACAAAGTGCAAGACAAGATTACACCATGTTTACACTGGTAATTCAACCACAGGGAAGCTTAAATGCAAATAAACTGTGTAGCGTTTACACTCGATCCCAATCCTGCTTCGATCCACTATTTACAGCAGAAGGAAGGCCATTGAGTGTGGGCAGTAACTGATGTGACCTTGCGGTCATTTTTCGCACGCCATTCAATCGGTGTAAAACAATAATAACAAAATCGCAGACTTCCGGGCCTCCCATAATCCACTGCGTCGCGCATACCGCATGTGGTTGCATCAAACTGTGGGGTCTGATCCACCAATTGCGTTTACACTCAAGCATTGCGGGATCAGATCCAGATCATACCCCGATCCACCTCACGTTTACACTTGCCGTTGATTCCCCTTTGATCCTCCTTGTCAGATCAGATCCCCCCTTGCGGGATCCAATGTAAACACAGTCTTACTGGGCAAGATAGCTTAGTTAGTAGAGTGCTCATACGGTAATTCAGAGGTCGCAGGTTCAAATCCCACTCCTGCCAGTTTCCTTTCCGAGTTCTAGAAATTCTGGAAACTCGCAAAGAAACTTACCCGAGGCCAGTAAAGTTGTGTAACAAATATTGACACACAAATACATACGCCTTCATGAAGATGCCGCCACAGTTGGAGCAGCGTCCTCGATGTGAGGGCGACACGTTGCTGTCGTAGCCAGCCACACCAAGGATCAGACCAAAGAGCATTAGCAGAGCAACGACAAGCAGGACGCTGTAGAAGCCTAGCAGGGCTGCACTCCTGCAGGGGGAGAGAAACAAATTCACCATCAACATCAATCACAAGTCGCCGCAACTCGTCTTGCCAAATGAAAACCATTCTCAGAAATATTTTGCACAAAACTGTTTCAGCATAAAGGAATTCCCTTTCTGGACTTATATAAGGATTAAGAGGTGTTTTTTTCACATTTTTGTTTTTTTCCAAGCTATTTCCGGACATGTGAGAGTTTCTTTTGGAGGCTTTCAAGCAGACCCAGGTGAAAAAGCAGAATAGTAGGATCCAAAACAGAACAAAAGGCAACCTGCAGTAGACGGTCATTTCATTACCCTGGAAAAATTATTACATGACTTGAGCAACAAATGGCTGTACAACGCTCACGCTCAAAGTCATCATTTCAGGGTATGTGGCGACCAACTTGTGCTATCGAAATCAAGTGCGTAAGTTGCTCAGTAATTTGTGTACGCACAAAGTAACTTCCGTGAAATTTTTAAAATGTCACAATGCTGCGCGCAACTTATGCAATGAAATGTGGCATATGTGGAGTTACACAATTCAGGGGTGAGATTTGAGGGAAATGAAAAAATCCACGAAAGACTCGGAGACAATATATTTGCATGGCGCTGCTGAAAAATGCACAAGAAAACTGCATTTTCTACCAAAAGATACAGTTCAGAATTGGACAAAATATGGTCATTAGAATTCAAAGAAGACTGTTGGTTGCAGAGGTCATTTTAGAATCATGAAAACAATTTAAAGACCAACAAAAATCTTCCGGAAATATGGAAGACGTCTCACCTAAAATCCTAAAATCAGGAAAAATCTGAGAAAATCTCACCCCTGACAATAAGCCAGTTCAGTATTTTTAACTGCGCATGTACACAATGACATTTTATCCCAAATGACCCGCGTGACCTAACGCGTGCGTGTGAACGCAAAAGGTGGTCGCACAACGCGCACGTGTTAAATTTAATCAGAATGGGCGTTCGCGTAACATGGCATGACATTGCGTCAGCAATTTTATCCCGAAAAACCTTTGACCTTTGAGATACCGAACTGGCTTATTGCGTAAGGCTTCGTGAAATCGGCTTCTGGTCACATTTGGTCCCGTTTAATAAGGATGTCGTGCCTTACAAGTCAGCTGCAATTCTTACCTGTAAGGGTCCACCATCTGGATGATTGGGATGAAGCTATTGAGTAGATCCTTAATGTCATCCACTTGACCCGTAATCTACAAATGACCAACATCACACACGAAAATCATGTTATAAAGGAAACATTGATGTAGCCCTTTTTTCACGGTCATGGACCGCATAGTGTAGCAAAGCTAATGAGTGATTATTTCAGTAAACCAGTCAAGCGTGTCGCGTTAGTGCACATGGTTAAACCTGGCCCATACCTGGCCCAGGTTTAACCATGTGCACTACAATCACTCCAAGGACGTCCACACATGGTGGTTTTGTTTGCATTTCACATCTGGTCACCTGAGTGAACGAGGTCTATAGACTCATTAGGCAAACAAAATTTTTGGGTATTACTTGGGCAGTACCGCCTCGCGTGCGCATCATACGCGTGCTTACATTCGAGGCGCGTGTTTATTTTGGCAATCCTATTGGTCAAAGGAGCACTGAGTGTGCGCGTATGATGAGCGCTCGTGCGTGATACCGCCCAATTGGGTACCCAAAAATGGCTTCAAATTTTGTTCACTGGGTTTAATAGTACATAGCGCCACAGAAAAATCTTGTATTTTATGTTGCAAAACTCAAATTTTCATTAAATTGCATCTCGTACACAGCTACACGTGTACATACCCCTGAGAGTTCACCGGTAACCGACTGAAGAAGACCAGCAATGTCTTCATCCACAGTATCAAGGGTGTTCACGATGGCTGGGGGAAAACAAAGAAATTCTGCAGTTACTGGTTTGAAATGTAATTTATCCTCAACAGTTGTTAGACGAAGTTCCATTAAAAAACAGCAATAAAAAAGGCAATGGAGGGCAATATCTTGAAATTAGTGGAAGTCTTGCTGCAATGAATGTTTATTAAGAGCTTGAGCTTGGAACACTTTAATTCTCCATTGTCTACAGAGATGGATTAGCCAGAGAGCCAGGGGATTAGTGATGCCATAGTTACATTCTTTGTAAAGCACTCGCCACCAGAGAACCACACACGCCTCATAAATATTGCACTCACCTGTACGGCATTAATATTGATACCGCAAAAAACAGCGGGATTTTGTATCAATTTCCAATGACGGTCAGCCGACTATCATTAGAAGAAAAAAACACCTCCCTTTTTGTCAAATACCACCCTCAATTTACCAAATTTAGTTGGTACACATTTCGTTTCCAATGGGTTATACATCCGTGAATGCGGGCGTGCAAGCCAGCTAGTCTGGTTCCCTGACCCGACAATTTCCCAATGTCTATAAATTGAAGCATTTTTGTTCTTGAATTTTTCAGCATTTAAAGAATAAAAAGCTTTAAACAGGTCATTGCAATAATATCCGCGATAAAATTCTAACCCCCAAATCCATCCATTTATGAAGATTATAGCAAAAGCCAATGTTGTAAGCTTTAAGATTTGAGCACAATTTCATGGAATCTGTAATGTTAGCGGCAAATGGCTGCTAAGTCCAGAAGATTTTGCACTAATGGTCAGCATACTTCACAGGTTTGCAAGGAATTTAAGCTTGTAAAAGATTCCATGCTAGGGTTAACAAAGAATTCCTTTGCTGGCTTGGTTAGCTCAGAATTTCAGGCCTTTGGCACAGAGTTCGGATTCCATGAAATTGACTCTGGTCATCTCTCAACCATTTTTTTGGCAAACGTATATTTACCATCAATCTGAGTTTTGGTCGTGTTTTTCAGTGTCTCTGGCAGATTGTTGAAGTTGGCAGCACCCTACAGGAAAAAAAAAGACAAAAAATGGACCCCAAAAAAAGCACTGAAGTTCTGTTGCTAATAGGCATAGTTTTTGTTTTTCTATACCTATAGGTACAGCCACAATATAGTGGTGGGAACAGGCGGAAAGCTGAGTTTCACACTCAACTGGAGGAACCAAGCTGGACAATCTGGTGAAACATTTACCATGAAAATATCTGTAGAACAGACTAAGAGTAGCAACAGAACTCCGGTTAGCCTTGAATGAAAGGCTGTGCATGCTGTGTTAGCATGCGCGTACCCGCCATGCTGGCCAGTACATTATAGCTAGCTCCACATAATACGTATACGGCGAACGCCAATCCGTGGCACGCACGGTGCCTGCAGTGCTTGTGTACATGCACCAACCCATGTGAGAGTCCCAGCCCGTACTTCACAGGATCACAGCCTTGATGATACGGTTACTTCCAGGTTTTGCGGTTATGTTAATGAATTAAGCTTTTATCGATCGCTAGTGATCTGATAGGTCCCAAATTGACACGTCACGTTGAATAATTCATGTTACATATGCACGTGAAAAACATGTCATCATCGCGTTGGGTCAAAAAGGTCAACTGTAAAACATTCCAGGTAGCTGATTGGACGATCTTAAATGCATAATTCAGATTCAGCTACGCAAACCGAGGCTGTAACTGCCCATTGGGAAACATACGTTATTCATACTGGATAATTTACATACATCCACTCACCCACGGTGAGAGAGTGATTGTAAGGATGAGCCCAACTCTTCTCCAACCAAATTAACAATGCGCTTCCATACTCTATTATTACCTGATCTGCAGCTGATGTCAAGTCAGCATTATAGACACCCTCCATAGCATCAATGGCATTGTCCACTGCAGGCTGGGGAAAACTGCCATATGCCTGTAAATATAATTAAAAAATATCTGCCATTATATTACCAGAGAGTGAAATTAGACACAAAAGGTACTAAGCCATTACCAGCTTTTGATTTGTCATGGCACAAACAATATTTTGTTCAGACAAATACTGCAAGTGGTCAGAAAATGTCCGACTGTAATTTCACTCTGAATTACTATACATACTGTTTATTCACACGTGTGGATATGGTTATATAATTCTTAGAACTTAACCCTTTGTAGCGGGACGACGGCCATAGCTGCGGTGTAAAGGAAAGACACCTGGGCCGGTTGATGTAAATAGCTGCATTCCTGCTCATACACAATCCATTCATTATTCAACTATATTGTTCTTGAATGGGAGTGCAATGAATAGATAGGGTTTTCTCAGAAAAAGCTTTCATTCACACGAAAGGGGGGCTCCGAGTGCAATGAATAGGACCACTCGATTCAGTGTGGCACCTACATGTATTTGCGTTAACGCTCAGCTGCACAGCCCTTTCGGTGAGAGTCTGGCGCCCCGGCATTCCACCAATAACATTCGGATGCAAGGGGTTAAAAATGCAATGTTGTATAACCTCTTTTGGTCAGTATCATCTAGGTCTACTGTAGCGCAGCTCACATTCACACAATGATGTATCTTGGACTATAAAACTGAATACCGCACCAGTGCTTTACCAACTGAGCTATCTTGCCCTATGTTGGAGGTCTCCCAAATTGTCAGTGTTTTCGTTCGGGGGTGCTCAGTTCGTAGAGCACCAATACGGTATTCCGGAGGTCACAGGTTCAAATCCTGCTCCTGCCAGTTTTCATTGTTCACCTTGAAATTTCATTCCAATTTATACCTAGTCAGTTTCCCTTGTGGTTTGTTTGTCAAATGCCTTATGTGACCTTGCACCACAAAAAGTTAAAAAATTGAAATTAACAAAAGTAGAGGTGATAAGAATAAGTCGACGCAGCTCATTCCTAGTCTACTCTATAACCAAGTTGTTAAGGTTACGAACCCTCGTTAGCAAACTATACCCTCAGTGCACAGCTTTTTATATCACCCAAAAAGCCGCTATGTTCCTCTTTTCTTTCTTTTTTATGCAAGTTTGCCCCAAAGAAGGCTAAAAGCCACTCGAGGTATATGGAGCTACAAAAAGAAAAAGAATCAAAGATAGAAGAGGTAGGAATTAATATTCCTCTTGAAGCAGGAAAGATCGTAAGAAGAAGGGAAACATACACCAGCAGGCAAAACTCTGGGATATGATAGAAAGGAAAATGGATTGTTTCGGATGCAAACAAAAATGTTATTTCTGCTTTAACTCATGTCATGGAGCGACTTTCTGCTCATTTCAATGCAGCACCCAAAAAAATGGGAAAGCAGAAACAAAAATCGAAGCTCCTCGGAACGTACCATGACAAAGTTGATATCCCGCCAGTCGGCGTTCATGCCGAGTCCACTCGTATCTGGAAAGCCGCCCATACCACAACAGCTACAGTTGGCACACTCATTGTTGATGTCAATCAAGGTCTGGTCCACCTGACCTTTGACCAGTTCCCACAGAGTCTCCACCCCATCCTGAGTGGCGTTGATGTTGACTAGACTGTTGTATGTGTCCCTGATGGCTGCAGTATGAAGAGAAGGAGAACAAGGGTATTCACTGAAATCACGGAGGAAGGATTCGAAAGGAGTTCGAACAGCATGACTTCAGAGGGACAATCTTCGCAGCCACCGGCAATTTAACTAACAATGGAACAATTCAAATTACGTGTCCCCTGTAGGCCTGGAATGTCGGGAATTTAGTTCCTGCGAATATGAAACGCACACTAATTTTTATGCCCAAATTTTACACAACAGGGCAACACCTGAGACATGTTTGATACGTTTCATCAAATAATGATTGTACATTCAAGCTTTTTGTCTGACCATCGGAGACTGTACCTGGTAGAGAATGCCAATCCCAAAAATTAAATCTCGGAAATTGATGTTCACTTGTTTGTAAAAGTCCACACATACTACCCACATCGGTGCATCGATGCAGTGAAGTGAGCTCTATAGCTTCACGGTGTAAATTGCACTTTCACAAGCCTTCTAGATGTTTAGTAGTTTTGTTTTTCCATGTACCCTCATTTTCATTTTGAAATTCCCACAAATGATATTTAAAAACTTTCTTTTTCATTGTCTGAGAAATGACTAAATTATGTTAATTCGGTTACGGGTACTTGATTCTATAATCTGGAACCGGTTCTTGACATTAGCGGTCGGGTACTTGCAATGGGTACCCGGTTCAGATGTACAGCCCTAGTCCAAATTGGCCTTATTCACGAGACAGCAATGTTTTACTGTTACTTGAATACACGTACATAAAACTGCACGCGCAGGTGCACCCAGTTTTACAATCTGGAGTCAGGTTTGCCTTGTGGTGCTTTCGACAAATTCTTGGTTTCATTACCAGAAAGAATTAAAATAAATTGATTGGCCAAAAAAAGTTACCAACGAACACAAACCAAGAGAAAAAATTTCGCAGGCTATTTGCACTGGACTCAAAATAGGAAGAGAACCATCATCTCTGTGAATTTTGCACCCCACAAAGTAAAACGTGAATACGGCTTTAGACAAATGGAACTCACAGTTAGCGAGGGGGTAGATAGCATCGATGGCAGGCTGAACATTAGTCGATAGCTCTTGCTTCACCGGCTCACCGACGAGCTGATCAATATCTGAGAAGCAACAAAAATAAACCAACACACATTTAAACAAAAAAAATTAATATGTAAACCATGAAAAAGTTGCTACCACCACCAGAATTGCATACAACACAATGCCCAAAAAGATCTATATGTATACATACCAGGTATGATCAGTGATGTAGTCGAGACCATCACAAGACCATGCACGAGACCATTCACAAGACCAGCTAGTAACAGGCATAAACCATGACAAAGGAATGCTTTCATTACAGTTCATTTGAATTGCTTGAGACTTGAATTAAGACCGAAGGTCTTGTGATGGTCATGTTGGTCTTGCAGGGTCTTGTGATGGTCTCGACTACATCACTGGGTATGATTTCGCATCATCAATTAAGTATACACTTTTTTAAGCGCTTTCAAGCAGACCCAGTTGAAAAAGTAGGAGAATGGTAAGATCAACATTTTCAAAAAAATGGCACTGAAAAGTCAAACTTTCGTGGACAAAATCAGGATAGAAGTAGGATAGGAGTTGTTTTCATTCACATGTTCTGTACTCACAACACTTGCAATCCATCTTCAAAACTCTTGGACGTAAAGTTGCAGTGCTCCTGCACCCAAGCCCTTTATTGCATAATTTTTGTACGACAGTGTGTAACACTTATGAAAAGTATTCAATGAGCTTTCATTTTTCAGAATTGTGGGCCAACAAAAAAAGTGGGAAAAAATGGGACTTTCTCTAAAGATCGACATGCTTTTCTACTCCAAGCCAGAAGACACAGAGTGTTAACTGTGTGTATCACCACTTAGCGACAGCTGGCAGCGTGCCCCAATCAATACAAATGTATGTGTTCTGGATTAGCGGATGTGGCTTTGTCTTCTCTTACTCTGTTGCATGGCAACGGGTCTGCTTACCTAAGAGATCTCGAGTCACTTGATTCAGGGTGTAGCTCAGCTGATCGTTGACTGTGAAGTTAATCTCCTGTTGGGGAAAAAACACGCAGAGATAAATGCGAAATGTTACTTCATGCTGTGAACCATAGTGGATTTTTGTCAAGTGTCAAGGTGAGCGTAATTGAAAAGGAATTGCCCTTGTGTCCCTCAGCTACAGTAGGCAGATATAAAGAAGCAGTAGAAACAGGTGGGAAAACAATGCCTGAAATTTCAATTTAACATTGGAATAGTCAGGCCGTTCCACTGCGCACACTGGCCGTTCCGCTGCGCACACTGGCCGTTCCGCTGGGCACACTGGCCGTTCCGCTGGGCACACTGGCCGTTCCGCTGGGCACACTGGCCGTTCCGCTGGGCACACTGGCCGTTCCGCTCCACTGGCCACACTGGCCGTTCTGCTGGCCACACTGGCCGTTCCGCTGGGCACACTGGCCGTTCCGCTGGGCACACTGGCCGTTCCGCTGGGCACACTGGCCGTTCCGCTGGGCACACTGGCCGTTCCGCTGGGCACACTGGCCGTTCCGCTGGGCACACTGGCCGTTCCGCTGGGCACACTGGCCGTTCCGCTGGCCACACTGGCCGTTCCGCTGGCCACACTGGCCGTTCCGCTGGCCACACTGGCCATTCCGCTGGCCACACTGGCCGTTGTCTGCCCACAATGACCATTCAGCTGGGCAGGCTGGCCGTTCCGCTGGGCATGCTGGCTCGTTCCGCTGGGCACGGACCCTTCCATGCTTTACAAGCAAGTGCCCAGTGGAACGCTCTTCTGGGAATGCTCTTCTGGGAATGGTCTGCTGGGAATGGTCTGCTGGGAATGGTCTGCTGGGAATGGTCTGCTGGGAATGGTCTGCTGGGAATGGTCTGCTGGGAATGGTCTGCTGGGAATGGTCTGCTGGGAATGGTCTGCTGGGAATGGTCTGCTGGGAATGGTCTGCTGGGAATGGTCTGCTGGGAATGGTCTGCTGGGAATGGTGATAATTTACGAACTCTAGGTGCCCCATTTAATATCCAAACAGGCTGCAGTATTTAGTCTCTGCTTCCTTACAGGCACCAGTGTTTAATCTTTGTAAACTGCGCAAATTAAATTCAGCTATATGAGCAACATCCACACTAATTCTAAGCATATTTGACTCAAGAATGAGAAATCAATGTCTGTATTTGTAAATGTTGTGGTTTATGTGTCAAATATATGAGTCAAATATACTCAGAATTAAAGCAAATTGCTTAATTAAACAGTTTTTCTAGGCACACATTTTTCAGACCAGGCATTTGATTTTTACTCTCGCGGTAAACACAGTTTGAGCCTAGCAATAATGAAAATGCACATAAGTGCAGATTTCTATTAATAGCACATAAATTATGAAACAGATTACGTCGGCTTAAAAACAAAATTTTGTTCGGACCTTGTGTGAGTTCCAATTATTGTATGAAACTTCCACAGCTCAATACAAATAAGCTGTTTGTTTTTGAAAAAAATAAGCTTGCCACAATATGGCTGGGGGGGGGGGGGGGGGGGGGGGTTGGAGTGCACGTGATACATGTCCACATAAATCCGCCCAACATAGATCACAACTTCTCCACTCACCTGCAGCGTGTAAGTGACAAAGGACACCATGTCATCGAGGTTACCGTAGACGTCATCTGGAAGCGTCTCAATCTTCTGGCTGGTGAAGGTGTTGACACAGTACGCAGTGGCCACACCCCCTCTGAATCAATAGGATCATCAGACAGGCTTGAATACATTGAGCAATAAATACCAGAAGTCATTTAGTAAAGGATAAAAATGGCGATGACCCATTCTTCTCCAAGTAAACAATGGTTGAGGAGGGGCGTGGCTGTCATTGATGAGCGGGTGGTACGCCAGGAAGAGGCTGCACAGCCAAGCGTAAATGCAAATGGGCACCATACTGAATAGAGTGGTCCTATTCATTGCAAATTGAGCCCCCCTTTCGTGTAAATGAAAGCTTTGTTTGAAAAAGCTCCATCTATCCATCTATTCATTACACTCCCATTCAAGAATATAGTGGAAACATGAAGTGGGTATGCACAGGAATGCACATATAGATGACAACTGGCCAGGTGGTCTTTTTCAAACTGCAGCTATGGCCGTCATCAAGAGGTCAACAGCAGCCATGACCCTCCGAGGTCATTACCATTTAGGTCATCATATTTTTATGCCTATTAATAATGCCTATTCATAATGCCCAAAACTTGTCTTAAAATGGCGAAAAATGTAACTTTGCCAACCCATATTTTCTTTCAAATTGTGCAGTAAAAGCCAGTTCTACGCGTGTCAAAAACTGATTTCTGAGCGTGTGGATTTGCAAGTATATATGTGTATGCAAGATGAAGCATTCTATATGGGCATGTGTAAATGAGCTCTGTCTGTCAACCTAATTTCACTGCCTTTTGTGCAGTTGCCTCAAACGCTCCCAATGCACATACATGTAGGTTTCAAAGTTCAATTGAGTTATTGTGCATGCGCTGAATTAAAATATATTTCCATACAAATGAGCCACAGCGGCAACTGTAACAATGTGAACAATTTCGGCTGCCTTTTCAGAATTGCTTATGACTAAAAAAAACAAAAGTCTTCTGGGGTTGGAAAGTATTTCATTCCGGTTCTGTAGAACTTCATGGATCTGGCTGTGAATCTGGTTTGTTTTTCTTGGCAGGTAATGTATGAATATGAATATAAGAAGTTTTGAAGAAAAATATTCCAATGGATCAAGCATTTAAATCATGTTTGTTCTTTTGCAACGGCAGCAAAGTGCCGTGGCCTAGTGGTTTGGAGCATTGAATTCGTGGTCTACAGGTAATTCTGCAGGTTGTCCTGGGCTATAGCACTTCTATGCTTAATATGGGTAGAGGCATTATAAAGGCCTTGCAGTGGACAAGTTACCCATCCCGA
This sequence comes from Hippasteria phrygiana, assembly GCA_037893225.1. Taxonomy (NCBI): domain Eukaryota; kingdom Metazoa; phylum Echinodermata; class Asteroidea; order Valvatida; family Goniasteridae; genus Hippasteria; species Hippasteria phrygiana. Next base: position 203,163 of record JAZGUH010000400.1, on the reverse strand, counting down.
CCCTATTCATACTGTGAAGAGATCAGATTATCATGTCTTGTTTCAGTGCGAGGGGCTAGTTCTTCCACACTTTCCTCTGTAGCCCACACCTCGAGTGGCCCTTTGCCTTGTGATGGGCGATTTGCTTTTCTTTTTTTTTATTTAAAGCATGAAAACAAGCTGAACTGGATATCCATTGTATGTTTCCTTTTAATAATAAACAAAGGTTAACAACATGCTCTACACTCTTGTGAAACTGTCCCGGGCATTTATCTTTTTTTTTTATATTCAAGTCTATATATTAACCTGTACAATAACACTAAACCTATTTGGTCTCACATCCACTGAATACATTCACCTTTTACAATGAATCATCAGGACCAGAGATAATATGACAGTTCATTTGTTTCAGCAGTGATCAGATTGTACAAATGAGCTATGTGTAGTTGTGTAGCGGTCTTTGTCCTTCTGTTGCCATAGGCTACATGTTATCTCAGTTATACATGTATTGTTTTCCCCCCACAGTACTTTATTTTTTTGTGCTGAGCCTTTTTTACTTTCTTATGCTGCTTGCCAACCAACTACGTTATCTTGCGAATTTTTGCGCCAATTTTTTTCCGCCAAAATTTATGATATATTGCGCCATTTGCAAATTGTGCAATTTGTTGTGATTTTTTTGCAAAATGCTGTTGCCCAGCGGCACAACGAGCGCAAGAATTCGCAACAAATCGCAGATTGTGCTGCCTTGCACTGCATTGCGCATGCTTGCGTTAGGCCTGTACACTGCTTGCGATGCATTGCGATGCACTGTGAAAGACGTCTAGCGCAGCTTGGCTTGTGCTATTTTGCGCTATTTTTGGGCAGGGTTCAAAACTAGCGCAACAGTAAGCTAAATTTGCGCAAGCTTTCGCAAGAACGCTTGCCCACTGCTGCGCTACTTGCACTATTTTTGGCTTCGCAAGCTAACGCAGTTGGTGGGCAATGTACATTACTGAATTACAATGAAAATCCTAACTGTATCCCTCCACCTGGGTGTGAGTGGTCGATCCCCCCCCCCCAAAAATAAAAAATCCATTAGGGTAAAGCTGACTCAACTGGTAAATAGTATGTGCCCTGCTCTGAAAACATGAGGCCCCTTTCTTTTTAGTTGATGATATGATTAGAGTTGACGTGCAACAAATTTTCATGTGTTACATTTTGGGGCTTTTGAACATGTGGTAAAAGGGACAGGCATCCATGTTTAAAAGTGTGCTCTTTAAAAAGAGTTTGATTTTACAAGTCTTGAAAAAAAATGAACCATTTGCATGTGAACCAGGGTACCCAACAAAGAACCATACCTATAGACCCAGGTGGGGTAACTTCTTCTGTTTTTCACCGTAGTTACTTCATGGCATGGTGTATATATATGTAAGCAAAACTTCTGTCAACCGAAAAACATAAATTTTTCCACAGAGCTCCACACTTTCCAACTTGCATGACCAGGAAATAAAAATGCTCCGGTTGACATCTGCATCAAAACAAGGTCATATTACAAAATGCATGACACACAGCCAAATGTAGTCACTCTGTGCAGGAAACCCCCAAGTTTTCAAGGCCAGTTTCAAAACTAATCCCTGTGCAAAAAACACAACCGATCGTTCCTGAAGATGACTGCATTATGACTGAGTGCACTTGTGCCATTGAGTGCCATGTTCATGTATCAATACATATTTTTGGAAGGTTTTACCGAGACGATGGTAAAAATGGTCAAATGTGACCACTGTCCGCACTTGGACTTTCGACACGGGAAAATTTTACCGAGACCGTGGTAGAAGTCACCGAGTTGTCAGTATAACGACTCATGAGGGCGCTTTGCGTGACCTTTCTACATTGACCCGATTGACCCAAAGCGCACGCGTCTTTTCATTCTTTTGGCCGATGTGTACACGTTGACGTCCATCATTATCATCTGGGATGCACTGGTAGCACCAATCAAACTTCCGACTACATGTATATCAATACATGTAATAATATCTGCCGTGATTGCGACCAAAAGAGGAACAACGCACTTGAATTTGGAAACTTGCCGCTCCGCGGTGAAACAATGCAAAGCGCATGCGTGGTGTCCCTGTGTAGCATGACCTCGCACTCGGGCCGGATGTACGCTTTCCTGAGCCGCTTTTACCGACTCGCACTGTCCGCACTGGACTTATCGTCTCGGGAAAAGTTACCTGGTCAGTTTTCCTGGGCAGCAGTTGCCCAGTAGAAGTAACCGCTGGACTCGGGAAAAGTAACTGAGAGGAAAACATCCCAGGCTGTCCGCACTGGACTTAAAATGGGAAAAGTACCCATCTTCTCGGTAAGCTTTACCAAAAAAAAGTCCAGCGCGGACAGGGCTATATAGACCAAAATTGGGAAATGGGTCTGTCCACACTAAATGGGCCATTTAGCATCAAAAGATAGCAATGGGAGTCAGACATGGAAGAGGGACATCAAATCAAGTATTTTGCCCAAATGTTTTTCTGATGCTTTCCAGCGATCACACTGACACAAAAGAATAGGACAACACTCTGGATATATAAGAAATTAGAGGGTCATCTTCCAGCGTTGTAACCAAGTCATTTTTTCTCAAGTCAAGTCAAAGTCAAATTTTCCCAAGTCAAGTCAAGTCACAAGTCAAATTTTCCCAAGTCAAGTCAAGTCAAGTCCCAAGTCAATTTTTTCCAAGTCAAGTCAAGTCCCAAGTCAATTTTGTTCAAGTCAAGTACCAAGTCTCAAGTCAATTGTTAGTAAATAAAAATTTGAATGACAAAATAACAATGCATAGGCTAGCACGCATGCACTGTACAAAATCAACCTGGTGTGCCATTTCGACAATTCTCCATGCAGTCGGCCAGCGCTGCGGCCCTGCATACATACTGGACACCCAGCTTGCTATATATGCGCTATAGGCTTGTGTATATTTTAACAGAAGTGTTAATGTCAGCAAGTCAAATTTATTCAAGTCAAGTCGAGTCACAAGTCATGTTCTTTCAAGTCAAGTCAAGTCCCAAGTCATTTCTTTTCTAAGTCAAGTCAAGTCTCAAGTCAAAAACAAGACTGTCATCTTCAAGACATAATGTTTGTAACATGGACGGACGTTATTTTATTATGACTGGAAAGAAAGAAAGTGGGATAGACCCAAATATGGATACTATCAATTTTTCCTTTATGTTGTGTGTCACCCTAATCTACTGCTTGTAATGTTAGATGTATGTATGTATGTATGTCAGTGTCCACCCTGTATTAATTCTCAAAGGGGGAGAATCTGCCCACGATAGTTTAACAGTGCTTTTTCCCCCACACTAAGCCTTTCTGAGTTTTTCGGCTATCATCTTAGGTAGATTTTGACACTAAATTTATAAACTATCAGGGGGTGTCATTCACACGCAACGAACCTTTGCTTTGACAGTGGGTGAACACTTCTGTGATCGCTTCAATGACCATAGAAACCAAGCAGTGACCACAGAAACCATTTCCTTTCAAACACTTCCTTGTTTTGTTTTAGTATGTAAGGGGAATCTTCACCCATCCTGTAACTCAGTGAATATTTTATTGCATCAAGTTTCAAGATAATGTAAACAAACAAAGTTGTACTAACACAGCTGTACCAATGATCCTGAGGTTTTATAATTCAATTTCCATATTGTGTTGCATGACTGTTTTTATGGCGGATTACCTTATTTTCAAGTGTATTGTATTGTGCCTTTTCTTGTTATGTTCTTTGCATGTTTGTGTATAAGGTCAGAATGGGGAATTTGTGTTGTGGCCGATGTATTAGTTTGAGCGAGTTTGTTAATCCCAACATCACATTGAAAATTGAAAACATTTTGCTCAATTTACATCACATTCTGCACACTTCCCATTACTATGCTGGATTCGAACCCTGAAAGCTCTGTGGTCGAGTGGTTAAGATGTCTGCACTAGTAAACAGGAAGATGTGGGTTCGAGTCCTACCCAAGAAAGCCTGTGAACTTTTCTACAGGGTCTCAGAAAGCACTGAGCATACAGTGCTTCCCATTTAATTGTGTCAAAATGCAGTAATGCAGGTAAGAACCTACTAGACAGTTGGGCTAGTACATGGAACTCAATTTGTTTTACTAGACCGGAAGTTATTTCACAAGACCAATGGTAAACATACATAAAGGAATACTCAATGTCTTTCATAAAAACGTTCTGTTTTGATTTTTTGGGGGAGTTTGGTCTGAGAAACCCAATCTAAAACTCCCTGCCTCACAGCTAAAAATGGTAGTCCCAGAAATTATGAGAATTTTTCAGTTTGCCTGATTAAAAAAATGTAACCTCAATGATAACATTTCATCCAATCTATGACAAAAATCACCAGGCCGCTGGACTAGTTCGGTCAAGATTTCACTAGACCGATGCTTCAAAATCACTTGACTCGGTCCAGCGGTGCAGTGGATATTTCATGCCTTGGCTTACTTGGAAGGGAATCGAACCCACAACCTCCAGTTTACTAGGGCAGGTGCCATAATCACTCAACCACTGAGACTGCCGGGATCGGCTGGCAGATTCGAATCCAATGTAGCAACGAACATCAGGCAATGTGAAGATGGAATTTAAGTCATGGATGATGTAAATTAGAAGAGATTTTTGCCCTTTCCGATATGGTCTGTAAAACACTCTATAATCAGTGCCTTCCAGCATGTCCTAGAGCCTGTGGTGATTTTTTTCCCTCCACAGGCTGTCATGGGCTTTCAAGCAGACCCATGTGAAAAAGTAGGAGAATAGTAGGATCAAATACATGTGGGACATTTGCAGGCTTTCAGGAGTAGTTTTTGTTGATATACTCACCCATGTCCACAGCATCACAAGCCTCATTTGGCATGTTCTGTACTCAGACACTTGTGATCTATCCTCAACTAAGCTCTTGAATGTAAAGTTACAGTATTCCTGCACCCAAGCCCTTTATTGTGTGATTTTCATATAACAGTGTGTAACACTGTTATGAAAAATATTCAAATGAGTCTTCATTTTTCGGAGTTGCGGGACAAAAAAGTAGGAAAAAATAGGAATTTCAAGAAAAAAAGTAGGGAATGTATGACAAGTAGGAATACTCAAAAGCCTGCTATCATAAAACACTTTCCCGCAGGCAATGAGTATAGAGTGCTTTATACACGTACATTACATCAGGAAGAGCAAAATCTCCTCATTTACATCATCCCGGACGCACAAAACCATTTTCGCAATTAATTGAAATAGCTATTCCTTACACGATGAAACCCAAGCACACGGTGAGCAGTAAGCCGAAGACCACCCGCTTGACTCGATCGTACTTTCCTTCCTTCTGGTACATCTTGCCACCGCAGTTGCCACAGCAACGGCAGCAGCAGAAACACAAAGCGACGATGGGGAAGATCAGGACGAACAAAGCGCCGATGACAAAACAGATGGCAAAACCCATTAGATTCCCAGTCAGCTGTACACATAAGATGCAAATGATGTACATGTATTGTCATCATGGCATTAAAAATGTATTAGGCAAAGAAGCATGTTTAGCATCATGCCTACAATGTATGTTGAGATATTCCCTGGCAATTCTTTTAAATTATTTTTGTCAATTTTTTTACATGGTTTTTGTCAAAAATGGAGGCCACCAAATTGATTCCAAACATGAAACGGATCCACTGGAATGTGCATATATCTCCTCTGTTTATGTTCCACTTTTTATGGAATTTTTAAATCCTCCAATACAAAGCTAAAAGCCACTCCATGTACATGTCTAAGGGTTACGATCAGAGGTGGTGGGGTTGGCGACATGTTGAATTGCCAACCCTACCACCCTTACGGTTTTCCTGGGCCCAGATCTAAATAGAGGATCATTCTTTACAACCGATTCCAGAGAAATTATCCACAATTTTCAGACCGAAAGACCCAGGTGGGGTTAACTTTCACCGTCGCTGAGACCAACCCACCTCCCCCAGAAAGAGATTAGCAGGAGCAGCAGGAGTTGAAGTTGTTTAGTTTTTACACTTCCAAAGCGAACAAAGAAACTGGCAGGAGCAGGATTCGAACCTGCGACCTCCGGGTTACTGTACCGGCGCTCTACCAACTGAGCTATGTTGGCGGTCTCCCAAATTGTCAGTATCTTTGTTCGGGTAATTATTGTTTAGTTTTTGTTTGTTTTTGGTTTTGTTTGGTTTTTCTCCTTACTGGCTAATTATTAAGCAGATCTGTACGACTGCAGGCTCAATGGTACATGCATGTAAAGGAATGTACATGTACATCCACATCAGGTTTCTGACCATCCAATGCTTACTGTAAAGTTTTAGAGCTCGGGGGGATTCAAATGATCCACTATACCAAAATAGTTTTTGCAAGACCAGTGTTTTTAGACATTCTGTGCACATTTTACAGTTGGTGTCCCACCTTACAAATAACTAAAAATTAAACAAAGCAGACTTCACTCACTCAAAGTGTGGAATTGGAAATTCAATTTGTAAAAAAAAACAATTGAAAGACAACCAGCGGCCTGGTTGATCTTGGAGTCTGCAAGACCATTAAATAAATTACTGGACACGGTCCACTGGTCAAGCACACATTTTAAACAATCAGTACAATTTGCAGCCTGAGGAACCACAACTGCAAAACGTGTACTTGTGATCGGGTTGATGAAAAAGTACAGTTGCATCACAAGTTAAAATTACACTTTTTAATTGTTGAAGTCCTTCAATTGTTCCAGCAGCTATTCTTGTTTCTTGTAATTTTTCTATTGTAAATTCTCAGAATATCAATAAAATCATGTTTAGAAATCCCTTTCTCATGCATGTATAATCATTTGCATTTGGTCGACAGCTGTGGGATGAATTTGGGAATTTGTTTGCAGGACTGGCGGTGTATGGAAACTTTCGACCACAACATGAACGTATATATGCGTGAATCTACACGGTGTACAGTACTTTGCGAATGTGCATGGGATTTGTGAAATAAATTCCTATTCACACATTCACCTTTCATAAACAATTTGGTGAGGGAAAAAGTGCGAAACCAGTCTGAAAATTTGACAATTTCAAGAAAATGATATTTTTCCAATTAAAGTGAGACAAATTGTGCATTTTTTTTTCTGCTTCAAGAACATATTTTCTACTTTTGATATAATTTTTTTTGTGAAATAAAAATGAATCCCCAAGTGTAGAGAAAAAAATGGGAAGAGAAATTCCCTGTCCGCACTGTACTGTACATGGATATGGGAAAACCCTGAAGAATTGTGGACTTTTTTACAGTTTTAATTTGTATCATGCAAGTTCACACAGTACATGATTACATGTACAAGTGTTTACTGTGACTCACCCTCCAATGCACAGGGTGAGTCATTCAATCCTTCTTCCTTATTTTATACCAGGAGAGAGTAAGAACTAAACCCAACACAATTCATAAAAACATTATGCCAACTCTAGCCCAGTTTGGCAATTGGGTACATCTTTTAAAATTACGTTCTGAGTAAATCTACTCCAAGTTCCACCACTTAAACCACTTACAAGTGAGATAATAACATTTTAAAAAGATACACCTTTTTAGATACTTTGAAAAATGGCTCTGAAGTGCAATTTAGATTAGCTGCTATATGTCTGTGCTTTTTGGGTGTGGCACCCCAAAATATGAGTTTTAAAATTGACCCACTAAAAGTTCTGCCAATTGGGAGTTTTCACCTTGAACCACCCTGTAGTCTACAAACCTACCGCAGTGATGTTGCCAGTAATAAGGCTGACGCTAAATGCTGTGTCTCCTCTGGCAATGCCATTGATCAGATCTGAAAGAAACAAATGGAATGTTTTTTTTAAAGAATTTAGGTGGATTTCATGCCAAAGGCAATTACAACCAGAGCATATGTTTGGGGGAGATTCCATGGAAGTAATAATGCATGAATGCCATACTGTGATTTGATTCAATACGAACGACGGCCATAGCCGTGGTTTGAAAAAGACCACCTGGCTGGTTGTCATCTATATGCACATTCCTGCTCGTACTGTCATGGCATACCAGCACTCCATCAATAACAGCCGGACACAAGGGGTTAAAAGAAATATTGCTTTTGTGTAGATATTTACAGCCGTCTTTGACCTGATTAGTTCTAGTTAGTTTTTACTGATTTGTTTGGCTTTTGTACCCAAAGTGCTGAGTATTTTTACCCTCAACATGTGTCAAACAATTTTGTTCATCGTATTTGTTTTTGCTGTGTTGAGAGGTCTGTTGGGTTGTCCATCAGTCGATGGGGCTGTCTATCTGGCTGTCTGTTTGTTGTGGTCAGGTTGTATGAGTTGTTTTGTCTGATTGCACATTTCCCTTATTTCCTGATGTGATAGATGCATTTTTATCTATGTGTGACAAGTGTATTTATTAGTTGATGGATGTTAAAGAATCTTATAATATTTTAATAATCTTATAATGTTTGTATTTTTATGTTTGTTTTTTACCTGTACATGTAATTAAGTGGTGGTTAACTGCTGTTGGTTATCATCGCATAAATAAAATAAAAATGAAAGCATCTTTACATGCCAGTTATTAGGCCACCTCTAGTGATGCAGGTTCGAATCCTGCCAGAGACACTGCCTAATCAAATTTTTGTAAGAGATATCATTTTGAGTTGTCCTACAACTGACATTTCCTCGGTGGGTTGTTAATATTGTGATTAAGTTTACTTTCCTTGAATCAAATCCTGAATAAATACATTGATAAATAAAATAATATAAAAAAAGATAAGTACATGTACTTAGTTCTTTTTGCAAAATCACCTTGGGCTTTTTGGAAAATGTGGTTAATTCAAACTGATCCTCAAATCGTTTTCATTAAAGTTTAGGTGCAATTAATAATTCATGTACAATTCTGTCTAATACCAATATTTTATCAAACACCACAATGCGACTTTGTTTTTATTTGTTTCTGATTCCGGTGGAGAGATGTGTGATACACTGATAAATCTAGAATAAATTCAACTTGACTTTTGGCCTCCTTGTCTTGAGTTATCTTGAAAGGGAATGAAAATGAGGGAAATCAATATGTTGTTTCACTTCCAGCTGGTGATTCATTTATAAAATGAAAAACTTTCATTTCAGTGAAATCAAAGTCATAAGGATTGCATGCTGTCTGTTCAAAGGGTAATTGGCAGAGCAAAGTACAGCACCAAGTATATCAATTTGTATTTACCACAAAATAATAAATTCATGTTGCTACTCTTAGTCTGTTCTACAGGTATTTCCATGGCAAGTCTTCCACCGGCTTGCCCAGCTTGGTACCTAGATGTACATGTACACGTAGAATAAAAAGCCATGCCGATTGCTTTTTCCCTCATTCTGTATCTCTATGGAATTCTTCGCCTGGTGTATGTTTCCCTTCATCTTACAATCTTTCTTGCTTCAAGAGGAATATTAACTCCTACCTCTTGCATTTTTATTCTTTTTTCCTTTTGTGGGTACATACATTGTACATATGTACATGTACCTTGGCTTTTAGCCTTGTTTAGGGGAAAACATGCAGTAAAAAGAAAATCAATAACTGATTCTTTTACTGCATTTTTAAAAAATTAACTAATTCTAGGAGAACGGTTTTCTAAATACAAAACTTTTTTTTTTTGGCATCATATATTTTCTAATCCACATTCCTGAAATACTGTTAAAATCAATAAAGAATCCACATGTATGCTGTTTGCTCAAAAGCCGTTTGTTTTCTCAACAACTGCCTCACGGAATTTAAGCTCTGACATGAAGTCTTCATCAACACAACATACACTAAAAGGTGCATGCCACACAAAGCGCCTGCATTCTAAAAACTAGTGAGGCATGCCTCTTTGAAATTTAAGTAGGGCATGCTGCCAGGGATAAAAACCGCACAGTTTTTTTGATCTCATTGGCAGAGCCATGATTGTATCAGGATGGGGAACTATTATAACCCTCAAACAGTCATCGTCATTTCCTCCATGGTTACATTGTACGTACAGCAGGCCTGAAGGACGTGAGATAGTCACACGTGTACACGACAGCACCATCGGCTTCTGGGTATGGTAACAAAAAAAAAATCAATATAACGGTAGCTTCAACGATTACACCAGCATAATATGGCAGAATATGCAGCCCACTTTAATTACCTGGTTGTACAGAGTACAAACATCCACAACATATCATGCATAAAAGACAGCTGCATGAAAGTCAACGTCTAGACACTGCAGGCTTGTCAAAATTCAATGTTCAGGAACGAGTCTTCCTTGTGAAAAATTTAAAAAACACTGATGTTAAGATGGGATTCTAGGGGCCGAACAGTATTTTGAAACATGACCCTGCATTTGTAGGAATAAAAACATCATTGCATTCATCTACATACATACATGTAGGTAGCGTTGGGCAACTCAGTCGACGCAAGTCAGAGTCGCGACTAGCAACGCTTTTACTCCCGCTATTGACAAAGCCAACTTTTTTCCAGGTTTCAAAATGCCTATATTATGACATAAATACGTCCAATATCTTTCAAACATGTATACTAAAGAAAAGAGTCAAGAATCATCTTATTTATTAGAATTTGGGAATAGTTTGATAGTTTCTGTTCTTGCAGTGTTGTATATCATGATAAAGTTGGATTTTAATTGATTTTATGCATGGAGTTTAGAAATGCAACACACTTAATTCACTTAGAACACTTCCAAATCAACCAATCATAGTCAAAGTTGTGACTTTTAAGCTGCTGACTAGTTGAAAAGTGCATGTCGGCTAACACTATACATCCTGGAATGTTGCACTTTGCAGTACAGGGACTTACAGCGACTTCCCCTATCACGTTTTCCAAAAATTACAACAATGGGTGACAGACTACAGCGTTTTTGTTTTTTTAAATGAATGAGCAATAATATAGAGTACCGAAGTCTGACATCAATTGCCACAACAATTGGCTCCAAGCAAATGGAGATTTTGACTGTTCCTTTTTTTAACAGCCAGTCATGCAAACACATTGACACAAAATAACAAAAGCATTCTGGCTCCAAACATTGCATTGACTTCATCACTCTATTATCCATGTATACATGTACATGAATCGATCCAGAAATACAACCAGATGCAGAGATACAAACTAAATATTGGTTTGTATCCGTTTTTAATTACAAAATGTGCACATGTATGTACGGTGTTTTGTACAATATATGTGTAACAATAATTTAAAGATGCTGTGTCCGTGCTTTTTGGGTGTGGCACCCCAAAAAATAAATTGTTCAATTGATTTGATAAGTTATGAGCTTTCCAATGAGACATTCCACCAACAAAATCAGCCCCTGACAAGTAACCAATGAAATAAGTTTCAAATTTAGAATTGGAATGGGACGCTCCTACAATCCCGGTCAAAATGCTTGGGCCACGTGATGATAAACATATCCTCCCCCGCGCCCCCGCTCAATGTTGTAATATCAAGCCGGCGCGCATTCCGCGCAATAAGAGCCAACATTGACCGGGGGCAGGGGTGTCGGGGGCCCAACGAGATTTGGCCGGGATTGTCTGAAATTTTCTTTCTAAAAAAAAAAAAAAAAACATTAAAGAAGACCTACGTGTGAGAAGCAATGGATGGTCATTGCTTTCCGAGTGAAGGAGTAATTAAAAGAAATGGAAGAGAAAAGAAAAGAGTTATTTTTCTTTGGTTGGATTCGAACCCACGACTCTTACATTTGAATGTACAAGTCTAAACCACTAGACCATGTGAGTCACAGATGCCAAGAGGCTTTATTGACCGTTCAATTTCCGGACACAGATGATCCCAATTGTTTTGTAGTGCGCATCGTACACGATGTACCATGACGAATAACCATGCCATTTTGTCAAATAACTTTACAAAAGACATTTTTGTTCTACGCGAAAAGCGCATTACGCTACACAAACCACCTACAAGCCTCTTCCAACTTTTCAGCCGTCTCATTGCGTGATTTGTCAGAAAATTCAACGGTTAACCCTCGCCACCAAATAGTAAAGGAGAGTCAGTCATTTCTTTATTTTTTTAGTGGCGAGGGTTAACCGTTGAATTTTCCGACAATTCAAGGAATGAGGTAGTTGAAAAAAATGGAAGAGGCTTGTATGTTTGTGTAGTGTAATGCGCTTTTCGCGTTTAACAAAAATTGTCTCTATTTTGTGAAGTTATTTGACAAAATGTCATGGCTAATCGTCATGGTACATTGTGTACGATGCGCACTGCAAAACAAGTGCTGGCGCAAGCGCATTACAGCCAGGAATCGTCATTCTGTTAACCCTATCCGGACCGGGCTTAGTTTGGTATGTACGGAGACCGGGAAGGGGCACCTCCTGCCCCCCCCCCCCCCTCCCGTGTTTTTTCCAAGTTCACAAGCGATTTTCAGGAAACAGGCCACACATAATTCAGTTTAGGAAAGTCGCAATGATGACGTCCACAACTTTTAACAAGTGCCAACTGTAGGGCGTTGGGGGCTATTTTTCAACTTGGTGTGAAAACAATCGTATTTCTCCCGTAATTAACGTCTTGGTTGTCCGAACGGTCAAACAAAAATTATGACAACCTAATTAGTTGGACATAATCACTAAAATAGAATTCGATGTTTAGACGGGGATCACCGTTGGGGGCGATATAATCCGGTAATTTATACTATTTGGGTTGAAAAGTTGATTTTGCGTGTTTTCAAATCTTTATAGATAAACTAGGCGAACTTTCAGACAATCCCGGTCAAAATGCTTGGGCCACGTGATGATAAACATATCCTCCCCCGCGCCCCCGCTCAATGTTGTAATATCAAGCCGGCGCGCATTCCGCGCAATAAGAGCCAACATTGACCGGGGGCAGGGGTGTCGGGGGCCCAACGAGATTTGGCCGGGATTGTAGTTCACAACATTTACTTTTGCTGTAATAGAGTACCGAAGTGATGACGTCAATCAATGCAATGTTTGTAACCAAAATACATTCTAAACTGCATGAGTTTGGAACCAGTTGCCGCGGCAACTGACGTCAGACTTCAGTACTCTATAAGCCAGTTCGGTATCTCAAAGGTCAAAGGTTATTCAGGATAAAATTGCTGAGGTAATGTCACGCCATGTTACACGAACGCCCATTCTGATTGTGTTCACACGCGTGCGTTAGGTCACGCGGGTCATTCGGGATAAAATGTCATTGTGCACATCCGCAGTTGAAATACTGAACTGGCTTGGATTTGGGGGTTAGTATTTTATAGCGTGCTACCAAATACTGTAACACTGACCTGTTCAAAGTTTTGTGTGCATAGATGCTGGGAAAACAGAGAAACAAATTATGTTCCAGTAGTCTGGTTCCCTGACCCTACTTTAGACAAATCGGAGCAATTTATAGAGTCAGGGAATTATGATCAGGATGGGGAATTAGACTACATGTACCGTTATGCCCCAAATTATTCATACCCATACCAAATTCGAGGTATTGTGAATTTATTATTTCTACTTTTATGCTAATGATTTGAAACCAAAATATATGTAGATTTGTACATGCCAACTAAAAGTCATTAACCCCTTGCGTACGGATGACGCCCATGGGCGCAAAAATAACAGTGTCACCAGGTCGGATGACGCCACTGGCCGCTGTTTGTGCAGTTTTAATCCATTGTTGGATTATTGTTTATGATACGCTTGACTGCACAAATACATTGTAGCGGTTCGATTTGGCTGCCACAACCGCTGCGACACCCCGACGTCTCCCGTAAAATACCGTGCCCAAGGGGTTAAGTAAAACCTAAGTTCCGCCAATCCAGCTTTTATGTAGGAGAGAAAAGCAAACTACCAGATTTGTCATAGGGTATGAATAATTTTGGGCACAACTGTACATGTATTTCTAATGACTGTCGGCCGACAATCGTTGGAAAAAGATATACATTTTCACTTTTCTTGAAAACGACAGCACCCCAGCAGGTGCTGTGATTTCACAGGATGCTTAAGACTGCTATTTCTTACAGTCTAGTACGGTGCTTTGCTTTTTGATGTATGTTTGCAAATGTTGTATACTACCTTCAATGTACAGGGCAATCTTTTTGTGCAGCGCATGAGAATACAGAAGACCAAAAATAAGAATGCCAGGCACGGATCGGGGAAGGGGGAGGGGGGGGGGGGGGGAGTCGAAATATCCCTTGCCAATTTTAGTTTTTCTTCTTTTTCTTGTAGGGGCCTACCCTTGCAAATACAGGACTTATTTTGCCTATGGCTGATAACAAAACAAAGAGGTTAATAGGCGCCACCAATGGTGAGAAAGTGTGTCAGCCCCCCCCCCATAATTTTTTTTCGCTGACCTTTCTGGGCAAATTTCAGAACCCACCCCCCCCCCCCCCCTGCAAAAAAATCCTGAATGCAGTGCATTTTTCGTAAAAAAATACTTTTTCCCATAATTCATTCACATGGAGAAAAAGATTAAATTGAAATTTTCAGGCACAGCATGGACAAAGCGGGTTTAAAACCCTCCTGTTCTCAGGGCCAAAATCACCCAGCTGCTGTACAGATCAAAACCTATCAAATTTCAGATTAAAACACACCCAAACTGTCAGAGTTGGTGTTTAGAGATTTTGATAGGCTGTGATAGTTATAAGTATAGGAGGGTTTTTAATGCAACTGTTGTCTCAAAGTGAAACAGGAATGGCTTCGAAAAAAAAAAAAGAGGGAGTACAAACTGACTACGAAGTAGTCTTGAATGCACTGAATAACAAAAGAATTCAACAGCCCTCATGATGACAATACACTAATCTATGTTCACTTCCTTGTTCACACATGGAGGAAGCCTCCATGGTTCACATGACAAGCAAAGCACCTGACTTGAAGAGGGACATTTATTTGATTTATCACCTTTCTCTTTTTGTGCAATTGCCAGAGTCAATATTACATGTTGGTTGCTATAATGACACAAAGGACAGGTGCTTCAGAAAACTGGCAAATATACAGGTGCACAGATATCCTACAAATTGAAAGAATCTTCGCTGTAGTGTAACCCGACTCTTTTTCCACACATGTATACATATAAATATACAACTAACATGTATAACAGGACTCAAAATTTGCACCAGAAATAAAGGCCAAACAAAAATAAACTTGTGTTGCCCTTAACCGGGAAAGTTCGGGAGGGAGATTTGGTCGTTTTGTTTTGTGTTTTTTTACATGTATACATGTACCATCCATGAAAACATCAAAACAATATGGTTGTGTAACTCGGAAGTCGGAAGGCAAAAAGTAAGCATATTTAAAAGTGAGATGACGTAATGCACGATTGTGCCGTTGCAAATGTACGTGTATTTAAAGACAATGATTTTAATAAAACTTGTTCATTTTGTTTAAATGTGACCCAACTTTTGTGATTTTTTAGGGTCGGTCGCGGAGGGCAACAACTATTTTTTGGGTTGCCTAATTTGAGTGTTACATGTACTTTCGTGGTTTCCAAGACCAACAAGTCCAATGGTGTAGTAATTTTTCTTTCCAATTCATTTCCCACTTCCATTTCTACTTCCATTTACAATTCACAACATGAGCAAAATAACTGAAAAAAATGTGACCTCTACTCCCAGTCGATTAATAATTAGGCAAAAATGCTTTCAGCAAGTTGGGTAAAGAGAAACTAAAGAGTCTGTGGCTAGACTAGCTAGTCAGCATTGGGTAATGACATTCTGTCCTGACTTTTTAACCCATTGAATACGGACGACGGCCATAGCTGCGGTTTGAAAAAGATCACCTGCCTGGCTGTCGACTATACGCACATTCCTGTGCATACTCAATCCATTGTATGCCTATTGTTTGCATTACGCTTGGCTGCACAAGCCCGTGTGGGCATACCAGCACCCCATTAATAACAGTTGGACAGAATGGGTTAAAAGATACATGTACATGTACTGTCAGAACATAATATCTTTCAACAACTTGGATCTTTTGTCTACAGACAAGCATATTTTTTATATAAACAAAAGTTGTTTTTTCTTTTAAAAAAGTAGGTTTTTTTCTATTTCGGGTGTCACCAGCATTTTACCTCATTAAAAAATGTGACCCGCTTCGCAAAAAATTACTTGTTTCTCCATAACACTTTGGGCACGGTATTTTACGGGAGACGTCAGGGTGTTGCAGCGGTTCTGCCAGCTAAATCGAACCGCTACAATGTGTTTGTGCAGTCAACAATAGATTGAAACTGCACAAATTGCGGCCAATGGCGTCATCCGACCTGGTGGCATCCGTACACAAGGGGTTAAATGTAGTGTACATGATTGGTCATTGTTGCAATTTTCAGAAATGGGCGGATTTGGGGGTTAGTATTTTATAGGAAATATCGTTCCACTGACCTGTTCAAACTTTTGCGTTGTTGGATGGCGAAAAAAACGAGAGGATGATAGCCTTTTGTCAAGGCGCGTTTAGCTACCTGGACACATGACGCGCCCCGAATGCCAGCATGTCCGGGGCGCGCCACTCGTCCAGGTAGCCGCGCTCGCCTTGACTAAAGGTTACAGGGCAGTTTTCCAGCTGGAAATCATTGGAAAACAATATAAATTTCCACTTTTCTTGACAACGACAGCACCCCTGGTGCCATAATTTCACAGGATGATTGAGACTACTATTAACTTACAGTCTAGTAAGGTATTTCGTAACAATTTAGTAAAAATTTCAAGAAATTCCTGAAAACAAACTTGCAAATTTCCAAATATCTCGCGAATGCAAAATGCTACAGGCATCAGACATACATGTATACCATATGAAAGCTTAGAAAATGGCCTTTCCATCTATAACACTATTTTCAAATTTTGCAACATAATTGCCCTTTTTGCAGAGTGGGTCACAACTGATTAACATCTGTATTCCTCTGGATGAACTCAAAAAGCGCGTGGACAGTAAATCTAACGGCTATTCATTTTATGCTGGTTGCTATGGTTCTGATTACGTATACCTCAAATATTAAATTAAAAAGAGAACTACCTGTACATGTGGAAACACCATACATGAATGCAGTGATTTATAAGAAAAATACTGTCCAGACTACTTTTGTTATGTATGATTCTATGCTGCTACTTGATGTACAATAGTGCCTCCCATGTACAGTAAGGGAGAGTATCCTATTTAAAAGGCGGTATTATAAGCAGTACCACCGTTTATTTAAGTAAATGTATTGGTATTACCCAACCAGGTGGCTCTGATAATTATGACCTTATTCTTTGTGATAGAGTGCTGAGTCAGCACATAAGGAATCTTGGCGTCAGACTTCTTTTTACCCCCGATACAAATTCTCATGCTGTTCAGATTTGTTGCTTTTTCAGTCATACTTCAAAATCTGCACATCTAAACAAAATAATGTGAACAAAGTCAACACAAAACCTATTATCTGCAGGGCCAAGGCAATTTTCATTTTTCAAACTCCAACACTGTGTAGTAAACCAATGGCACATTCTTTGTACTTAGACAAAATCAGGGCATCAAGTCCCATGCAAAGTGATGGTGCCATGCAAGGCTCTACAGTACTCAAT
This sequence comes from Hippasteria phrygiana, assembly GCA_037893225.1. Taxonomy (NCBI): domain Eukaryota; kingdom Metazoa; phylum Echinodermata; class Asteroidea; order Valvatida; family Goniasteridae; genus Hippasteria; species Hippasteria phrygiana. The sequence continues at coordinate 185,705 of JAZGUH010000400.1, read as the reverse complement.
CACACAAAATTCAACACAATGGGGTGTTTGATTTTGGCAGGTTAGGGATGGTTAGGGTTAAGTGGACTGCTAATCAAGTGGATTAGATGTTAACCATTTATTAGAAGCTTGCACATATATCCGCACAAAGATAATATGCGCTTCATGCTCCAACAGCATGATCACCACGGCAAATTACACAGTATATTGTACCTTGTTGTGGTCCTGTTGCCTTGGTGATAATAAAACAACACTGAATAATTGGTTGCAGGGAATGGATTTGATTATCAATAACTCTTTCAGGGACATTCAAGTATCCAGATCTGATCATCCAAAGAGGAATTAAACCCATTATATTTGGATAATAAACTATTATTACATCTTTCTGGTGTTTTGCAGTTTTTTTTGCAGTTGCTTACAGTGACAGTCAATGCTTCTGGCAGATTTGTCAGTAATCTCACGTATCACAATATTCAAGTCTGTATCACGATACCACATCGCAGAGCATTTTAGTTTCATGATGAATAGCTACAGGCCTACTGTGCTAACCCCTGGTGTCTGGCTGTTAATGATGGGGGCTGGTATATGCCAAGAACAGGCTGTGCAGCCAAGCATAAACAAAAACAATAGGCACACACTGAGTAGAGTGGTCCTATATTCATCGCACTTGGAGCCTTTCCCCACCCTCCCACCCCCCTCCTCATTGGTTGTTCAATAAAGACGATTGTCTTTCAAAGCACTCTGATTGGCGGACTAATTCTGACTAGGCGGGGAATTCCTAACCGCGGACAAAATCAAAGGGTGGGACGGGGATGAGTTGGAATTTACACTGCTTGTCTGGATTCAAGAACAAGACATTTGGGGCTATTATTGGTTGTTCAATAACGACCATTGTCTTTCAAAGGGCTCTGATTTGCGGACTTCTTCTGACTGGGCAGGGAATTACTAGCCGTGGACAAAATCAAAGGGTGGGAAATTGGGTAGAGGCAAAAGCTAAGTCAGATGATGAATGGTTTAATGCGGGGTGTGCCTGTTAAATTGTTGATGATTGGTCGACGGGCTGAAGCAATGCCTGGGAACTGGAAATACGTAAGTGAGGAAAGGAAGTGAAATTTCAAGTGCACGTTTTCAAATAGCCTGGCATCGCGGCCTCACTGAAGATGGAAGTTTAGAATTTTCTCTATCCTGTAATGAAATAAGACAGACAAGACCTGGATTAATAAATACATGTACGTTATTTTGTTGTGATCGTTGCGGGAAAGATTGGAGTGAACTGGGAAGGCACAGCACAGCAGGGGGTAACAATTTGTTACATTGCAATTGCTCCATGTACAGTGTGTACAGGCACGCACGCGGCAAGATTTTGTATTTTGCAAACCGATTAAGGAATTCGGAGGATCTATTATTCGATTTGTTTAAATTCGGTTTTGGAAACCTCCGATTTGTCCCTGCACTAGTACAAACTGACTACGAAGTAGTCTTGAATGCACTGAATAAATACAAAACTCCTGATGACAATTTATCTATATTTAACTTCCTTGTTCACATGACAAGCACCTGACTTGAAGAGGGACATTTATTTGATTTATCACCTTTCTCTTTTTGTGCAATTGCCAGAGTCAATATTACATGTTGGTTGCTAATGACGCAAAGACAGGTGCTTTGGCTTTATTCACGCCTGCATATCCGGGTTTTAAAAAACTGGCAGACATACAGTGCACATATATCCTACAAATGGAAAGAATCTTCGCTGTATTAAACCACTCTTTTTCCATACATGTACGTACATGTAAATATACAACTACATGTACATCGGTTGCCAAAACAGGACTCAAAATTCACACTGGACAGCGTCTAGTAAGGCCAAAAAAGAAACTTGTGTTGCCCTTAACTGGGAAAGTTCGGGAGGGAGGTTTGGTCGTTTTGTTTTTTTTGTATACATGTATCATCCATGAAAACATCAAAGCAATACAGTTGTGTAACTCGGAAGTCGGGAGGCAAAAAGTAAGCTTATTTAAAAGTGAGATGACGTAATGCACGAATGTGCCGTAGTAAATGTACGTGTATTTAAAGACAATGATTTAAATAAAACTTGTACATTTTGTGCGGGAAGAGGTGAGATTTTGAAAATTGTTTTTAAAACAATTTTTATTACAAAAAATGCGACCCAACTTTTGTGATTTTTAGGGTCGGTCGCGGAGGGCAACACAACTATTTTTTGGTTGCCTAATTTGAGTGTTAATTTTGTGGTTTCCAAGCCCAACAATTTCAATGGTGTAGTAATTTTTCTTTCCAATTCATTTTGCAGCACAGAGCATTATAGACTCCCTAGCAACAATTTACAATTCACAACATGAGCAAAATAATTGGAAAAAATGTGACCTCAACTCCCAGTCGATTAATAATTAGGCACAATTGCCGTTGGCAAATTGGGACTGGGTAAAGAGAAACTGAGGAGTCTTCTGTGGCTAGACTAGTCAGCACTGGGGGATGATGTTCTGTCCTGACTTTTTAACCTATTGAATACAGACGATGGCCATACAATTAATGTAGCCACGGTTTGAAAAAGACCACCTGGCCGGTTGTCGACTATACGCACATTCCTGTGCATACTCAATCCATTTTATGCCTATTGTTTGCATTACGCTTAGCTGCACAAGCCCGTGTTGGCATACCAGCACCCCATTAATAACAGTTGGACAGAATGGGTTAAAAGATACATGTACATGTACTGTCAGAACATAATATCTTTCAACAACTTGGATCTCTTGTCTTTTTTTAAAGTAGGTTTTTTCTATTTCGGGTGTCACCAACCCTCCAAAAATGGGTGCAAATGGCTCCAAATAATTTGACATTTTTGGTTATGGAATTATTATTCAGTCTAACATGAGGGGATTATTTTAAAAAAAATACATTTACCTCATTCAAAAATGTGACCCGCTCCGCAAAAAAAGGGCACATAAGTCGCTGTATGCTTTTACGCGTAATGTGCCATTTATGTGAAGAGGGTGAACAATTCTTCAAACAAGTAATTTTTAAGAGAGGGATTTTTTGGCATCTTTGATACCTACATGTACACGTATATTATCCTAGTTCATAACCAAAATCTCTGATTTAAATAAATAAAGTTGGAAAAAGAATGTGTTTGTGTCAAGTGCTTCAATCTATTGCTTTGTTTTTTGTTTTTTTAAATGGCTTGTTTCTCCTTAACACCTTGGGCACGGTATTTTACGGGAGACGTCGGGGTGTTGCAGCGGTTCTGGCAGCTAAATCGAACCGCTACAACGTGTTTGTGCAGTCAAGCATGACATAAACAATAATCCAACAATGGATTGAAACTACAGAAACGGCGGCCAATGGCGTCATCCGGCCTGGTGGCACTTGTTTTATTTACGCCATATGGCGTCATCCGTACACAAGGGGTTAAATGTAGTGTACATGTACATGTACATGATTGGTCATTGTTGCAATTTTCAGAAATGGGCGGATTTGGGGGTTAGTATTTTATAGGAAATATCGTTCCACTGACCTGTTCAAACTTTTGCGTTGTTGGATGGCAAAAATAAAACGAGAGGAAAACGGCGCTCTTTTTCAACTGTTGGGTGGATGATAGCCTTTTGTCAAGGCGCGTTTGGCTATACCTGGACACGCCCCGAATGCCAGCATGTCCGGGGCGCGCCACTCGTCCAGGTAGCCGCGCTCGCCTTGACTAAAGGCTGCAGGGCAGTTTTCCAGCTGGAAATCGTTGGAAAACAATATAAATTTCCACTTTTCTTGACAACGACAGCACCCCTGGTGCCATAATTTCACAGGATGATTGAGACTACTATTAACTTACAGTCTAGTAAGGTATTTCGTAATAATTCAGTAAAAATTTCAAGAAATTCCTGAAAACAAACTTGCAAATTCCCAAATTTCCAAAATGCAAAATGCTACAGGCATCAGACATACATGTATACCAAATGAAAGCTTAGAAAATGGCCTTTCCATCTATAACACTATTTTCAAATTTTGCAACATAATTGCCCTTTTTGCAGAGTGGGTCACAACTGATTAACATCTGTATTCCTCTGGGTGAACTCAAAAAGCGCGTGGACAGTAAATCTAACGGCTATTCATTTTATGCTGGTTGCTATGGTTCTGATTACGTACACCTCAAATATTAAATTAAAAAGAGAACTACCTGTACATGTGGAAACACCATACATGAATGCAGTGATTTATAAGAAAAATACTGTCCAGACTACTTTTGTTATGTTCATGTATGATTCTATGCTGCTACTTGATGGCTGTAAGTACATGTACAATGTAGTGCCTCCCATGTACAGTAAGGGAGAGTATCCTATTTAAAAGGCGGTATTATAAGCAGTACCACCGTTTATTTAAGTAAATGTATTGGTATTACCCAACCAGGTGGCTCTGATAATGGCCTTATTCTTAATTGTGACTACACAGAGGTACACGTACTTTCGCCATGAGTTGGCTTAATTTTTGGCCTCATATCTTTTCTACAGTTCAAAAGAATTGGGACTTTCCATTTAACCCCTTGACCTCAGGTTTTAGATGTGGAAGCCGGGGCACCAGGTCGGGTTATGCAGAAAAGCGAAATGGAAACAAGAGGCTTGTGCAGCCAAGTATAACGTGCACATTACCCCAATAATGGATTGAAAGTGCAGAGATTGGCACATATTATGTGTCAACCGGCCTGGTGACAATTTTCAATCCGCACACGTGTCAACGGTTGGCAAGGGGTTAAAAACCTGATGCAAAGCACTGAATACAGTACATTGTACAGTACCTCAGAGAAAAACTCTGGTACTGCTAACAATGATGCTTGTCTAAAAAGGACACATCCCTAACACACTAGTTCAAATAAAAATTGCTTTTCTTATCAGTGTCAAGTGTGTAATGTAAAGAAAATGATATCTTAATCAGATAAACACAAGTGCCTTGTAATACATGTACATGGGTATGTCAGGTGCCACTCAAGTCACCAGTGCTAACTCCTTTACCACTTTCCCCCTATCCCTCTAAGCAAAATAAATCATTCCAGCTAAAAATCCTAACAATCACATCATGAATTTGATTTTGAACCTCCTTCCCCAACCAAACAAAATAATTACATGTACAGTAGGTGTACATTCTCCTTGGTCTGCAAGTTTTTCAAACCAAAGTGCTTCTTCATTACAAATGTCCCATCTCTCTCAAAAAAAAATCATCAAGGCTAAAATAAATCTCTGGACAAAAGGTACAAGCTTTTAACAAGACAACAAAAGTTGATTTACATCATGTAACCCCCCCCCCCCCCAACCCCCACCTAAAAAAAAAGAACAATGCCTATACATGTAATCTTCTGGGCTCTCAAACAATAAAAGCACTGAGCATTGAGTGCTCAGCACATAAGGAATCTTGGCGAGACTTCTTTTTATCACCGATACAAATTCTCATGCTGTTCAGATTTGTTGCTTTTTCAGTCATACTTCAAAATCTGCACATCTAAACAAAATAATGTGAACAAAGTCAACACAAAACCTATTATCTGCAGAGCCAAGGCAATTTTCATTTCTTCAATGTGGACTGCTAATCAAGTGGATTAGATGTTAACCATTTATTAGAAGCTTGCACATATATCCGCACAAAGATAATATGTACTTCATGCTCCAACTAGCATGATCACCACAGCAAATTACACAGTATATTGTACATGTACCTTGTTGTGGTCCTGTTGCCTTGGTGATAATAAACAACACTGAATAATTGGTTGCAGGGAATGGATTTGATTAAATCAATAACTCTTTCAGGGACATTCAAGTATCCAGATCTGATCATCCAAAGAGGAATTAAACCCATTATATTTGGATAATAAATTATTATTACATTTTTCTGGTGTTTTGCAGTTTTTTTTGCAGTTGCTTACAGTGACAGTCAATGCTTCTGGCAGATTTGTCAGTAATTTCACGTATCACAATATTCAAGTCTGTATCACGATACCACATCGCAGAGCATTTTAGTTTCATGATGAATAGCTACAGGCCTACTTTGCTAACCCCTGGTGTCTGGCTGTCAACGATGGGGGCTGGTATATGCCAAGAACAGGCTGTGCAGCCAAGCATAAACAAAAATACATGTAGGCACACACTGAATAGAGTGGTCCTATTCATCGCACTTGGAGCCTTTCCCTGCCCCTGCCCCCACCCTTTCGTGTGAATAAAAGCTTTGTTTGAAAAAGCTCCATCTATTCATTACACTCCCATTCAGAAAATACAATGTTCATGCAGTTGAAACATGAATGGATTGAGTATGGGCAGGAATGCGCGTATAGACGACAACCGGCCAGGTGGTCTTTTTCATACTGCGGCTATGGCCATGGTCCGTATTCAAGAGGGGAAGACAGGTTTCACTTTCACTATGTACATGTAATTTGAGGTAATGGCTAGCAGTCAATTTGAGAATGAAAACAGTGCCCCTGAATTACAACCACAGACTGGTGACTGCAGGAAGTCATAATTAACTGCCTCTTTATCCTGGTTTGCTGGTCACTGGTTGTTTTTCAAGGATAATTCCATTTAAATTAATTACACATAACCTGCTTTTAAATACATGTACTCGTAACCAACAAAGTGACTTTGCAAAGTTGGTTGAAAAATTGCCTTCTTAATAATTTTATGAAACAGCAAGCACTGTTGAGTATGTCAAATGTCTATGTCTATTCTCTAACTGAAACAAATTACATTTTTAATTCCCCCTACTTATGAAGTATGAACAAACAAAAAATGTATTTGTGAACAAAAATACTTACTATGTACATGTACATGTACATATACATATACATATATATTTATGTTGTGTACTATATTTGGTCTTCCTGACCGATTGATTGCTTGACCGCCCGACCGACTGACTGACTAACCAACTGACCATTTATTTGTTTGTTTTTTGTTATTCAATCACAGAACAAAGAAAGAGAATTTCAAGTGTGAATCTAGGTTTATTTTCACCCCGAGTCATCCAGGGGCCACCCCGAGATTAGGTCTAGCGTGAAAAGGCTTATTAGGAATTGTCCCGCTCCTACATAATTCGAAAAAAATTACTAAATCTGTTACTGTTTTTCTGCTGATTTTTCTGTGGAATGTCTTATTGAAAAGCTCATTACTCATAACATAAACTCACAAATGTATCTAATGCTCACAAATTAGCAATTGAACCTGAAAATTTGTATTTCTGGGTGACACACCCAAAAGCATGAACATAGCAGCTTTAAACGTGGGTTTGATTGACAGTGCTTCATCAGTTCACAATGGCACTTGAACTGTTAGTGTTACAGCCCTTAAAAAAATAATTAACCAAAGAAATCATTTACATGTAAAAGTACACACCCGGCTTCCATTCTTGACCTGAATTAATAGCATAAATAATTAATCTAAACACTGCTGTTGTTTATTTAACTGCCTCAGAATCCCAGCAGTGGCTAATTAAAGACTTCATTATTTATAACACTGTGAGCAACAACTGATTAGAATTTAGAACAGTTTTTTATTACCATTGACAACAGCTTTTACATTTAAAGTAAGGCCTTGGTTAAATAGCTTGGATAGCCATATTTCTTTTAAGTGTTTCTGAATTTATTTATTTTTTTTCGTTTATGGTTTGCTTGGTTTTGTTTTTTGTTTTGGTTTTGGTGGTTTGGTTTTTTTTTTTACAGTTTGACACTTTGAACTTTTGGTCTTCTTTGGACTTTTCACTGTTTAGACTTTGGGGAAAACTATGTACATTCTTACTGCAGGTCCAGAAATGCTGAAAATGCTTTAATGTAATTGAGCTTTTTTTTTTAACCCTTACAGTCCTGAAGCCTCCAATTTTAATATGATTTTCCACACACTCATGACACCCTAGGGAATTAGGGTTAATCTTCACAGCCCTTTTTTTGTACAGCACAAATTTTTACTTTTCCAATTTATCATATTGATGGAAAACATACAATTTGAAAATTTGAAAAGAATTAAGCAACTCAAGGCTGAAAAATCCCTAATGGCTTCATGTACATGAATTCATTTTCTATCAAAATTCAAAGTTTTTGGATTTTTAAGCGATCCCAATAACAATGGATTTGGGCATCCCTTTTTATTTCTATGATTCTGGGTCGGTCGAAAGACAAAAAAAATCTGGGGTAAAAAAAACACAAGGCACACAAGGCTAAATGAAAATTAGGAAATTATGCAAAATGTTCAATGTGTCCCTCTTGTTCTGAATTAACTTTTCTTCCCATGATTTCTAAATAAAGGGAAAAACATCTTTAGCAACTTCTGGCATAATTGAAATTAACAAAAAATATTTTAGCAACCATAAAAATACAAATTTGCACAAGTGAAACACAATTTTATATTCAGGTTGTGCTACAAATACCTATTTCCTGTGCTGGAGCACACTTTCTGTGCATGATTTTTAAATAAATTTAAAAACAAACCCGAAAACCAAATTTTGGCAACAAAAGCCGCATTCGCATTAGACTAACTATTGTCAAAAGTTACTGTGCGTGATTGTTAACATTCCACTGTGATTATTCTTCCGTGCATCTGCACTTGGATTGCACGGTTAGCGGAAAGTCCTTGGCCGTGTAAACTCTGCAGTGGTCAAGCACGAAACTCTTCCGCAACACGGTTGGCCCTGTAAAAGTTGCTGCTGCGGAGGGATAAACAGACAACCGACGATCGACACTTGACAATTTGGAATGTTTACCGGCTGGTCACACTGGACTTAATTTGGACAAGTTGACAAGAGTCTCTGTACGTTTTACCAAAAAAATTCAAATGCGGACACGGCTAAAGTTAAATCATGATAATGGGAAAACAAAATATGAACCATCTTAGGCAAATTGAGAATTTTGATTAATTACCTGACTTTGGTTTTTCATTGTTTTTAATAAATTAACCATCCTACTATTCTAACTATCACAACCTATCAAAAAAGGAACCCCTTCCTCTCTCACAGCTTGTGTATTACAACCTGTCACTCAACAGGTTTTGATAGATAGGGTCCATTGGCTCCATTTTGGCACCGAGAGAGGGAGGGTTAACCCCTTGGGCACGGTATTTTACAGGAGACGTCGCAGCGGTTCTGGCAGCCAAATCGAACCACTACAATGTGTTTGTGCAGTCAAGCATAAACAATAATCCAACAATGGATTGAAACTGCACAAATGGCGGCCAATGGCATCATACGGCTACTGAAGCACCACCATCCTTCAAAACTGACACCTGTCTCTCCCCCTCCCCTCTCCAAATATTCTTCCCTAAGACATCACTTCAAATGTAATAATTCAATAATATAGCCAGCCTACTTGAGTAGTATTGCTTTCCGCCTAGTGGTTCCGTGTAACAGTTATTTGTGACCCTTTTGAATGTTATTGTTTACTTGTAATGCCCTACTTCTTCAGGTTTGGGGAGTTTGTTTCTTGTGCCACAATGACTAAGTGGAGTCAGTAAAAGCATGAAGTCAATGCACAGTTGACATTCAATCACCCTGGGGCGGAAAAACCGGTTTGGTGTAGCATAAAGGTATTGAACAAAAAGAAAAAAAATACTGTTCATTTTTTTGTAGAATGACAAATGTTTTGAATTGTGAAATGAAACACAAACATGTCAGCTGTATACATATCAAAATTCACTATACTGTCGGAATACACATGAATGATGACCTAGAGGATGAATTGTGACGGAGAGACGAATTATTAACAATTATTGAATAAAGTGAATGGCGGGCTGGCAGCATACAAGGAAAGCAGAAATTCAACACGCAGCAAACAGTTATATATTTTATGGAGGGAATCGGCAATCTTAAATCCTGATTTTTGAGTGTACATGTACATGTAGCATGTTTCAAAATCTTAGGGTGGTGCCTGAAATCTACTCCAAGTATGCAGTATTGGCAACATTTTGTATGCAAGTTCGCCCCGAACAAGGCTAAAAGCCATTCACGGTATGGAGCTCCAAAAAGAAAAAGAATCAAAGCTTTTTGTTCTACATCTAGTATCTAGGTACAGCTACACTGTAGATATACCCAGCAAGATATAGGACAAGGAGTACCCCCCCCCCCCTGGATATCTTAAAAGAATTCATGAGATTCCAGGAACACAATGACCAACACAAAAGAGGGGGGTTCCCTCTGTCCCATATCTTGCTTCAAATGCAGCTAGAGTATAATTGGTGCAAACAGGCAGAAAGCTGAGTTTCACGTTCAAACACTCTAATGGGAGGACCCAAGCTGAACAAGCCGGTGGAACATTTATAGGGGTGTGCATTTACGGGTATTAAAAGAACCGGGTACCCGATTGAAAAAAATACGTGTACCCGGGTACCCGTTAAAGAAACCCAACCCAAAACTTCCAATCCTGGAAGTTGTAATAATATCTTTCTCCGAGATTCACAAAGTCTGAATTCAGACAAAATTCTGAAAATCTACAGTCATGCCTGTCCAGTCAACATGGTCACTTCTCCACCTTTGTGTGTGCCGGCACGCGCATGCACCGGCATCATCAGAAAAGACTTGTCCGGAAGGCGGAAGCTTTTATACAGTTGTATATATTGTGGATTGAGCTATGAGGTATGCTATTATGTCTCGTTGAGGCTCTTACATACCCAGACTGCAAAAACCACGACCAGTAAATTCCCTTTATTGTCAAGTTTCGTGAGCGTCATAAACATGAAATCTGTCCTGTTTTCCCACATAGTCCGGTTTTACTTTTGAAAATTCCCGACAAATAACATGCGATAATGTAAAGTTGTACGGGTACTCGATTCCATAATCTGGAACTGGTTCCTGACATGAACGGTCGGGTACTCGAGTTCTCGAGTTCCCGGGTACTCGAGTTCTCGAGTTCCCGGGTACCCGGTTCCGATGCACACCCCTAAACATTTACCATGAAAGTATCTGTAGAACAGACTAAAAAGAGTAGCAACAGATCTTCGGTTAGAGTGATTGTAAGGATAAGCCCAATTAAATTAATGATGCGTTTCTGTACTCTATTTACTTCAAAGAGTTGATTCCTTTTGAAAAAAATGGAATAGTGATTCTCATACTGATGTTGAGGCACAAAAATACACTTACCGTAAGGTGGAGCGGCGGGTGATATCGTGTGCAAGAAGCTGTCAATGAGCCCCCATGTTGTGGGCAGTGGAAAGCCTCCCTCGTCGTACTCTCCAGTTGCCTGGTACTCGTGGTCAGTGGGTACATCGTCCAATGTCAGGTTGCCATTGTTGTTAGAGTTAGCGCATTGCCCGACAGAAAACAAAACAATGAAGACGAGGGCAATAGCTGGGAGCAGTCCAAATTTCAGTACAGTTGCCATCTTCCTCAGAAGATGTCAAAAATGTTCTCTTTTAAGGCTGCTGTTCTGCACTCTTGTCTGTGGAATGAGAAAACAAATCAAATCAATTTGCCTGTTTTGGTAAATTTTATTATATAATTCAACTCACATACATGCTCTCGGCATCGCAATACTACACAGTGACACTACAATAGAAAATCAAGGGTTCGGGGTCACCCTGATTGAAATTTTCAGACATTAACAAATTAAACAAAATTCATGTTCAAAAGCAACTTTTGGAAAGAACAGAAAAATCTGACAAAATATAAACCATCCATTCGTGTTTAGAAATTTTGTATTATAAATAGATGGCGCCTTTAAGTTTACGAATTTGGTTGGAAATTTTCGTGCAATACAAAAGAAAGTTTGTACTAGCATGGAGAAATAAAACACAAATATCAGGGAGCTGTTATCATTGTCCACGATTTTGCTCTTCCGGACCCATTTTGGTGGGCCATTATTAACCCTCCTGTTCCCGGCGATTGTGTAGTGTAGGGCCCCTCTTTAGTTTTGATCAAAATAGAGTCAAGGGTATTTTTTCTCATTCCAAAACGACTTTTTTTAACCTAATTACCAGACTTTTGACATCGTTTTTTGTAATTTTGAACAGTTTATTGCGGTAGAAAATGCAATTTTCTTACGTGCTTCACGGCGGTTGCCATGCGAATCAACGCGGTTTTGCGTGTTTACTGTGCGTCTCGGTGATCGCCATCTTTTATTTTCGAGTTGCGTTTTGTCGTCTTCGTCGCCGCTTTACCCAAAAATTTTACTCAAAAACTAAAACCCTGCCCTTTATCAACGGCATACCTGTTGGTTTGTAATGTCGCTAACTAGTTTGGCAATTCCAATAACCTATAAAAGTGGATTTTTGTTTCCTTATACTAGGGAACAGGGCCTTACACTACACAATCGCCCTTGGCCCTGCTGCATGCTAGATCAAAACCTATCAAACAATGACAGGTTGAAACGCTTTACAGTCACTTCGCCCAAAAACCACATCGCCCTCAACCACTTCGCCCTCAACCACTTCGCCCTCAACCACTTCGCCCAAACGCCACTTCGCCCAAACCCCACTTCGCCCAATTACCCCTTCGCCCAAACGCCACTTCACCCAAAAACCACTTCGCCCAATTACTACTTCGCCCAATTACCACTTCGCCCAAAAACCACTTCACCCAAAAACCACTTCGCCCATGCCCGATCCGTATGCCTTATTTTCATTTTATTAGTTCGTTACATACATCATTACAAATGTTTGTAAAAAATTACATTATAAATTTCACGCAATTTTTATAAAAACCTCTTAGAAAATATATCAATTTTAAAAATCGTAATAATTTGAATGACCACTTGACAGGGGCGGATCTAGGTTTTCACTAAGGGGGGGGGGGGGTAATTGGCCTACACACCCCAGCGTGCCGAATTTTCGACACCCGACACTGGTTATTTTTAATTTTTTTCTCAGCCCAAGGGGGGGGGGGGGGTTTAAACCCCCAAAACCACCCCCCCCCCCCCCCCCCCCCCCCCCCCCCCCCCGTAGATCCGCCACTGCTTGATGAAAATAATTGCCCATATATAAGGCATATTACTAATAAGAAAAGAAAAGCATGGTCACAAAAAGGATGTCACAAAACTCAATTTAAGAACGCAAATACAGTCTTGAATGCACCATAATTTGAATGACCAAATAAACGAAAACGGCAAATTGCCTGCCAGGAAAAATTATAACAAACACGACTATATATGGCATTAATATTTACACGCATACAAGTACCCACACAAATAAATTAAATCTGCATATATACAATAACTTAGGTTTTAACTTATTAGTTATTCCAGTATTGTCGTGATTCCTGCTTTACCGTACGGGCGGGAAGGGCGAAAAAAACCCGCGAAAGTCATTTTGTACTTTCGAAAAACACGGATAGGCCCTATCCTTTTTTGGCTTAAAACTCTTCCAGGGCAGTGGCGGTGCATTCAGTTAGAACTGATAAATACACTGGTAAGTGCTTTTTGGGCGAAGTGGTTTTTGGGCGAAGTGGTTTTTGGGCGAAGTGGTTTTTGGGCGAAGTACTAATTGGGCGAAGTACTAATTGGGCGAAGTGGTTTTTGGGCGAAGTGGTTTTTGGGCGAAGTGGCGTTTGGGCGAAGTGGCGTTTGGGCGAAGGGGTAATTGGGCGAAGTGGGGTTTGGGCGAAGTGGTTGAGGGCGAAGTGGTTGAGGGCGAAGTGGTTGAGGGCGAAGTGGTTGAGGGCGATGTGGTTTTTGGGCGAAGTGACCGACAACTGTTGAAACGACACACAAACTGTGAGAGTTGGTGTTTAGAGTTTTTGATAGGCTGTGATACATGTAGTTATAAGTATACTATATAGGAGGGTTTAATTAAAGTAAAATATGTCCACTATTCCTGCTACACTACAGTACTGCTAACGTACCCCTAGAACTATGGGTCTCTCAATTCAACTTCACTTTATTTTCCACAACAACAACCAAAGGATTAAAGTATATAAAATATGTGGATGGGGATCCCTAAAAAGCAAGGCTTGTCGAGTAGAGATCCCCAGTAAACAAATTATACAAAAAGACACATACATAAACACATACATGTAACACCAAACATAAAAATGGAAATGACATGATTAAGAAATCAGTAGCCTATCCTGCAGCTTGTAACCCCGTGACAAAAAGGAAACACTTAATTACTCTGTAAATAATTATTCAATAGCATATTTTTAAATTTACGTTTAAAGAGCGAGAGACTAGAAATGTTTTTCAAGGAAATGTCAACCGAGCTCCACAGCTTGGGACCTTCATATTTCAGTTGCTTTAGAGAGTGTAGTACGAGCATAGGATCGATGAAATTCATGACACTGCCTTGTAAAATGATGATGAATTTCATTGTTTTTTTAAAACATGGAACAAACGGATTTAGGGAAGTTGTTGTTGTTAAGTTGATGCATGAGGGAACCCAGCTGAAGAGAGTAAATATCATTGACTTTTAAAATACTACAGTTATAAAAAAGTGGATTACTATGTTCATAAAAGTTAACATTGTTAATGATACGTAAAGCTTTTTTCTGCAATTTGAGGATTCTATTAATATGACCAATACCACTGTTGCCCCATGCGAGTATTATGTTATATAGGGTAAAATAAAGGTATTATAAGACATCTTGGGGGAAAGTACATTTTAACTTGGATATAATACTATATTTCTGGAAATAACAATAGAAATGTGATTAATGTGTTTGTTCCATGAAAGACTATCATCAATGTACAGGCCCACAATTTTTAAACAATCAGTTTTAGTGATATTAGTATTATCAATACAAATTGCAGAAAGCTGGCGGTATTGCCTTTTGCTGATCAACATGTAGTTATTTCTTTTTAACATTAAGGGATAACTTATTTGCTTTGATCCAAGCAGATACTTTTTCCATCTCATAGTTAATCGTATCAAAAAGTACATTTACATCACTGTGGCTATAAAATAAATTACTATCATCAGCAAAAAGAATAAAAGAAAGTACATCTGAGGATTTGTCAAAGTCATTAATAATATATGGAAAATAAAAGGGGACCCAGGATAGAAAGAACCCTGTGCTGTGGGACTCCTCAAGATATTTTACAATAAGTAGACTCGGTTCCATGAATAGATACAAATTGCTGACGATTAGTAAGATAACTCCTGAACCAATCCAAGGCAACTCCTCTGATTCCGTAATATTCCAGTTTTGACTGACGGAGCCCCTAACGTTTTTAGTGCTAACGTTTTATAGCGTGGCTAGTGAAAGTGGCCGGATTCCGTTGGCATGGTTGGCGTTGCGATCAATGACAAAGTAGCCTACAGCGGTTATCGTCAGAATTTCTACTTACCTTTGCCTTGCGGACCACGAAAAGCTAAAACCAAATTCCTACTCCTCGGAAATATAAACCAATATGCGCCACACTTCTTGGCAAACTGTTATGCCGGCCACATTCACTCATAGTCATAGGACCGGAGGAAGGAATGATTCACTCGACCGCTATTTTGTTTGTTCATACCGTACCGCACATCACGCGCGAAAGTGTCGCGTGAATATCGGACTCCCTGAAAAACCGACTTAATGGTTCTAACGCGCATGCTCATTAGGCGTAGTACAACAAAATGGGCAAGAAATAGGGTGAGGGTGAGGATTATAGAGGGTGAGAAATAGGGTTAGGGTTTAGTGTAAGGTTAGGTTGGGATGAAATTAAAGGTGATGAAATTGCCAAATATTTAATTACTGCGTTCATTACATAGAGCTATATTTACTATTGCATGCAATGCATCATGGGTTAAGAGTCGGATATTCATGGAGTCGTGTTATGCATGACACCGGCCATGGCGACGAAAGAAGAAAGTGTGTGACCAAGTACGGCCGTGTCCGAAATGGGCGTCTGGAGCTACAGCTACGGCTACGCCACGCGTAGTTGTAATGGAAGAACACCTATAGCCGGCCCTAGACAAGCGATTCGGACGCAGCCTACGTCTGTGTGCCGCGGCTCGTGTGATGTGGTGTCACAGTGGCGTAACTACGGGAGGGGGGGGGCAAGGGGAACGTGCCCCCCCCCTCCCCCTCCCCCAGCTGATGACATCCGTGCCCCCTGGGTGCCCCCCCCCCCCCCCCCCCCCATTTGAAATCTTCAAATGTACAAGAAAATATACAAGGTGCAGCTTATGTACTGTCGGTGCCCCCTTGAACAAATGTGTGCACCCCATTTGCCCTCCCCCCCCCCCGAAATTTCGCCCAGTTAAGCCCGGTGTCATGCCAAAAAGTGTCTGGTGCCAAATACTGTCCGCTCATTAGCATACTGCTCTCTGATTGGTCAAGTGGGTATTACGTCATCGCGATACCGGAAGCTTGCTAATAGTGTCCGGGCGCGTACGTAGCGTACATCATATATCATGGCGTCGATTCTTGCCGTAGTACAGTCAAGCTATCAACACTTGACGATAAGTTCTCATTCACATCTTTTAATATCATCTTTTTAGGTTTATTTTACCTCTTTTATTGTTGATTTTTATAAATTTGACGAAAGGGCAATTAGCAGCATTAAAATAAGAATTATTCTCACTTTCTGGAATGTTGATGTATATATTCGAATGAAAAAATTGCAAACTTTCAAATTACAAACTACCCATTCATGTGGAAAATATTTATTACTTGAAAAGATTGTAATTTCCCCTGAATTGAAACGGGAACTAGCTGCTGATTGGCCTCTTCAACAGGGCATATCTTGTTCATGCATCTTCATAATGTTCTTAAATACATATACTTATATGTAGTATTTATAATAAATACAAAAAGGGGATCTTGGAAAGGAGAACATTGGGGGAAATATGAAGAGGGAACATATAAAGTAACAAGCAGACAGTATGATAAAATTGAACGGGCTGTCATCAAGAACAAAATAGTGGATAAAAACTCATCCAACGATTCAAAATAGTCGCTGGTACATGAATACGTATGACTCATGAGGTATAGTAAAAAAAAGTATTTGGCAAGGAACGGACAGTATTTGGCAGCAATTTTATAGCGGACAGTATTTGGCAAGGAAAGTGCAGTATTTGGCAAGGAACGGACATTATTTGGCAGCAATTTAGCCGACAGAATTTGGCAAGGAACTGACAGTATTTGGCAGCAATTTAGCGGACAGTATTTGGCAAGGAACGGACAGTATTTGGTAGCGTGCTTTGTGTGTGTGGTGGGTGTTCATATTGTGCAGTGCAGCCATAATGCAACGTGCGTTGCATGCAACGCATGCGTGATCGAGCGGACACTTTTTAGCAGCGGACACTATTTGGCATGTAATACATGCCAAATAGTGTCCGTATCTTTTGCGCGTGCTCAGCGGCCAGTATTTGACCAATCAGAGAGCAGTATGCTAATGAGCGGACAGTATTTGGCATGCACCGGACACTTTTTGGCATGACAACAGTCCATACTTCGACTTCATGTGAATGCGAAGCGAATTTCATGACGTCAACAATTGAAGTTCCATTGTGACGCACCCCGGCCGTTACCATAACGAATTCGCTTCGCACGCATTCGCATGAAGTATGAACCGGGCTTACACACGTGGAGAGAACTCCCCGTTTGTTGTGGGTGGGTCCGAGAGAAGATTAGAATTCGAAGAATTAGAATTAGGCTGCGTCCAAATCACTTGTCTAGGGCTGTTGTCTAGGTGTTCGCCATTACAACTATACGCGTGACGTAGCCGTAGCTGTAGCTCTAGACGCCCATTTCGGACACGGCCTTACTTTATTGATCCACAAAGAAAATTACATTTGCTCACCGATACAATAAGAAAAGATATAAATATTTATATTTACAACCTCACAAAAACACTAAACATTACAATCTAAAAATTAGATTGTGAAATGTAGATAATTAAAACATATCAAAATGTACCACTTCCACTGTCAATGTCACACATTTTTTAATATAAAAACTAATGCTTAAAATTGGAATTATGAAATGAGATGGCTCTGGATATAATCATGGAGAAATAAAATAGATCGCGGGTGTCGTGATTTTGTGCCAGGTTTTGCAAGTCTCATCCTACCACTACGCGAAATTATTTGTCTGGCAAGAATTTCATGTAATGGGTGACTCTCATCATTCCAAATCGAATAATACTTAGTTTCCACATAACGGTGATAGACCGAGTCTACATCATTATGACTTCCACCGATCACTTGCAGCCTGTCTCACCATGGATTGATTTGATCTTTGAGCTGCATTCCCGGCCTCTCCAGCATACACTAGACAATGGAGGGGAAAGGGTCTGGGAAGGATACGGCCATTTCCAAAACAAGTTTACCAGCTGCCGCTTTGTTTTTAAACCGCATTTATGGGGAAGCCTATAGTGCATATGTAACCTGGAAAAATGACACATCATGGGGACTTTACTCGACACAACAAAAAGACAGACAATGCAATACCAGGATCTAAAGAACAAGTCGCGAACTATTTTATTAGGAAAAGGATTTAGAATGAAGTGAACTTGTGACTCAAACCTTGGAAAAATAAAACCAGACACAATTATAAACTTATTCAAAACTCTTTAAACCAAACACCAAATAAAACAGTTTAAACCAACAAAAAAATAACACAGTTTAAACCAAAGAGCAAGGTATGCTTAAACCAACACAGAGTATCAAATAATGGACCTTATGTACACTCTGATTGAAACCTATAAGAATCAAAAGAAAAGAGAAAAGAAAGAATACAATTAAGAAATACATCAAAACAAAGTGCTCATGATAAATCGAAACCAAGGTTAAATCTGCTATACATGTACATGTTGCCTATACACTGTATACAGTAAAGTATACATATGCTGGAAACAAAGAACTTTCTTGTGAATATCTAATGAGTTTACATAAGGGATTAGGGCTCTGAAACCACAGCAGCACATGGCCAAGCAATTAACTTAAAGTAGACTTCCTCAAGTCCATGAAGTCTAAGACTTGAAAAGAGCAATAAAGTTACAAACAGGTGGTCATATAATACAGGCGAAAATGGGGCTGAAGAAAGTCTAATCTATCATGAATAAACATTCAAATGATAAACTCAGAAAGGAATTTGCACACTTAAATCTCTGTGGGAAAACCAGATCTCCTACTTGAAACAATGGTAGAGATACACTCTAAAGTCATTCAATCTACATGTTCTAGGGGTAAAAATAAAGTCTTTCTCCACAAAAAGAAATTCTCCATGGCAATTAAACCATCCTAAGAGAAACAAGAAAAGTTCTAAAGTAGAAATTGATAACTTGTACAAAAAATATATATAATTTAACATAAAACTAGTCAAAGAAAACTCAAGTCATCCCATTGGCAAAACAGTACTCCTTTGCTTATTTCAAATCACAAAGGCAAGAAAATCACAATAATACAAAATGCAAATGCGCTCGACCCATCATGATAAAGCAAAATCTCAAAGCTTTCTCAAAAAGAAACTATAACTTTCCAAAGATAAAACCTCGCTTTAAACCAAATAAAACCTATCAAAAACTGTAATGATACTCGAAATAAGATTATACAATATAAAAAGAACACCAATTGGACGATAAAACTTACCAGGGCACTGTAGCAGACGAAAGACAAGGCTACGGCAGGTCGCACAACTCAAAGGAGTGTGAAAGAGGCACATGTGCACTCTTCTCCGCCGGTCTGCTAAGTGAAGGCAAGCTAAAACTTTGTACACAAGTATAACTGTGGTCAAGGGAAGGGGGGGGGGGGGGGTGCTGGTACTGGGGCCAGGGGGACACACAACTAAATAAACCACAGTACATGTTAAAAATATAAGCAGGGGAGCAACTCTCTAAAAATAACAAGGCAATATAATTTGGCCCTGCCACACTCACGCCCTGTTAAATCCATTGCTGTCCTCAGCAAGGTCTAAAATAAAATAAATTCTAAAAAGATCTTCAAATTTACAACAAAAATAGATCAGAACCCAAAATAAAATACCTATAAAAAAATCTCTCAAATGCGAAGCCATAAATATATAAGGGAACCTTCAAACTGGTCTTCAACAAACATAACAAAATAATGCAATTTAACTAATCAATGATCTAATCGAATCCGTCTGGTGGTTGGACTATCAACTCACACAAACTACTGGTGCCAGGGATAGAACTTGAGGAAGACTGCTGGCTGACTTGGGTCGTGCACGATGGTGACGATGATGAGTCGTCATCTTGGAATTCACTAGGTGCTGGAATGCTGCCGGTGTCAGTCGTGGCTACAGGGGTCGGCGTCTTCCTCTTCTCCTGGTGCACGGACTTCAGGTGCCGCCTCATATACGTCATGGTCTCGTCGTGGAGGCCTGGCCAGAAGTATCGTTGCCTCACAAGCTTCAACACCTTGCCGTAGCCACGCGTTTCCATGGTGTTGTGGAGACTTTCAAGAACAGCCCGTCTCAAGCACTGAGGGAGAACAGCTAGGTAGCGAACCCTGTCTCTGCCCTCTCTATGTAGGAGAAGACCGCCCTTCACCTCAAGCTGATTCCATGAATCGAGTAGTCTTCTAACGACTCTCGACTCCTCCATCATTTTCCTCCTGCCCATCCTTGTCGGATTTGCCGCCTTCAACTCCACCACTCTGCGGATAGCTGGGTCGCTCTGCTGCGCCTCAACCAGAGTGGCAGGTGTCGCCCCATGGCAGGTACCCTGTAATTTGGCCGTAGATCTCGGCACCTCATCAGGGCTACTTATCACGTGGGCTTGGCGACCACCACCACTCTTGGAAACCAACTTCTGCTTGGGGGGAGCTGAAACGGGCAGGGGACTATCCTTCTGGTCTGGCGATGATGTGGGGATAGGGGAAACTTGTCGGGAACGATAGGTCTTCTTCTCTAACAAGGCACTCTCTAGGCATATGATGTACCGCCTCTGTTGCTGCTGTTCCCCAACAACTTTGCTGACTATCGACTTCAGCATGTCAATCTGCCTGGACTGCTGCAGGACAACCTCTTGCATGTATGCCTGGTGGTGAAGGAGATCCAGCAGGCTTGGCTGACGCTCTGCACTGGGTGGCAACTCCAGATTGACAAGGGGTGGGCTTGACGGCACTGTGTCAAACCCACAAACCTGAAGAGGCGTCAGCACTGCTGGTTCAGTCATCATGCACATTCAGGATCCACTAAAAATCAACTCTGTGTTGGTTTGACCGAAAAAAACTTAAGGACTGACCACCAAAAACACACACAAAAAAACACTCTCAAAAAGAAAACCCTAATCCTAAAAAATAGTTGGCTACGTTAAAAAAACGATAGTCTTACCCGGATTCTCCACCAAAAATATAAAAATGTAACCTGGAAAAATGACACATCATGGGGACTTTACTCGACACAACAAAAAGACAGACAATGCAATACCAGGATCTAAAGAACAAGTCGCGAACTATTTTATTAGGAAAAGGATTTAGAATGAAGTGAACTTGTGACTCAAACCTTGGAAAAATAAAACCAGACACAATTATAAACTTATTCAAAACTCTTTAAACCAAACACCAAATAAAACAGTTTAAACCAACAAAAAAATAACACAGTTTAAACCAAAGAGCAAGGTATGCTTAAACCAACACAGAGTATCAAATAATGGACCTTATGTACACTCTGATTGAAACCTATAAGAATCAAAAGAAAAGAGAAAAGAAAGAATACAATTAAGAAATACATCAAAACAAAGTGCTCATGATAAATCGAAACCAAGGTTAAATCTGCTATACATGTACATGTTGCCTATACACTGTATACAGTAAAGTATACATATGCTGGAAACAAAGAACTTTCTTGTGAATATCTAATGAGTTTACATAAGGGATTAGGGCTCTGAAACCACAGCAGCACATGGCCAAGCAATTAACTTAAAGTAGACTTCCTCAAGTCCATGAAGTCTAAGACTTGAAAAGAGCAATAAAGTTACAAACAGGTGGTCATATAATACAGGCGAAAATGGGGCTGAAGAAAGTCTAATCTATCATGAATAAACATTCAAATGATAAACTCAGAAAGGAATTTGCACACTTAAATCTCTGTGGGAAAACCAGATCTCCTACTTGAAACAATGGTAGAGATACACTCTAAAGTCATTCAATCTACATGTTCTAGGGGTAAAAATAAAGTCTTTCTCCACAAAAAGAAATTCTCCATGGCAATTAAACCATCCTAAGAGAAACAAGAAAAGTTCTAAAGTAGAAATTGATAACTTGTACAAAAAATATATATAATTTAACATAAAACTAGTCAAAGAAAACTCAAGTCATCCCATTGGCAAAACAGTACTCCTTTGCTTATTTCAAATCACAAAGGCAAGAAAATCACAATAATACAAAATGCAAATGCGCTCGACCCATCATGATAAAGCAAAATCTCAAAGCTTTCTCAAAAAGAAACTATAACTTTCCAAAGATAAAACCTCGCTTTAAACCAAATAAAACCTATCAAAAACTACTCGAAATAAGATTATACAATATAAAAAGAACACCAATTGGACGATAAAACTTACCAGGGCACTGTAGCAGACGAAAGACAAGGCTACGGCAGGTCGCACAACTCAAAGGAGTGTGAAAGAGGCACATGTGCACTCTTCTCCGCCGGTCTGCTAAGTGAAGGCAAGCTAAAACTTTGTACACAAGTATAACTGTGGTCAAGGGAAGGGGGGGGGGTGCTGGTACTGGGGCCAGGGGGACACACAACTAAATAAACCACAGTACATGTTAAAAATATAAGCAGGGGAGCAACTCTCTAAAAATAACAAGGCAATATAATTTGGCCCTGCCACACATAGCCAGGGAGGGACACCCCCCCCCCCCCCCCCCCCATAAGGTTGTGATTTCCAATGACGATTTGGAGGCTGTGGTCCATTCCCCTACAGTGGGTGGGGATCCGGATATATCGAAATGCTACGAGGGGTAATGGGACACTGATTCATTTTTGAGAATCAGAATATTTTGTTCCAAAGTTGGAGAATAAATTAAGAAATATTAAGATCTGTGACATTCTCGCAAACTGTAAATTACTTTTAAAAGGAAAGGAGCATATTAATTAAATTCTTTTGGGAGGGGCACTGTCAACCCACACCACCCATCCCGTGGACACACTTTCTCTTCTCATCGTTGGTGGCGCCATTTAACCTCTTTGTTTTGTTCTTAGCCATAGGCAAAATAAGACCTGTAGGGTTTTTAGTTTGCAACTTTAGGCGTAGGCCCCTACAAAATAAAAAAATAAATAAATTAAAAAATTAAAAAACACTTAAAAATAAATAAAATAAAAACATTGCAGCGAGCAGGGGGAGGTCCCCCCCCCCCCCCCGGATTCGCGCCTGGTATCCCACTCAGTGGCGTGGCCAGGCTCTTCCTAGAGGAGGGGGGGGGGGGGGGAACGGGGGAATGGCTATTTTCAAGGGGGGAAATTCGACTTCTTAAAATAGGTCCACGCTATAGTAACGCATATCTACACACTATACGGTAAGCCACTATACAGATGGCGACACCCCCCCCCCCCCCCAAAAAAAACCACCAAAATATCCAAATTTTCCAGGGGGGGGGGGGGGCAAGAGGGGGAAAGAGTTCCCACAGGGGGAAGTCTTCCCCCCCCCCCCCCCCCCCCCCCCCCCCCCCTTGGCTACGCCACTGAGATTCCCACTAGACCCGCCTCTAGTCTGCGCAATCCAATGTTAAAACCTCGTATATTACTTGGAATCATATATGCTTTAAACTTGTCTTAATCCACGGGCAACCCTACCCATCCCCCGCCCCCTCCCTTCCCCTTCCCCAACCCCCTCCGATCCCCGGCCCCCCGCTTGTCTGAGTATCAGACGTTGCATGCATTGCATGCATATCAACGTCTGATATATGCGGACATGCTAATTTATGCGACCCCGCGCGCCAGCCAATCGGAGTGGACTTTGCAACTTGTGACGTCATTTCGATCAGAAATGTCGACGAAGGCACTGATTGGTTGGTAGGTGTCAGCTGACTCCATTTCTCAGCATTCATCACGGCGCGTATGCAGCAATGCCATAGCAACGAAATAATTCAAATGCCGCCGTGTCGCGCGCGCGTGCTTCCCCAGCACGCGCACGCGGGCGCGGTACGTACAGTACAACTGCAACATGATTCCGTGCGCGTGCAGAAATGTTTACATTTCTCAAAGACATGCATATCTGGGGCGCGTCACGTCACTTGCCTGGGTAGCAACGCGCGCCTGTCTGATCAGTGGCTTACCGAAGGTCCAAAAAACGAACAGGCTGATTGGTCAAAATCTAGAGGTCAGGAGGCAGATGTCTTGCATAATTAATCGCCGGATCTGCACACATATTATAGACGCTCGTCGCGTTGCACGAGCGGCTATTCCATAGACTAGCCCCCCGCTTGTCTGAGTATCAGACGTTGCATGCATTGCATGCTCGTCGCGTTGCACGAGCGGCTATTCCATAGACTAGCCCCCCGCCGGCTCCCCCGCGGTGGTGCAGCTACCACACTTTCCCAAGTTAATTAGCGCCCTTGTAATTTTCTCTTGAGGGCGCTCATCAGCAGCTTTGGTTGTTTTGTTTTTTCCACGGATATAATTATGGATGATGAGCGCG
The DNA here is from genome assembly GCA_037893225.1 of Hippasteria phrygiana. NCBI lineage: Eukaryota > Metazoa > Echinodermata > Asteroidea > Valvatida > Goniasteridae > Hippasteria > Hippasteria phrygiana. Next base: position 161,242 of record JAZGUH010000400.1, on the reverse strand, counting down.
GGATCGGAAGGTGGTGTGTAAAACTTACAGCTCATGGAGGTTTCCTACCTCCATGGTAAGCTGCTGGGCTGCAACTGCATGAAACGTTAAAGGCAAATCAAACCACAAATTTACAATTAACCTGTAAGTAAATTAGTCGGAAAGAGTTCCATATCCGGACATCACTTATTTTCCCTTAATATGACTTAAAAACGACAAAAAAGTGTAAACCTGATGAAGAAACACGAATTTATTAATAATACTTATAGGAGGGAAACAATTTCAACTTATTCTATAGACTTTGTGCATGAGGTAATGTCCGGATATGGAACTCTTTCCGTTTGTGTTTTCTAATGTTCTTGGCATAGTGTATGGTCACTCATACTGTTCACATACACCATGGAAGAAGGAGTGTTCCTTCCTCCATCAGTCCATGCATACACGTACACATTAATTTCTGCTTCATGTTTGATGGATTTTGCTATAAATAACAAATCTTGAAAGAACATGTTGTGCCACATGTTTAGATAGTTGTCACTTATCAAGGACGGTTGGTTATTTTCCAAGATTTTGCTGTTCCTGACCAATTTTGGTGGGGGTATTAAAGTAAAATCTTTCCCTTGGCTAATTTTAATCAGAACCTCTCTTCGTTTATAATCTTTGGTCTCTTTTTTTTGAAAGGGTATATGCATCAGCTATATTCAACCTCTAATAGTCTAAGGCTTCAGCTCTGCACTTTATCACAGATAGGGCCATTCGTCCACCAGCATGGATACAGCTACAGACTATGACTGGCTCTTTCCCGGAGGTCCTTTCTCCCGCCAAGCCAAGATCCTGGAGACACAACTTCTATACTCGGGACGCTTATCAGAGAAGTCGCAAACTGTGGAAATCCTGCAGAGGGCGCTGTCATCATCACGTAGCCAACCTAGAAACACAGGCAGAGACCCAAGTCATTCCTTGATGACTGCAGCCAAGAGAGAGCTGGTCCGCATGTCCACAGCAGAGCTCCAGCCTGCACCAGGGTGGAATGGATTATTTCCAAGACCCGAGGAAAATTTGCTGGTCAGTCAGCTAAAGGATGATCTTAGGAGGAAAGAAAGAGAGGCCTGGAGGGTGTCTCGTGGCCTTCAGAGGGAGACTCTAGAGGGGGTGAAGCTGAGGGGCCAAAATCATGAATTGGGGCAGCAACTGGAGCAGACACTGAGGCGGATTGGGAAGTTGGAGACCAGACTCAGTCTGCAAGAGAAGCAGTTGGCATCGAGGGAAAAGTAAGTTTCCAGAAAATCAAAATTGTGGGACTTAAAGGCTGCAAAAAGCATATAGTGCAATCTTAGTTACACATTTGTATAAAAGCATTGCAGCTTGCCTTTCAATTTACAGCAAATTATCAATTTCTACTGTTTTCTGTAGATTTTTGCAAACATCACAAGTCTTTTCCTGTATTAAGTTTGAAATATTTTAAATGGAGGATCTGGCTATATCCAACTACTTGTAGGTCCGGCTGATCCGACTTTTCTTAAACTCCTCATATTTTGTCTGAAATATTTCAGAACCGTGAGGCAGCTAAACCAGTTCCTCCAGGACACCGCTGAGGAGCAGGCCGGTGCCCGGGAAGCCCTAAAGGTTCACATGGAGGAACTGATACAACGTGCCGAGAGTGCCGAGAACAAGATCGCCACTCTCAGGAACTCCGGGAGGAGCCCCACACCAAGCCCCTTTCAGCCTGCTGGCACATTCAATACACTGGGCAGTGAGGAGAGCAGAAGATTGTCCAGGGCCACGCAAGACCAAGGGCAGGTACTTGAATAATTTTCTGAATTCAGTTCATTTATCTAACCTATGCTGTGAAGAGAAATATTCAGATTATCCTGGTTGGCACAATGTCAACTGATCTTGTTTCTTGTCTCTCATTGGTTGGTGGGGGTTGTTTTGAACTCCCCCACTGTACTCGAAGGGAAATTAACCCTCCCTCTCTCGGTGCCAAAATGGAGCCAACAACTACCCTACCTACATGTATCGAGTTTCAGGTTGAAACACACAAGCTGTTGGAGAGGAAGGGCTTAGGTTTTTTGATAGGTTATGATAGTTATAACAGTAGGAGGGTTAATACTGTTGTGATTAATGGGTGGGGAACTACAGTAAACAATTTCCCAACAGCTAATTTTCCATTAAACATTGCCAAATTTCACTAATCTATTCTTTTTTATTTCTCGTCAAACAATCCACAAGGGAAACTGACTAGGTAAATTTTAAATTTTGCGTATCATAGAGCCACAAATTTGCATTTGTGATCAAATCTATCCAAGGTTTGAGGTAGGATTTGGAAACAGGGTATCCGAATTGGCTGTAAATTGCAAAATTGGGTTTCCAAATTCCTTTTGTATGTCATTGACATTAAACAGGATGTTCAAATTCAAAACTGGGAATCTTGGACACGTAGACACCACTCCGCTAAACCCCATGAGTCTGTCTATTGGATATTCTATACAGAATTACCCCAGAGGTTATCAAGGACTTCTCGGCCCGACAGCAAACACAAACACTTGGCTGTCCTCAGACCACCCCAGTCAACCCAGCAGGAGTTGGACATCGGCAAGGGATCGTCGCCCCCATCAGATGCTAACAAGCCCTCTACGTGCCCAGTCATCAGTACATCCTATAAAACGGTATCCGGAGGTCCAAGTGAGCCCCGCCTTGTCAGTCAGTAATTCTGATGGGCACCGCTCAGCAGCAATCTTCCACTCTGATTCTGGCGTGGGGTCCTTCAGCACTGGAAACCGACCCGGCGCCGACAACACTACTGCCCCACCCATCCCAAGGTCACGACCCCTGTCTTTGGAGGAGAGTATATCACCCTGTCGCCATCCTCAACAGCAAGCTAGTACGAAGCCCTTCTATAAATTCCCAAGCAACACCAGTCTCCCACAGTCCTTCTCCACCTCAGACGGAATCTGGGAGAGCAGAGAAAATCTCGAAGCTGAACCCATGATACAGCCGTCAGTTCATTCCAACCTCCTACAGGCCGACCCTGCCCAACAGGTCCACAGCACTCCGGCAATAAGCGACAGGCCTTGGGACCTAAACTTTCTGAACGAGGTCATGGAAGATGTTTTGATGAATCGAGAAGCTCGAAACCATCCAGAAATGATAAATCCGGCCAGATCTGGACACCAGCAACGCAACCAATCAAATGTGAGCCCTCACCCCACCAGCCAATCACATTCTCCGGTTGAAGCATATAGATCAACTCCGAGTGGGTATAGGCCAGCAGATGTCTTGCCATCTCCCTTAGCCCGTCATGGGTCCAGTAGTGATGATGATGATGATGATGAAGACACGGAGGAGGAGACAGATTATTCCATCCAAGTGCAGAGCCACAGATCAAGGCAACCAGGTAAGGGAATATTTGATATTGTCTAGATGCGGCACTGCATTCCATACCTCAAACCATTGATGTATGGGAAGCCAGGCAGATTGAATAACTGAACAATCATGAGGTAACTGGCAAAACAGCAATTTCCGTGGAGGTGGAGATGCACAGGCCTCAGTTTGGGGGTCTATTCCCCAGTGGCCCCTCCATAGTTATATTAGTGATATTTCTGCCATTTGTGCTGATTACGGAGTTATAAACTTGGTTGTTTTTGTCACAGTAATTTGGAGCCGGGTGGGAATTCCCCCCCTTTTTCCCCCCCAAAAAAGATTTTCTTGTGGGTTTTTTACCCATCCCATAAAACAGCAATAGCCTTATACCAGAAGCTGAAACAGTACATGTATATAGATTTATTTGTGTAAATATTCTGGTATTTGCATAAATATTCTTGTATTTGTGTAGATAATTTTTGTATGTGTGTAAATATTCATTTTTATTTAAAAATGTATGCAGAGCCCCAATGGAAACCAGTTTTTAACCGTTTGGGCACACCTTGGGTAAAGAAATGTAACAGTTGCACCGCTGCTCATACATTTCTTTCTCCAGAGAAATCAGAGCATCCTCACTGGCAGGCAGCCTGGCTGGCCGTGTTCTCCCATCTCAACACGGAGACACTACTGACGTGCGCCGAAGTGTGCCGTGAGTGGAGGGCCATCTCTAAGCATCCATCTCTGTGGCGGACAGTACGGCTTGCCAACCGCAAGATCTCATCAAAGGTAAGAACTTGGAAAATGGCCGCTTTGGTCAGTCATAGAAAAAAGCGCAGACAGTATGTCTTTAACCTCTTGAATGTGGACGACAGCCACAGCCGCGGTTTGAAAAAGACCGGCAGGCCGTTTGATGTCTATAGGCGCATTCCTGCGTGTACTCAATCTATTCATGGTTTAACTGTATTGTTCTTGAATGGGAATGTAATGAATAGATGAAACTTTTTTAAAACAAAGCTTTCATTCACAAGAAAGTGGGGTTCCAAAGTCGATGAATGGGCCGGACCACTCTTACTATTCAGTGTGGTGCCTATTGTTTGCATTTACGTTTGGCTGCACAGCCCCGATCTTGGCATACCAGCTCCCCATCAATAGAACACATGTGGTTAAGCTAGCATTGCAAATGCAGCTATTTTGTCACCACTTATGTATGATAGAAGGCTGGTTTATAGTCGGTCGCGCGATGGTCGCCGCGACTAAAAATTGACGCGCGATCCTCGCACGCAGGGTTTATAGTTGACGTGGAAGCACCGGCGACTAGTCTCTGAAAGACGCTGGCGACGTCGCTACAGAGTTCAATCAATTGAACTTTGACATGGTCGCTGACCTCACTTTTTTCAATGGGCCAATAGAATTGCCTGATCTGTAAGAAACGATGAATTTGCAAATATGGCACGCGGCATAAAAAATAAATATCACTATCAATAAACATCGAAAACGTCCTATATTTTATTTATGCGTCTTAATACTTATTGTTATTAAAACAGCTGGGACATCAGAAATTAATCGTACATCAAAAAAGCTGCTAACTCCGATAATTATATAATTATCGCAGCTAAAATAGTTTTACGTTCAGCAGTGGCGATGCGTGATCGTCACACGTCGCATTCGAATTCCAGATGCGCTGCGCGTATGCTGCGCGTATGCTGCGCGTATGCTGCGCGTATGCTGCGCGTATGCTGCGCGTATGCTGCGCGTATGCTGCGCGTATGCTGCGCGTATGCTGCGCGTATGCTGCGCGTATGCTGCGCGTATGCTGCGCGTATGCTGCGCGTATGCTGCGCGTATGCTGCGCGTATGCTGCGCGTATGCTGCGCGTATGCTGCGCGTATGCTGCGCGTATGCTGCGCGTATGCTGCGCGTATGCTGCGCGTATGCTGCGCGTATGCTGCGCGTATGCTGCGCGTATGCTGCGCGTGTGTTTACAAACGTCGCGTGACGACTATAAACTGCACAAAATAGGCCTAGCGTCCAGCGACCATCAGCGTCGGACGATTTTCATCGCACAACCGACTATAAACCGGCCTTAAAGGTCTATACTTTGATATGTATTAATATGTAAAGAAAACACGAACACTTTTGAGAAGAGTATATCAACATTTTTGTCAAAAGTGTGTTGCCCTCACTTTTACCACCCTGTAGTGTTTTCCTTGTTTTCCTCACACATGAAATACATTTATTCTTTTCCTATTACTTCAGAATGTCACGTACACTACAGAAAACTATGTTCATAGCCTTTCATGAATGGAGCATATTACAATTTTACAATTTTATTTCATGCACACAGTTCCTACAGACTCTGTCCACGTGGAGTGAAGTAATGGAACATTTATACTTGGAAGGTCTGAAGCCACGAGGCAGGGCACCGGGAGAAACCAGGGAAAAATATGCAAAGAACACTAGGTTAGTTAGGTGCTCTGTCTAACCAGGTCATGTGTACTGTTTTGCATAAAGAATTAAACTTTTCAGAGCATCCTTGCCTAAAAGAACAACAGGCGTTTCCGTCTGTTTTGGAGGGTTTTTTTAGGTTAAGTTTTTTGGAGAAAGTGTATAACATTCTACGTGCTTTCATGGATTTTGAAGAAACTTATATGCAGTGACCATTGCGTGGGAAGATGTAATTCTTCTTTGGAATTCTGAGGTCATTAGTATGTCGGTATGTATGTAGCATTTTTGTTAGTCTCGGAAACATTGGGTCTCATATGAAAAGTTTAAGTCCAATTGAAATAAAACTTGGGTCATAGGTGCATTATGTTAACCATCCTATGATGGTGTGAAAGGTCACTTACTGAGGTCAAAGGTCATTTGAGGTCTTGTAAAATAGAATTTAAAATGTAAAATTAGTCTCGTTTGAAAAGTTGAAGTCCAATTGCAATCAAACTTGAGCCAAAGGTGCAACATGGAAACATTTGTGTGATGTCGATGCTAAAGGTCACATATTAATGTCAAAGGTCATTTCAGGTAAAATTGCTCTCATTTGAAAAGATGAAACGTAGTTGCAGTGACCAAAAAAGAAGGCGACACGTGTGATCCGCGGATAACCTTGTTTGTTTTTCCTTCTTTTCAGGGGGAGTCTGGAGCCGGGCCTGGAGTACATGTTGATTGCAGCCGGAGCCAGTCTGATCACCCTCAAAATAGTGGACTGCTCCAACTTTCTCACTGAGAGGTAAGCGTTGATACATGGCCTATGTCTAACCAGTGAACTATGAGATGTTCCATTTTGTTAAAATATGTGACTTTTATTTATATTTCTGACGCAACCCAACAAAATGTGTCACCAGTCACGAGAGCTACTTTTTTAAACATGAATAAATATACAATTAAAGTCAACCGAGAATAGTTGGGCTCATCCTTAAAATCACTCCCTCACCGGAGATCTGTTGCTACTCTTAGTCTGTTCTACAGATAATTTCATGGTAAATGTTCCACCGGCTTGTCCAGCCTGGTTCCTCCAGTTAGGGTGTTTGAGCGTGAAACTCAGCTTTTCGCCTGTTCCCACCAGTATACTTTTGCTGTACCTAGATGTAGAACAAAAAACTATGCCAATAGTTTTTCCCTCGTTCTGTATCTCTGTGTGTCATCATAACACGACAAACTCTCGAATACAGCCAATGAAACAAAGCCTGGAGTAATCCAGGTGCAAGACGAAGACCATTAATGCAAACGGTATTTGGATCTTTGCAGGAGTCTCTTTCTGGCCAGCTGCTACTGCCGGAATCTCTACAGCCTGACCTACATCAGCCAGACTGACCCCATAGGTCACGAGGTCATATGGGCCCTGGGGGCTGGCTGCCGGAATATAGCATCCCTCAAGGTCCCTCCCAGACAACCATGGTACGTAGCTAATTATGACTACAGTTGTAGTCATAAATACTGAAGGACTTTCTCATTTGTAAAGGGTTACAATCAGAGGTGGTAGGGTTGGCGACATTTTGAGTTGCCAACCCTACCACCCTTATGGTTTTCCTGGCCCAGATATAAATAGAAGATAATTCTTCAGCAGATGCCAGATAAAATTATCCCAATTTTCAGACCTATAGACCCAGGCGGGGTAACTTCCACCAGATTTAGTAAGGAGTGTTTATGCAATTCGAACAAAAATGACTGACTCTCTGGCTTTTCCCCACTCATTCAATACCTGTAAGGCAGTCTTGTTGACTTGACATGACTCGAGTCGTGATTTTTTTGACTTGAGACTTGACTTGACTTGGAAACAAAAATGACTTGGGACTTGACTTGACTTGAAAGAACATGACTTGTGACTCGACTTGACTTGAATAAATTTGACTTGCTGACATCAACACTTTTGTTAAAACAATTAAACACAACTTTTTGGCCTATGAACATATCAGTTGAAAAAAATGCTAAGCCTACAGCGCATATGCAACTGGGTGTCCAGTACATGTACGTATGCGGGGCTGTAGCACTGGACGACTGCATGGAGAATCGTCAAGACCGGGCATGCAAGGTTAATTTTGTACAGTGCATACGTGCCAGCCAAAAGTCATTTGTCATTGGAATTGGAATTTACTATGTGCAACACTTGACTTGAGACTTGGCACTTGAAAAAAATTGACTTGGGACTTGACTTGACTTGGAAAAAAATTGACTTGGGACTTGACTTGACTTGAGAACATTTGACTTTTGACTTGACTTGACTTGACTTGAGAAAAAATGACTTGGTTACAACACTGCTGTAAGGTGATGAGACAGACAGGCATTTATTGGTTTATGACTTCTGACTAGCCCCCCCCCCCCCCCTCCCCAACATAGACACTGACAATTTTGAGAGACTACCAACATAGGGCAAGATAGCTCAGTTGGTAGAGCACCGGTACAGTATTCCAGAGGTCGCAGGTTCAAATCCCGCTCCTGCCAGTTTTCTTTGTTCATTTTGAAATATTTAATTTTAAAAGCATTATTTTCGGAGTTTTTCCACCCTGCTAAATACGACAAAATCCAAAACACCATTTAGTTTGTGTTGACTGCTAAATCCAACAAATTACAACAGCTTTTTACCATTGTTGGATTAAGCAGGGTTAGGGTTAATTCCGGAATTCTATAACCCGTTGTGTCCAGCTGTTATTGAGGGGGGCTGGTATGCCAATAATGGGGCTGTGCAGCCAGTCGTAAACACAAAAAATAGGCACCACAATGAATAGAGTGGTCCTATTCATCGCACCTGGAGTCCCCTCCCCCTCCCACTTTGTGGGAATGAAAGCTTTGTTTGAAAAAGCTCCATCTATTCACTACACTCCCGTTCAAGGATAATATAGTTAAAACACGAATGGACTGAGTACGTGCAGGAATGCGCCTATAGACATCAACCGGCCAGGTGGTCTTTATCAAACCGGGGCTCTGGCCGTCGTCTATATTCAAGAGGATAAACATTATAAATAGACCAATGTGTCACATAACATTTCATCCACAAGGCAGCCCAGTCGTCTTTTCACGTGAAAAGCAAATCTCACCTACTCTGTCATCGCCTTGTTTTTATTATCCAGCCAGCAGCGTCAAAAACTCAGTAACCGCTGCTTGCAGATGATTGGTCGGTGTTGGCCGTTGCTATTAGCGCTCAGTGTGGGTGGGCAGAGCATCGATGTCCATGGGCTTGTCTCTGTTGGTAAGAACCTTTGTTTGACAATTCATCCGGTTTTTCAAAGTGTTCATCCAATTTGGATGATTCTAAATGCAACAAAAGTGGAAGGGGCAAGTTCAAGAATTTGTGCATATATTAGCCCAAACTCCCTACATCCTTTTTCGTACATGTAACCTGAATCCTCCAATATCCTCCGATTCCAAAATCCTCCAAATGTTGTTAATGGGGACCACCGCCAGAACCCTACAAAATCCTCCAGTGGATTTTTGGATAAACACTCCAGTCACCTCAATCCTCCGAAAATCATCCAGCATCAGATTGGGCCTGATGACCTGGATCCTCCATTTATTTCTCCACAGGCAAAATCCTCAATCCTGCAAAATCCTCTGATGATTCAACTTCCAAAGACCTATAATCCTAAAAATTCCGCTCCATTTGGCAAAGGGATTTTTTGAGGATTTTGGGAAGGTTGGGGTCAGTGTTATGTTATGTCTTGGACATTCAGTAACCTTCTTTAACCCTAACCCCTTAGGCATTTTTACTTGGAGGCTTCCTCAACCTGTCAAAATCCAACACTGTGCAGTATACCCATGGCACATTCTTTGGACTGAGACAAATTGGGGCATCATGGCCCTGCAGTACTGAACCCATCAAAACTTGACAAAACCTGCTGTTAAAGTTTGCAAGGCTTGGGGTAGTTAGGTTTAATATAAGTAATTATTAAAGAGAGTCATTGATTTCAGTGTTTTTTATTCAGATGTTGGGCATCTGAATTTAGTCTTAATAGTCCCTGATTGTGAAAACATGGTACGTTACCTATGGGATGTAACGTGCCCTTTCCTTGGGCTTGCCCGCAGTTGGTGCATTGGAGTCTCCGTTTTTATTTTTGGTCGGGGAGGGAGAAAGGGGCAAAATTACAAATGTTTGTGAAGAAGTAAACCTGAAATTGTTTTCGCCAGTAAAACCATTTTGAAAAGCAGATTTTGGAGAGGAAGGGTAATGAAATGGTTGCCCTATACATTTATGTGTCTATTTTTGAACAGAACGTATGGATTTTCACGTCTGCCTCTAGCCCTGTGCTGAGTTTGGTAATGATCCGAGTTGAATTAAAGACCCAAAGGTAAAGTGGTCCATAAATTAAAAGCATGTACAACAGGCAAATTGAAGACTCTGGTAATATATCACTCACTAGAAACCATCCAGAAAGCTTTGTTAAAACAAGAAACGCGTGCCCGGCAGTCTCTAGTAAATTTGGCAATAATTTATTGTGATACCTCCCACACTTAAAACGTTTCTTTTCGTTGCTGTTCTGTAGCACGCAACTGCCCAAGGCTGCAAGTCCTGGAGCTGGACAACTTGCTTGAGGTCACAGAGGTCATCGCCGTAGCAATGTGTCAGGCTGGCCTGAGGGGTCTACACACCCTGATCCTCAAGAACACACTGATCAGCCCGGCTGCCATCATGCAGTTCAATGGTACAGAGATCTTGCTCAGTTGAAACATATTTCCCATTTTATTCTGAAAGAATGTTTGTCCCATTTCAGTTCCTTAGACCTTTTACTGTGAACATCTCCACAATAACTTCCCGTAAATTATACCATTTTACAGTGCATTACTTCCCCTGTCCAAACTTTCAGACAGTCTACACACCTGAGTCCATCCGTTCACTGTTGTTTTTCCATAGGCTAGCACTGTGAGATACTCTTCAAGTTTTTTTCCCTCGTACTGCCTCTCTTTGGAACTCCTTACCTTTAACCGGTGGCATGGTTCCCTTCCACTTATAATCTTTCACAGCTCAAACAAAATGTGAATTCTGTCTTTTCTTGTGTTTTGTAGCCCACACATTGAGTGGCATTTTTGCCTTGTGGCATTTTTTTACTGACAGGTATTTCATGGGCACTTGTCATATCCGTGGAAAACTGTGTGCACTGTGAAATGGGGGATTCCCCCCCAGGCTTTTTGAGGTTTAAATTATGTGTCATTACAAAATAATGCAGAACTCTTATTTTGTATTTAATTTGATATAATCAGTCCTGTTACGTGTCTGTTTACATTGTACACAGCTGTTTGTAACAGATATCACACACAAGCCATATTGATTGCTGTGGCTATTTATAGTATGTTACACACTCCCTCATTGTATTTCTATTAGGTGCCTGCCCACAGCTGAAGTCACTGTCTGTGTATTTGAGTCCAAGTGTCTGTGGCGGAGACAACAAAGATTTCCACAATGTCGTCTCACGGCTCAAGGTAAAATGTTCAAATTCAGGGATTTTTAAAATTCTATTCTGAAGATCACAAATTGCAAATGTAACTCATTAGGCTTGACCTGAGCATTTTTTTTCCCGATTGTGGAACTTGCTTGACCTGATCTGAAACCTGTTTACAAAGTTGTATTTTTAATTGACTGAACAATTAGCTGTCTGTTCCATCTGATGTAGAATTTCCATTTTGTCTCTGTTCTTGCAGGCTTTGACCAAGAAACGCGTCTTGTCCGATGTTCTCCGTGTTTATGCCAAATATAACTGAAGAAATATTGATTGGAAATATTTTGACTTGGACTTCAGCAGCTGAAGTATTATAACCATAATACGTTGTATGTTACACTGTGTTTTTTTTCTCTCTCTATTTTAAAGTTTTATGTGTAAAGGAAAGGAAAGGGTTTCAACAGGGCAAGTTGTACTCGGAATCACCCCACTATTCATACAATGGAATTTTTTGCGTCGGCATGATGTAAATTCAATATTGGGTTTTTTGCCATTCACCGACATATTATATAAGCACTGTGTACTCGTTGATGTCCCAAGAGATTATTTGGAGAAAAATCACTCGGGTGGGACTCAAACCCAAGACCTCATGCTTTCTATAGTGCAGCTTGCCGGGTACCGCAACCAAACTATTCTCACTGTACACTCTTGCATCTTGCTGCTTTGATGCACCAATGTGGTAGCATTAACGTGCGGACCTTTACGAACAATATGAACAGCAATTTCCGAGATTTCATTTTTGGGACAACACTGAGTACACCGTGTTTATTAAATACGTCGGTGAAGGGCAAAAAACCCAATATTAAATTTGAAATCACCCAATACAAGGCTTAAAGTTGTAATTAAGTCACTTCACAAGTCACTTCACAAGTCACTTCACAAGTCACTTCACAAGTCACTTCACAAGTCACTTCACAAGTCACTTCACAAGTCACTTCACAATTCTGGTCTCAAGCTATGTAACAAGCTATTGAAACACACTACATGTATATAACAAAAGCATTCCTTTGTCATTGTTCATCCCATGTAGCTTGTGATCCGACTTGTGATCTGCCTTTTGATCTGACTTGTGATTGACTTGATTACAACTCTGGCTAAAAACCACTCTATAGGTAAAGGGTTACGATCAGAGGGGGTAGGGTTGGTGACATTTTGAATTGAGGGAGACCAGAGCAGAGTTGTAATCAAGTCAATCACAAGTCGGCTCACAAGCTACATGGGATGAACAATGACAAAGGAATGCTTTTGTTATATAGTGTGTTTGAATAGCTTGTTACATGGCTTGAGACCAGAATTGTGAAGTGACTTGTGAGTTGTGATGACTTGTGATTGACTTGTGATTGACTTGTGATTGACTTGTGATTGACTTGTGATTGACTTGTGATTGACTTGATTACAACTCTGGACCAGAGGCACCAGGGCAAACCCCTACACTTTCACGACAGATGCTCTGGGTTCTTTTACATGCACTTATCCTACAAAGCACAGTGGACCTCCAGCTTAAGATGAGTTGAGGAGGGTTCCATTGTAGCAAGGTTCAAGATGAAGATGGGTTCCATAATGGCAACATTCCAAACAAGCTCATGTGGGGCAGGATCGATAACATATCAGGGCAAGGTTCCATGAGGGCAGGGTTCCAGGACAGGGTTGCATGAGGGCAGGGTTTCTGGACAGGATTCCATAAGGGCAGGGTTCCTGGACATGGTTCCATGAGGGCAGGGTTCCATGAGCGCAGGGTTCCATGAGAGCAGGGTTCCTGGACAGGGTTCCATGAGGGCAGGGTTCCTGGACATGGTTCCATGAGGGCAGGGTTCCGGATGGGCAGGGTTCCATGAGGGCAGGGTTTCTGGACATGGTTCCATGAGGGCAGGGTTCCGTGAGGGCAGGGTTCCGTGTGGGCAGGGTTCCAAGACGGGGTTCCAAGACGCGGTTCCATGTGGGCAAGACGGGGTTTAAGGGCAGGTGGGGCAGGATCGATAACATATCAGGGCAGGGTTCCAGGAGGGCAGGGTTCTTGGACAGGGTTCCAAAACGGGATTCCATGTGGGCAAGACAGGGTTTAAGGGCAGGTTCCATCGGCTGGGTCCTGTCATGGCATAATTCCATTTAAGCAGGAGCAATATGTTATGAAAGCAAGGTTTCACTAGGCCAGGCTTATACCATTAGAGGGCAGGGTTCCTGCCATGACAGAGTTCCATTAGGGTGAGGTTCCATAAGGGTAGCATTCTATTAAAGGCAGGGCTCTTTCAGGCAAGGTTCCACCAGGGCAGTGTTTAATAAGGGTGAGGATGTACATGTATATGGGCAGGGTTCCTTAAGGATGCATGGTGTTCTGTTAAGGTAAGATTCCATAAGGGCAGGGTACCATAAGCTTTAGAGTAGGGTTCTACAAGGGTAAAATGCCATAAGGGTTGGGTTCCATTAAGGTGACATTCTGTAAGGGCATATATCTTTTACATCAGGTTTCCACATGGGCATGGTTCTTAAATGTGGTTGGGTTTTTTCCGGTGTCGTTTGGCAGCTTGCTCAGTGATAGGATTCCAATAGTACAGGGTTTTATTTATACAAGGCCTGGTGCTACCGAGAAATGAATATAAACGTTAACCACACCACCTGTGATGAATAAAAGCTGAAATTACCAGCTACTAAAGATTGTTACAAACAATTGAAGGGATAAAATCAGTTGAATATGCATGCCGTTGCCCGCTCCGGGCATCAGGGGGATGTTGGGGGGGGGGGGGGGGGCACGGGCACACGTGAAAACAACAATTTATTCCAAGTGTGATCCTGTATATTGAATAGTTTGTGAAACATTTTGACCAATGAACAAATTTATATTCATAGGAAATTGAGATGCCTCGGTTATGTGTGAAAAGTGAGACTTGAGTGAGGTTTAATTAACCAACATTGTTGAAAATAGTGTACCATGAGAGATGCAAATATACAAGATTATTTATTTTTTTATTGTGATTATTAATAAAAGTCGATGTATGTATAGATGCAGTTCTTTGTACATGTTCATGTTCACATACATGTAGTTCCGTCCTGCACTGAATTCATTTAAGCTGCAAAGTCTTTATATATTGGTAGTCTAAGGATATTGCTTGTATATTTTTGTTTTAATTTTGTGTAAATTTGCTTTTCACGTTTGTAATATTTCATATTAATTCCCATCTAAGTTGTTTATTAAAGCATAAGTGACTGTTTGTCAAAATGCCAACTTCCTTGAGATGATGTGCAATGTATGAACACATAAATTTGAGTATTTTGCATGTCAGAAATAATTGAGTGTGGGTACTCGTTACAATATCTTCCAAAGAAATGAGGCGACACAGATTAGGAGGGAGGTTTATCTTGCATTCCAAATAAACATTTACAAATATTCAGTATGAGCAATGCTACATCTCCATTTTGTATAGAGTTTTGTTCTACATGTATGGTACCATCTACCTTAAAGAATGAGAACAAATTGCTTTTACAATCAAGATGTTTTTTCCTTTATTTTGCACTTTCTCTGGTTTACAAAACAAAATATAAGCTATTCCTGCCACAGAATTCACTATAAAATCAATTTAATGCCAATCGTGTGCACTTTTCACAAACTGAAGAACCTGACACTGGCGTTTATTAAGCTTTAAACATAGGCTTCTTCACCTGATATTTTTCAGACGGAAAATTTGAAAGAAGAAAGATAAAGAATTGCAATGTAGCATCAATGCAATTATGAAACATGGAAATAAAGTTTGATTTGGTATTCAAAACTACTTGCTTGAGTTTCATGACTTCTATGAAACTGTAAAAGTTCAATTTGATCTCAATGGGAAAAATATTAACACCCCCAACCCACAACAAATCTTTGGAATAAAGGCATTGTCCTTGGCAAAACAAAAAGTCAGGCTATTCCGGCGGTACTTACACCTCTGTGCCCTGGGCCAACATGTGGATTGGATTTTCAGTCCCTACCTGATTCTGTGGGTAGGCGTCGACCGCATAGTGGGAGGCATATTTATTTCTTGGGCAAATTAGGACAGAGTTATGGGGACATTTCTCAATCCCTGTAATGATTTTGCGCACCACCAGTGTATGTCCCCCACAATCTTATATTTTCCTCCCACCTCTCAAAATATCCCTGAAGTTTCTTCGTCTTCTCTTCACAGGTTTCTACAGGCTTGTGGGCAAAAGCGTGATACGCGTTCTTTAATGTTTAATTTTAGTACCGGGATAATAATCAAATTATGTATATTCCTTTCTGCACTACTTTCTGTTGGTAAATTGGACTGTACATGTATATCTGAAATCAGTGATTCTCCATTAGCCTTTTAGAGGTATGGCGGACACAATAGGAGGGCGCTATTTGATTTGGGTAAACCTTTTGTATGGCACAAAAGGTATACCCAAATCAAATAGCGCCCTTCCTATTGTGTCCACCATACCTCTAAAAGGCTAATTGGCAAAACGAGATATCTAGAAACTAAACATACTGTACAAAAGATCCTGCAAGGCGAAGAAAAAAAAAACATGTTCAGTGTCCCCGCACGCCTTATTTTTTAGGGCCGCCTGGATTGGATTTTTTATTTTATTTTTACCAGTGGAAATGAGATGAAAAAAACAAAACAAAAATCAACTGATCCATTTGAAAATAAAATACAAGCTTACTAACACTATAAACATGTTCACTTCTCTTGTCCAACATGTCTCTTTAAACAGTTGAAAAACCTACGGTTGAAATTATAAAAAGGAAACCTTCAAAATAAATAATAAAAAGCCCTTCCTTCCTTTAAAAAAAAACTTTTTTTTTACTTGGCCTAATGTAGTGCACCTCCATTGGGCTCAAACATTGGGTACCTCTTGTGTTTCTTGTACCTCACAGTGAATAATTAGGAACTGTGCAAACTCCCTATGTACCCCAAACCTCTTTCTGAGCACTTCATTTCTTTATTATTCCTCCAAGCAAAAGGCAGTACATGTGTCCTCACTCTGCACTGGTCTGCCATAAAGTCAACTCCAAGTTATGCACAGTGATGAGGGCTTTGAGATGCACATTGTTCTCTTATGCTTCTTGATGGAAGTCCATCCACCTTGATGGAAGTCCATATCCTCCTTGTGCACTCGTCTTTTCATCTATTCAAGTACATATCATGCTACAGAATTCTGTAGAATTCTACAGAACTATCCATGTACCGGTAGTACCACACATGAGGTTCCCATTTGAGGTTCATGGTCCATATGTGCATGATGTTATGCAAACTCCTCATGTGTCGTATCAGCGTGAGGTTGCAGACCTCTCTCCAGCAGCTTCTTGTTCCTTGTCTTCTCCTCCTCCTGTTTCTTGAGCTGCTCGGCCCGCTGGGCCTCTAGGATCTCATCGATGGAGACCTGTTCGAGGGGCAGTGTGCCCTCATTGGCTAGATCCTGCCCAAAACAAGTCAAAGTATCAAAGCACTCAAGAAGAACAGAAACGTACCAGTAGTGAAATTCCCATTTTCCTGTAAATTAAATACTACATCAAACTGTAGTCAGCTCATTAGAAAGTCCTTAGTCCTTATACAATATTTAATGGATTGTCAGTAATGTGAGGTTTCACAAGTCCAGCTTGTGCAACATAGATTTACAATGAATTTGGACAGTAAAAGAAAACAAGTCGGAGCTAATGGATTTGCTGCATTGCAATAGTGTAGAAATGAAAGTCATAATTGCTAAAGTAAGAAAGTTAGCCTATGGCTGTTTTCTCTTCTGGCCCACTTTATCAAACGTGAAACTTGTTTGTCTTATAAGCAATTAGCACTCCATACAGGCAACTGTACAGAGAAAAACCAAATAGAGTTTTCCAAAAATATTATAATGGTGACACATGAATTTGATAGATGGGGAGATTGGGGGTCAGTTGGAACACGGGGTAAGTTAAAACATTGAGATTTTTTTCCCATAGCTAGCTGTGGAAAAAAATCTCAATGTTTTAACTTACCCAGTGTTCAAACTAACCCCCATCTCCCCCACCCTAGAAAGATTTGAACAAGCTCTTTCTGTTGGTATAAAGCACTCGAGTTTGTTGAAACATGGTGAATATATCTGTTGTTTGGATGCTCTGGGGTGTGGTTTCCTTGTCAAGTAAACTCGACATTGGTAAGCACTAAGCAGCAAAGGCGCTGTGGCCTGTCCAGTAAACTTGACATTGGTTACGAAAGGGTTAAAGTTTATACATCAATGAGTACATTTTTTCTCAAAGTAAGGCTCATGTTTTGCACTCATTAGTATGATACAACAAAACAAATAACATTTGCTGTGACGGGGGACATTGTTTTTTACCACTTCGAGCACATAATGTCACTGAAACGCTTTGCTGAAAATGGCATGTGTCCCTCACGTCTAAAAACAAACCATGTAATAATCAATCATTGTTTATTAGATTTCACAATGAAGTCAAGCTAAATGTCACCACAGAAATGTGACAATTTTTTCCAAGATTCCTTCAATCAACCAAATCTCTTCTACCTGCCTATCAACTTACAATTTCCCCGATGAGCATGACGTTTTCTCCTCTGATCACGAAGACACCTCGAGGGATGTCTCCGTACTGCTTGCCAACGTGGATGCGCTCAATCGTCCGGTGGAGCACAAGGTTGGCTGATTAAAAGGGCAATGACAAAAATAGACAATCACTTTCTATCCAAAAAAGTACAAGGTGCTAGAGAAAGGGTCACATGTAGTTTAGACAAGTATAATCCAAGTGATTTGCAACTTTTACTCGTGTCTCGGCATGTGAATAACATGCCCAGTTGTGGATCAATGGTGATAAACTGGCACAGGGTAGATGGTTGGGTGGGCATTCAGTACGGGGGGGGGGGGGGGGGGGGGGGGGGGGGGGGGGGGGGGGGTGGGAATTACACATCAAAATCAACAACTTACCAAATTGATCAATGCTGCGAAGGAAACCAATCAATGTTCGGCCATCTCGTAGCACTACTAGAATTTTCTCTGTGTTACAAACAAAAACATTTATTAGAATTAGACCAATGGCAATATCCCTTTATCATGTATATTTGTAGGGCTAACGTGTTAAGGCCTACCGGGCCTACCTTTATACTTACCCAGAAAAAAAGTTATTTAGGTAGGCCTAGATAAGTTCTATTATTTATACGGAAAGAAGATGCCATTTGTCAGATTCGCAGTTGGGGTAAAACTTAAAGTCGGATCCCGGGCTAGAGCCTTGAGAATGTTATGATTTCCATGAAAGACTATACAATGCTTCTACATCATGCATGCATGTCGTGACATTGATGTGTTTATTAGGGCAGGCCTATTTTAACATTTCATTTGATTTGGCCACAACTTTTGAGTTTTACTTACTATCAATTTCTGCAATAAGACTCGCTGTTCCTGGCAAAAAATCCATACTGAAAAAACAGTGAGCATAGCCTAGCCTAATACGTGCATCAATCTGTCAATCCGACGTCTTTTGGGGTTAAACTAAAGTCCACAAAGTTCCACGGAAAATGCGTCTGCTGCATGCAACAGAATAGAAAAGGCAGGGAAATGTGCACAGTACGTACATTTACATACGAACATTGTGCTTTTAATTATTCCATAGTTAACCACATGGGGGCGCTCTTCAACATCAATGGCTCTGGCTACTGCGATGTGCTACGGCAAGAACGGTCATCTTTTTCTCTGTAAAATCTCGAAATGCTACACAAAAGTGACAATGCGAAGTTGGAAATGGATCCCGATTCACCACTTAATCGGGTGAGGAAGAATTTACCTTACACAAACAAATGAATGAAAAGCAGTGACTAGTCAAAATTACGCGTTTTTTGTATCAAAAAGTGGTGTCCGGAAATTGGGCACAAAGTTGTTCGATTGTGTCAACAGTGTAGTCAGTAGTGTAACGCGTCAAAAACGTTAGGGCCTTTCTTTAGTTTTGATCAAATTAGAGTCAAGGGTATTTTTTCTTATTCCAAAATGACTTTTTCAACCTAAAGCAGACTTCTCTTAATTCCATTGACATTTTTATTGGTAATTTTAAACAGTTTATTTATTGCGGTAGAAAATGCAATTTCTTTAGGCGTTACGCGCTTTACGGCATTTTCCATGCGAATCAACACGGTTTTGCATGTTTACTGTGCGTCGCAGTGATCGCCATCTTTATTTTTGCATTGCGTTTTGTCGTCTTCATCGTCGCTTTACCCCAAAATTTCTCTCAAAAACTGCCCTTTATCTACGGCATACCTGGTTTGTAATGTCTCCAATAGGCCCTAAAGTTAGTTTGGCAATTCCAAACCTAAAAGTGGATTTTTGTTCCCTTAGGGAGCAGGGCCCTACTCTACAGTTTTTTTACACAATCGCCCAAAGTTGGGCTAGTGTGGGCCTCCTTAGTACATGTAGGCTCCTAAATCCCCAAGTTATCTAACATTTTACATTGAAATTGAAAAATTACGATAAGCCATTCACAGATTTTTGTAAGGGAGATTTTTTTCCAAAGTACAGTCAGAAGAAAACGACTCTTAATATTGCCTTTTACCCTTTCCTTACCACATTGTTTATTGGCTCATACTTCCCCCAGTAGTACCACATTCTTTGTTCAATCAAGCATAAAACCACTTACACAGAAAAAGCAGCTGACTGCTTGTTGAATGGTTGTATTTTCAACTAAAGATTTCACCCTCAAGAATTTATCTTTCATTGTGTTAAAAATGAAAGTCATAAATTGCTAAAATAGCCAAGTTACCAACGGCAGTTTTCTCTTCTGGCCCATTCTATCAAACAGGAAAGTTGTTTGTTACAGGAACAAATGGCAATCCATACACAAAACTGTACAGGGAAACTTCAGATACAGTTTTCTCAAAATATTGTAATAAAAAGATCTAAACAATTCTTTCTGATGGTACATGTATAAAGATCATGTATATGGACAGTGAAAAACAAACATGGTGAATATATTTGTTGTTTGGATACTCTGGTGTGTTGTAAAACTTGACTTTAAGTAACAGGGGTGCTGTGGCTTGTGGAGTAAACTAATTGGTAAGGAAAGGGTTAAGTTGGTTAGGGTTGTTTATGACCTCATCCTCATCAGTAGGGGAAATGGGGGTTAGTTGGAACACTGGGTAAGTTTTTTCCATAGCTAGCTATGGAAAAAAATATCAATGCTTCAACCATAGAGCAAGCTTCAACTTAGCCCGTGTAATTACCCCCATCTCCCCTAATGTCAGGGATTGAATTTTGGGAACAAATCTGCAAGTCCACAGGGCTAGCTGAAGACATCTACTAGACCAAAAAGAAATTTCCAGGATTGATGCACAATAAACAAAAATATGGAGATAAAGAAGTATTTTTTGTAAGTACAAAACTGAAATGCTATGAGACTTTATAGTGGAGTGTGGTGCTCACTGCTGGTCATGGAAACCAATATACCAGCACTTCAATTACTGGACTCGGTCCAGCGACAATTTCGAGCCCTGTATGTGCAGTTGTTCAAAAACACATTTTGTAGCCCAACTGTTTGTTTGATATGTGTTAATTAATTCTTAACAACTGTTTTTCTCTCCACACATTTTTGTCAATACTAGGCCCATCGGATTGAGAGACAGGCTGAAAGAATGTTGATAAGTGGACAATACGAGCAGGCTACATCTTGTTACATTCAAGCTGCAGGTTTGTTCAAGTTCACATCTTTATTCATTTTTTCTAGTGAAAAAGTACAAACCTTTATAAGCTATTCACCTAATGTATGTCATCTTCATTTGTAAAAATTTATGTACGATGGAGGCGGTAGAATGTGTGGTGCATTGCTAACTACCGAAGCCAAAATGTCACAATTTTTTTTTTATTTTAAAAGATTTTATGATGCTTAAAGGGACACATTGCTTTGGATTTTGCGATTTGGGCTATAAAACTGAAATGGATAATGGGAAGCTTTTTTAAAAGTAGAATATAAAGATTCACATAACTATCCCTTCAAATTGCGTGGTTTTTGTTTAATTTCGTGACAAATAACGGTCCGCCATTTTGTAGAACCAAATTTTTGACTCCACAAAATGGCGGACCGTGTTCACCAGTCGCATTTCCAGTCGCATCTGGTTGAAGTACGTTCTGTTGTTCCATTTTGATGTACTGTGGCACGGCGCGCAGCACTGGCGATATGTGTCGCGAGGTAGAGAATTGTACCTGGCGATCATCTGATAGGTTCACAAGGCCACTGGCTGCGGCGCCAGCCTAAAGACTCTTACAGTGTATTTTGCGCATTATTTAGACGGTGGTATTTACTACTGGAAATAAGTCTATGTTTCACGGGTCAGATGTCGGGGATCAGCGGCCAATTTTTTGTTTTGTAATCACTACTCACTAATTACAACACATTATACGTGTTTTTTTGCATGAACAACTTTTATAGAAGATAAGGAACATTTCCAAACATCAAAATTTCATGACATTTGAAGGCAATGTGTCCCTTTAACTCCACATTCCAAAAACTAGATGTTTTGCATATAAAATCCATTTTAATTTGATTATTTGTTTGGCAGAAAACTTAGAGCTTGCAATTCAGCAGACACAGAATCCTGGGGCTGTCCTTTCGCTGAGACTGCAACTTGAGAATCTCCGGAAGCAGCCCCTGATCATCAAAAAACGACAGCAGTGGGGCAAAAGAAAACCAGACTCGGTGATGACAGTCTGGAATGGGCGCTTTCTCAATGACGATACCCCAAATGTCCTCAAAGGACCAAACTCTGCATGTGAGGGAGCATGTGACAAAGGGGCAGAGCAGGAGGTGGAGGAGGGAAGGATGAGAACCGAGAGCTTGGAGTCCAGGTTCAGTTCCTCTGAGGAGACAGACTCGCTTCTGGCTTTGATCCGACAACATCGTGATGATGAAGACGAGCGGCCGGGGTATCGAGTATCCCAGTTGCTAGCAGCTATAAAGACACTGAGTTTGAGGCATCAGGATGGTGCAAAGGCAGTGCTGCATGGTGATCAGAACAAACAAACCGAGGTCGCGACAGGATGCAAGATTCCTAACACTCAGCAAATGGATGTTGAGAAGCTCAGAAGCCAAAATCGGCTGCTGGAAACCCAGAACCAGGAGCTGCGAGAACATCTGAAGCAGCTCTTTCAGGTGCTTGACAGCTGCCAACATGAGAACCAGAAACTGAAGGAGACGATTGCAGACCTCACTCGACAGCTGGAAGAATGCAGAGCACACCATGTGGAGAGGACGAACGAGGACCATTTTGGAATGGTGTCAGACCCCACATTGGGGACCCCGTTTTCGTTGATAGACGGCTTTGCCGGCACCCCTCCCTTGGAGTCATTGCCTCCCCTGTCCGCACTTCTTATCCCCGACTTTGAGCAATTCGAAGACATGAGCTGATATGGAAGACGGTTTGGTAGAGTGATGACTACCTGTACTCTTACCTGGGGTCTAATTCCAACTCTGGTTTACATGTAGTTGTAGTGATTACATTTGAATTTAAGATTTGCTGCTGATACTACAGATTATGGGTTTGAGTCAACCAGTGTAATTGTGCTTGTCCTTGAGTAAGAAACTTGATGATCAGGGGCTGCTTGTGACAAAGTGTCCTTGAGTAAGAAACATGATGATCAGGGGCTGCTTGTGACAAAGTGTCCTTGAGTAAGAAACTTGATGATCAGGGGCTGCTTGTGACAAAGTGTCCTTGAGCAAGAAACTTTATGACCAGGGGCTGCTTGTGACAAAGTGTCCTTGAGCAAGAAACTTGATGATCAGGGGCTGCTTGTGACAAAGTGTCCTTGAGCAAGAAACTTTATGACCAGGGGCTGCTTGTGACAAAGTGTCCTTGAGCAAGAAACTTGATGACCAGGGGCTGCTTGTGACAAAGTGTCCTTGAGCAAGAAACTTGATGATCAGGGGCTGCTTGTGACAAAGTGTCCTTGAGCAAGAAACTTGATGATCAGGGGCTGCTTGTGACAAAGTGTCCTTGAGTAAGACACTTTGTCACAAATATATATACTGTATGCTGTATACTCCCCGGGGAGCTGAGGCTTCTGGAATGATCGATGGGCCTGATGAGCAGGGGTAACAATGAAGTGCCCAGAGTGTCATGATCAATGAGGAAATGGGCAGTGCTGTAGTCGAGTCCACCCAATTCGAGTCCGAGTCCTTGGGGTCCAAGTCCGAGTCTGAGTTCTTGGGGTCAGAGTCCGAGTCCTTGTGTCCGAGTCCTTGTATGAATCTCAAGTACATGTGTGTGTTTTTGTTGACACCGAGACAGTACACACCGTACTACACAGCATGGTCAAAAAGGGTACTTACGGTAATAAAAGGGTTTTATTTATGGCTAAGAGAGGCTTTTTACACTTATTGAATGACATTTAAATATAACCTATATTATAAAGTCCATACAACATGTATGTGATTTTGGGCACATAAACACCTTCACTGTCTAGTACTTCACTCAAGCGAAAAATCCCTGAAACAAATTGGATTTGCACAGTAGTTTGGAACCTTGCCGTGACACAACATTGTGAAATTATTTTCGGCCATTATTATTTGAGATTAATTACAATGCCAGAATAAAGAAAAACTAATGGGCTTTGTGATGAACAATCCCTGTACCTTATTCTAATTTGAAAATATGACGTGAAAGAAATAGCACCAACTGCAATCGTGCAGAGAACATGTTTTAAAAAAACAGCTTTAAACAAAAATCACGCATTGCATGTGCAACTAACGTCACCATAAAAAGATCGATTTTTTTAATTCAAGTTTATCTGTCTTTTTTCCCAAACCAAAATTGTCCCTGGAGATTTAATTAAACTGAAAAATACAAAAAATCAAAAAATTATTCAACCAGGTTTGTTTAACTATGGTTAACTATAGTCCTTGATCGAACTTGCTCATTATTTTCAATAAACTCAATTCGATTACTTATTTTTATTTTCAAAGTGAACAAAGAAACTGGCAGGAGTTGGATTCGAACCTGCGACCTCCGGGTTACCGTACCGGCGCTCTACCAACTGAGCTATCTTGCCCTATGTTGGCGGTCTCCCCAAATTGACCTATCGCGGTCGAATCGCGTCAACGCAGCTTGTGAATTATTGTCCAATCACATCAATTATAATTCCAATTGCCCTTAGACAACCCTATGGGAATTTTGTGTGGTAATTTTTGTTTGTCTCAGATTTTGCGCGTTCCACGTGGAATTATAATTGATGTGATTGGACAACAAGTCAACAATTCACGAACTGCATTGACGCGATTCGACCGCGATAGGTCAGTTGTCATGTCAGTATCTTTGTTTGGGTGGGCGCTTATTTTTATTGAGTGACGTTCTCACTCTCGCTCCGTACGTCGCCCCACGCACTACATACAGTGCGTAGAGTGGAACGCAGCCCTGAATTTCAGATGCAAAATAATTTAACGGAAGCAGCATATTTAAACTGCATTTTCCCCTAGTTTGTTCAAAACGTTTTGAAGGGAATTTTTGGCAACATTACGCCGACTTTTTATGCTTCATCAAATCATCCGCCATCTTTGGTCGTCTTCTACGTCGCGTCAAATTACGTCATGTTCTTGTAAACCCTGACTGGTAGTGGTGAACATGTTCGGAGTGCAATGTTCTCGGGTCGCGTTCCTGCCGTTCGGGCGCAAGAACAGGGAACTTGTGTAATTGCTTTAAAAAATCATATCACAAGAGGGCGTCCTTTGTAATTGCTTTAAAAACCATATCACCAGAGGGCGTCCTTTGTAATTGCTTTTAAAAAATACATGTCACAAGAGGGCGTCCTTTGTAATTGCTTTAAAAATTGTCACCAGAGGGCGTCCTTTGTAATTGCTTTAAAAACCATATCACCAGAGGGCGTCCTTTGTGTAATTGCTTTTAAAAAATACATGTCACAAGAGGGCGTCCTTTGTAATTGCTTTAAAAATTGTCACCAGAGGGCGTCCTTTGTAATTGCTTTAAAAACCATATCACAAGAGGGCGTCCTTTGAAATTGCTTTAAAAATTATATCTCAAGAGGGCGTCCTTTGTAATTGCTTTAAAAATCATCACAAGAGGGCGTCCTTTGTAATTAAAAATCATATCACAAGAGGGCGCTCTTTGATTTTCTGACAAGATTATTTCACAAGAGGGCGCCCTTAAAATTGTCACAAGATGGCGCCCTATATTAGATTACCACTAGAGGGCGTGGTAACGCTGCTGGTACGTTTATGTCATTAACTAATGTATTGTATAGTCAGACTCCCTATTATCGCGGCAACTCTATTATCGCGGCATCGGAAATTCCTTTTTTTTCCGTTGCCAAAACTCCTTCGACTGGCAATTTTATATCTAATTCATCAAGCATTAAGGACTTTCTCCTGATTTGTGTAAAAAAATGACGATTAAAAAATGTTGTGTCGGGACTTTTAACGATTTTTAATAAATATTCACGTTTTCCAAAACTTGTACATTTTGCCTCACCGTGTCTGCTAAAAGGTACCGTCTATATTTTAACATGAATCTTTAATGGTGCTCTGTCCATGGAAGTTCCATTGTCTGGTTCCCATTCTACAGCTGCAAATGCAAAATGACGCCGAAGGACGATATTTCCACCGCGAAATCGTAGAAACATTTACGGGATCAAAATAAGGACAGTGCGGTAAAACAAATAAAACGACGCACCGTGTAAAGTGAATGGCGCCCCCAATCGTCAATCAGTAGACTTGTCTCAGTGAATTTTGTCGCCTTCGAGGGGGGACAGGGTGTTAAGAAATCATCTTGCAGGGCCTAATCGTCTTTAATCAACTTGAACTTTACAGGGAAAATATCAGACTTTATTCAGGGGATGTTTTGGTCAAACATTAACCATGAATAAAAAAGTTGAAATCATTGTAAAAAGCACTGCCCACATACCGCGATAATACAGAGTCTGTACTCCGCCGAGCAATGACGAGCAATGACGAGCATGTCTATTTTCACAGGCATCGCATGTGAATAAACCAA
This sequence comes from Hippasteria phrygiana, assembly GCA_037893225.1. Lineage (NCBI taxonomy): Eukaryota > Metazoa > Echinodermata > Asteroidea > Valvatida > Goniasteridae > Hippasteria > Hippasteria phrygiana. The sequence continues at coordinate 135,021 of JAZGUH010000400.1, read as the reverse complement.
ACCACCGTCGGATTTTTTATGTCAGTTTAAAAAAAGCAAGAGTTATACAACACAAAAGACAGGACAATTCGGGAAGGTTAGTGAGCAATCTCTATTCCGATCGGGAAACGTGATATCACCCTGATAAGTACCGCGGTAATACAGCGTCCCACCCTACTGTTTGCATGCATTTGATTGGTGTGATTGCCGGTAAGCCGCGGTTTATTCAATCGTCATGAAAACTAATTTAATATCGATTTTGTTTTCGTGTTGAGAATTACTTGTTCTAGCAGACGAAGTACCAAAAAAGGTGGCAAGTAAGGTAAGATGTTTGTCGGGAATAAATCTTAAAAATCAAGCATTTGATGCAGCCATGGCATAGGCACAATTGGAGGCACAATTTTAATTGCAGAATACCACCCCGCCACTTACATGTACTTCCAAAAATGTAAGGCTCTCCGTTAGCCTTACAAGGATATGTGATTTTGGTCTCCGGAACTCAATGGGATTTGCAATACGCTCTTGCGATATCAGTTACAATGTTCCAGAATTCCACTTTCCCAAACCTTAATCTCCCCAGAAGGTTATCCAATCCCTCCTACATATCTTTTAGACTTTTGCGGCCCATATGCGGAACATTGAAACGGACAATTTATTGAGTAATGGAGTTTTTACTAACCGACCGACGTATGCAGCCAAAATGAACATGGCGTCGCACAGCTGACTAATGCAGTCCTCCAGACTTCGCATGCGCGAGGATTTTTCGAAGAAATTTGGGGCTCGACCATTTTTTGAAGGGGGGGGGGGGCATCTTGTCTACATCGCGCAACGGTGATGTGTGCAATGTGATTAATTATTGGCGCGCTATTATACCTAGTGTTGTTCCTTGGCCTGACAATGTTTGTTATGCCCATACGTCTAAATGTCATGGCGGGTAGCCACGTAGCTATTTTTAGATAGATGATGCAACAAATCAAATTATAACGACTTACCCTAGCTGCATTGACTTTAAATGTAGTGAAATTTTGCATTTCGTCATTTTTTGTTTTGCCAATGCGAGCTTTTATTTTATGCAAAACTGAATGTCAGCGAATTTTGAACGTTATAATGTTGCAATACCGACTATTAATCAGCACCAAAAATATTCCGTAAATGTTCATTTTAAAACCGAAGGAATGTTCAAACACACACAACGATGTGTAAAGCGCGTCATGCACACATCACCGTTGCGCGATGTAGACAAGATGCACCCCCCTCCTTCAAAAAATGGTCGAGCCCCAAATTTCTTCGAAAAATCCACGCGCATGCGCATTCTGGTGGACTGTATCAGTCAGCTGTGCGACGCCATGTTCATTTTGGCTGCATACGTCGGTCGGTGAGTAAAAACTCCATTACTCAATAAATTGTCCGTTTCAATGTTCCGCAAATGGGCCGCAAAAGTCTAAAAGATATGTAGGAGGGATTGGATAACCTTCTGGGGAGATTAAGGTTTGGGAAAGTGGAATTCTGGAACATTGTAACTGATATCGCAAGAGCGTATTGTAAATCCCATTGAGTTACGGGGACCAAAATCACATATCCTTGTAAGGCTAACGGAGAGCCTTACATTTTTGGAAGTACCCGCCACTCGTATCTCCACCTCGTATCCGGATACGCGGATACGGGGTCACTGTTCATTGCCCTCAATAAACTATAGAGCAAGGTTCCTTGTTCCTTGTTCCCTGTTCCTTGCTCTATGAATAAACTATTCACATACCTTCCTCCATTGGTTTTTTTTTAAAGGGAAAATGGCGCCCTCTATCGCCCCGCCACACTCCCTACCACCCCGTATCCGCGTATCCGCGTATCCGCGTATCCGCGTATCCGCGTATCCGCGTATCCGCGTATCCGCGTATCCGCGTATCCGCGTATCCGCGTATCCGCGTATCCGCGTATCCGCGTATCCGCGTATCCGCGTATCCGCGTATCCGCGTATCCGCGTATCCGCGTATCCGCGTATCCGCGTATCCGCGTATCCGCGTATCCGCGTATCCGCGGGTCCGCGTATCCGCGGGTCCGGGGACATACATTGGACTAAGACTTTTGACCGAGCTTCCCATTCGAATTACGCATGGAAAAATGGCGCCCTCTATCGCCCCGCCACACTCTATCCCACCCCGTATCTCCGTATCCGCGTATCCACCTCCCGGTAGGTGGATTGGACTTGGACTTTTTTCAGAGCTTCACATTGCAATTGCGCAAAGGTTTTTTTTAAAGGGAAAATGGCGCCCTCTATCGACCAGCCAGATTCCATCCCACCCCGTATCCGCGTATCCTTGGATCCTTAAATTGGTACATTCATCTGATCATGGAACTCCACTTGTTCAGATGGTGGCGTATCTAGTATTTTGGTGGCCGTTGTAAGGTTGAATTCTGATTTTTTTGGGGGATTTTAGACATATTGAATTAATGAATAGAAAATCGTCAAACGCTGCCTTGGACCCTACTATCGCCAGATCATGTCCAAATGTTAAAAAAGGCGATAAAGGGTCCAAGTTACTCGGACTACAGACAGGTCATGCTATTCGAAAGTTACCAAAACCTCCCCACCCTGTGGCCTTACTTTCCTGTACAAAACTTCTTGTAGGTCCGATTTTCATTTACACTCAAAGAAGGACCAATATTGTCGTCCATATACTATACCCATAACTCACAACCCTTTCACGACACTGTGTTAGGAAAGAGTTCAATATCTGGCCATCACTTATTTTCCCTTAATATGACTTAAAAACTACCAAAAGGTGTAAATCTTATGAAGAAACACGAATTTAGGAGGGAAAAAATTTCAACTTTTTCTTTGAAAATACTTTTGACTTTTTCTATCATGGCCCATAGACTTTGTGCACGAGGCCCAAGTGATGGCCGGATATGGAACTCTTTTCCCTCTTTCCGCCTAAGATAGTAAGAGGGTTAGCTGAAGTGAAGTTTCAAAAAATTACACAGCTGGCTTGGGCAGAGAGGGGTCTACCGTCTGGACAGCAATTGTTTAGCCTTAACTCCCTAGTAGGCCTACCCATGGCCTTGAACTATGGGGCTCCCACCGTACCGGTAGGAGCCCCATAGTTCTAGGGTTAACTCCCTAGGTAGGTGGTGTGAAAAATTGTATTGAAATTGGAGGATTCAGGACTGTTACGGCAACATCTCTGACTGCAAAAAAAAGGTAGGAAAGTCACATTTTCTTTGAAAGTGCATTTCAAAATTACAACAAACATGAGTTAATCTGAAGAAAAAAAGACTGCTTTAGCCTGCAAAAGTCACTTTGGTACTGTAATGTCATCTGCAAAAGTCAGTTTTGAACGGAACTCGTAAAAAAATAGAGGTGTCCTAATAAAGGTAATGATTACCGGGCTATTGCATATAAACTTATCAAAGCGACAACTCTTAAATTTTAGAAGGTTGTCCATTTTTCTTCCTGCAGAACCTACGATGACAAGTACCACTGCTGAAATGCTAGTCCACAAACAACTCAGAGATGTGCTGTTGACACAACGACAAGTATTGGAATCCTGGAAGAAACAAGTAAGATAATTGTGGAACAGCAATGACATTACCAGAATCTGTAGCACAATAGTATGGAAGCATGATTGAGGAGAGACTTTCGGGGGCATTGACATTTGCATTCTAACCAAAAAAGTAAGCTTTTTTTAGCTTAAAAACCAGAATTTTCACCAGAAGAGAAGCTTGACCAAGGCTTTTTACTTGGGAATCGCCAGTCGCACAACTGCTATCCGTACAACTGACCTGGGCCCAATTTCATAGCGCTGCTTAACACACGATTTTCTGCAACGGAACCCTCGCCCATTTCACAGAGACTGTAAGCAGTAAGCACAGCGAAGAGCCCACTAACTTCGGAAGCAGGATTTGCTTAAATTAGTGACGCAACAATATAAATCTCCATGCACGCGCAAGCATTAGCACGACTTGACCATGAAATACACTAATGCTTAAGCAAATTTTCCTGCTACATGTATAGTTAGCACAATATTTCTGCTTACCATTAAGCAGCGCTATGAAATTGGGCCATGGTGTGGGAATGGACCAATCCGTTACGCATCCTTCTTTGGCATATTGACCAATCACAACTGTGACTATGGTCCAACAGAAGTGACGTATGAGTGGCACACATGGCTGTGATTGGTCAGTGCATCAAGGGGCACTGCTTAATGCATCGGTCTGTTCATTCGTGCCTCATTGATTTCATAAAGCCAGTTGGTGGGGTGGGGGGGATTCTTTTACCCCTTAAAAAAATGTCCAGTGTTTAAGGTTGCCAGCAGGCTGGTTAACCCCTTGCGTACGGATGACACCATAGGGCGCCAAAAAAACAGTGTCACCAGGCCGGATGACGCCATTGGCCACTGTTTGTGCAGTTTCAATCCATTGTCGGATTATTGTGTATGTCATGCTTGACTGCACAAACGTCTCCCGTAAAATACCGTGCTCAAGGGGTTAAGTAGTAGATGTCAATAAGTGGAGCCCAGAAAGGCAAACAAATCTGTTTTAGTGGGAAAAAGTGCCATTCTGAGAAAAAAATAGTAATTCTCCAAAAGAAAAAGAAGCAAATAAAAAAAGAGAAAATGCAATATATATGTAATGACATGTCAAGGAAAACCAGTAGCAATTTTTTGGCGAAAAGAAGATAGCAATTTGTTTCTTAAAGGTTAGCATCAAGAAGGCCGCCTCCATAAAAAACTTTGTTTCCCTTTTTTTGGCAGGGTATCTGTGGGTCTTTAAAAGTCTTAAATTTGCTTTTCTAAATGTAAGGCCTAAAAAAAGCATTAAAAAGCATTAAATTGAGTTCTCCAGGGTCTTAAAAAAACGGACGTATTAAAGTAATGACGATCACACAGCATGTAAAAATAAATCACCAATTTTCCCGTAAAACTGACTGCACTTGGCAGACACCACACATTGTATTTACCAAGCGTTCCATCACCAGGATCCCAAATCCATCCCTACATCTAGCGTCGGTCATGAACAGTATGCATGGGGTTATGATTAATAGTTCCAGGAACTCCGGCCCTCCTTCCTCCACTATCAATTGCAGCGTTCTATCGAGTTCCACCTGGTTCAGCAAGGTTCAATCTCTTCCTCGCACTGCCATTCTGGCTCCATCACCCCAACTCCTCCCCCTACATATTAATCTTTCAGTGGACCAGCATGCCTTTTGTAATCACAGCTCCACCTCAGTAAACCAGTCACACATTCTGATGAGGACATCATCTTGAGTCATTGTCAGCTCCCCAAAAGCTATTGTCGGCTTTTTTTTTGTTGGTCCTAAATTTTGTTTAGGGCAGCATTAAAAAGGCCAAAAAGTCTTACATTTGACTTTCTAAAATGTGCAGATGACTTTCTTAAACATGCTTATTGTTTTATTTAACTTTAGTTGCATCACTGCATGAAAGTTACGGTTTCACAGGTCATTAGTAAACTGTAGTTTGGGATTCCTCATTCTAGATGCAGACAGAGCAGCAGAAAATGGTAACCAAGTTGGAATATGACGTTCTGGTCCAGCAATTAAAGGTAACAATCTGTTCGTCCTCTATAGACGAATCCGACCTTTGTTTTTGGCCTGTACTGGTCTGACATAGACGACAAATTTTTGGGGGGCGGGGGACTTCCAGATACCATTCTTTTGGCAACCTTGAGCTCGGGTGACTGAATACAGTCAATGCATAGCTTATGATACAGATGTGGATGGCCCCCCCCCCCCATCATGGCCACATAAACAGGTTTTTAGGTAATCCTACTTTCTCCTATTTTTGTTTACCATGCTCAAACTATTCCTGCTTTTTTCCCCCCCTTGAAATTCCCTACTTTTCCCTACTTTTTGTCCCACAATTCAAGAAATGAAATCTCATTGCATATTTTTTTTCATAAGTGTTATAGACTGTCGTATGAAATTCACACAATGAAGGGTTTGGGTGCAGGAGTACTGCAATTTTACTTCCAAGAGTTTAGTTGAGGATGTAACACAGGTATTGTGAATACAGAACATGCCAAATGAGGCTTGTGATGTTTTGGATGCTTTTTGTGTTGAACATTTTGATCCTGTTCTACTTTTTCACCTGGGTCTGCTTAAAACCTGCATTCGTCCTTCCCATAAAAGCTTGGTCAGATTTTTCTAAAATTGAAATTCATCCTACATGGAGCTTTGCACGGTCATTTGCCAAATTGTGGCACTGCAGCTACATGTATTTGTTGTTTTACTAATTACCTTATTTTTTTTTTGATTTATGATTTTTCGCTGTAATTTAATTTTCTTGCTTCATTAACATTCTCTCCTTAAGACTGTCTCTCGTGATTCATCTTTCCTGCACATGTGCTGTAGGTTTATTCCATGTCTTTTTTTGATGATTAGTGAATTTGCATAAAAACAATGAATTAAACAAACAATTTCCAAATTTGGTGGGCTGTGTGGGATGTTGAATTGTAACCCCATGCGCCGGCTGTTATCGATTGGGGGCCTCTATGCCAAGAACGGGCTGTGCAGGCAAGTGTAAATGCAAATAATAGGCACAACACTGAATAGAGTGGTCCTATTCGTTGCATTTTAGAGCCCCCCCCCCCCCCCCCCCCCCCATTTAGTATGAATGAAAGCTTTGTTTGAAAAACCTACATTTATTCATTACACTCCCATTCGAGAACAATATAGTTGAAACATGAATGGATTGAGTATGCACAAGAATGTGCCTATAAGACGTCAACCAGCCAGGTGGTCTATTTCAAACCGTGGCTGTGGCCATCGTCCGTCTTCAAGAGGTTAAGTCTCTTATAAATGTACTTTCTAAAAAGAAATCCTGCACTGAAACCAAGCATTCTTCAAAAACGCATATCGTGTTGTAGCTTCACATCAACAAAAAAAGAGAGAAGAAAAAAACAAAGAAGGCAATGAAATGTTAAGTTTTAGAGATGGGAGGGAAACCTCATGATTATATTCTTAGGGCACACCAACTGAATCAGACGGGGACTGAAAACCCAGTCCACGTGTCGGCCCTGGTGGGATTCCAATCCGGGTCACAGTGGTGGAAGGCGAGGAAAGTACCACTAGGCCAACCTGACTCCTAACAAAATTGTGCAATTGCCGTAATTGGGAATATGCTCGGAAAAAGGGTCTCATCTTTATTTGACTTGATCTTCAACTCGGCAGGAGGAAAGACAACAGCACGAGGAGACGAAAGCTAGACTAGCCAGCGAGAGTGACAAGCTGCAGTTTGCCCTGGGAGAGATTGAGGTACTCACTACACAACTAGAGCGTGAGAAGGAAAACTTTGAGCTCTCGTAAGTATAAAGCAACTCGGTAAGTTTAAGCCCCAGAAGTGAAAGTACAAATTTGCATTGTTTTTGCCGTTCTTTTTTTTGGGGGTAGGGCAAGTTTAACAACTCACAAGTTCAAATAGTATTTAGGTCGCCAATTTAAGATAAGAGGCTTGTAGCTAAACAAATGTACTAGATCGGAAGGTATTTCACAAGAATACTCATGTAAGAATACTCAATGTTTTTCATACCAACGTTCTGTATTGATATTTTTTCCATTTGCTGACATTTTGGGGAAGGGAGTTTGGTCTGAGAAACCCCGTCTAAAACTCCCTGCCTCACAGCTAAAAATTGCCATTCCAGAAATTATGGGAATTTTTCAGTTCGACAGATTTAAATCATGGAATTTCTTTTTACTATTATCTTGTGGCTCGATGATGGATTGAGCTCAAACTTTCACAGGTTTATTTTATGTATGCGTTGACCCTCATAAAGTATGAACACAGTCTGCAACTATGTTGTCAGCTATACCAGTGCCGTATTGTACCTTTAAAATGATATATGGATACTGATATGAATGTGAATTTGTTTTCTTCATAATTTCTTAGTTTTGGACAGCTTAAAGAAACATCAGCAAAAGAGAATGCCAAAAGCAGTCAGCTGAAGACAAGATTTTCAGGTAAGTATGTGGTTTGAGGTGCTAGAGGGCTTGACTAATGTATGCTGATGACTCGACTTTGTACACAAGAGATAGAGACATAAAAACAATTAATGACAACTTGTCTAGCCAGATGTGTCCCATTTCAGGATGGATTGCTGATAATCGGATGGTTCTCAATCTAAACAAAACTGAGTGTATGTTAATTGGTTCTCGTAAAAAGGTTATGGCTCCCATTAATCAATTTTCAGTTGGAAGATCCAATTCTCAAATCACCCCTGTGAAATTACATAAGTTGCTCGGTGTTCACTTTGATAATTACCTTTCATGGGATACTCATGTCGAAAATGTATGTTCTAAGCTCAGAGGACGACTTCATATATTAAATAAAATAAAATACCTCCTCCCTTTGAAAGCTAGAAAGGATTTGTATACAGGGTTAGTGCAACCACTTGTTGATTATGGCTGTATTGTCTGGGGAAACTGTAGAAAAGAATTACTAATCAAAATACATGTAATTATGAAACGATTTGCCAGAACTATTTTGGATGTTAAGGATGTTAAGCATAGCTGTACAGTCCAACTTTTTAAGGAGCTTGGCTGGCTGCCAATTAATACCAGAATCAATTATTTTGAGACGCTGCAAATGTTTAACGTTGTTCATGGCAATGCCCCATCCTACTTAAAGGATATGTTTACATACAATGTATGTGAATATGGTACATAATTATAACACCAGAAGTAGTCATGCCCATGCTTTCTATCTTCCTAGATGTACGTTAGCCACTGGGCAGAGATCTTTTAAGTATAGAGGGGCTACAATTTGGAATAATCTAAATGAAAACTTGAGAGCTGTTACAAATGTTGCTACTTTTATAAACAAAGGTTATTACATGACCTCAAACAAAACCTGTATGATCGTGATACATTTTCCCTAGAACATAACATTTAGTACTTGTGTTCTGAACTTGCAATTCCTGCCTTTTAAATTTTTACTTGTACTTTTCGGATGTACGTCTGTTTGTTTGGCGGTTTGTTGGTTGGTCAGTGGGTGGGTCGGGTGGATGGTTGAGCTGTTGGGTTATTTCTTTGTCGGTTGGTCAGTCGTTTGGTCAGTCGGTTGGGCGGTCGGTTGGTTGATTGGTGGTTGGGTTGTTGGGTTGTTGGACAGTTTGTATGTTCGTCCCTGTTTGGGTTTTCTTGAGTGTTAAAGGTATCCATGAAATATCTCTTTCTCGTACTTTTAATATGAATTGTTGTTGTTCTTTGTTTTTGTTTTTTTGTTTTTTTATATCTGTAATTTGTTTCAAATATTGCCTTAGCTTTTTATTGTAATTTGTTGCTAAATGTACTTCTGTTTTAATGTCTTGTATATTTTGATTTTATGTATGATGGCCCATTGAAAATCACCTTCGTGGTGACATGGCTACCATCTTTAAATAAAGTTGTTATATTATAATGTTATGAAGTTGGGCCCGGTTTGCAGTGTGCATGACCTGTCTGCAGTTACTTTACCTCATACATATTCATGAGCGAGACTGCATTCAAAGTGGTCAAACGCCATCCCGTGCCAGCCGATATTTATTGCTGTGAACCATCACGTACACAGGGATGAACACACACTGGGGAAAAAAATGAAAACATCTTGCCAGCACATCAAGACAGCAGCATTTTGCAGAGCTACCTGGTTTATTTGCCATTAGTAACTCCACTCAGTTCTGAAAGTCAAAGAAGACCACAATGATTATTTTAGCATTTTCACCACACAGCGGCCACGTTGTGCACAAAGCTCATAACTTGAAAGTCTCATAGACAGTCTGTGTACCATTTGTCTCTCCAACCAGCCGTGGAAGCTGAGAAACAGAAGCAAGAGGACATGCTGAGCTTAAGAGACTCCAGGATAAGGGACTTGAAGCAGAGACTAGCCAAGCAGAAGGATAACCACAGGCAACAGGTAGGAAATATAGGATTCGGCATTTGGAAAGAATTACAACTCCAACAAGCTAACAAGAAACATAATGCGCACCCCCATTCCCACCACAAAATTTTGCCCGTCTAATCTTACAAGATGAGGCTGGCGTAGCCGGATTTCATATGTATACTTGCCGAGCAAAATTAGTAAGCGGAGTGACGGTAATATACAAAAACGACCTATTGCCATTTTTTTTTTTTTTTTACAGTTTTGCCGATGTGACCGGGGGTCAGAGGTAAAACTGCAGAAAAACTCTTTATGAGCGCTATATTTCACCTGCACCACGCTTGCAAAGTTGTCCAAGAACTCGCAAACGGCAATAAGTTGATTCCGTAGAGATCCAGTTAAATTTCCAACCTTCAAGTATGATGGAACATTCTGATGGGACGAAGGACCGGAAGGGTCCAACTGAGAAGTCTGCTAAACAACAGAAAACGTAAACGTGGAACATTGCTGTTTCAACTGCTTAGAAAATTTCCTTAGAGATTTAATTAACCCCTTGTGTCCAGCTGTTATTGATGGGGTGCTGGTGTTCCAGGAATGGGGCTGTGCAGCCAAGCGTAAATGCAAACAATAGGCACCACACTGAATAGAGTGGTCCTATTCATTGCACTTGGAGCACTATTAATTACACTCCCATACAAGAACAATATAGTTCAAAAGTGAATGGATCGAGTATAAAGCACAGGAATGCATCTATAGATGTCAACCGGTGGGGTGGTATTTTTTAGACCAAGGCTATCACCGTCGTCCAGATTCAAGAGGTTGAATGCCCCAGGCTACAACGATACTGGCCGAAAATGCCAATGTCTAAAATTGCACAATGTTCTGCTAAAAACTGAAAATAAATCTTCTGTTCCGTTGGTTTATATTTTGTAGGTGTCGGAGTTAAATGTACAACTACAACAGGAAGCCTACATAGCACAGACACTTTCTGCCAAGGGAAGTCATCACAAAGGCTACAGCAAGCCAGGAAAATGAGTGGACAGGGAAAGCCGCAGGTATATTAAACATTGGACACCTATATATGTATTTATACCCACATAAGTCACAAAGGTAACTGACAATCAATTTTGAAAGGGGGAGCAGTTACCAACTTTGTCGGTAACTGCTCTTCTGGTTCATTGGAGGGGGGGGGTAAGTTATTCTCACCGATGGTGGAAATTACCCCGTCGGGTCTATAGACTAATTCGGCGACCAAAATTAGAAGCATTTACTGCGGTGGCATCACGCTCGCGTGCATATTTTACGCACGCGCTCGATGCAGCTTCGACCAACAGGGTGTTTACAACTTGCCAAAATGCGCGCGCGACTGAAATTAAAGAACGCGCGCAACCTGCACGCGAGCGCGGCACCACTGTAAAAATGGCGTCGGCAAATTCCTGTATAGGTCTGAAAAAAGGGATTTCTCCTCTTTAGATCTGACCCAGGAAAAGGTGGTAGGGTTGGCAATTCAAAATATCACCCACCCTAACACTTCTGATTGTAACCCTGTACATAGAGTGGCTTTTAGCCTTGTATTGGGCGATTTCAATCTAAGAAAAAAACTTTGTTTTTCAGAAGCCTGTCCGCTTGTTCCTGGTTCGCATTTTGAAAAGATTTGATGCTCTATTTGTGTTCTTTGCTTAATGCCTCAAATTAATTTTGATGGACTGGGAACATTTAAAATGTTCTACAATCACCAAGTGTGGTGCCGCGTTGACCGCTGGGTTGTGCCCTCCTGTGAAGTGATCACCCTGACAATGCTATTTTTATACCCGGGTTCATTTACCAAGGTGTGATATTTTGTTGGCTCTAGACCGCGTCCGGAGCTGAGCAAGGACTGTATGGCTGTCTGTTGAGCACTGGAATGGTAGTCTAGAGGTCTCAGGTTCACCTCCTCATTACCGACAAGAAATAACTTGAAGTTCAGTCAGTTTAGCTTCAAGCGTTAGACATTGTGTACCATGAGAAAAAATTGCTTCATAAAGTCAAATTCTTGCTTTAAGAAGGGCAAAATAGTGTAGCTTTCGTAATTGGGTCATTTCACAGTGTGTCACATTTATTCATATCTTTAAAAGTACTATTACATTTGATTCAGTTATTTCATGTAACATCAGTCTTTGGGTGGAAAATATTTTAGAAAGTTTTAAATCATGTAAATTATATTTTACCAAAAATATGATTAAAAAATTTCAGTTTGACATAACCAGTTTGGAGTAACATGGACACGTCCATATTACCATTTTTTTGTTTATTTAACACTTTAAATATAAATATTGGAAATTCACCATGTGTACTAATTAAAAGATGTACTATGCAACACAAGAACCCTTTTTTTATAGTAGTCAGTGTCCAAATATAGCAGAGACAGCATGGACACTGTCCACTGTTACGTCCACACATGCATGTTTTTTTCGTTCTTGCTGTTTCTGAGCTATTTGGACACTGGCAACCATAACAAAAAGCGTTTTCTGGTAGCATCTTTTAGTTAGTACATATAGTAAGTTGCATAATTATTTATTTAATGACGAAAAATTAAGGCAGTCTGGACGTAACATTTAGTACAGACATGGTGTGACATGAAAATGCACATTTCCTTTTTGTAACATTTTCAACATTTATATAAATAATTATGCAAACTCACTCTGTATACTAATAACAAAACACAAACTGCAGCACAACAGCAGAAAAATATGTATGGTCATGGTCCATGTTACGTCTGCACCGATTCTTCAAATTCTTGCTATTTCTACTATATTTGGACACTGACTGCCGTAAAAAGGTGTTTCATTGTTGCATAGTGTGTCTTTTAATTATTGTACGTAATAAATTTCCCATATTTATTTATTGAAGTGTTGAAAAAAACACTGAAATTTAAATGTTGGACACGGTCTATTTTACATCAAAATAACACACTTTTTTATCATATTTATGTTAAAATATAACTTACATGATTGAAAACTTTCTCAAATAATCTCACACCCAAAGACGGATGTCTCATGAAATAACTGAGTTAAATGTAATGATGGTTTTAATGATATGGTCAAAAAACAGTGTCCCAACCTGGTGGAATGACCCAATTACTTAGCTTAGAGATACGACAGAACACTGACCCTCGGTTGGCCGTTCACAAGTGTAGAAGCTCCCCGTACAACTCGGGGTTGAACTCGACCTCAGGCGAGATAAACATGGTTTGTGCAAAGTTAGTTTGAAAATTTGAGTCAACCCCATTTTGAGAGGCCTGTAGTGTGAAAAGAGCTATACATCATGTACATAGAAATAATCTGGGCTGTGCAATAATTTTGTACAAAAGTGAGTTCCTGTAGATTGTAGTAAATTCAAATGTATATCACCGATATCTGAAATGTATTTGTATTCTTACGTGTGCACTGTGTGCCTGAAGTATTTTTGTGTGTATTTAAGATGTCTTATCTTCTAGAATCTTGTGTATACTAAAGAGAGAAATGTTGCTGTGACACCGATTCTTACAATTCGTCAAAGAATTTCAAGATTGTTTATTTGGCGTAACCTCAGATAAACAATTTGAAACATTTTTAAACTACCACAATAAAATTCTACTGGTTGACAAACATCAAACTACAATACAACAGACGGATAAAAATTATCTTAAATATGCCAATTCTCATTGCGTGAAATTACAATCCAGACCATTTACCAATTGAAAATACCAAGCCTAATAAAACTCAGTGTTGATCAATAAACAGATACTTTGGCAAATTCACATATTTATATAATGTGAGTTGATAAATACACTTTACATGTAGGCCTAGAACTTAATTCAAAACGTCCCAAACAATTTTTTTTATGTGAAACACCAAAATTTACCCGACAAAAATGAAATGAATAGTAAACCTATTTGACTATTTGACATGTGGGGAAAACAACAAGCAATAAACAAACAATTCTCGAACAGTATTCACCAATTTTCATCAGCAATGCTGCTGAATAAATTGTGTTGACAGGAAAATGAATGATTACATGGTAAGCTGGATTTGATATCTTGTACAAGTCATTCTGTATATTGGGATACTTTCTCTGGAATCTGTTGAAGAATTAGCCCCCATTTAAATTTGGGCCCAGGACATGCTGTGATATTACATCATAGGTCTATTCACTCATGGCCAAAAATATTAACAAGCGGTCACAAACAATCATTTTCATCCCGGTTCGATGATGAATTACTTTACAGGGCATTACCAGCAACCAAGCTAAAATAATTACACTAAATAATCATTCCAATATATAACAAATAAATCTCAAAGTAATATATTTTAAATACAAAGCAAAACAATTTTTTTTAATTTAAGTAATCGACCAAAACCAAAATAGTTTTTCCCTTAAGCTTGCAACAACTCTGAAGTTAAAGTAATCTATCACATATACATTAAATCTGGGCCATATGCCCTGAATACACACTTGGCCAAACCCTGGTGAAGTCATTGTACAATGTATTACAGTACTGATCAGGTAATACACCTAGGAAAAGGTCGATGCATTAAACTCTGCCCCCCTTGATCAATTGGTCCACACTTCAAGTGGCGGGGCTTAATGAATGAATCTATTTGCAAGGCATTCCACTTGGACACGTTTTAGTGTATTTCAAAGTTGATATTACTGGAAAATTTCTTCCAACTTTTACTGCCAACTGGGGGGTGTGCATTTACGGGCAATCACAAATATTCCAAGGTCCACATGTTAATGCTACCACATCGGTGCATCAATACGCTTTACAGTGTAAATTTCATTTTCGCAAGAGTCTTGAACGTTAATCTGTTTTTGTGCCCTGGTTTTATTTTGAAAATTCCCCACAAACTTTCTTTTTCATTTTCGAGTAATATGTTAATTCGGTTACAGGTACTTGATTGCATAATCTGGAACCGGTTCCCGACACTAGTGGTCGGGTACTTGGTTCGGATGCACAAACACCAGTCCTTTTTAAGTTTCATTTTTTTCCCGGATTTTGTCAGAAAAAAACCCTGAAGAAATTGCACAATTGTGTTCAGTGGCATCTCCTTGGTTCCAGTACTGTGCATAGAGAGACGTTAAATTTCAGGTACGTATTTTCAATGTTGATTTAGTTTTGGGGGTTTTAAGACTGGGTTGGTGAAAACACTCTCTCCCCCCCCCCCCCCCCCCCCCAAAAAAAAACTTAATAATAAATTAAATACAATAAAAATTCTTACCTTAAGCAAAACTCATAGGGTCGGTCAGCACCACAGATTTTAAACAGGGTGTCCTTCCTTATATTATTGACAGGGGACCATTTTAAACTGGTTCCCATCCCATGGGAACCACTACATAGTGCATCACACATGCTGCACTGCAACGATCAACCGCTCATTTATAATGAGGGGAACATGTATTTGCTTTTGTAAGAGAGAAAAAAAATGTATGCTATTAGTCAAAATGCGACAAAAAATCATTCCGGATTGGTTTTAGCTGAATTTTACTTAATTCTTCCAAATAAATCTAGGGGCTGTATTTCTGTTTACTAAAATTCTATAAAACTGGCCATGGAGAAGGTATGAGTAGACATTAGCCTTTTAGAGGTATGGCGGACACAATAGCAGGGCGCTATTTGATTTGGGTATACCTTTTGTATGGCACAAAAGGTATACCCAAATCAAATAGCGCCCTCCTATTGTGTCTGCCATACCTCTAAAAGGCTAATGGCAAGCCCTGAGATGATGAATGTTTCACAGAGAAGCCAGACAAATGTACCCGTATACTTTAGTCCAGACTGAACAGGGAATCACTAAAAACAGTAAGTCCAAAAGTCCTTCATGCATCATCAAGACTGACTTGTCTCTTCCTCGGACACTTACCACGGGACACCAGGAGATCACAGTAAAAATACAACAATTATTCCTCCAAAAAAAAAAAAACCATCAAGAAATGTCGGTCAGAAATGGATTCCCAACAAGCTATTTTTATATGGAATTGAACTACACCATGGAACGTCATCCGAGAAAATGAAAAGAGATGTTGGATATTTTTTGTACACATGTATCACTGTTGTACCTCTGATGACACACCTTTGCTCATGAATATGCAAATTATAAACGAACATTTTGCAACTGCTCCCTAGAATAACATGGAAATAATGGAGAGATATACCGTACCCTGTGGAGACATGAAAACAATAGAGACTAAGGGACTGAATGGGTCTCCACAAGGAATTTTGTGTACAAAGTCTATGGGGGTTTGCTTAAGTACAGAGACAAAGGGGAGAACAATGCCATGTCTCCACAGGGATGCAAAAACGCAAATGTGTGCACTCCTATTTGTACTCGTGTCAAAAACTATACTGCAAGATCCCTTGTGAGTACTGTAATTTTCCGTAATTTTCGGAATATAGGCCGCGGCTTATACGTTGATTCTCACGCTGAAAAATGTCCCTGCGGCTTATACTCCGGGCGGCTTATACGGCAACATTTAAAGAATAAAATCACTAAATCAGTCACAGAAGCAGCCCGGGCCACGCGTGCAGGCGGTGCTCCGGTGCAGGCGGCGCTCAGTGCCTGGCAGTCATGTTTTCGTTGGTTGCCATTTACGTTCGCTCTACTCATGTGTTACAAATAAAGGAAACCAGTCCCGAGGGACCGAATAGACTTGCAAATGTACCGTAAGTACCGTTCACAACTCACAAATCGTGTGGTGTGTCTGTTTTATCGTTGTATAATTTATGTTGTTTATTATTTCACTGGTCAATTGGTGACTGTTGAGCTCAGATTAGTGGTTAAAGTTGTCATTTACTTTTGTTACTGCAGAGTGGAGAATTTTGGATGATTCAGGAAGGTCCCTGTCAACAAGTGCAAGGAAGCATCTCAAAAGTCAAAACCTTCTTGTTCCCTCTTGAAAGCTCTTTTTGGGAATGCAATGTGGTTCCTGGTATGTTCCCATACTGTTCCCAAGCTTTGATAGCAGGAACAACAGGTGTTCCCAATTGGCACAGGGGGTCCAGTTGGAACATTCTAGGCATTCTGACTTTTGAAATGCTCCCTTAATACATTCACAGCGCTGCAAAAATATAACTCTCACACCCGCCTAAGTCTCAGTACGTCCTCCTGGTGGCGTACTCCAGTACGAGGCTAGCGGCGCCCAGCAGCGCCGGTTCCTGTAGCGAGGAGGCCTTGATATCCACTTGAGCCGCCGACGGCAGGGCTTCCTTCTTGACGACGTTGCGCACCGTCTCGATGTAGGCTTGGGCCAGTACCCCGCACAGGACCACCATGGAAGGGTTCAAAATATGCAGGAGGTTGACCACCACGGACCCCACAGCCTTGCCACCTACGAGTTGTTGGCAAAAATCAGAAAGCATGAGGAATTGACGACCAGAGCATTGGGGCCAATTTCACAGATCTGCTAAGCACAAACATTCGCTTAGCATGAAAACTCTTTCTTGATAAAACCGAGATTACCATGTGTTATATATTGCTTGTGACTGGTATTATGCTGCTGTTTGCTTAGCATAATAATCACATGGAATTTTGGCTGTTAACCTGTTTTTACAAAGCAAACATTTTTGTGCTAAGCAGCTCAGTGAAATTGGCCCCAGGTTACCAGCCAAATTTGTATGTGATGTATTCTGCTTCTGAATGGTTCTCGGGTGATGTTTGCTCAGTACGCAAATATGCTGAGCAGTATTTTGCACGGAGCGGCTCCATGAAGTTGGTCCCTGGAAATGCAGGCCAGAGGTTTTTTACTGGGATAAATCTGAAGCATAGTCTTGTTATAATTAATCCAGACCTTGTTCCATTTATATTACTTGTTCAATATATAATTGTTATCACTGGGAACTAAAGCAATTTAGTATAAATTAGGATGCGACTTCGTAACATGGACAGAAATTTGGTGACAAATTTATGAACATGAAGATGTACACCCTGCAGTTTCAAAAATGCCCAGAGTGACAATTCCTCAATAAATAAAATTTGGAAAAATCATGCAGCTCATCACTACTTCCAAACACTTTACGATGAAATGTCTGTAATTTCTTGAATACTAAGAAATTTTTGAAGTGAACAAAGAAAACCGGCAGGAGCAGGATTCGAACATGCGACCTCCGGTACGGTATTCCGGAGGTCGCAGGTTCGAATCCTGCTCCTGCCAGTTTTATTTCACTTTGAAAATATATCAGTTTCCCTTGTGGTGTGTTTGAAGAATACTAAGAAATTTATCAGACTTTTTGGTGGGCAATGTTCTTACAATAATATGGGATGTAGAGAAAGAAAAACATGGCAAATGACTTGATGTATCGACTCTTGTCTTTGGTTCCCTCTAAAGGGCACACTTTTGTAAAAAGTTAGAGGATGGAAACTGTGTACTCAACAAATGGGATTTACCTCGGTTCATGAAAACTTGCGCCTTCTCGTTGCCAAGCTGGGCTGCCTTGATGAGATGCTTGGCCGTTATAATCTCATTATTCTCCAGTTGGGTGCCATCAGGCAACAGGCTGCCCTCTATGGGAAAGTATGTAAGATGCCCAGCTTTAAAACTGTGCAGAGGTTAGGAATTCCACAGCACGATCTCTCCTATCAAATGTGACCACTTTTTTAAAACTTTCATTACAAAGAGCATACTTGCTCTTTATTTTTATATATCACTCAGCTTTACATCGTGATGAATATGGATATATTTATTAAAAACATATACAGTTTCTATTGATTTTCGCTGCAGAAGTCACATTTAATGGCCTGTAATTCAAACGTAGCTCTGGCAACTTGCGACTTGTTTGCGACCGGTCCCTTACCTGCGTGCAACCTCTGTGCCTCTTTCTGCAAGGCCAGGCCTGAGCTGTAGGCTTCCACGCAACCAGAGCCCCCACACTGGCAGGCTGGCCCATCTAGAGAAACCTTGGTGTGGCCCAGCTCGGCCGCGCAGAAATTCGTCCCGTGGATCAGGTTCCCACCAAGGACAACACCCCCGCCGATTCCTAACACGACACGGAGGGAATTTATTTATTTATTACATTTCTTTACCCAGGGTGTGCCCAAAAAGTTTAAAACTGGTTTCCATTGAGGCCCTGCATATATTTTTTATTAACCCTAACAGTCCTGAATCCTCTAATTTTGATACGATTTTCCACACACCCTAGGGAGTTAGGGTTAAAAATGAATATTTACACAAATACAAGAATATTTACCGAAATAACTCTTTTCAGTACATGGCTAATGCTGATTTACGGGATGGGCGAAAAATCCACACACAAAAATACTTGGGGGGGGGGGGGGAACAAAGGGGAATTCCCATCTGGCTTCAAATTACCATGGCATGAAATTGTTGTCAATAGTGTAATAACATAATTCAGAATTCTTTACAGTCGAGAAAGAGACAAGCACTTCGTTCATCCCCAAAGCAGACTGCCTATTTAAAAAACGGGAAATGATCAGAAATACTTAAAGAGCCAATTCACACATCAACTCACCAGTTCCGGTTGCGATGGTAACAAAGTCTTCCACTCCCTTCCCACAGCCAAAGGCACGCACGCCGAGGGCAGCACAGTTACCGTCATTATCCACCCAGACAGGCAGGTGCAGCATAGCGGAAATAGGGGTCCGCAGGTCAATCTCACACCAACCTTCAGAAAGAGAAAAACATTTCCATTCAAAAATATAACACGTTTGTTCAAACTTCATGACGCATAGTGTCATACAATATATGGCAGTTTCTATTTGTCACATGGGAGTAGGTGGACAGATTTGTAATATTTACTAGGAGTTGACGGACCGTTTGAAATCTTTGCTAGGAGTGGACAGGTAGTTTCGTAACCTTTACTGACAGTGGACTGGCAGTTTATTTTTTACTTTGCCGACAGCGGACTGGCAGTTTTTCATCTTGGCTGATAGTGGACTGACAGTGGACTGACAGTTTTTTAATCTTTGCTGACAGTGGACTGACAGTTTTTAAATCTTTGCTGACAGTGGACTGACAGTTTTTAAATCTTTGCTGACAGTGGACTGACAGTTTTTAATCTTTGCTGATAGTGGACTGACAGTTTTTTAAATCTTTGCTGATAGTGGACTGACAGTTTTTTAAATCTTTGCTGATAGTGGACTGACAGTTTTTTAATCTTTGCTGACAGTGGACCGACAGTTTTTTAATCTTTGCTGATAGTGGACGGACAGTTTTTTAATCTTTGCTGACAGTGGACTGACAGTTTTTTAATCTTTGCTGACAGTGGACTGACAGTTTTTTAATCTTTGCTGATAGTGGACTGACAGTTTTTTAATCTTTGCTGACAGTGGACCGACAGTTTTTTAATCTTTGCTGACAGTGGACCGACAGTTTTTTAATCTTTGCTGACAGTGGACCGACAGTTTTTTAATCTTTGCTGATAGTGGACTGACAGTTTTTTAATCTTTGCTGACAGTGGACTGACAGTTTTTTAATCTTTGCTGACAGTGGACTGACAGTTTTTTAATCTTTGCTGATAGTGGACTGACAGTTTTTTAATCTTTGCTGACAGTGGACTGACAGTTTTTTAATCTTTGCTGACAGTGGACTGACAGTTTTTTAATCTTTGCTGATAGTGGACTGGCAGTTTTTGCAAACTTTGCTGGGAGTAGACAGCAGGGCTGTTCATTAATTTAGTATTCGATTATTAGAAACTGGGTTTGACCGAATATTCGATACTCGCCGATCAAGTTTTTCACGCATCAGCTGCAACTGCATGCCGCACATGCAAAGCACGCCTGTGTTTTACGTGCGGTGATCGATATTATGGACTGCCTTGATCGACTTTGTTTTGCATGCGCATATCTCAAGATCATTAAGGGTATGTACAAATCTATAACATTCTGATAAGAAACCAAACTCCAGCCTGCATTTTTTAAAGGAATTATTTTATAAGTGTCAAGGGTTTTACGGTTGGGAACATTAAACCTCCGTACACCAAAAGTTACCGTCGACAAAAATACGGCATTTGACACTACTAAATGCAATAACTTTTCTATTAAAATAGCAACAGTCGTATCTGTACATGCATATAAATTTTTTTGTCTTGAATATTCGAGCCGGCAAAAAGGTAATCAAATATTCATTTGACGATCGAATATTCGGTATATTCGGGACATGCATTTTGAAATCTTCACTGAGAATGAAAATGCGAATTTGCAAATTTTTTAGGAGTTGACAGGCAGATTCTTAATACATTTTGAAACTACCAATTTCCACATCTTTCTTAATAATTTCACAGCTGAATACACAAGTATTTCAAATTCCACCCTACATAAAGAAGTAATCAGACATGTATTTTTACCTTCCAGCGCTTTGGTGGAATGTTTGACGACCCCACCCCTTGGATCCACACGACCACCTGTGCTGATTCCTACAAAAGACAGCCAAACAAATCTTTCAAATTTAACATTATCTGCTACTACAAAGAAGGTTTGGACTCGTGAACTGACCAAGCCATCTGGGATAATTAAACACGACCGAAAAAAGCCGAAACTTTGGTCACATTTTTGTTATGAGTATCTGAGTGACAAGACTCACCTACTCCCAGCACTCGGCAGTTGAGTGATATGGCCTTCTGAGCAAGACCCATCAGCATCTCCAGTAGCTTGGTCATGCGCTCTTCATTGGATTGAGGGGTGGAATGCGATAGCTGGGCAAGGATTTCCCCCTGGTAAGAGAACAGCCCAAACAACAATAAGCTGTCACGATGGTGTGAGACTTTCTCAATGTTGACTGATAGATGCCATTTCAAGGCAAGATGATTGTCTGGTGCATTGCAGTGCAAGCAAATGAAGAACGCATTCCTGTTGCTTCACAAAAAGGCAGGTCGAATTTCAGGTAAAAATCTACTAGCTGGGCTAGTGGCACAGCAATTTTACTAGACCAGAAGGTATTTAAACAAGACCAATGGTAAAAATAGGAACACACAGTGTTTTGAATGAGTGTGCTGTTTCAATTTTTTTTTCCCTTTGCTGACCTTGTTGGGGGAAGGGTTAGAAATGCTGTTTTGATTGAAACTCCCTGCCTCAAAACTAAAAATGGCCATTCCAGATTTAGAAAAAAAAATTTACTTTATAGCATTTCACGCATTTCATGAAAAATATCACCAGACCACCGGACTAGTTCGGTCAAGAGTTCACTAGACCAACGCTGAAATCAGCGGACTCAGGCCAGCGGTCCAGTGGATATTTCGATCCCTGAAAAAGGCAAAGCTTGCGCATGAGCCTTATCTGTGCATGAAGGTGCTTATCTGCATTTTGCTTGCCGCATGTGTGTTACTGTACGCGAGTTTAGTTTTGTTGAACATATGGACTTCATCGCATTTTGTGCATATGCCTAAAACACTCCCCATATTGTGTATTGGCAGAGAAAAACCAGTTTTGATGCAGCCGTGTTTAAACACATCCATGCGACAGGCTCTCAACCAATAGGAATAGTGAAACTGTCTCGGCCATTTATGAATGTCGGTTAGTTACGTTATAAGAAAAGGACATGGCTACAGCAAAAACAAAAGGTAACATTATTTAAAGACACACATTGCCCTGAAATCTCCCAAATTTAACCTCTGTGGTTAGTCACCGAACCTATTTCCAAGGTTTGGGTGTAAAAGTTCTTCCATAATATGCAAAATTTACAGAGAAATGAGGAAAAAACCGAAGCATTGACATCTGGACATTCAGACTGGTGCCGCACATAGTGCAGGCTGTATGCAACCAAAGCACTACCGACCAAGGGCACCAGTCTGAATTCTACAGGTCTACTTTTCCCAAACTAAACTGGCACCACAAAATGATTTTCGTCAATGATTTTTAGACAAACGATTCATTTTCAAGGAATGGACATGTACATTATTAAAGTTCTACTTTTGAATGATCTTTCCAACCACAGCAATTTTAGGACGAATTCTTGTTATTGTCCAATAGGGCTGTTCATTTTCGAATAATTTTGTATTCGAATAATTTAGTATTCGAATATTCGAAACGTGGTTTGACCGAATATTCGATACTCGCCGATCAAGTTTTTCAGTGCATGCCGCACCGGTAAAAAAAACATTGCACGTAAAAGCACGCCAGTGTTTTACGTATGGCGATTGATATTATGGACCGTTCAAACGGCATTTTTTTGAATGCCCCTGTTGTATCAAGGGTTTTACAGACGGGAACAATAAACCTCTATCCACTAAAAGTTACGATTGACAAAAATGCGGCATTTGACACTGCTAAGCGCCGTAACTTGCATATATATCTTTTCGAATATTCGAACTGGCAAAATGGTATTCGAATATTCGGTATATTCGGGACAGCCCTATTGTCCAATTGAGCACCTCCAAGGAAACGTGTCCCTTTAATACTTGATATGTAGTGAAGTGTTTTGGCATAGAGCTGATCACAAGTACAATGTAATTTCATCAGTTACAAGGATGGGCAGAAACTAAGGATGCACAAATGTAGTCGCATTATACAGTTTTAGTCTGTACATGCCGCAGAATGTTCCAAAAACTGTTTGACTATCAAGCTGCAGAAAGTGTTTTAACCAGTTCACGTCGGGATTATTTTGACATTCACCGGACCCAGGCGCGGGATTATTTTTCACGGACCTCGAAAGCCAGACGGGTTTAGGTGGAATCAAGCCGTAATCTGTGGGTAGCACACCCTGATATTTCCGGCCTCGCTCGCTGCGAGCGGGTCGCTGACAGATATTACCGGCCTTGATAGAGTTCGTGTTTATCAGTCATCCGTTCCGTATACCGCAAAACCTTTGCTTGTATACACGTCATCCGACGCGAACTGGTTAATTAAAAAGTGCTCAGTACGTTTTAGGCAATGTCCCATTTAAAGTGGATTGCCCAAAAAGAGAAAAGGACTTGTTTATCCAAAATTTGGAACCATCTGGCTTTTGCCAAACAGACGTCAGTGGAATATTGACTTGCCGATTAATTTTGTTTTTTTATAGAAAGCCAAACAAAACACACAAAACACCTGTTACAATTCTGATATGCACAAAATTAATAAAATAATGTGGTACAAAAATATTGATCTTCACGTTCTGCAGTGCCAATATGTGCATATTAAATATTAACATGCTTCATGCATTTTAAGCTAGTATGCATCTACAGGTCTGAAATTTGGGATATTAATTTCTCTGGAATCTGTTGAAGAATTATCCTCTATTTAGATCTGGGCCAAATAAAACCGTATTAAGGGTGGTAGGATTGGCAATTAAAAATGTGGCCAACCCTACCACCTCTGATCATAACCCTTCAATAACGAGAGTGGCTTTTAGCCTTGTATTGGGCGATATAATTGTTTTTTTTAATGGGTTTCTTCCTAACAAATTATAGAGAGAAAACTATTTTTGAACAAAAAAAAGCACTTACTAACACTGCATTCTGTTTTGTTTTCCTAAAATATAATTGTTCTTTTATGTGCCATGTATGATGACTGATATAAATTAACATTGTAGGAATTAGGAGGGTCTCGCTCCTAATTCAACATTTGAAACATATTCAATCCGTTTATCATCGTTGATTGATTAATTTGCATGTGGAATGTCTCATTGGAAAACTCGTAACTTGTGCTTAAACAAGGTGATCCGCAGATCACACGTCGGCTCTTTTTTTTGGTCACTGCATCGCATTTGCCACTTTTTAAATGAGAGCAATTTTACATTTTAAGCCTATTGTATAACTTGACCTCAAATGACCTTTGACTTCAGTATGCGACTTTTCACATGACCATCGTATGACGGTTAAAGGCCATGTACATGATTGGTCATTGTTGCAATTTTCAAAAATGGGCGGATTTGGGGGTTGGTATGTTATAGGAAATATCGTTCAACTGACCTGTTCAAAGTTTTGCGTTGTTGGATGGCGAAAAAAACGAGAGAAAAAACGGCGCTCGTTTTCAACCGTCGGGCGGATGATAGCCTTTAGTCAAGGCTACCAACTGGACACGTGACGCGCCCTAAATGCCAGCATGTCCAGCGCACCACTCGTCCGGGTAGCCACACGCGCCTTGACTAAAGGCTACAGGGCAGTTTTCCAACGATTTCCAGCTGGAAATCGTTGGAAGACGATATAAATGTCAACTTTTCTTGACAACGACAGCACACCTGGTGCCATCATTTGACAGGATGATTGAGACTACTATTAACTTACAGTCTAGTAAGGTATTTCGTAATAATTCAGTAAAAAAGATATTGGAGAATTACCAATCGTGTACACCACGTTTAACTGTTAACACAATGCACCTATGACCCACGTTTGGTTCCAATTGGACTTTTTCAAATTTTCAAATGGGGCCAATTTTACATGTGCAGCCCATTTTACAACTTGACCTCAGATGACCTTTGAACTTGGTATGTCACCTTTGACCTCATTAACATTTGAAGGTTCCCATGTTACATGTATTCACCACATTTGTTTCCAATTGGACTTCAACTTTTCAAATGAC
The DNA here is from genome assembly GCA_037893225.1 of Hippasteria phrygiana. Classification (NCBI taxonomy): domain Eukaryota; kingdom Metazoa; phylum Echinodermata; class Asteroidea; order Valvatida; family Goniasteridae; genus Hippasteria; species Hippasteria phrygiana. The sequence continues at coordinate 109,706 of JAZGUH010000400.1, read as the reverse complement.
ACCAAATGAGAGCAAAAACATTCGTTTAGGCGACACAAAAATTAGTAATTCAATTTGAAAATTTGGATTTTTCCGGGTAATACAACTCCAAAGTATGGACACCGCAGCTTTAACAGTTAGGATGTTGATTATTATATTTTCAGTTTTCCATTACGTTCTTTGTGGCAGGCATTATGCCATGCATACATATATCTGATGAAATAGTGCATGAAATTGTATGCTTTCACATCCTCCTCCGACAATCAATAAACGGATATTTAACAGGAAATAGGTGTATTTCTGTTCACTGAGCGGTAATTTCCTTTCTAGAACCACCAGCCTGTTGCCAAATTCTAGTTTCATTTTCTTGTGCATATAATGTGAATTTTCATCTTAAATAACAACAGCAATGGCAATGTCAATTACATTTAGGGCATAGAACCAACCAAACAGCTGGAGGCAGTGTTCATGCTGCTAAATTAAAACAGGCATATCTGCACTAGTGAGCAGGATGTCCTGGTTTCGAGTCCCGTCCAAATTTTTATTCTCCACAGGCTCTCGGAAAACACATCTGCTTCTCATACCAAGTCAAGAAAAGGCAAACAAATCCTCTTTAAATTGACATCATCCTGATGCATAAATTCCATCTTCTAACAGATTCAGTATGTTAATTTGTTTAGTCTGATTAGTTTACTACAGCTGTTATTGCTTTCTCTAATCCTATTCAAGTTTTTTTGGGTTTATCAATTTTAGAATAAATGGTCACTCATTGTCAAATTGTAAAGCAAACCAGTTTAAGACAGTTTGTGACTAAATTGTGCAAAACTTGTGGAATCTTCGGCACAGTCTTTGACAGTGTTTCGAGGGCAAACACTATTAAACATTTTACTGATTAAAAATCTGTTATTTTCAGATGACATGAATTAGGCACAAACAAATAAATTGTTTTTCAAAAAAAAAATTCTTCAATTTATCCCAAAACTTGAATTTATTTCGCTGGTTGATTCGTTCCAATCTCGTTTCCATCTTTATTTTGTTATTTGTAATGCACAAACACGACCCTACCTAGTTTGAAAGTTCATATTCTAGTATCAGTGTGTGACTTAGCGCAATAAATATCTCGATGGAAATACACGCTGTACAGAAATACACAAATGCAGCGTGGCCACTCATCAAATTTCAAATTCCCAAGATTCATCCAGTAAAATTCCCAAGAATTCCCAAGGCGATGGGAAAACACTGTGCAAAGAGCATCGGAATAAGCACTTTGCGCATGTGCAATCCATATTTTTCCCACCAAAATTCCCAAGATCTTGGGAAAAATCCCCAGGAGTGGCCACAGTGCACACATGTGCACCAGGCAAAAATATTAAGAAAATCGCATTTTGATAAATAAACTTATAAAAAAAAAAATCTCAAAATTTTTCTAATTATATTCTTTAATCACTATATATTTTAATATTTAGTTTGGAATTTGTTTGTTGTATATTTACACAAACGATTAAATAATAAATATTCAAACAAAAAAATTGACTGAACGTGTATATGCACAGGGGAAGCTAAGATGGCGTCTTTAATACACGCTCAGCATTTATTGCAAACTGGGTGTAAAAGTCTTGTTTGATTGTATATGCAGTGTGGCTACCACATCAAAACTTCATGAGGTTTTTTGGTCGAATGTTGAGCCAGCTCAAATACAGCTAAAACACAAAGGTCGCGTCCACCAAAAAGTGGTCCATAGAGTGACATTGAGCCCCAGGAGATAGTGTCAGCACTGGCAGCCTTATACTTATGGGGCTACAGTTGTTCGGATGTGAAGGACCTGGCGGCCATCGCTGAAGAGGCAGCCGTATTACGTATATTAAACTGTTTATCGGCTTACAACATTTGTGTGTTTGTTTTACTTTGTGTATGGTTTGAAGTTGGACTTCCGGGGAATGTATAAAAAAACGGAACTCGGGCTACGGAAAATCTTTGACGCTCTGGTGTTTGTGTGCGATTCTCAACTCACATGATTCTCGATCAGTGCCACTCGGAGCTGTGTACCGCCAAGGTCAACAGCGAGGGCGCTCTGCCTCTCCAGGATATGGTCGATGTCTCGGTGGTGGCTGGGCGGCATCGGGGGGAACACAAACGACTTCTGCGTCTCGCCGTGGATGTCGATCGACTTGATGAATTTCATGATGCGAGGGATGGCATGGCCGTCACCATAGATGTACGATCTACAGAGATAAAAAAGCATAAAACAGAATTGTTTAACATTTATTATTGCAAAATCTGACTCCTGAATTTGACAAAAGAGCTGTTGCATGAATGCATTCAGTTTGAATATTCAGTTTCACAAACTATGAACAAGACTCAAACAATGGCTTTCACAGACATGTCCAGGGGGCATCAGCATTTTACTGTCCGTTTTTTGACACTTTATACAATACATGAATAATCATGGCAAAGAGGACATATTCTACCACACAAACAAATATGTAAAAAACCTTTTCATAAAAAAAATGTTACTACAGCAAAGCTAGCAATGTGCTGTGTTCACCTTCACTCCAATGAAGACGAACAAAGCACACTGTTCGAAACATCGAGATCATACTCTAACCACCGACTCTTTTAAAAGAGAGATTTCTTTCCTACATGGTGTACCCGCAAACCTACTTCTTTACTTCACACTCCACCATGCAAAGCCTCAAACGAGTGAGATTTGGCAGGAATTTTCCTGATTTCAGGATTTTTTTGTCAGTATTTCAGAATTTTTTAAGAATCTCTTTTGCAATCAGGATTTCCTGAGGTGTTGTCCTAAAGGTGTTTTTACCTGTAAAAGTGAATATAGACCAATAAAAATGGATATTTTAAGGGGGTGCCTTCAGGCAAATACAAACTATATGTTGATCTAGAGTCCTCATGGATTTTGCGTGGACTTTTCGTGGATTTTAAATTTTTGGCCAATCTCACCCCCTGTTCAAACAAATACATATTGGGTTTGCCAACTTACGGGGGGTACTGATTCTGATACTGCATCTCCAGGGCATGCTTGATTTTCTCTGTGGTGTCCGCCTCTCTGCAGTGCAGTACATTTTCCCCTGTGGATAAAAATCAGCGAGAATGTCCGGGAAAACTTGTATCAACTTCTTTGGAAAATGAAAGGAACAGGCTTCAATCCACAACAGAAGACCATATTCACTGAAGAACGACAAGGGTCCATCTATGATTAGGACAGTTGTATGCTCAGTTGCATTCAACATTTACTCTTTTTTTTATTGAAGTCGCCCAATACAAGGCTAAAAGCCACTCTAGGTAAAGGGCTGCAACAGAGGTGGTAGGGTTGGCCACATTTTAGGTTTCTAGCCCTACCACCCTTAAGGTTTTCCTGGGTCCAGATCTAAATAGAGGATAAATCTATACCGAAGAAATTATACCAATCTTCAGACCTATAGACCCAGGCGGGGTTAACTTCCACCCTTGGTGAGATCAACTCAACTCACCTCCCCCTTTGTCGAAACTATCAAAACAACTGTTTAGGCAGCCTAGCTTTGATAGTGGTTACATGTATGAGTTCTCTTCGTGAAAGCGTCAGCATTTAGATTTGGAAGTGCAATGCAAATGAATGGAGGACATGCATTTATTGCGTCATGCGCTCTCCATACAGCCCTACGTATTTGGGACCCGGAAAACTAATGCTATTTACGAGGAGGATATGGAAAAAATGGCACTCACCTGTCTCACGTCCTGTCTGTCGAGAGCCGAGGTTGATGACCGGCGTGCCGAATGCTCCGGCCTCCCGAATCCCGGCGCTGCTGTTACCAATCATGCAGCCAGCTTTGGACACCAGTATGACGAACTCATCAAAGGGTAAGCTCTTGGCCGTCTTAAAGTTGGGGTGGTGCTCGATGCCTTTGAGACGCATCACGCGAGTCATTTCTTTGCTTCCTGTCGGGGATCGAGTGGGAGGAAGGAGAACGGTTTGGAATATGAAAGTGTTCATGCAAGTTACTTGGGAAAGTATATGTTGTACTCCTGCCAAAGACAAAATGTACAACAAGCTATCAGTATCACTTGATAAAATTAGGGACTTTTTTCTTAACAAATGACAACCACGATTTTAATGATGGGGTGCTGGTATGCCAAGAATGGAGCTGTGCAGCCAAGCGTAAATGCAAACAATAGGCCTAACACTGAATACAGTGTAGCTGTACAGCTGGGGATCACACCACAACTAATATTCTTTAGCACTTTTGTACTTGCCTGCATCTATATTTGGGAAGAGAATGATGGTTTTCTTGCCAAATTCCAGCAAGGCATCAATCATCAGCCCAAACATCTTCAGGGAATGCTTGATGTTGGTGGTGACGGGGTGCTGCAGGGCCAACATGTAATCATGAGGTTTCACGCCCATGGGCAGCCACTTCTGCAGCACGCTGGCGCAGTTCGTGCTGTCCATGTTCAGCAGCTTGTCGTAGGACGTGCAGCCGGCCAGTAGGATGGCGTTGTTGTCCTCGCACATGGCCAGTAAGCGGCTGTGCGACCGCTCCGTACAGCAAATGTGGTAGTGGGCCAGCTTGGTGATGGAGTGGCGGATCATGTCGTCGATGGTTCCGCTGATCTCCCCGCCCTCCACATGCACGATGCGGATGTTCATCAGCGCGGCCGTGGCGGCCAGGGAGAGGGCATCAAAGCGGTCACCGTGGACAACCATGATGTCGGGCTTGAGCCGCAGCAGGACGTCTGGGAGCTTGACCATGGCCAGGCCGACCGACTCCACCATGGCGGCCTCGTCTTCCCCTCTAACAATGGTGTGGAGACGGCTGTCAATGTCCAAGCCATCCTGCTCGATGTAGCGGTACGTTGATCTAGAGGGTACACGGGGAAAATGGAAAAAAATTTAACCTGTAAGAAAGATTCTGCTAGGATTGAAATGCCAGGCCCTCTAAACTTCTACATTTCAGGTCATTCCATTTGGCAAACACATTGTTGCAGCATATTATATAGGCCTTTTCACACTATGTACGTTCGACCCGTGTTGAAATCTACACGGGTCCGAACCGTGTAGACTTCTTAAAATTTCAACACGGGTCAATTACGCTGCCTTTTCACACTACTCAACGCAGCGCCTGCATTTTGGCTACACGTGTAATGTTTCGACCCGTGTATTGTGCGATAGTTTCACACTACACACACGGCCGGCCGTTCAACATGGGTCGAATTGGAGAAAAAAATCGTTCCGTCGAGCTGGCTTTGGATGGAGCTGTCAGCCCAAATAGCCAACGTAGCATTCACCTCCTCCTCACTCCATGTCGGTCTTTTGTCTGATTTGAAGCCCATTTTCTCGGGACATATCGGAGTAACAAGAATCTCGTGAAAGTAGCACGCACCATGTTTCATTCCTCCATGCACGCACAATAAGCCAGTTCGGTATTCCAATTGCGCGTGTGCGCATCGCACAGCTTTTCTTTCAGACTAAACATTTCATCGTATGCATGCAAAAGGATAGCGGGTACTCGCACATTTAAAGAGATCGGCGTGTTCTGAAGTAACATTTTTCCAAAAACGTTTGGATAGAAAGTGTTTTCCTGGGTCTTGTGTGTCCAAACTTTTGTTTGAACAAAAGTTTCCATCGTCTTTTCGATTCCACGAAAAATTGCACAGAATGCATATTTGTTTACCACCTCCCCCCATAGACTTGTGTGTATTTATCTGCCACATTTGGTACGAGAGAAAAATCGTCAAATCTTAATACGCAGTTGGAATACCGAACTGGCTTATTGAAATGACGCGTGTTACATGTAAATGACGCGTGTTTACATGTATGCGTGCATGCACAATGCCACAGAGATTATTTGTTCGTTCGTTGCTGAATACATCATGTGATGCTGTGCACGCACTCGCACTCCGATCCGCAGTTACATGGGTCAAACTCAACCCGGAGACGTTCACACTACGACTTTCAACACGGGTCCAACTTCTCTACACGGGTTGAGAGCTCTCAACCCACCTCCTGAGCAGGGTTGAGTTTCAACCCGGGTTGAGCGCTCTACACGGGTCAGTGCCGTGTTGAGATGTTGCAGTGTGAAAAGGTCAGTCTAGTTAACACGGGTCGGACCCGGGTCCAACACCAAGATTTTTCGTAGTGTGAAAAGGCCTTATGTCACTAGTACAATGGACTGCTGGGACAACATTGAATTGCTAAAATGTAATGGTCAGAATATTGTTGAATTTAGATGGGTTATTCCATGAAATTGAGACACACACACATTTTGGCATTCTTTGATCATGTAATTGTTTTTCTTGTTTAAACTAAACTGACTTTAATGGTGATTATGGTATGAACTTGAAGAGTAAAGGGAAGGCTTTTGAATGATACAAAACATGAGGGCATTATATGTGATATATTTATGTTTTGTCACCAAGTGTGATGGTGTCCCGGGCTAAATTATGGGGTAATTTTGTGACATAAAACTTACAAAGTACAAATAGGGTTCAGAGGTTAAACAAATTTACTATTTGTTTTCTTTTACATGAGAAGTTAGGAAAAACTACATGTAACTTAACAACAACAAATCATATTGTCAGTATCTCTTCCATCTTTTTTGTTATATGGCTAACAAATCTGTGGTTAAGGATGTAACGGATGGTGTCCCACTCTGTTAAATTTTGTTACATCCTGCCTGCATGTCTAGCTTTCTTACTTTTCACCAAATGAAGTCTAAATTAAATTTCTTTTCTTTTGTGTGATTACCGTTTTAATAAAATTAACTTGTAGAGTCAATATATTGGACTGCCTTTTCAAAATTGGGGCAAAATGGACTCGGATGTAACGGTGGTGTCCCACGTTACATCCTAACAATTTTGGGAACTTTCTTCCATAATTTATCTGTAAGCAGTATGTGAAATGTCCATGCAACATGATAACAAAATCATAAAAAAGACCCCCTAAATTGGTGTCATGTGTTAGTTTTCCACCCTTGATGGAGTGGTGTCCCATGTTACATCCTTGCAGGCTTGCCAAATCAATTATTACATAAAATGTTTTAGCCAACTGTATTTGATGGGTATGTAAAAGGATAACATTTTCTAACTATCACATACAGATTTGGATGCTTTAACATGATTATTTATGAATTATGAGCAACATAAACTAAGATGTAACCGGGACACCGTGTCCCTTGTTACATCGTTGATTTATCAATAGTAGTTCATGTGAAACTCAAGAGAGAGGACCCTAAACTAAATATTATGTCACAATGAATCTAACCTATGATGAAATAATTGTATAGAATGTGGTGTAACCAATTTATTTTACACCAATTTAATTGTTATTAATATGTCACACATTGTGTCTCAACTTCATGGAATGACCCAGATGCAAGTGACTCTTTTTTACATGACAGAGTCAAGTTTTTTCTTTCTTTTTCTAATTTGCACAAGGAAATGTACTTCGAATCACCCACCGCAATCAGCCTACTGGCACCCAGACTTTTTTATCATATAGGGTGTCCCCCAAAAAATGTAACCCCAAGGGAAAATATAACTAACCCATGTACAAAATTATCATTATTATGATTCTATCATAAACTACAGGTAAAACGCTTTCCATCGATATCTTGGATATGTTTCTCTGGTCATGCATGACAGACTAGTTTATATTAAAACCATTAATGGTCATTTTGTACATAGGTTGGTCATATTTTCCTCTCATTTGTGTGTTACCTTTTTGGGGGACACACCGTGTAGTGTTGGAAAGCCAGAAACCATTTTTCTTTTACGGAAGTCGCCCAATACAAGGCTTAATGCCCAATATAGGTATTAGGCTACAATAGAAGTGGTAGAGTTGGCCACATTTTAGGTTGCCAGTCCTACCACCCTTACACTTTTCCTGGGTCCAGATAGATCTTCAACAGATACCCAAGAAATTATCCCAATTGTTGCTTCGGTAAATCTATTCTCTTGTCTAGATGGAGCCTTGACAACAACTTGACAACATCTACCATGTTGCTTCAGTCAACTATCAGCTTTTTTTTGCAGATTTAATCAACTGTCAGTAATCTCAAGTATCACGATACGCATTTTCATTCACATTAACGTCACAATTATCGATGCAGCAATACGGGCATAGTGAAATTGGCCCCCATGTCTGCAAAGTTGAGCTCACCCATAGTCGTCAATGAGATGGCATCCCAGGACGATGACCGACAGATGCATATCCTCGTCGGCCTTGACTGCCTGCATGATGGGCGCCAGCTTGGAGTAGTCCGCTCGATTGCACGTGGCAATGCAGATGCGCATCTTGGGCGGCTGGGGGTCCTCGGTGGTGTTGTTCGCCAAACCTACAATGTTGGCCCGCTTAGCAGCTGGAGGCTCCATCTTGACGTCAACTGGGTAATCCTTTAAGGCATGCTGCCCATTTGCATTTGAAAAAGACAAAATTAACAGTTTCCCCTGATATTAAGTGGCCGAAACATTAGTCTCAATGTTAATACGATAGGTAGTGGTGTTAGATATTGTGGTGCAGTTTACATGTACTCTGGTGTACTTTGCCGACAGGTCCAAAATTAGTCAGATCCCTTCACCACTGGCACACCCATGGGCCTTCGAAGACCTCTGTGCCACACACACACTGTACAGTGACTCATGCTTTTACTGTGACCTTTGTTCATACTGGCAAATCCATTCTTTTAGGAATCATGCAGCAGACACCCAGTTCAACTTATTTTCACATAACCACGTCCTACAACACTGTGTGGATGATGTAAATGCCTGTTCTCATTTAACCCTAACCATCCCAAATCCATTTTGTATTTTAAAGGATTCAGGACTGGCACTATTTCTTTGCATGAGACTTCACAGTAAAAATGATGCAGGGGTTATTAGGATTAAAGTCAAAAGAAGGTGGTTTTCAAACTCATTTTTAAATCTTTCCAATTTAGTTATAGAAGAGAATGCATAACTACTGTCATTGCCCTTTTTGTCAGTGTGAATCTAGCCTTGACAAGGCGGTGAGCACCTAGAGCTCGCGATCCCTTTCGGGGTACCTGGTAACAATCTCGCAAAATGCAATTTTGTATAACCACAATACTCTTTGGTTAATTGGAATAAAAAACAAATGTGTACACAAACGTATATGACCTGCTCTGCAAAAATGCACTTTCAAGTACATGTACAGGGTGGTTTAATGTCTCAGACTTTTTAACCCTACATGTAACTCCCTAGGGTGTGTGCAAATTCCTATTGAAATTGGAGGATTCAGGACTGTTAGGGTTAATATAACTATAAGAAATCACACACTTAAAAAAATCGTAAAAAAACAATGCATTGCACTACAGAGTTGTGGCATATATTAAATGAAAGCTTATTTCATGCTCTTTCAGACCAACTGTAAAGCTTAAAAATGTATTTTTAACACATCAGACTCATTTTTGTAGAGCGGGTCACATATTATGATAGAGAAACTAAAGTTTACCGGACAAAATTACTGGCTACTGTTTTAAAATTTAGTAATGATGTACATATATATACATGTACATACATGTAGATTAGAACATCAATGAATGCGTAGCTCATTATCCACAAACTATCAAACTTCTCCCAAAACTCATGCCTTCATCATTTAGTACACTCTTCAGTGTTTCCATTTTTTTAAAATTCCAATCAGTCCTTGTGTGTCTCATGCAAGTGCAATTAAATCTTTCAAAATGCGTAGATTATTATGATAAAAGTTAAGTTATTAACCACGCACATTAATAACGGTAATGGAAAAATATTAGTAAACCCAGGTGAGACTCGTGGACAACAGAAAAAGGGCAAGTTGAAGGTCACGATGAACACAATTCTCCAGAAAGACATCTTGCAAAACTGAGACATGGCCTATTGAAATGAGGGCAAAGTTGCACTATGGCATTCTCAGTTTACAAGCAAAAATTACTTTTGTGTGAATTCCATTTGGGGATTTTAGCATTTGTACATCTGAAACCCCCATTATATCCCAACGATTAATAATTGAATTCGATCTCAAAATATTATTTTGGGGTAAATTTTTTGTTGGTCTTTCTTTCCCTTTTTTTTTGGGGGGGGGTGTATTGACTGGTTTTTTTTAGTACTGAAAGTACGTCTACACACATTTTGTACATGTAAACAGTTCTCTGACTTTGAGCTTTATCTTCTCAAAAGAAGCAGTCATTACCCTAGCACCTTGTGTAAGAATAGGATTAAATCTAAAACAACAGGCTATACATCAAATTAAAGCTCATTACCCATCCTTCAAGAAATACCATCATATCAATTTTCAAGCTGCACCACTTTCCAGCCATTTCACAGTGCCAGGTCAACATTTGTTAGTCTCTGTGCAATCTGCGACAATTTGTGCATCATTTAAAGAGGATGTCAATTGCTAAAACGGAGTCTGCGTCATTTCGTAGTTTGATGTACATGTAGATTGCGTATTGTAAAATAAAACAGCCAATTATGTCTGCCGTGAACTAGGGCTGTTCATTTTCAAATAATTTAGTATTCGATTATTCGAGACTGGGCTTGAGCGAATATTTGAATATTCGATACTCGCCGGTCAAGTCTTTCAGGCGTCTGCTGCAACTGCATGCCGCACCGGTAAAAAGTTGCACGCAAAGCACGCCTGTGTTTTACATGCGGCGATCGATATTACCACCCGATGGAAATTTTTACGAGTACGTATAAACGTTCTGATAACAAGAAACCAAACTCCAGCTTGAGTTTTTGCAATTATTAGTTTAGAAGTGTCAAGGGTTTTACGGTTGGGAACAATAAACCTCTGTCCACAAAAATGCGGCATTTGACACTGCTAAGCGCCCTAACTTTTCTATTAAAATAGCATTAGAGTCGTATCTGTATATATGCAAATATTTGAATATTCCAACCGGCAAAAAGCTATTCGAATATTCGGTTGACGATCGAATATTCGAATATTCGGAATATTCGAATATTCGCTATATTCTGGACAGCCCTACCATGAACTAACAAAAAAAGTGACTTTTGTGAGCTATTTTTTATCTAGTTCCCCTCTAGCACAGCTGGTGCCATTTGTCTAAAAGTCTTCGCTGCGGGCAGCAAACAAATCTGACGTCATAACACAAACTCCCCTGTTGTGCCTGGTGATACACACAAAAGTGGAGTTTGTGTTATGACGTCATTTCATGGCAGAAATATTTGGCTGTGTTATTTTACAATACGCAATCAACATGTACATAAAAGTGATGACGCAGACTTCTCTCAGCAATCAACATCCTCTTAAACCCTAACCCCCTATGGTGCGTGAAAATTTGTACTGAAATTGATTGATTCAGCACTGTTAGGGTATGGATGGAAGGAAAGGTGTTACGAACCTAGAAGCCAAACTGAAAACATCACAAGCACAGTCAACCAAGGCAGAGCAGGCCATGCTAAATACACATGCAGGCCGGGGCTGATCCAGGTCAGTCAGAAAGGCTCTACTGTTCTCCCTCCCTCCCCGACCCCTACCCCCCATTCCCCCTCCCTTTCACTCAGGACAGCCAACTCAAAAAGGGAGATATAAATGCACTCAGACGTACATATGTATGAAGCTCAATTCTGGTGGTTGCATCTTTATTGCGCATGTACAGTGTGATGTTATAATTAATAGGCCAACTTTGGGGAAAAAAATCCGCGTTTGTGTTTTCAGCTTTAATCACGGGTTTGTACATCTGTGCCCTGCATACATACAATGATGACACTTTTCCTTAACAGTTGACCAATCAAAGGGGTTGTTCTAAAACCCCCTCGACCCCCTCGACCCCCACGACCCACGACCCCCTCGACTCTTACGCTTTTAAGCACACACTACGCACGATGCACAAACTGTTTCGCAATGCATGTGTCGCAAGGCCGGCCCGACCCAGAATCAGATTGTATCCCAAATGAGAACCAGCGTTTACGGGCCCGAATTCGAATTCCTGTCGTGTCGTTTTGCTGCATGACTTCGAATTCGTGTCTGCGTCGTTTGCTGCATGGCGACATGTAGTCGCAAAATACAAGAATGTATAATGATGCCGCAACACAAATGATCCTCTTCCCGAGTAGATAATTTCATATTCTATAAAGAAATGGGCATACATATGTCTGATATTTGCTAGCTGGGTCAGTGCGCAGTTTTTAGCAACGTTCTTCTATGGCCTACAACTCATTAGGTCGTAGAAGGATATCGCTTCCATCCAAGACAGCGTGGCCACTCCTTGGGATTTTTCCCAAGATCTTGTGAATTTTGGTGGGAAAAATAAGGATTACCCATGCGCAAAATGCTCATTATAAAAAGGTGCTTGGCATAATACACTTGTACAGTATTTTCCACTGCCTTGGGAAATCTTTGGATTTTCAAATTTGATGAGTGGCCATACACTGTTCACGCGACGGCCGCATGGATTTCCGGCATCCTGATTGGTCAACCAGCCTGCATCACAAACATGGGACGGTGGTACGTCTTTTTGTGATGGGCAAAGGCGAAATGCAACCAAAACTTGATCATGGAGGACCTCCATGGATTGATCACGTAACACTAAACAGGCGCGAAGCCGCCCCCCCCCCCCCCCCCCCCCCTTGTAAATATTTAGTACATCAATGTTTCTTGAGAAAATGAAGACTTTTAAACAGGCTACATGCCAGGGATTTACTATTTCCAAGAAGATTTTTTAATTCAATAAATACGTGAAGAAAACAAATCCTCAACTACTTTGTGCTCATTATTTCAGCAAAACTTAATTATTTCATAACATTGTTATTTTTCAAATTAGGCCCTATGCAGGGAATTATTTCTTCGATTTTTTAAACTAATAAATTCAACGTTATTCTTTGGGACGCAATATTTAAAGTGTATTTATTTTTTACATAAGGGGGGGGGGGGCGGGGGGGGGGTCATCATGCACAAGTCATAACATGTTTAGTTAGTTTACGTTGTCAAAATCACGTTGGCAGATTGCGACCTGATTGTCTAAGTTTATTGCAGAAAATCTACCCATTTTGTATTTCCTTCCTCCATGCAGTTTGTCACACAATATTTAGAGAACTAATAAGGCTTTCCTGTCTTTGTCAGGATGTGAATCTCCAATTCTTGCAGTGGGGCCAATTTCACGGCGATGCTAAGCACAAAAATTTGCTTAGCATGAAAAATCTTCCTTGATAAACAGGATTACCAACCAAATTCTGATGTGAAGTGTACCGCTTGTGGCTGGCATTCAGCTAGCTGTTTGCTTAGCATGAAAATCCCATGGCCTTTTGGCTGGTAACCTGTGTTAACCAAGCAAGACATTTTAGTGCTAAGCAAATGTTTGTGCTTAGCAGCTCCGTGAAATTGGCCCAGCATGCAGCTGCAGTTCAGTCCGTTCCTCGATCCTCCGTGTTCAGTAAAATAATGTGTGCAGCGCGCGCAGCATGCATTCGATCTGGGGGCCGTATTCGAACTCCGGGTTTCAATTTGGGATACGATCCGACTCAGAACGTACCTCGAGGGGGTCGAGGGGTCGTGGGTCGTGGGGGTCGAGGGGGTCGAGGGGGTTTTAGAACAACCCCAATCAAAGTGGTAGAAATGGTACAGAATCTGACAATTGTGCACCGCAAGACAAATAAAACAAGATATATACGACGTCAGATTCTGAAGCTCCATTGCGCATGTGTAGCGATACTTCCATTGAAACGTGCATGGTTGTATAAGCTTCAAACATGTGAGTGCATACAATACTCCATTGAAACGTGCATGGTTGTATGCAAGAATTGAGCTTCATATGTCGGAGTGCATAAATAGCTCCAAAAAGACAGGCTGTGATCAAAATTGGCAATGAACTGCCCATTATAATTAGGGCTGTGCATTTACGGGTAGTACATGAATTGGATACCCGGGTACACGTTAAAGAAAGCCAATCCCAAAAATTCAATCTCGGAAACTGCTGCTCATATTGTTCGTCAAGTTTCACACGTTAATACTACCACAGCTCTATAGCTTGATGGTGTAAACTGCATTTTGGGCAAGCGTCATAAACAATAATCTGTTTTGGTTTTTCCGTCGTTTTTATTTTTAAAATTCCCCACAAATGACATTGAAAAACTTTCTTTTTCATTGTCTGAGAAATTACTAAGTAATATGTTATTTCGGTTACGTGTACTCGATTCCATAATCTGGAACTGGTTCCTGACATTAGTGGTCGGGTAGTCGGGTACCCAGTTCAGATGCACAGCCCTAACTATAATGTGGAATAAGCTGTTTCACGGATACCGCAATCTTTCCTCAATACCGCAACCTTTGCCCACTTGATTGGGGGGGGGGGGGGGGGGGTGTATACACACACAAGATAAATTTCCAGCTCGGAAACCTCATTCGCATAATGTGCATGTCCCCCCAAAACTAGCCAAAGATGACGTATTGAGCAAAGGTGGCAGTATCTGCGAAACTGCTTGTGGAGAGTCAATTCAAAATTTTGCCAATAGCTGAAAAAATCATATAGAATTGCGGAGGGGGTGTGGCTACCCCTAAACCAATCAATTGCCTGATGAATGCCAACCGGTGCCCAATTTAGACACTTCACAATCATGACTATACAGTCCGCCACAAAGTGATTAAACCCAGAGAGGCAATTTTTCTATACATGTCGTCTTAACGGATACCGACCTTTTTCCCATAATGCACTTCGGCCATAATAGGATTTGCACCACTGATGGCAACTTTTCTGTACTGCGAATTACCCGAATATATCCTACCTGCTCAAACCTACATATGCGGAGAACAGGAAGTGTTCTTTAAAGTTGTCAACAAACTGCAAAGAATGCAACAAAGCATTTTGAAAGGGGATTCAAATTGGACAGGCAGAGTTTTAATCTTTTTTTTCATGTATTTTTTCCCCCACAACTTTTTTTAGTTGTTAAAATCCTGTTTTAAAAGTTGCTATAGCCTGAAAATACACATAATGAGCTTTTACATGACTTCTTAAACTTTACGTACATGTATATGCATGTACATTGCAAAAAACTAATGAAACTTTCAAGCATTCAATTAATACACACACAGAACATAAGTGGAAATGTACGGCTATTTGTTGAAATTGGTGCTTTGTTGGAATGCTTACTCATTTAAAGGTAGTATACAACATCAAAAGACAAAACTACTGAATTATTACGTAATACCGTACTAGACTGTAAGTAAATAACAGTCTCAAGCCTCCTGTGAAATCATGGCACCTGGTGTGGTGAGGTTTTCAAGAAAAGTGGAAATTTATATCGTTTTCCCAACAATTGTCGGCAGACAATCGTTAGAAATAGTCTAGTTCCCTGACCTGATAATTCCCTAAAGTTTATAAATTACTCCGTTTTGTCTAAAGTATGGTCAGAGAACCAGACTGCTAGAACATAATGTTTTTTCTCTGTTTTCCCAGCATCTATGCACACAAAACATTAAACAGCTCAGTGTTACAGTATTTGCTAGCACGCTATAAAATACTAACCCCCAGATCCATTTATTTCTGAAAATTACAGCAAAAGCAAATGGTGTACATTGTATACTACTTTTAAGTATACATGTACAAGTAGATCCTCAGTGTTAATGAGCAAACGATAGTACGCATGGATAAATCTTTGCACTGGACCACAATTTACACATTGGACAATAAGACTCCCGACACCAGACAAGACCAGTGGGCCTGTGATTTTTTTTTAATTCATGTATTCTTACAGTTTTTAAAAAGCATCTCAAATTTCACTGACAATTGAGTGGGCCTCATTTTGTTTTCATTCACATAAAAATGTTCAATCCTACAACTTATCTCATATTCTGGTATGGTGGACCACTAGCCCGATGGTATGTTGTATTTATACAAGCAGTGGTAAATCAAGTTATAGCTTTTTAATTTAACTTTTATTGGCAGATGTCACCTCCCTTTCTATATGATTTCACACCAGGGTTGTAGAGCCAATGATTTTCCGTTTCAGAAAAGTCAATTTTCCGTTTTGACAAATCTTCATTTCCGTTTCGCCCATTAGAACAGTGTACAAAAATCTGTTTCATTTCCATTTGACATTATTTCATACATGTAAATGAATGCACAATGAAAGAGGCCAATTCCGTTTGGTTTCCACTAAAACGGAAAATCATTGGATCTATATATACACTGTACAGCAACAGTGATGAACAAATAATACAATACCCGACCACTGGAACAAGGATGATGTGTTATCCTCTAGGACTGAGGACGTGCAACAAAGGGTTACTTTACATAACAAAACATTACAACTGAGGACCTGAGCCCAAGTCCTCAGTAGATTTCATGTACAAACCTTATAGGACATGAGAACAAATTAAGTCCAAACAATGGGAACAATAGAAGGAAATAAGTACAAACACTGTAGAGTCCTCAGTTGTTTAGTAAAACACGAATGTGTGAAATTGTGTGCGTATGCCTGGAGGACTTATTCCTTCATGGTATATTTAACAATTGTTGACTGCTGTGATGTGGGATATGACGTTGTTAACACCCGAGGGACGCATAGCACCGGAGGCGAAGCCAAGGGTGCTATGCGTCCCCGAGGGCGTAAAAAACGTCACATCCCACATCACAGCAGTCAACAATTGTTTTGTTATATCGCCAAATCCATTTTTTGTCCAGTTCAACTTGCCTCGCTCGGTGGAAATTAACTCAAACAAATCACGCGATCAAAACAGCTGATTGTCTGCTAGTTCGCTGCTCCCACTAGTTTACTATCGTCAACAGTCTAGGTGAAAATTGCGTGGGTACCAATGACACAGCTCAATAGCTAGCTGGCTGACGATGTGTGATATTATGCTTGGAGTGTGCCTGTCGTTTTTATAGACCGGACATGTGATCGTTCTAGGCCAATCAAAATACAGTACCCACACAATTTTCACACTACGCTGTTGACGGTAGTAAACTATAGTGGGAGCAGCAGACTAGCAGACGATCAGCTGTTTTGATAGCATGACTTGTTTGAGTTAATTTTTACCGAGCAAGGCAAGTTGAACTGAAGAAACTGCGTTTGGCGATACAACAAAACAATTGTTGACTGCTGTGATGTGGGATATGATGCTTTTAGCACCCTCGGCGAACGTCATATCCCACATCACAACAGTCAATAATTGTTAAATGTACATGTGTACACAAAGTACATGTGTACACAATTTACATGTATAGTATGTAGTATGTAAATTTTCCATCTCTTCCCACAATTGTTTCAAATTCCACAGGACTTGGCACATATATACAAATATGCAAATTGTCATAACAACCCTTCCTACACAATAATCGCATACATGTACATATCTAAAATACAGCTTACAAACTTGCACACTATACCAGTGTTGTTTACACAGTCTGTTGCTAAGACACTTATCACCCCACAGGGACACACAATTAACCCCTTGCGTACGGATGACGCCAAATGGCGCAAACAAAAAATTGCCACCAGGCCGGATAACATCTATAGATGCCATTTTCTGCATTTTCAATCCATTGTTGGATTATTGTGTTCACTACGCTTGGCTGCACAAGATTTTTGTGTCCGTTTCACTTGGCTGCAAAGCCCACACAGCACTTCGGCGCCTCACTGTAATAACCTTACTCAAGGGGTTAACATGTTGGCGTCAGTGCATACTATGCACTTGTTTTTACATAGTCATGATTTACTGTACATGTACATGTACTATGTGGGGACAAGGCTTTAGACTATGTACACATCAGTACCTGCAAGGACCATGTTCAACAAAAGACCTTTTTCAGAGGACAACAATGATTTCATTGTTGTTTCTTTATGTTTGTGTCATCAGTAGTAATAATAGGTGTACTTGTACATTATCAGGATCAGTTCCAACTGAAATTATAATTGGTGTCAAATTTGGTTGGGAAACTTAGTATTAAAACCCTAACCCACCTCAATCCTCCAAAATCCTCCTTGTAGTTTTGGAGGATTTTGGAGGATTGAGGATGAATGGTGTTTCAAGCGAGGAGGATTTTGGAGGATTGAGGATGAATGGTATTTTTTTTTTTTTGAGAGGATTTTGGAGGATTGAGGATGAATTGTGTTTCAAGCAGAGGATTTTGGAGGATTGAGGATGAATGGTGTTTAAAGCACATGAGGATTTGAGGATTGAGGATGAATGCATTTTTTTGGCAGGGCAATCGGAGGATTTTGGAGGATTCAGGATGGTTCCTAGCAAAAAGGGTCTAGGGGGTATCCATGTACAACATTTGCAAACATAAACAAAAAAAACTACTGAATTATTATGAAATAACGTATTATATTAGACTAAGTAAATAGCACCTGGTGTGCTGTCATTTTCAAGAAAAGTGAAAATTTATATCATTTTCCAAAGATTGTCGGCCAACAATCCTTGAAAATAGTCCAGTTCCCTGACCTGATAATTCCTCAACTATATAAATTGCTCAATTTTGTCTAAAGTAGGGTCAGGGAACCAGACTACTAGAACAGATTTTTTTCTTCTCTGTTTCCGATCCCTAGCTCTATGCACACAAAACTTTTAACAGGTCAGTGTTACAGTATTTGCTAGCATGCTATAAAATACCAACGCCCAAATCCATTTATTTCTGAAAATTACAGCAATTTTAAGCAAATGTTGTATGTACTACATTTGTACCTTTAAAGACCCACTACAATGACAAATGGAAAAAGTAACAGAACACTGCTCTTTGTTTTTTACACCTAAACAAATCCAAATAGTTGAAAACTGGAAAAACTTGTAATATTGGAAATAAAAATGAGACGGTTTGCTTTGCTTTTTCAAAAACTTAACATGTTTGTGACCATTAGTGGAGTTATGGTATAGGAATTTTGAATTTTGATGAAGCATAGCCGGAGAAACAATTTTAACATCTGGGAACTGCTTGTTTGCGCTACGTGACGCCGCATCCTAACTGGGTCATTCCATGTCAAGAAATCACCCCCCAGAAAATTGGAAATTGAAACCAGAGCCCCTTTCTAATTGAGTCTGAAAAAGCTGAAATTTCAAGTCTGCTTCTACCCTTCTAATAAATATGACAAATTCCAACAGGTACATTTAGCTCCTACAACAATATCCAACACACCATGTACATGTAGTTTGTGTTATTAAACAGCCACATCTAAATCCAACAAATTACAACTACTTTTACTATTGTTCAATGTTGGATTTTTCTGGATTTAGCAGGGTTAGTGTTACTAATACCGGTTTCACACTACTCTGAACTTACCCGGGTAATTTATTACCCGGGTAGTTGTCATTACCCGGGTAAAAACTAACCCGGAGAATCGGTTTCACACTACAAAATTAACCCTGCAATTCTGCTTACCCGCTTTAGCGCGCACCCGGGTAACTTGTAGCCGCATTCACACTATGCGAATGGTAACCCGGAGAATGTGCATTGCTTGACCTCTGCCCTAGCCATTGTTTCGTCGGCGTAAAAGAGCGAAGCATGCAATGCAAATTGAAAAAAAATCAGATCAGCATTGGTACATGTAGCGTGCACGCGTCATCCTTTAGACTTGAAGACAAGTCGTTTAGACAGTCGTGTTTTGTCTGCAGGCGCCGCATTTACCAGCGCGGTACGCAATAATATGCCCGCCTTTCGTGAAGTTCCAACATGTCTTCTTTCCTTCATGGTCAGTAATTGGACAGTCGACACACACGCATCTTGGGGCCAAGGTTGCACGAACGTTCCCACATGTTATTATACCGCTCGCTACACGTAACCCCTACAAAGTGCGGAGTAAGTATTATAATACGCGGTGGTGCAGTCGGACTAATGCCGACCAATTACCGACTTGATTTCAAGTCTAGTCATCCTTCAACTGTGCGGTCTAGACTGGTGCCTTGCATTAAGTGTATGTAAAATGTACTTATTAAGACGAGGCATCATCTACGGAAGACTGGTGCCTTTCATTAAGTATACGTAAAAATAAACTTATTAAGGCGAAGTACCAGCCACGGCGGCCGTCTAATAAATTACGTCACCTTCGCAAAGTTGGCCGATTAAAACAAGACAAAGCGCACGCACCCACCCACCTACCCGGGTAGAAGAAAACCCGGCGAGCATTCACACTACTGATGGTAACCCGGAGAATCGTCTCAAGGTCGTCGTTAACCCCGAGATTGGTGGGTTAACCCACCTCGCGAGCAGGGTTAGAAATTACCCGGGTAAGTGGGGTTTTGGGGCAGTTAAGCCGGAGAATTTCTAACCCGGAGAATAGTGGGAACGCTCCACATTACCCGGGTAATTGCCGGGTTAAATTTTTCGTTAACCCGGCAATTACCCGGGTAAGAGCATAGTGTGAAACCGGCAATAGTTGAAACTTTTTCAAAGTGAACAAAGAAACTGGCAGGAGCGGGATTCGAACCTGCGACCTCCGGGTTACCGTACCGGAGCTCTACCAACTGAGCTATCTTGCCCTATATATGTTGGCGGTCTCCCAAATTGTCAGTATCTTTGTTCGGGCGGGCGCTGAGATATTGACAATTTGGGAGACCGCCAACATATATAGGGCAAGATAGCTCAGTTGGTAGAGCGCCGGTACGGTAACCCGGAGGTCGCAGGTTCGAATCCCGCTCCTGCCAGTTTCTTTGTTCACTTTGAAAATGTATTCAGATTTACATTGTACCTAGTCAGTTTCCCTTGTGGATTGTTTGACAAATTATAAGTTGAAACTTATTACATCCTCTATTATTTGAGTGATGGATGTATGTACATCTCTCTCATCCCTCTAACAAGATTAGTTTGAATAGGGACTCGCAATAAAATTGTATTTTCATGTGAATAATCTCTTGTCATACTGTAGGCCTAATGCCACATCAGTGGGACTTATCAAATGAATGGTACAACAGACGTTTGCGGTGCACGTGTCGGTCCCTTCGAGACGACACGCGTGAGAGTCGGTTTTTGTGTTGTTTTGTTGTGCGTTATTATTGGGGCAGACACACCAGATACTTGGAATGAAATGAAAATCAATCAGTTTGATCTTAACAAGGACTACCCCCCCCCCCAGACCCCCCCACCCCCCCCCCCCCCCCCCCCAATAATAACATACAACAAAACAACACAAAACACAAAACCGAGTCTCACGCGTGTACCGCGACCGTCTATTATACCCTTCAGGAAACAGTCGCCGGCATACGAGAAGCCGGGCAGTGCATTTATGCATGCGCGCGCAGGAGTGACATCACACAAGGTCACTCAAGGGGTAACGATATTTGAACTCTACAGTGTCAAGTGCAAGATGACATGCCCTGTGGGTGCTCCCCGGAATTAAACGGAAAATTTCACTTTACATCAACAACCTTACTAGGCCTTCCTCCATCTGAATATTGGAACTCTACTTGTATCTCAGCCGCGGGTGGCATATCTAGTATTTTGGTGGCCATTTTAAGGGTGAAATCGGATGTTTTTGTTGGATCTTCAGACAAATTTGATTAATTTAAAGCCGATAGCACACACTTGACTTGGACCCTACTATCGCCAGATCATGTCCAAATATTTAAAAATGCTATTGTTACGGCATACATACAATGCGACGTATATCAATGTATACCAGATTTAAAACTGCCCATCCTGCCAGATCGATCTGGTAGCTCGACTGGTTAGGCATCTGATTTTGATGGCTGGGGACCCTAGATCAAATCCTTCCAGCGCTGTCCGATTTCTTATTTTTTTATTTTTTCTCGACAAGATTTCTTAAGTTTTACTAGGGTTTTTAATCAAATGGTTATTTTTATTGAAGTAGATTTAATTTTCTTCCCTTATTTCAGGCTTTGATTTCAGTGGTTTTGGAGATTTTTTTTAAAAAGGAAAATAAAGTCCGAGAACCATTTGGTTCATAGTCTGGTTCCAACAGCAAACATCGTGATGTTGAAATACCATTACGTCAGGGAACTAGGCAGTTCCGTAACGAGGTCTGCCGTAACAATAGCCACTGCCCTGGCTGGGCACTGCCTACTTCCAAAAATGTAAGGCTCTCCGTTAGCCTTACAACGCTAGGCTTTTTTGGACCCCGTAACTCAATGGGATTTGCAATACGCTCTTGTTAGATCAGTTACAATGTTCTAGAATTCCACTTTCCCAAACGTTAATCTCCCCAGAAGGTTATCCAATTCCTCCTACAGATCTTTGAGACTTTTGCGGCACATTTGCGGAACATTGAAACGGACAATTTATTGAGAAATCATAGTTTTTACTCACCAACCGACGTATTCAGCCGAGATGAACATGGCGTCGCACAGCTGACTAATACAGTCCGCCAGACTGCGCATGCGCGTGGAGTTTTTGAAGAGATTTGGGGCTCGACCATTTTTTTAAGGGGGGGGGGTCATTTTTTCTACATCGCGCAACGGTGATGTGTGCATGACGCGCTTTACACAGTGTTGTGTGTGTTTGAACATTCCTTCTGTTTTCAAATGAACAACGTGAACAAAAAAATGACCATCGATTCAGATTCTGTTTTTTTTATGATTTGCATAAAATAAAAGCTAGCATTGGCCAAAAACAACATCAGACAAAATGCCAAATATCACTATATTTAAAGCCACTGCAGCTAGGGGTTGTGCCTATTTGGGAAAAGTCGTTAATATAATTTGATTTGTTGCATCATCTAAAAATAGCTATGTGGCTACCTGCCCTACAATTTAGGCGTCTGGGCATAACAAACATTGTCAGGCCAAGGAACCACACTAGGTATAATAGCGCGCGATTAATTATTCACATTCCACACATTACCAAAGCGCGATGTAGACAAGATGCCCCCCTCCCCCCCACTTCAAAAAATGGTCGAGCCCCAAATCTCTTCAAAAACTTCACGCGCATGCGCAGTCTGGTGGACAGTAGTATGTCAGCTGTGCGACGCCATGTTCATCTCGGCTGAATACGTCGGTTGGTGAGTAAAAACTCTGATTTCTCAATAAATTGTCCGTTTCAATGTTCCGCAAATGTGCCGCAAAAGTCTCAAAGATCTGTAGGAGGGATTGGATAACCTTCTGGGGAGATTAACGTTTGGGAAAGTGGAATTCTAGAACATTGTAACTGATCTAACAAGAGCGTATTGCAAATCCCATTGAGTTACGGGGTCCAAAAAAGCCTAGCGTTGTAAGGCTAACGAGTAACGGAGAACCTTACATTTTTGGAAGTAGGCACTGCCATGACAGCGTAAACTTTAAATAGGGGCCTATCACTTTTTAAAAATACAAGAAACACAGATCATACAAGAAAATTAGAAAATCTTACGTCGTGGGGATCCTTTTTAAGTCTACTACTGGCAGCACTTTTCTTCATTGGAGCACCGAACACTGGCATGTCAGTTCTCGTCTGCTGCTGGCTCGTACTCGTATTTGTCGTAGTCGTACTCGTACTCGTAGTCGTACTGTGCCGGCCACGTACCCGTACCACACCAACACAAAAAACGGAAAGGCAAATCAAAAATGTAGGATGACTCGAAAACAATATAAATTTTTCACTCGTCTCAAACGCGTAGGACACACAGAAAATAACGGACCGGGATCTGTGGAGTTTTATCGGGAATAATTAACATTAAAAAAACTGGCACCGGGTGATATTCCATTGTGTAAACGGACTTTGCGCAGCGATCCGGCAATCGATGCGTCGACGGCGAACACGCCTTCGGTGAGTGCATGAACTTTGACCTCAGAAAATGTCGGGTGCTTCCCGGATACATGGAGAATACGTGCGTTGTATGCGTAACGGAGACAGGGAATACGTTCACAAACGTGTTAACTTCTCGTTGGTGACACGTGCGCCGCCGGTACGAAAAAAAAATGGGCGCGGTCGCAGCTGGCCGACATTGTTATTGTTGACAGACCACTGGCACATTCATATCTCTCCAGAATCAATTTCAGGCGAATTTGGAAAATGTCATTTTGGGGCCAAAATCGGGGGCCCTAGTCCTTACAACTTTTCTTAGGTCAAAATACGTTGCTCTAAAAAACTGCAGCAGAGATAAAGCATACAATGAAGACTTTTACTTCAGCCGTGTATAAAAATAAGTTTTTCTCGGCTATTTTAAAATGTTTTTCATTCGAATTCACTAAATAAATTTTGATTTTTAAATTCGCCCAAGACGAATTTCACGTGCTTTTGGCAAAAGTAATTTCGTCATTCAATTTCAAACTTGTGTAGCAGAGGAAGAGCATACAATGAAGACTTCAGCCGTGTAGGCCTAATTACACATGTCCTGAATTCAAAATCTCATATTTTTCGAAAATTACTGGAAAATTGTAATATTTCTAAAACATATATGCTTTTGTTAATGAATAAGAAGGGTTTCTGACATTGCTACATGTCTCTAGAATCAATTTCAGGCGATTTTGGTCAATTTCATTTTTAGGACCAAAATTACCAACAATGGCAAGGAGTATAGGCTACCCTTGCGGGTGTAGTAGGTATTAAGGAGCGGCAACAGGAGCGGAAGTAGGAGACGCAGGAGCGGCGTAGATTTGATCAGAATATGTTCTCACTGAGACCGTTTTGGTGTTCATATTTTTCACAAGTAGTACGCGTACGTCGCATCGCATGCAGTAGCGTTCACCAAATAAGGCTAGAAATGTACCACGTTGAGCTAAATAAATGGGCCCGGTGTAAATCATCATGATTGAAAGAAGCCTTACTTCTGAAAACAGTCATGTTTAAAAGTCAGAAGGAATAGCTAAAATCCAGACGGGCGGAAATTATTTCACTTCGAAGGGGAAAAAATCAATAACTTTTTGTTCAAAATAAATTGTTTTACTGCGCACAGCTGCATTCGTATAGCTGTTTATTCAATTTAGTGAACCGGCCCTGCCTTCTGAAAACCTGTACCGTACTGTTCAACTACATTTTCAGGGATCGACAGGCTAATATTATAATATGTCATTTTTCCCTTGCTGTAAAATGTCAGCCCTGCCCTTTGGTAGTGCAGCACGGCACGTTGCAAGTTTTTTTTTTCAGACGAACAACGAACCAGACCAAAAATGACGTTCATCACTTTAAAGGGACGCAATGGCTTGAAGGCCGCCAAAATGGGCCTCAAAAAGCGTTCGATCTTCCTAAAACTGCAATAGTTGGAAAGATCATTTACAAGTAGAATATAAAAATGTACACGTCCATCCTTTGAGAATGCGCCGTTTGTCTGAAAATCATTGACGAAAATTATTTTGGGGACGCCGGTCAGTTTGGATCAAACCTGCCATAGAATTCAGAGTGGTGCCCTTGGCGCTTTGGTTGAGTAGGCCTACAGTCTGCCGTGCGGCGCCAGTCTGAATGTTCGGATGTCCAAATGTCGATGCTTCGGTTTTTCCTCTGGCTCCATACTATAATTACACATTAATGGCATTTGTTTACACTCAAACCTTTGAAATATTGTAAGTAACTAACCAAAGAGACCAGTGGGTGACTTCAGGGCAATGTGTGCATTTAAATAGATTCGCTTATGCTGGCCTTGTCCTCGATAACGAACACTGCGGATTAAACCGTGGGAAAGCTAAATAGCAAGCAAGCTTGCTTGCTTTTGAAAAAGTTAACTGACGCGTGGCAAAGGAAAACAAATTTTGACGGGAGCAATTGAATCAAAAGTAAAGGCCAAACCAGGGGTGGGGATGACTGTGAACACATTGCCTCAAAGCTTTGAGCGAACATAGTTCAAGTGACGTAAGCGAGGTTCTTAGCCCGAATAATAATTGGGGACATCAGTTTTAAAGGCCTTTATTTGAAACATTTAATTTTGTACTTTTTTTTAATTTGCAGATTCTTTGATAAAATTTGTTTTGCATAAAAAGCACGTTTTTCTTGACAATTTTTCGAAACCACCTTTTGAAACCACCGCCGATTAACCGATTTGTTTGAGACGATGCGTGGACACACTGATTGTGAGAATGCTAGTCATAGCCAGAAATAAGCTGGAACTTGCGCAAGACGCGGACATCGTTCTGATGGAGTTCCCTGAATGTCCCCATTTTCTTCAAACCGATGAATCGTGCAAGACGATATCATATAGCCCTCTGTCGGGCCTCACCGATTGCTAATGAACCGTAAGATGCGAGACATTGCAATTCACTGCATGCAGCAGGCGCTTGTAAGGGCCTACGCTATAGGTACCGTAGCAAACAGAAAAGAAAACCCCGTAAAGGACTTGTTTTATGTGGACAGGTAAGATTCGAAGAACAAAAGAAAGAGATTAAATGGCGCCACCAACGTTGAGAACAACGCTGACACACTTTATCACCGTTGGTGGCGCCATTTAACCTCTTTGTTTTGTTCTAATCTTACCATACCAATAAGCAAAATAAGACCTGGATCCGCGCCTGGGATGGACGTGCCGCAAACAGTGATTATGACAAACGTACTGTAGCACTGATAAATTCAACTTGGTATAATTATTTACGCATTTACACTGACGGGTCGCACGACCCAAATAACAACGCCACAGGACGGTAGTGTTTTCATTCCATATTTTAAATATTCTAAATACTATCGGCTCAACAATGAAACCTCGGTTTTTACTGCAGAACTTTCCGCTATCCTGCTGGCAGTAGAATGGATAGAGCAAGTTAAACCCATGTACTCCGTCATCTTAAGTGACTGCCTTAGTGCAATCCAAGCTATCAAGGAACCCATACCGGAAAATAAGATAGTCTGTGATATTCGACATACACTTATTAGCATTCACAACCAAGGAAACGTAGTCACTTTCGAATGGATCCCAAGCCACTGCGGTATAAAAGGTAACGAAGAAGCAGACCATCTGGCCAAATTAGCTATACCAATAAAAAAGAAAATTGACTTTCATATCCCTCTCTCAAATGGTGAGGTAAAACACCTACTTAAAAATCAACTTAAGAAACAATGGCAAAAATCTCAAACTTATTCAACCACAGATCTCAACCCATTTCATATCATGGAATTTCACAAGGAAAAAAGAAGGTATTTTACACAGACTAAGACTAGGAATCTGTAGAAACCTCAAAATCTTCCTCAAACTAATAGGGGAACATCCTGATGGGTTATGCGACCAATGCAATTGTCCGGATGATTTAAAACACTTTCTTTTATATTGTAACAAATACACTACCCAGAGACTGACACTTAAAGAATCCCTAGAACCCCCATACACAGATATGACTCTAGATAATCTAATAGGAAAGAAACAATATGCTAAAAATTCATAAAGAATTGTAATATTGAGATATAAAGTAATTTCCTTGTGTCTCCGAGTTCTGTCTGATGCCTGTAGGAGTCGAGACTTTGGGTGGGGGGACAGGAATGATTGGCTGGACACAGTACTGCCCATCATCACCCGGAGGTGTTGCGGACCTGTAAAAGAACCGGCGGGGCACGGGCCCTTATATTGCAAGGGAAACGGTCCGGCCTGTCGGGACACCATACAGTGCTGCATGTCTGGAGGACCAGGAATGTCTCCTCCCCCCCCCCCCCTCTCGCTCCACCTTTTCTATTTTACCATTGCAATCACTTCCCATCAGTGCATAGATTTTGTTTCCAATTGTAATATACACTCTTGTACCCATGGATAGAAAATTCACATTCGTAGGGCCCACTGTGTGCCTGAACTATATCAGCGTGTAATGTTGTGTGTTTGCGCGCGCTATCGATCGCATGCTCAATATGACTCGTACTATCTACAGAAACTAATCAAATTATAAGCCTTAAACCTAAAACATGTTGTTGCTCAGTGCTTTTAGTTATAAAATAAAACTTTGGGGGGGATTTTGGTTACTCAACTTCTTTTTCGAATTTCTTTGATCTGTGTATGATATTTGGATGGGTCAATATCTAGGGTTGGTATATCAATGGGTGGTATTTTAATATAGTTTCATGGATACCTATTATATATATTGGTTTATGCATTTGTAGTGAAAGCAAGTTCAAAGTGGTATAGCCATCGGTCTTACCTTAAAAATCATGAATGGCACCCCCTACCCTAAATCTATTTCTCGGTTTCCTTTTTGTGTGACACACTGTAGTATGTATATTCCGTATTCATTATTGGGCCCATATCAGGTGCCACCAACGTTCACGGACAACTCCCCCAAGATGATCAAACAATTTTGCGGAAGAAAAGATGTTCGCCCCCCCCCCCCCCCCCCCTAAGAAAATCCATCAGTGTAGCCTACAGTCGGATAGGGGACTTGAATATCAAAAGATCATACACTTACAAAAAATATTTTTTTGTAATTAAAACGTCTGTTGCAGTCTGCCTACATTACACCAGCGCGGTACGACGATCGATTTTCGGCAGAATTACTTTCAGTCATTACGGTTACTGGCGACAATAATTGTCCGTCCATTGTTTTTTCAAGGACCAATGGCAATGCGTGCACGTCCTTGCCCCATGGTTCATGCAGTATGTTGGTCACAGGCTCAATGAATATGACACTGCTTTTTTTCTCTTTTCCTTTTTTTCTTTCTTCTTCTTCTTCTCCTCTAAGCCGTATGGTTTTCAATGATGAAACCAAACTATAGACCTTATGCGCAGCGGCCATCTTTGAGGTATATTTTTGTCAACAATACAAACACAAAAGGTTTACCCATGCCTATATCCAAGGGCAACAAAGACATAAGCCTCTACGATGGCTGCTATGCAAAGTTCTATAGTTACCGTCAGGTTTTTGTCCAGGATTTTGTCCAGGTTTGGGATCAGGAAGATGAAAAACTGAACATTTGTCACAAAACGTGTGATCCCAATTTGGGGGTGGGGGGGGGGGGTATAATATTAGTCTGAAAAGCTAGTGGGGTAGTATAGGAATCGGTTAGAATGTGTTGGTGTTTTGAAGTCGAACAACATGTCTGGAGCCAGTCAGAAGATGGAATGTTTGCGTCGGGGGATGATGTAAATTAGAACAGAGATGTTTTCTCTTTTGCCCTGTCCCAACGTAATATATGAAGCACTGTATACTCAGTGCTTTCCGAGAGCCTGTGTGAAAAAATTCACAGGCTTACTCGGGCAGGATTCGAACCCACGACTTCCTGCTTATTAGTGCAGACGTCTAGACCCAATCAATTACAATATATCGGCCTGCAATTGGCGGATATTCGCTGTTGGCTGATGAAATAAATAAATAAATAAATAAAACAAAAAACTCATGAGGGCGTGAACTTCTTCCTTTTTTAACTATAAGTTCACCTCTAGTGGCGTGCATCCGGAGACCTTGAAATTAACGTGCAAACATGGTAAAATTTGCAATTATTTTTGGTACATTGATTTCTTAAGAAAATCACCCCGGCCCACAAAAGGCCTTCGTAAAATGATTACTAGCACATCATTTTATGGAAACTGATAAATCACCTGATGTGAAAGAAAAAATATCGTGCCAAAAATGTACCTCTCACTTCCAAAAATCTGAAACACATACGGACTAGTAAAACTCGGTGTACTCGTACAAAGATGAACATTTCTGAAATAATTTTGTGGCAATCATTAGATAAAAACTTAAAGTTAAATAGAAGAATTTAAAAAATCGTACAGGACTCATTAACATTTTTCGAAAAAAATATAATGTAAGTGCTGGTGAGTGCTCAAGACGCTCAAGCCAGCCCGGCTTAATTGTAGAATTAATCCATCGACTGCAGGTAGATAAAGCTTCGTGAAACCTTCCTTCATGGTTAAAACAAGCGTAAACGAACAAGGAGATCTGAGAACGAAAATACCGGACTTGAAAGGTCGTCAATAAAATTAGTTTTTTACCCACCGTCAAGTATCCCCCCCCCCCCCCCCCCCCCCGATTTTTACTTGAAGAATTTCAAAACAAAATTCCAGGGTTAATATTTCTTGGGGTGGTTACGGTTAGAACAAAATATATAAAGAGAAAGGGCAACCGAGTGTAAATTGCCCATAGGCGGGCCGCGCGAGGTATCCGGAAACCCTCTGCGTGACCTTTTACTTTCAGGCTCTAGCCTGGTTCCCAGACCTAAATATTCCCTAAAGCCCCAGTCACGTCCCACAGGGCCCCCGTGGTGAACCTGGGTGAACCGTGTGTCGAACCGTAGCAATGGTCCGTGGTGGTCCGTGGTGGTCCGTGAATAACCGTGAGCTGCCCCGGCAGTTTTTGACATGTCAAAAACTGCCGGGGTGAACCGGGACGATCACCCGAACCGGGGTGAACCGTCGCTGTGCCGGGGTGCAACGGGGTGGGCCTTAGTGGGATCGTAGTGGCAACGGGGTCGTCCAGGAGTTATTTTTAACCCCATCAACGCCACGGATCTTCACGGTGCAACTACGTATCACCCAGGACCCAACACGGTTCGCAACCAGTGGCGCCGGGACAAACCGTGGCGAACCGCAGCGATGCCGGGGTGAACCGTGGTGGTCCGTGATGAACCGTACTGTATGGGACTGGGGCTTAACACTCACTTTTAGCTCAGGTAGTCACACTGATCTCTATGTAAACTGGATAGCGCATCGGCTGTTCAAGTTGAAGCCACCGACCGCCATGTTAAAGGTAGTGTACACGATTGGTAATCCTCCATGTTTTTTTTACTGAATTATTACGAAATACCTTACTGGACTGTAAGTTAATAGTAGTCTCAATTATCCTGTGAAATGATGGCACCAGGTGTGCTGTCGTTGTCAAGAAAAGTGGAAATGTATATCGTTTTCCAACGATTTCCAGCTGGAAATCGTTGGAAAACTTCTCTGTAGCCGTTAGTCAAGGCGCGCGTGGCTACCCGGACGAATGGCGCGCCCCGGAATGGCGCCATGGCATATCCAGGGCGCGTCAGCGCCCACATAGCCACGCGCGCCTCGACTAAAGGCTATCATCCGCCCGACGATTGAAAACGAGCGCCGTTTTTCTCTCGTTTTTTCGCCATCCAACAACGCAAAACGTTCAACAGGTCAGTGGAACGATATTTCCTATAAAATACTAACCCCCAAATCCGCCAATTTATGAAAATTGCAACAATGACCAATCAATGCCTTTAACACTCCCAATACAATGGGTTTGTCAACCTTGTCCCCGGGGTCTACCTTCACCCTCGTTCTCCTTACATAGAGATTAGTGGTAGAATGGGAGTGTTAATAGGACAGCTACTGGCTTCATTACCCGTGCTGGACGCAATGGTCAATGAGCTATCCAGCTTATATAGAGATCAGTGGGTAGTCACCACGATTTAATAAAATAGACCAGTCCGAGTCACGTCAGTGGCAACATAAAAAAAATACTCCGAGTGCAAAATCCATTAGGCAAAATGCTGCAAGCGTTAAACAATTCTTTTTGAGCTTCGATTTAGTTGAGAATTCAAAGATTTCATGATCGACAACATGCTTGACAGACATGTTCAATGTCATTTGCAATATAAAAAAACAAAAATACTGAATTAGTATACGAAATACCGTACTGTAAGTAAATAGCAGTCTCAAGCATCCTGTGAAATCATGGCACCTTGTGTGCTGTCGTTTTCAAGAAAAGTGGAAGTTTATTGTCCGCCGACAATCGTTGGAAATAGTCTAGTTCCCCGGCCTGATGTCCAGGAAATTGTAACTTTTTGTCTAAAGTATGGTCAGGGAACCAGACTACCAGAACATATTTTTCTCTCTCTGTTTCCCCAGCAATGATCTATGCACCCAAACCTTTAAACAGTTTAGTGTTACAGTATTTGCTAGCACGCTATAAAATACTAACCCCCAAATCCATTTATGTCTGAATATTACAGCAAAAGCAAATGATGTATTGTATACTACCTTTAAATTCCATGGCGAACGTCAACAATAATATTCGAATTATGACGAAAACGAGTTCGGAAAACCTCGGATATTTCAAGAGAAAATGAGCAATTCCTCCTTTTGGTCACGTGACAATGGTGCACACCAAACCTAGCACCTACGAATCGGAGGGCCATGGTTGGGCCTATTTGTTTCACACGAATCCGGATCGCGATCAGTGATCCACTATATAATAGGCGGTGTCATATGAATATCAGACCATGAATATTCGACTCACGTGACCGGCCACTAATAATCGATTCCTCGATCACTTAAGGCATGTGCAATACTACAATATTTCATGGTGACAAAATTTCACGCTACACCGGAATCTGGTGTGTGAACCGCACTCAGCTCACACATCGCGATCCGGATTCGTGTGAAACAAAACAGGCCCGTAGTGAATAGCCAGATTCATCAGGTCTGGTTACCAGATTACTTAATCAACAAACCTATTTTTTAATGCAATTTACCACAGCCCCTTATCCCCTGTGGATACGCTACTGGTTATTCCGTTTGTAAAACTGAACATAATAACAAATTGTATGAACAGATCACAATACAAAATTCATTTAGTTCCGAGCATGCGCACGACTGGTAAGAACAGTGGGAAAAAGACCGGTATGTCTGCTGCCACCAACGCCTCCAAAGACTCCCATTTCTATTGGTCTAAAGGCTGCCATAGAATATTGAGTTACAACCAAAATTAACGAAAATGACTGATAAATGTAGTGCTTTACAAATTTGCGACAGCCTGGATTATGATGAGAATCATATGAAGGTACTGTCTGTGTGGAATCCATTTTGTTTTCGTATTTTGTTTTTAGTACAAAGAACTTAGTCCTCGTTCAATGATTAAAATAGTACTCAAATAAATCGTTCAAAATAACCCACCAAGTTGAACAAAGTAGGAAACAAATTGGCAACCAGTGGAGTCCAGTCCACGTACGCAAGCTGTTTTGACATGAAATCTAGAGAGTGGAACCTATCATTCCATGAAATGTAGAATTTTCAAATTAAATTTGTACACAAATGCATATTCCCGGTAGAGACGCTGTGCCCGTCACGGACTCAGAGCCAAGCTTTGACTCACGAATATGTAAATTTCACTAGCATAAAAAATAAACTATTATAATGTCTAGCTCCCCATTGCTTCAAAGCAGGTGCGAATAATCATGCAGAGTAACATGAAAAGAAAGTACCGTAACTTAAAGGTAATGTTTTACAAACATCTAAAAACAAAACTTTCAAGTTACTTGACTGTAAGTAAATATAGGTTTTCCCGGCCAATTTCGTGAAATGTTCATTCACTTCTGAAAATGGGTCATTCATTTTCGTCTGAATTTGAATGCGCGTCTTTACTCCCGTTTCAATTCAACGAAAGTTCAATCGTTTTCATGGTCCGTGCATTCGGTTTTGAGAAACAGACGACCATTTACGTTACCTGTGCATTCATTTACGCAAGCATTCCATTTCCAGCAGAGTTCGGGAATACACATTTTCGTGAATGTGCAAACAAAATGAGTTTATTTCCTTCAAAATAGCAGATTACATCACAGACTTCTAAACCTGATACAGAATGTTATAAATTCAAGCAGAAATTAAAATGAGATATTACTCTTCATTCTATATTCGATTTGAATCAACCTGTACGTGATAGTAGCACGAATTCGAAGCCATTATAGATGAACCTCTCATGTCGATGTCGATCGCAACTGTCTTATGCATTTTTGAGTCTTTTTGAGAGTGTTGCAGACTATCTGCAGACTGCCGATGCTCTGGAGATCTACCTGTTTACAGGAAATAGCCCGTAACAACATCGGAGAAATCACCCACGAAAAATGCACAAGCAGTGTGTTCATCATGCACAAACTTATCTCCCTCGATGCTTGGCCAAGCAGACAACCTACTGAGGGCTAAGGTCTGTCACAAAATGAACTTGACCTGAGATGTAGTCAGTGGTGACTCTGAGGGGAAGGGGGATTTGACCGAATGTAATGCAAAGAGTGTAAGAATAAATATAATTTCTTTATGTTGAAGACTATGTAGGTAAATAATGGAAAAAGAAATTTTAAAAATCGGGTGAAGATTAAATAGATAGAAAGCTTGATAATTTGTATCTTAATTTGATGTTACTCCATCAACTACAGAGATTTCTATTTACATCAATAATGCATGATGCAGCTTAGAATTTCATTCTAAATTGATGTAAGGTATGGCTAATTAATTGATTGACGGTTAATGAAAAAGAAACCCCCATTTGTATTTGGTGCAGATGCCATTACACAAAATTTGAAATTGAATAGTCAATGTTTGAATTTCGCCCTCTAAAAGCAAAAAAGAAGTCGTGTAAATGAATCCGATTGGAAATAAACAAAAGGTTCTGCACAAACACTTAATTGATTGAACTGAAATGAAACGCGTGTTCAGAGCGATTTTCAAAATCTCGGCGGAATTGAATTAACTTTGTATCCAAATGAATGAACATTTTGCCAAATTGGCCGGGAAAACCTATAATAGTCTCAAGCATTCTGTGAAATCATAGCACCTGCAGGTGTGCTGTCATTTTCAAGAAAAGTGGAATTGTTGTATCAATTTCCAGTTATTGTCAGCCGATCGGGAAAAAACTGAGGTTTTTTAAATAGGCCTACTGTACCTAATTTGCCAACTTTAGTTCGTCCACATTTTGTTTCAAGTTGGCACTTAACTTGCTTACCGTCCTTGAACACGTGCAAGCCTAGCTATAGTTCCCCGACATGCCCAAAAAAATTCCCCGATGTCTATATATAAATTGCTCCATTTTGTCTTCAAGATTAGGGTCAGGGAACCAGACTACAAGAAAAACATTATTTTTGTTTTCTTTTTCCCCAGCATGCACAGTAAAGTTTAAACAGGTCAGTGTTACATACACTATTTGCTATAAAATACTAATCCCACATCCACTTTTTTTTTTAAATCACAGCAAAGACCAATGTACACTACCATTAAGCTCTTCTACATACATTGTATTCAAGTCACAACAATCGTACTTCATGCTAATTATAAGAAAGCTAAATTATGAATCTCAATAGCCGATGCGAGTTGGTCTGATCTTCATCTGTACTGTAGCCATTGATTGGTCTTGGCCGAGCCATGAACTCCATATAATGCCTTGGCCTCTGGTGTCTAGTGGGTAGCCAGGAGAGGCTACGTACGGTCCGTTCAGGTTAGATGTCTGGCAGATGTTGTACCACCATGCCCCTTGCATGACCTGAGCACACTGTCGCGCGTCATTGTCGTTGTCTCTGTCCCGCGTCGACCATGGCATCCCGTTGTGGAAGGTTGTCAGGGAATCACCTGGGTTTTTATAAGAGAAGTTAATTTCCTTTTAAGGAATCGACTTACATGCACACTAACCATTCAACAAACACTCAATTAACCCTATACTATTAACTTGGTGAGGACAGTTTGAATTTGTCATGTACTCATGCTGATTAATTCGCGGACTGATCTGAGTGGGACCCCTCCCCCTTGCCCGACACGGCGGATAGATATTAAATAAGTATATTATAAGGGCTTTTTCAAAGTGAAGACAACTGGCAGGAGCGGGATTTGAACCTGCGACCTCCAAAATACCGTAGCGGGGCTCTACCAACTGACTGAGCTATCTTACACAATGTTGGCGGTCTCCCAAATCAAATTGTCAGTGTCTTTGTTCGAGGCGCTGACACTGATAATTTGGAAGACCGCCAACATAGCTTGGGCAAGATAGCTTTTAGTTGGTAGAGTACGGTACCGCTACGGTATTCCGGAGTTCGCAGGTTCAAATCCCGCTCCTGCCAGTTGTCTTTGTTCATTTTGCAAATTCATTCAAATCACCGGTGGTTTGTCTGAAGGTATTAGTAAGGGCTGTTAATTTGTGAAAGACGACGTGTATCTTTAGGGTATCTGACTTGTCAACAACCCCTCGTCATGATTATACAGCTTTATCATGTGACGCCGAAGTGGTAACATTCTTAAGCTAAGATCTACAGGCTCACGTACCTGCGGTACCCGAAAAACCACTGATCGTCAACCAGTAGTTATCTGCTTCGTTGGCGATCCGAAACTCACTGTATCTAAAATATTTACATTATAAAAAATACGTTATTTCGTTGATTTTTTTAAAATTTTGACAAGTATGATATTACAATCACTGGCTTAGTTATTGTTGGCGCAATTGTTTCTTTTGCGTATTATGTTGTTTTGTTGTTGCATGCTGATGTTTTGTTTTTCAGTGATCTTCGTTGGTACCATTTTATTGCTGATTACAATACCTGGCGTATCCGAGGACCTCTTGCCAGCTTACGAGTACAATACGAATCTGGTAGTCATCTTGATTGGTCAAGAGGTAAATATCATCCAGTCCCAGCCAGAAATCGTTGTCGGTGTCCACGGTGCCAAACCCTGCCTTATAGTCAGCCCAGTCACGGTAGAAGTCCACGTCACCAACGGAACGCTTCTGAAGTGTCTACTTGAGTATAAATTGTGCAAAAAAGGGAAACCTGTCTTTGCATAGCTGCTTGCTTGAAAATGAGTTAAACCCTCCATCGAATGCACATGTATGATGATGATGTGATTTTAAATAAATGAATTACGGTACATTGCATGTATAGGCCTTTACGCCTATAGCATATAGTTTTTACTGACTATTAATGCCGACAACGTTGTCCAATGGCAACGCAGACTTATGGAAACGTTGATTGGTGCACAAGGACGATTTGGCTGTGATATACGGTAACACTTAAGCAAATTGTACTTTTTATAGTTAGCGTAGGGACGTGTCCGAATTACTTGGCTATGGCTGGATGTTACACACATGGCTATAGTAGCGGCTATAGCCACTTCTTATAGACTCGTGTGCAATTTCAAGCCGTAGCCAAGTAATTCTGACAGGGCCTAACTTTCTGCGAAACGTTGACCCTGACGTATACATATGGCCTACGTACCGTCCATCCTCCCCCGTCAAAATCCATATCGCAGAGGACGTTCAGCCCCTCGGACCTGCCCGTCACGTAGACGGTGTAAACTCCGGTAGACGAGCTGCCGCTCTCATAGTGGTCCCAGCAATCTTTAGGGACAGGTTGGACTGGAGAACGAAAGAAATTCACCCGTTTAAAATCAATCTTTCCAAACTCTTGAAAGTTCCATACGAAAGAGGCAGTGTAAATCTAGTGAGGCACTTAGATGATACAAAATAAGCAAAATTTCCTAATCTCCTTTTTTTTAGTAGAGTAGACATTTATTCAACGTTACAAAGTACAACAAATAATTTGATATAAGTACATATGTATCAAACAAGAAATGAATCTAATAGATTTGAATCACCAAAATACATAATTAAACAACGTAAGTTATAGTGTGAAGCAATTAGCTTTTGTTCCCTGACCTTATAAGACAGACAACTACAATACACATAACCAATAGAGACAAAACACAATCATAAGTACGAACGAAACAAGCAGGAGTAACATTAGACATACGTGTATATTACATCTTATAAGTAAGAGTTGATAAATTGAGTTTTTAACTTTTTAGCGAATACAGATAATGTTGAGGAAGATTTAATTGGGTCACTTAGACTATTCCAGAAGTTAATGCCCAGGTGGGCAAAGCTATTTTTCAACATTGAAGTTCTGTTAGGACAGACGTAAAGATTTTTCTTTGAAGCACTTCTAGTACAATATGAATGAATATTCGAGGTTAAAGTGAAAAATGTACTAAAACAACGTGGGAGTAAATTATTCATGTATTTAAACATGAATTTACCTAACTTTAGGTAATATAGGTCGTTGAACCGTAAGAGTAAAGACCAACTAAAACGCCAATTTTTGTTGTTGACTTTTTTGACTTATCTGATAGTTTGTGCCTCCCAAAACTAATGTAACAAGTTTCATGATTCTGAAAAATAAAAAAAAATGTTTTTGAACCTTTTATTTCTGAGCCACTTTGACTCGATTCAGAAAAGGCCGAGGTCAACTGCGTGCCGTATCGCGCGAGTATTGACGTACACGTGTAGAAACATATGACGTCACTGTATTATACGACAATGTTTTACGTAGAGTCTGTACGTATTTTTTTGTCTGAGGCTAGTTTTACTTGCTGTGCTTTTTGCTCATGATTCAGGAGTAACACTACGATAAACATATTTTAAAGTGTTGACACCTTTGTGAGACACATTTAGAATTGGGGTTGTAGGCTTGTTCTTGCTGAAAAGCTAGTTATGAGTCATACTTTCCTTTGTTTGCAGTCGGCTTTTATTGGAACCTGCGCGGTGAGTTGTGCGTGAGCTGATGCTATACTCTAGTCTGGCGACTTTGCTTATGCAGCCCTCATAAGGACCCGCACCTTCTCAAAACCATACACACAATTTCTGTTATAAGGTACCAGACTCAATCGCATGCAGCGCATGCGGTACCGTGCGTGTACAATGCATGTTGAGTCAAGCGAGCGTGGACAGGGAGACGGCCGGGGCTCTGGCTGCTCGAGACGGCAACCGCAGGCAACGTCGTCGCGGTGGTGCGCGTGAGTCCGGGGCACGATTGTAATGCTCGGTGCCTTTAGAGTTGGAATGGCTCCAGCCTTCAAACGGAATTGTGCCTTCAAACCCAGCTGAGTTTTCATACTAACACTATCATCTATACAGTCTTTGGCGAAATGTTCTGCACATATTTTCGACCATTTCGACAGCCCAAAATCAGATAT
Organism: Hippasteria phrygiana; assembly: GCA_037893225.1. NCBI lineage: Eukaryota > Metazoa > Echinodermata > Asteroidea > Valvatida > Goniasteridae > Hippasteria > Hippasteria phrygiana. Next base: position 71,279 of record JAZGUH010000400.1, on the reverse strand, counting down.
TGTATTGTCTACAAAGCGGACCCACTGTTGCCTTTGAGCTCCATTCAGCACTGGGAATCGCAGTAAGGTTAGGTCAGGGTTTTTGTCGCTGTTCCTCGTGCAACCCCCAACTACACACCATCGAGGCATAATGATTATCTCAGAACCATGCTCATACTGAAATAATATCAAAATTAGACAAAATAGACGGGAAAACGGAGGAGTTAGGTCGACAAAAGCTCTTAAGCAGCATCAACTCCACGTACGTACATGCATAGTGTTTGGCTGTAGCATCAACCGACTCTACACGTGTACGTCACGGGGTCACGTACATACATTTAACATACATAATGAGCTTTCGCGAAACAGGATAAATGGTTCAGAATAACAACCCTTCTTTTTTATTAAAAAATTCCTCTCGTCTGCAAACTAATCTCGAAGAGTATTTAAACTGTCGGAAAAGTCAAAAAAGTCAAAAACAAAATTGGCGTTTTAGTTCCTCTTTAAGGTTCACTTGGCAAATAGGGGATTGGTGTGATCACGATAATTGGCATTACATATAATACGAATAGCCCTTTTTTGTAAAATTAGAAGTTTTTCACATTGAGAAAAGCAACTGCCCCATTTGAGATTTGCGTAATTTAAATATGGGAGTATCAGAGAGTTATACAGAGTGATTAAAATACTTTTTGGAACAAAAAACTTCAGACGATTCATTATCCCAACAGTTCTGGATATGTTGCTTGATATAGTATTAATATGATACTTCCAGGTTAAGTTTTCATCGATGTGTATACCTAGGAATTTAGTAGTTTTGAGTTGCTTCAAGTTGATACCATTAAAAACTAAAGGGATAGTTTGATTATACTTATTTATCTGTGACCGGCTAGCCGAAGAAATGAATATTAACGACATAATTATGTTGATTATCACTCAGTTTTTACATCCTGGTGAATATGGACATTATGTGGGTGAACACATTGACAGTTCCCAAGGATTTGCACTGTAGGCCCTTTGCTATATGTCAAATTTAAGGGCCTGTAAACTCAAAAGTAGACCCGGCGACTTATGACTCATTTTGTTTGGTTTGTCATATATATTTATATTTGGTTTCATCTGAGCTGTGCTGTACGGATACGTCTCGAGACCTGAATTATAATGATTTGAAATGAAAAGAACACGAGTTTTGTATTTTTTTACATTGCATATTTTATGTGTTTGTTCGCGGGGGGGGGGGGGGGGGGGGGGGGTAGGTAATTCTCCATTCTTGACTTGAAGTAACAACAAAGAATGTTAGGAGCGGGCACACAAGACGCCCCTCATCGGGAGCTGTGGCCCATCGATCGTACTTCGTTTAGTCTCAATGGATCAGTCTTTCATGGAATTTTAAATACTCCTCGTGGCTAGTTGGAGCTCAGTTTGTGCGTTTTGATAAAATAAAAATAGCTCTTCCTTTACCACTCATGGGTCGGATCTTCATCTCGGTGAATTTCAGCGATTCGCCCTGCCCGAGCCACGATCCCCATGTGATCCCGAGCCCTTTAGTGAGCACGGTGGCCGAGGACTGGTACGGCCCGTTCAGGTTACAGTAGCTGCACGCGTCGTACCACCAGCCCCCCTGGACAGCCTGGGCACACTGTCGTGCATCGTCATTGTCGTTGTCCATGTCCTTGGTCGTGAAGGGCTTGCCACTGTGATACGTCAGTGAGTCACCTGTTCGAATGTCCCGTTGGGAAAATGACATTTTGAGTGAATGTGTTAAAGTATTCATTACACGCGGCCCTTTCAGCGTGCAGCTTACATGAACAAAAATCATAAGCAATTTGGTTCAGCACGTTCCAAAAATCTATAGGAAAGTTTTTCATAGTTAAGCATAGTCTTATTTGGAACAAATTGGGTGCTGCATTGCAGGTAATCGATTTTCAGCCAAGATTTTTCATTAAATTTTTTATTGAGGAGTAGTAGCTGCATTGTGCTCTTATATCTTAAAAGTGCAAAGAAACAAAAATTTACAGTTTAAATTGACCATATTTAGGTGCTGTGCCTGTTGTGGCACACGTAATGCACATCACTTGTTGTTTTGGCGGTTTCTGGCCAAGCTAAAAACTCATCTGCAGAGCACATTTGTTTGAGTTTGGACGATTGACCCTCGACCAGCAACGTAGCCAGGACTGTCTCCATATGGGGAGACAGTCCTGGCTACGCTACTATTATTTTCTGCGTTAGCGAAATTTTCAGTGGGGGGGCGACGATTTTTTATGGGTGGCGTGCGCCCCCCAAGCCCCCCCCCCCCCCCCCCCCCCCTAGCTACGCCACTGCCCTTAACTCAAGATTTCTGGATAATGGCGTAGTGGGATAAATATAATACTGGATCCTACATCTTTCTTTTCAACTGACAGGTTATTCGTGATTTTGATGCATACCTTAGTTTGGCAAAATTTCCGGATATATCGCAGGCAATCGATTTTTAGCAAAGATGTGTATTTTTATTTACTGTAAAGTAGCCACATTAATTCTCTTAGGCCTACATCTTTAGAAAGGGCAAAATGGACATTGACAAGTTTAACCTAAGATTTCTCACCACCTGTTTGTGTAAAAAAGTCCTCATCGTGAAATCTGAACAATAAAAGTATCTGCAAGTTTTAACGCAAAAGAGTACATAACCAGTGATAAGTCATTTGCTAGGACACTAATTACAAGATCGAGGGGTATATGTAGGTTAAAATTACTGTTAAAAAGGCCATGCATGATGAATAAAACATCACGGCCACCACAAAGGTCGCATGTGTCTCACCTGTCTTATATGACCCATAAAAGCCGGTGACATTTAGTCTGTACTTGTCAACCTCGTTCTCCACTTTCATGTATCCATACTTGGCAAAGGTTTTCACCGAGTCGAACGATTCCAGCTCGACAAGAAGCTGATAATCAGCCTGCGCAGTCAGGACGTTGAGGGCGTCGTTGCCTAGCCAGAAGCTGCCGCCGATGTCGCCAAAGCCAACTTTGTACGAGTTCCAGTCGAGGTAGAAATCTTGTGATGCATCTGCGTGCCTTTGGAAAACCTTGTGAGGAAAAAATAATGTCAAACACATGCATTGTAAAAAGTGACAGCACCTCATGCAGCTCGGGCCTATATAGTAGCATAGTCATAATTATGTCCTAAAATTATGAACGCTTATGGCAGTTAATGCACATCTGTGCAAGGTAACTGAAATTATTACGACATACCGTACGTCAAGTGTATACTTTAACAGCCAAATGATTGGAAAAATCCCTTCGCACTCCAAATTTTGGGGTTTTATCCAAATTCGCCACGAACAAGACTAAAAGCCACTCGAAAATCAAAGACACAGGGGGTATAGGAATTATAGAATTCCTCTTGAAGCAGGAAAGATCGTAAGATGAAGGGAAGCATGCACCAGGCAAAGAATTCCATAGAGATACAGAACGAGGGAAAAAGCTATCGGCATAGTTTTCCGTTCTACATAGGTACAACTAGGATATACCAATGGGAACAGGCGGAAAGCCGAGTTTCATGCTCAAACACCCTAACTGGAGGAACCAAGCTCGACAAGCCGGCGGATGGAACATTTACCATGAAAATAGAACAGACTAAGAGTAGCAACAGATCTCCGGTGAGAGAGCGATTGTAAGGATGAGCCCAACTCTTCTCCAACCAAATTAACAATGCACTTCTGTACTGTATCTTATAGAGATAGAGGATACATCACTCAGGTTTCATCCACACGAAGCATGTAGGCCTATTAACAATTACTTTATCAAATGTTATGCAATCAGAGATACCAAAGATGTGACTCATCCAATTATGAAAACAATTTTGCTTCTTGACTTACAGTCCAGCCGCCAAGGTTCGTTGTCATATCACAGTAAACCTTTAGATATGCACTGCCCCACGGCTGTGGGTATATGGTATATTCTCCGCTGGGACTGGTAGGTGACCGACTGTGAATATCCCAGCAGTCCACGGGCAACTTTTCTGATGAAAGAAAGAGAGAGAATCATACAAAAACATGGATGTCGAGTACACGTAGTTTGAGGATGATATTTCAGCCTTCGGGCAGTACAGTACACACAAAATGCTAAAACACTCTAAACATAATCTTGTCATGTTGACAAGAAATTTCTTGTTCCGCCATGGTGTCATATTTTTTCACAGGTTTTCTCTCGTCATTCTGACAAGATAATTTCTTCGTCAAACCGGTACCGGTGTTCCGGAGGTCGCAGGTTCGAATCCCGCTCCTGTCAGTTTCTTTGTTCACTTTGAAAAAGATAATTTCTTGTTTTTGACTTGTTACTATGTTGTCCTATAATAATAATCTTATTATTATCTGGTCATGTTTCATTTCAGGCATCACGTCATCACAGAATGTGCTATGCTCACCGTACATTAAAAATCATCACTTGGCATTTAAATAATTTAATATCTAATTATATAACCTCCCTAGACACACGTGACAGTTTGTGACTGCACACTTTTACTATTTAATTAATTACTATGCTCCTTCGTGGAGCGGTCGATATTTTTGTTTTCCACATAATCTAAATTTATACCAAGCTCAATATCACTGTGGGGGCTACTTTACCCTAAACCTTCCCGCTATCCGCCAGAACATTTTTTTTAAATTCTAGCCCAGACATGTTCCCAATATACGTTTGTGTACAAAGTGCCCATTGTGTACAAATGTAGGCCCTATATAGGGCTAGGGATGAGGCCCCAAAACATGAGAAGCAAGTATCCCTGCAAGGTTTACACCAGGGGGCAATTTCATAGTCTTAAGCCCAAAAACTTGCTAAAGCACAAAATATTGCTTAGCAAAACCAGCTAAACGGCCAAAACTCAATTTAGTGATGCATATTGCTTGCGACCGGTATTTAGCTTTTGTTTGGTCAGGCCTATATTGACAGTTTTATCTGGTAAGTTGATTTTACTAATAAGCAATGTTTTTTGTGTTTAAACAATTTGTTTGCTTAAGTAGCTTTATGAAATTGGCCCCAACAGGTGTTTTACGGTGTCTCTGCTGCCCGCTGACCACGTTTAGCCCACGGTTATAATTGCCATTGTCACATAACATAATGGATGCATGCGCAAAGAACACAACGCCGTTTTCTTGTTGAAGGAAAATTCTTTTCTGTTATCTATACTTGGAATATTGTAAGTATGACTCAAATGTCTTGTCAAGAGATCGCCAACATAGCTCAGCTGGTAGAGCGCTGGTACGGTATTCCGGAGGTATTCTCTTATTCAAATTTACCAAGTCAGTTTCCCTTGTGGTTTGTTTGCCAAGATGTAATTTGTAAATTGTTGCATTAAACAATGACGATTTTCTGTCGAAGTTTGACCCTAAGGAACCAAGGTGGAAACATACCTGTAGAAACTTGTACGGTTGTCGGCACTTTAGTCGTCGGTGCTTCGGTCGTCGTCGGCACTTCGGTCGTCGTCGGCGCTTCGGTCGTCGTCGGTGCTTCGGTCGTCGTCGGCACTTCGGTCGTCGTCGGCACTTCGGTCGTCGTCGGCACTTCGGTCGTCGTCGGCACCTCGGTCGTCGTCGGCACCTCGGTCGTCGTCGGCACCTCGGTCGTCGTCGGCACCTCGGTCGTCGTCGGCACCTCGGTCGTCGTCGGCACCTCGGTCGTCGTCGGCACCTCGGTCGTCGTCGGCACCTCGGTCGTCGTCGGCACCTCGGTCGTCGTCGGCACCTCGGTCGTCGTCGGCACCTCGGTCGTCGTCGGCACTTCGGTCGTCGGTAATTTGGTCGTTTTCGGATCTTTGGTCGTTGGCACTTCGGTTGTTGGCACTTCTATCGTCGGTAATTCGGTCGTTGTCGGCATTTCGGTAGTCGACACTTTAGCAGTGGTCAGCGATTTGGTAGTGGACGCTTCGGTTGACTACAAATAGTTGAATGTGTGCTCGTTTAAATATTATTTTTTGTAATACTTTTTTCGAGTTTCCGGCACTTTTGTACTGTAAGCTTGAACTCAATAATCAACACATAGGCATTTTATGTCTGTCGTTTCTACTGAATGAAAACTGCGCTGTTCTAATGTATGGTTAATAAATGCATTTTGTTCAAGAAAAAAAGATAATTTTTGAATCAACGTTTATGCACAATACCTTTTCTAAAGAAAAACAAATGAGCGTTGAGCATTTTCTCCAAAGCAATTTGTTTATTTGATTTTTTTCTTTTTCTATTTATTATTTGTGTTATTATTTTCTTTGGGGACCCACATGATTATGCAAAATGCACGATACAAAAAACTTACCGGTATCGCAAATGTATTTTCCACAACGCCCGAATCCTTCTCGAAGTACCGCCACCCGACCACATGAACAACATCCCCAGGAAACTCGGCCCTTTTGCCCTGGCTGAGCTCGCACGTGCCCGGTCCCTCCTCGTAGTTTACGGCCACGCAGAGCGACTCGCGCAGGCAGCCCGCCAGGCATCTTCGCGTAGATCTCACTCCATGCAAGGTGCGAAGAAGATGATTCCTGAGCGCAAAGCCCGAACCCGGCTCGGGCTGGGAAAACCCCACTGATCGAAGGGATATTTCACCTCGTGAAGAGTACAGCAATGACGTGCAAACAAGAACTACTATGCTCCAAAATGTGTTTCCATGAGTGGACATTTTTGTTGACATTAATTAAACCGAGTCCTGCGATAGATATAATCCTACACCTTATCATGGAGGTCTGTTTTCCTTCTAACTAATTGACGCAATCATCTCAGCGGAGCGGTCCAATCATGACTACCCGACTCCATGAATATCAGACTCTTTACCCAAGATACGTTGCAACATTGTGATTTTTGTAATTACCGTTTATACGCTAAACCCAACTCTAACCATATTTCTCACCATTACCCTATTAATGTTTTTCATTGTTTTTTGGTACGCCGTACGGGGGCGTTTACTGAGTTTGCGCACTGCCTTAATTGGGTCAGCTTTTCATGAAGTCTGATTTTCACGAGACATGGCAATATTCATCAGTTTCGGTGACAGCTGCTGCGGCACAAGAGGCTCTTATAATAAAAATAACATCGTCAGTTTTCAATACTCCTATGGACGGCATGTCAAGGATTCGTTTACAAAGGCAGTCGAAGGCGGTAGCGGAAGAAAGAAATTAGATCATTGATTGGATTTTATGGCGGCACCACTGAGCCGAACAGTCTGTCAACGTTACTGCAAGGCAGTCAGAAGTACATGTAGATGCCATATAGTGGCGAAGAGGTTTCCGCCACCCCCCCCCCCCCCCCCCCCCCCCCCAATCCACAACCTGGATGCGTCTGACTGCTCCGTATTACCTTATCAAACCCCCACTCTATCAGTATCCTGCAGGTTTCGAGTCGGGGCGAATTTCACTTCTTTTTTTTCTGAAAAAGTAGCCCCTTATTTTCGCCCATAAAATAAAAAAATAGAAGCGGACGGAGGGTGAGTGAAGCGGTTGCTCTTCGAATTATTTGTGTTTGTTTTTAAGTATCCAAGTTCTTTACTCCTTCCCCAACCCCTACCCCCCCCCCCCCCCCCCCCCCCCCAAATACGATTATGCTGTAGGCTGTTAATCTAAAAGAAAATTTCAGTTCGTCTATTTTCCCGACCGTAATGATATCTAAACCGGTTCCCGTCCCCAAATATTGAAAGGCGGAACGAAAGATGTCAACAAATTGAAAGCTATCATTGGCAAACCTAAACCCGAAACACGTTCGTTTTTAACTGTTTGCTTTTCATCAACCACTTTTTATAGGAATGATGCCCATGGTTTGGCCACTTTCTATAGGAATATAGGAAAGATGCCCTTGGTTTGGCCACTTTCGATAGGAAAGATGCCCATGGTTTGGCCACTTTATGCCCATGGTTTGGCCACTTTCTACAGGAAAGATGCACATGGTTTGACACGCATGTCTTACTTGGGGCCAAATTGCGGGCTTTATAATTAAAGTCATAATCGATTTTTAGCCTACTGATTTTAATTTGTACTGAAAAGTATAGCCACGTTGTGCTCTTATAGGTCTTTTGAACAAAAAATAGCAGTGAAAAATAAAATTAAAAAGTCCCGCCCGATTAAGCCTGTGAATTTGTCCTACAGGCGCTCGGAAAGCACTGAGCATACAGTTCTTCATACACTACGTCGAGAAAGGTCAAAAATCTCTCTTCTAATTTACATAATCCCCGACAATCTTCTCACAATTATTATATTACAAACGGATAGCGTGCTTGATAAAGCCTAGTTGCTTAATAAAGGGGCACGATGCCTTAAATTTCCTGAAAAATGTAGTTAATTTGAATTCGGCGTGTGCCCGGCAGAAGGTCGTAAGGACGAAAAAATGTGTCAAAAGGTCAAATTCGGGTTTTGGGGGTAATCGATAGAGTATTGAAATATCTTCGTCTCAAGGGTTACGTCATTCTGACGTATTAACAGAATGAAAAGGACGGAAGGGGATTTTGCATGTTTTGTTCCCAGCATAAGGACGTTCGCGTGTAATAGACTTTTATTACATATGATGCACGATATGGGGCAGAGGGAACCCCCCCCCCCCCCCCCTATTTTGTGTTGGTCATTGTGTTCCCGGAATCTCAGGAATTCTTTTCAGATCTCTAGGGGGGATGTGTTAGGTAACAATATTGTGATCCATGGTATCCCCGAGGGCGCCGAAAACGACCAGTCTTGTGAAGAATTCATCGGGAAGTTCTTGGCTGACCACATGAAGCTTGATGGAGGCTCTGAAATAGAAATAGAGCGAGCCCACCGTACCCCTGGACAACGGCCACCTAGCACGAGCCCAAACCATCGCCAACGCCCGCGGATGATGCACTGCAAGCTCCTGAGGTTTACGGACAGGCAATTCATATATATATATATTACATTTCTTTACCCAGGGTGTGCCCAAACAGTTTAAAACTGGTTTCCATTGGGGCCCTGCATATTATTAGTTAAAACTGAATATTTACACATTCATACAACATATTTAAACAAATACAGTAATGTTTACACAAATAAATATATTTTCGGTTAACTTTTCAACTCTTCAGAAGCCTATTGCCGATTTACGGGATGAGCGAAAAACCCGCGAAAAAAACACCTTTTAGGGTGAAAAACAAGGGGAAATTCCCATCCGGCTCCAAAGTATTTTGGCAACCAAGTTTATAACTCCGCAGATCAGCGTAAATGACAGAAATATCACTGATAGATGGCTTTACGTAGCTCCGATTTAAATGTACTTAAGGAGTTTATGGTTCTCATTTGTTCAGGCAGATTATTCCATATACTGGCACCACTCACAGCGAAACTTGTCACGTAGCATTCCTTTTTGGCGAAAGGAACTTTCAGTGCCATTTGGGTCGATTGTCGTGTTTCACGAATCACTGTAAGTGGTGTGAACAGATTTGTCATGTACAAAGGAGTCATTTTGTTAAGGCTTTTGAAAACAAGGATAGCCTTTTTGGACTGAACTCTTTCATTAAAAGGAATCCAATTTAGTCTGGCAAACATATCAGCTGAGGGGGTGAGGGAGGTACATTTAAGGATTATCCGTGCGGCTCTTTTGAGACATTTGTTGAGGGTATTGTCGTGAGATATGTACCTTCCTCCCCACACCGTACAGCAATACTCTAAAGATGGCATAACTAAACTTACAAAGAGTGTGTGCAGGCTGCTTTGGGGAACGTAATCACGAATTCTGTTTAACACACCCAATTTAGACGAAACAGTCTTCCTTACGTATTCAACATGTGTACCCCAACTTAATGTTTCATCAACAACTACACCCAAGCATTTACAAGATTTCACTTTTTCGATAACCTTATCAGCAATGCACACGTTCAGGTCGACGTTGGATATTTTCTGCCTTGAACCAATAAGCATACATTTGGTTTTGTTGGCATTTAATGCTAGTTTGTTTCTTAGGCACCAGTTGTGAATACTAGCAAGAGCTACATTTATGTTCCTTTCTATTTCGTTAATACTAGAGGAGCTACAAGTTAACGTGGAGTCATCTGCATACATAAATAAGTTGCAATTTTTGGGTATACAGGATGGAAAATCACTACTATAAACAATGGATAAAAGTGGCCCTAAGATCGACCCTTGTGGAACGCCTATGTCTATGGGCAAGACCTTCGATATTGTGCCCTTAATATTTACAGACTGACTACGACCGTCTAGGTACGACTTAAACCAATTAATTCCAGAAGATGACAAATTCAGCTTCTTCAATTTGCCTAGTAGGATTACATGATCCACACAATCAAAAGCTTTACTGAGATCTATGAACACGCTACCTGTAACTTCACCTTGCTCCATAGCCTCAAAACACTTGTTTGTTAAATCGTGTAGAGTGCTTTCAGTTGAGTGCAAGGGTCTAAATCCCGATTGGCAACTAGGTATCAAATTGTTATCATCGAGGTAGCTATATACTGCCGAGTGCACCCATCTTTCTAGAATCTTAGAGATAATTGGCAGTATAGTAGGCCGATAATTACCTGTACTACATTTATCTCCTCCCTTGTGAATTGGTGTTACCAAGGCGTGTTTCCAAACTTTAGGGTATTGCTCGCATGTTATGGAGAGGTTAAAAATATAAGTTAAAGATTTAGTAATATAAGGGGAAGCAATTTTAATCATTTTAACACTGATGCCATCCGGACCTGTTGCTTTCCCAACCGACATGGATGATATTTGCTTTTGAACGAACTCTTCTGTAATATTAGGTACAGTGCATTCATATTAGGTACAGTGCATTCATCATCAAGAACGCCGCTCGCCTCCTCAAGAACAACCCATTTAAGGGTACCAACATATTCATAAGCGATGATGTCACCCCAAGGATCCGTGAGCAAAAGCGACGACTGAGGGAACAACATCTACAATCCATTCGTCAGGACTCACGGGTACAATTCGCCTACATCCCCATGTCAGTACCAGCAGTCATCGGCTACAAACTCAAGAGCGGTTCATTCAAGACCTTCGGAATGGGGCAATCTAACCCGGTATCTTAGCTTCGATCAATAAGGTACATAACATCTTGCTTTAGCTCTATAGTTATACATCTGTACAGTATATATTTACTACTTAAATTGATTACCCTATAATACGGAAACAATTTCTTCTTTTCTCTTATTCACAATTACCACCATCCTTAATATCGCCATTATCATGCAATATTTGGCAGATCACCTTATTATTATATCATTTCAATTCCTTCTATATATGTCACCGAATACTAGGGGTTCAGTGCACGTATTTATTACAAAATAATATACGAATTTATGGTCGTTGTCTATCTTCGTATAATCATGATAACCTGTAATACATTGCTGTGGAAACGTCATGCCAATAGTTTCAGTGTCTTATTTACGTTGAAACGTTGCTATGAACGCCCGTCACTATAGCCCATAGCAATGGCTTTTATTCTGGTCTATTCTGTTCTCATCAATGCCTTATTGTAATTTAAATCCACATGTCCAGTACTTTAAGTGACACCGGTAGTTTCAATGAAAGTTTAAGCAGTATAGACTCATACCATTCAGCTAGTGATGTCATAAATCGCCTCAACGATTACGTCTTTAATCCAGTACCATTAGATACTGAATATGCTGAATTCTTTCAAAACCATGCAGGTCTGAATACCCGAGTGAAGACCAGGTGCAAGCCAAAATTACCGAGATAGAAGATTCCTTTTCATTGTACCATGCAAATATAAGAAGTATACATACAAAATTTGATTCCATGCAGCACTCGCTTGTAGAAATGAGGCACAGATTTCAAATTATCGGCCTGACTGAAACATGGCTCAAGTCGGACCCTGATCCCTTATTGGTCATGCCAGGTTATAACATTGAGTTCAAAAACAGACAAAATCAAACAGGCGGAGGCGTAATGATGTATATTAAAGATTCATTAACTTATGTAATGCGCCCTGATCTGTCAATTCCGACTCAATCCCATGAATCTTTATTTATTGAGATTAAAACCATTACAAATATCATTCTAATTGGCTTGATCTACAGACCCCCTGGTTTATGTCTTCGGGCTTTTATTGAAGACCTTGAACCAGTGCTGGAAAAAATTGCATCTGAATCCAAAAAAATTTATTTGTTGGGTGACTTTAATATTAATCTTCTTAACAGTGAAATTCATGCTGGAACTAATGATGTACTAAACCTCTTGTATGCTTTTTTTTTTCGCCCAAGTTGACTGGGATTCAGCTATTACCGGTGACGGAGTAAATTTGCGATATTCGCAGTTTATATCCAAGCTAAATGAACTCATTGATAAATGCATGCCTTTATAAAAAGTGAAGACATCACAATAATGTACCGAAAAATCCTTGGATTACTAAAGGTCTGCTAAAGTCTATAAGAAAGAAAAATATACTGTATAGAATATTTCTTACAAAACCTTCCGAGATAAATAAACTCAAATATAACAGATATAAAAACAAATTAACCATCGTAATCAGAGCTTCCAAGAAAAGCCATTATTCAACGTCTTTCGAGCAAGAAAAATCTAACATAAGAAATACATGGAAAATTATCAATGAAATTTTAAACAAAAAGCGCAAAAATATTCAGCCAAATAATTCGTTTAAAATATACAATAGCGATGTTAAGGACCCTAAAATGATTGCCGAGCATTTCAACCAATATTTTGTTAACATTGTTCAATATTTAGCTTCTAAGATGCCAAATAGTACTACTGACCCGATAAAATATATCAAAGGTAACTTTCCCGATTCTTTGTTTTTAAACCCAATCATTCAGCAAGAAGTCCTTGATTGTATCAATAAACTTCCAAATAAGAAGAGTTCTGGTCATGATGAACCTTGATATTATTCTGATCAAAAATATTGCTCCTTTCATTGTTCGCCCCTTAACAGCTATTTATAATTACTCTTTAATTTCCGGAGAAGTCCCGAATGAACTTAAAATTGCCAAAGTTATTCTAGTCTATAAAAATGGTGATCGTTCCGATGTCACTAATTATCGCCCTATATCTGTCTTGCCATGCTTCTCAAAATTGTTAGAAAGGTTAGTTGCAAACCGTCTTGAAAAATTATCGCTAGATTTAACATACTGTCACAATCTCAATATGGCTTCAGGGCCAAATATTAGACTCAACTTGCCTTAATTGATTTAGTTGATTAAGTTACATCTAGTCTGGACAAACTTGAACATACTATTGGAATTTTTCTGGATCTTTCTAAGGCATTTGATACAATAGATCATGAAATTCTAATTAGTAAATTACAAACATATGGCGTCAGAGGTACTGCACTCGAGTGGTTCAAAGATTACTTGAGAAATAGGAAACAATTTGTTGTCTGGCAAAATAGAAAGTCCAGTTACAAACCAATCGTTTGTGGTGTACCTCCAGGGCTCAATCGTAGGGCCCATCTTATTTCTTATTTATATTAACGATATTTGTAATTCTACTGGACTTTTGACGTTCATCTTATTTGCAGATGATACAAACATATTCTACAGTAGTAAAAACTTAAATGATGCTGTTAACCTAATGAATAGTGAGCTAACTAATGTATTTGAGTGGATTGTGTGTAATAAATTATCTTTGAATTTTAAGAAAACACATACGATGTTTTTTACAAACCGTACTGTAGATAAAAACAATAAGATTTATTTTAACAATAAAATTTCTGGGAGTCATTATTGATGATAAGTTAACGTGGAGAAATCATTGTCAGAAAGTCCTTACACTTATATCTCGCAACCTTGGCATTCTTAGAAAACTTAGATATTATGTCCCATCTCAAATTCTACTTTCTATTTATAATACGTTATCCTTGCCTTATCTTCAATATACTTGCCTGGGGAAATACTCATAAAACCTACCTTGATAAGTTACTCGTTATTCAGAAGAAATCTTTAAGATTAATTAACGGTTCTAGCTTTAAAGATCACTCTGCCCCGCTATTCGTTAAGTTCAACACCTTATCTGTGTATGATCTTTATAAATATCATTTGTGTGCTCTAATGTATAATTTTGAAAAAAATACACTGCCCTTGAATATCAAATCGTTTTTTTAAGGAACACTGATATTCATAATTACGACATCAGGTCATCAAATAAGCTTCATGTTAACAAAGCTAGAACATCTCTACATCTCTCAACCGTTAGACATCAGGGTCCCCTCCTTTGGAACAAAATTCGATCTTCCTGCCCAGTAACGTCAATTAGAGCATGTAAAATGTATTACAAAAAAATACTTCTCACTGCGGTTAATGTTAATGGTGACTAAGAGCTAAATTGTTACTTTAATTGCCAAACAAAGATATTAATAACACATCGAAAGTTAAGGATGGTATAGTACATGTAATTTATTTAATTTATTACCTTGTGTAATTGTCATGAATTCATTAATTTAATGTAATAACATCTATTATTATTATTATTATTGTTATTATTATCTCTTTTGGTTTATCCTGAATTGTATAGCTACATGTATTCCTTATGAAGGGGCAGACCCACTACAAGCTTCGGCTTCTTGTCTGACCTCCCATACTATTATTTAAAGTTTCGTTAAAGTTTTTTTTCCATGTACAGTATTCAACCTACATCTATCTAATAGTATGGAAATAAATCAAACCAAACCAAACCAATAGTCTGGAGAGTGTATAGGGTATGGGGACAAAAGGGGGTACCCCTCTGCCCCATATCGTGCTGGGTATATTATTTTTATCATGCTGTCACTATCTTTGTCTTGTTCCCTGTATGCATTAGTAATTATGAATAGTGATTCCAATTATTGAATGAAGGTGCCAGACTATTTTTCCTTCCAGCCTCGGTTTGGTTACATTGATTTTAATAGGAGAAAAACAAGATGGCTGTACCATGATAAAGGTCTATACAATGAAACAAAACATGATACAAGTGCGTTCACCTCTCAACTTCAGTGGGACGTAAACGCGCCTGGAGCAAAGTTTGTTCCCGGCAAAAGGTCGTTAGCATTTCACATGCCGCTTAGGCGCACGTTTAAGGTATAATGACTTCCTGGCAAAAGGTCGTTAGCATAAATATGTAAATAACTTTAAAATTAAGTAATATTTTTATTAAAAAATGCACAGCATTATTGGAAATATTAATAAGATCTGATTTTTTCCGTACATTTGCCCAAAATATTTCTCAACGTTGGTGGCGCCATTTAACCGCTTTGGTTTGTTCTTACCCGTACACGCAAAATACGACCTTTACGGGGTTTTGCTTTTCTTTTCTGGTTTGCTAGACCTAGGCCCTTACAAGCAAACAAAAAATAAATAAATATAATGGCAACGAGCGGGGGTGGGGGGTACCCCCCCCCCCCCCCCTTCTGGATTCGCGCCTGTCACAGAAAGGCACAATCTACACGTAGCAGATACAGTATGTGAAGAAAAGCTGGTATAACAATTTTTCTAGAAATATACAAATGTATGTATGTTTCATTCAAGGTCTTTCCATTCATACGGACAGCGCTTGTTATCATACATGTATTAAACAATAACAGTGCCGAATTAAACACAGTGTCTCTTTAAGATTGCTTCTTAATGAATGCAGGAAATGGCAGACGAGTGAACCGTTACCAGTGTTGGAGTCGAGTCCTACATTCCGAGTACCAAGTTCTCCGAGTACATTTAGAACCGGTTACGGGCCGAGTACGGGTGCATCAAAAAGTCGAGTATGGCCGAGTACGAGTACAACAACATAAGAAACAAAAATGCCAAGTTATGCTCTGAACATTATTATAATTTACCTGCATCATCAAACCTGCATCATAGTCTAAACACCTACAATTCAGGAGACTATCACTTTACTTCCATGTTTGTTATTTACCTTTTATACACAACATGATGAACCTACTCAAAAAGTTGTACATCACATGTGATTGAGATAGAAATTTCTCCTTTTGGGAATTCACCCAACAGCCCAAGAACTGTTTATGTATGTGTACATTCGAGTCCGAATGGGCAGTATCAAAAGAGAAAATAATCGACTGTATTCCCGAGTATGGGTATCGAGTACTGAGTACAAAATGCCGAGTGCGGGTACGAGTCCGAGTACAAAAAGCCGAGTACATGCCGAGTCCATTTTTGTTTCGATTACTAAAAATCTAGTTTGGGCCGCGTAATTATAGTGGTACTCGGGTTGTACTCGAGTACGCGCACGAATCCTCCAACGCTGACTGTTACCAAGGCTGATGAGGTCAAGGCGTCATGGTCGCTCTTTCATCGGCAATCAGAACATGTACAACTTGCTGTAACTAAAATTAAAGATGATGTTGATTGCTGAGAGAAGTCATTTTTTAGTTTTATGTAGATTGCGTATTGTACAATTTCACGGCCAACTATTTCTTCCATGAAATAACACAAAAGTGATTTTTGAGAGCAGTTTTATCAAGCCCCCTCTAGCCCGCTGGTGCCATGTCTAAAAGTCGTCGCTGCGGGCAGCAAACAATTCTGACGTCATAGGACGAGCTCCATTTTGTGCTAGCACCAGGAACAAAAGAGTAGTTCGTACTATGACGTCAAAATTGTTTGCTGCCCGCAGCGACGACTTTTAGACAAATTGCATCAGGAGGCTTATTTTTTGTTCCGTAGGCGGGTGAAGCAATTTTCATGAATAACTCAGTGGCATGGTTGCATTGATCACTGCACAGCTAGCACTTGGTTCTCCGTCTCTTTTTCCCCTTAAATTAAAAATATCCCAAAGATATCACAGTAAAGCAAAATGGGTACAGGTGGATTCGAACTAGAGACCTTTTGATCCATAGCCCATCCCACTATACTAGTCTGTAGCAGTTCGACAACAGCCGTTCTTTAAAATGATTGAATGTATGCAACTAGTTGAATGCTGCGATGTTCTGTTCTATTATAATGAATAAACATAACTTTTTCATCAATACTACTGTATTATTCATAATTATTGCTTCACCCGCCTACGGAAAAAATAAGCGCGCTAGAGGGGACTTCATAAAAATTATGGTGTACTATATCTCCATCATCATCGAGTTATGCAAAGAAACAAAACAAAATAAGACGCGAAGTGAAGCACAATAAACACAGAGGTTAACAGAATGAAAGGAATCTACTTCTGGGCATGCGCAAAGCAATGCTGCCATCTTTATTCGTTATTGATTAGATGGCTAATACAATAAGTTTAAAGCCCATTATACTTTACAATGCGAAACAGCTTCCAACGTGCTTTACAACAGATCCACGACACAAAATAAATGTTAATAATAAACAAATTAATTCAGGTGCGTTATTCAAATTCAAGACAATGTTATGCATCAATTAGCCACAGTGCTTCTCGTAAGCGTTTGGACGTAAGCGTTTGGACAGGCGTACGTGAATATCAGACTCCTGGAAATCCGATTTGTTGGTTATGCTGCGCAAATTCGGTGACATATGCAATGTTCCATTCCACTCGGCTTAACCTCGTGGAATGGAACATTGCATCTGTCACCTCATGAAAGTATTCTTACCATTGCACTCATAAACATTCATTATTAGTGTGAAGTGACTCGATACGATACGACAAAGATGTTTACATACCCGTAACATTTTATATTTACGGCCACTTTTGTATCCATGACAACTTTGTTAAAACAGTTTCTTTTGTTTCTTTACCACAGCGTGTATTTAGAGCGTGTGGCGTGGGTAGGTATCGACCGCGTACACTGTCTACTAGGAGCATTTTTATGTCGGGCAAATTAGGACCGAGTTAGGGTGGACATCTGTCCATGTTTTTGGCCCCCACAATTAATTACGTCTATCGCACGACCAGTGCATGTCCCCACAATTACGGTGCGTGACTATTTGACCTGGTTGATGCACAACATTTTTGTAAACGTGCGTATGTGCATTCATTACTCATTATTGCTACTTGATTATTAAGGCACTTAATTGGCAATCATTCACGATTAACAAAAGGCTGAACCAAAATATGGCACTCCTAGTTAATCATAATCAAAAAACGAAAAAATGTCCCGTGAACTCTGCGACGCTACTGTGTTGTGTTGACCGTGGCCCGTGTTTCTTTTTCATTACCAGCCGCATGCAAACAATCAGGAATTGCATATGAAGCAAGATATGGGGCAAAGGGAACCTCCTTCCCACACCCCTCCTGGAGGGGTCAGAAAGCATTAATAAATAAGTTTGATTCTTTCAGGGGCGGATCTGGGGGGGGGGGGGGGGGGGGGTTGTGGGGGTTTGAAAAATGCAAAATAAAAACTACTAATTATAGGACAGCTTTGTTGGGTGACTGTAAGTCTAGGAAATTGTACAACGCTCGTAGCGGCAGAGTTCAGGGGACCAGAAACAAACATGCAATAAATTAAAGTTTAATCAGCTGGTAAGTCAACATGAAATACAATTAAATATTACAAAATACCTCAAAGCCACGACCATTGCTTAAGGTTCAAAATGGTACTTTTTCATTTAAACGAATAGTCTACTCATCTAAAAAGTAGGGTTTTTTTCTCATTCTCTTCCGAAGTACAAAGCGCAAAGTGTCAGCATTATACAACTCGGCATTATATCCATCTCAGCATTATACGAATGCGAAGCGAATTTGACGTCATGAAACATTCGCGGCGAAGATTCGCACAAGTTAAAATGTGTTCAACTTTTGCGAATTCGCAGCGCGAAAACCTGCCCCGACGTCACAAATTTGCGTTCACGTTCGCTTTCGCGCCGAGTTTGAACCGGCCTTTATATGTTTCTATCTATCCAATACATAATACAAGGCAAAATATTATTGCAATATCACTTCACATTATCGTATACATACATGTAGTTTATTAATACCATAATTTGGATAGTAAAGCTATACTAAAGCAAGTGGACAAAGTTAAATCACATGTCATGGTTGTTGGTCGTTTTGGGAATGAGAAATCTACCCAGAACGAATAAAACTGTTCTTGTCCAAGTTATCGGATGAGTGATGTTGACATGGTGATCAACGTATGCAGGGTTGGTTTTTCTACATCAAATTTTTTACAGAAGTTTCGGTGGTTTTATTGCTCGTATGGATCGATAGTACATGTAGTACAAATAACCAACACATTACATGTATATTGGGTGCGTTCGATTACCTTACACATGTAAGTGAAACTTACACGAGACCGTTCGATTAGTCATCACGTGATACTCGTGTCTGCCCTGGTGTCAACTACCACTACCCCAGCGAGCGGGTCTCTGGTGGCTGCCCGGGTGTAATGACGTCACCGCCTAGCTGAAAACATAAACAAGGCGGGGAACTCGAATTCGAATGTAGGCCTACAGATTGTGACACAAATTGGAAAACAAAGAGTGTATTTTCCTGACAATGACAAGTTTGCGACTAGACTGTGCAAAAGGTGAATTTTTATATTTATGTCGGCCATGGTGGTCATGATTTTATGTCCGCAGAGCAGACGACATTGAGCCCGTGTTATTATTTTACACTTTCGAAAGTTCCAGTTCCAAACGACCTTAATTTTCCCAGAATACCGAGGCGAATACACCGCAGCGTTCGATTAGCCTCATTTCGTGGCTTCCCCACGGTGTAACCCTGTGTAAGCTAATCGAACGCAACCATTGTTAATTTTACACTCAAGAATGCAGTAACGTCATCACTTCATTTAAATAACATGAATATGCACTATAAGTGCTGAAGTGTATTAACAAATTGTGCACAAACAATTTTTTGTTTACCAATTACATGAAAGTGCAATCTAAAATAAACGAATATTATGTTTTGTACATATTTTAGCAATACAATATATATATTATTTCTTAAATTCCTCACATTTTATGCAATAATATAAATACACGTGACTACGATAAACTAAACAAGGTTTTTTTTTATAGTTTTTTTGCCAAAATGGCGAAAATGATATGCAGTCATTAACGCCACTTTATATCAACTCCTGTAATTGGTCCAGAGAATAGACTTCATCCAAGAAAAATATTCCTTATCCAATCAGACAGATCGACTGAACTTCGTTGGGCTGATGAAAAGCCAGTCTATTACGTATCCTCCCACAGCCAGGCACATTTCGAAACCATGGAAATCAGTGTTTGGACTGTCAGAAAATACAATATGGAGAAAATCTGAGAAAATAACCTTCCATTCCTGTTCAAAATTGTATAAACACGGCACATTCTTTTAAGTTTTAGACTTTCGTGAGGAAAATTCGTTGCATAAAATAGGCTGGGAAAGTGTGCGTTTGCTGTAGTGTTAGATGTTGCTTATGCCTCACTCATACCATAGACCTTATCGCAAATACCGCCTGGATGAGACGTCACAATGGTTACTAGGGATTTTGAAAATATACGCGCACAAAAATTGATCCCATTTCCTTCCCACAATCCCTTGTGACCATTGTGACGTCTCGACCAGGCGGTATTTGCGATATGGTCTATGGAGGAAGGATATAGATCCTTCCTCCATGCTCATACGGACTTTTGTGTTTATTTCACTAACAGGTCCTGATGAACCAACAGATTCTGTCATTGAAGTTGTTATCATGAAAGGTTGGTTATTTTCTCAGATTTTTCCTGACCCTGACCCATTATGGTGGGGTATGACAGCAAAGTCCTTCTGTGATGACATTCTTGATGAAATGACTGGTCATCGGCAACTGTGGAGGCATTTCATCCCATAGACGATTCGGGTGACACTATATACCGGGAAAATACCAGAAAACAACCAAAAAATACCGGAAAACTACCGAATAACACCGGAAAACACACTAAACACCGGAAAACACAAAAAAAACAACTAAATACCGGAAAAAAACCACTAAATACTATACCGGAAAACACCAAAAACACTAAATACCGGAAAACACAAAAAGAACACTAAATACCGGAAACACCCGAAAACTCACTAATACATCTAAACACCCCCAAAAACACAGCTGATAAAATTTCAACCTCGTCAAAATCAATATTCAAAGAATCTATCATTTCCTCGTCCAAGACAAAACCATTAATCTCATCCAATATTTATTTCTTTAGTTATTTTTTTTATTCCTTTTTTTTTTGGGGGGGGGGGGGGGGGGTTTTGAGTGTTTCTTTGTTGTTTTTCGGTGAGAATTGCTTTTATAGGCGTTTTCCGGTATTCAGAGTGTGTTGTTTTTCGGTGTGAAGTGTGTTGTTTGGGCGTTTGTGTGTACATGTTATTGGTTGGTTTTTGGTGTAAAATGTGTTCTTGTGGGGTAGGGGTGTTTTCCGGTACTTAGTGCGTTTTTGTTTTTCAGTGTGAAGTGTGTCTTTTGGGGGTGTTTTCCGGTATGTGTGAAGTGTGTTTTGGGGGGTGTTTTCCGGTATGTGTGTACAGGTTCTGTATATATCTCCGAGGACAAGAGGAGAAAGGAAATGCAAAGTCCTTGCACATCGAGTCTTTTGTTGAAATCGCTCCTCGCACGTAGAAGTACGTGCTTAGTCTATGGGGTTGGGTTACATTAAAGGAACAATAGGAAACACAAAGCATTGTCCTCGCACGTATCGCTCGTGTGTATTTGCGAGTTTTTCGGTTGTGAAGTGTGTTTTGAGGGTGTTTTCCGGTATGCGTTGTATTTGCGAGTTTTTTGGTGTGAATTGTGTTTTTGGGTGTTTTCCGGTATTTAGTGTGTTTTCCGGTATTTAGTGGTTTTTTTTGTGTGTTTTCCCGGGTTTAGTGTTTTTTCCCGGGTTTAGTGTGTTTTCCGGTATGTAGTGTGTTTTCCGGTAGTTTTTCTGTGTTTTCCGGTATAAGTATCACCGGACGATTCCACACATCACTTTTAAAAGGGTACAAAAATCTACACCTGGCATATAATTTGTTATACTAATAAGTACACTTGTTCACTATTCTTTTCATTTTCAAGCAAAAAATAGTATACCGATGTCAAAGTCATGGGAATAAAATACCATTACAAATTATCACGTCAAATTGCTCTACCCTCCACAACATACATTCACAATTTTAAAATTCTAATATAGGATTTCAGTGGGTAGCTCTCTTTTCGAGGTATTAATGCTCCAAGCAAAGTATTTCTTTTTAAAATCTGATTGGAAAAGCAAGCCTTAAAAAAATGTCTGAAACACTGCAGCACACTAAAATATTTAGAAACAAAATTAGTTTACTTCTGTTGAATGTAAGGATTTTTGCGTAACATCTGAAATACATAGCAAAGCACAATTACACAAAAACAGATTCAGATCTGTGTAGCGGCTTTCAAAATTCTCTTCCGGTTTATACGTGTACATGGCTCAATATATAAGGCCAAGTTAAAATTGCACGTACCCCTGCCTGCTTCCTGTTTAGAGGATGAATGGGTTCCTTTTATTTTTGCTAAAAACATTTGTAAAATAAAATCAAAATTAAGAAAATATTGTCGGTGGTGGCATCTTGACCAAAAAACAGCAGCCATCTTAGAAAATAAAACCTAGCAGTTGCTAAAAAAAAATAAAAGGGGCCCCTTTTTTTTTTTTAAATACATTCCGCTAAACAGGTTTTTATTCGTTGTTTTTTTCCCAAATTGAAAAAGGTAGCAAGCCAGTAAGCCAATCCCATAAATTAAACACAATCTCATTTTGCACATATGTGACCATTTCCTTTTAAATCAGGGTAAAAAAAACACTCACAATCGCTTTGAAAACTTCCGATAACAATGTTACCTGAAAACTGATTTTTTTTTTTCTGTAATATTTCTCCAGGATTTATTTGTTTACACCAACTTGTTACTTCGCAATTAAGACTTATGCTTTTCTATACACAATCAAAGACACTTAAATACTATGCTCAATATAGATATTAACACAACATGTTATATTTCTGACCTCTTGTATATATTTGGTGAGGTCAACGTTCAAAAGTCAAACCTGCTCCTCAGTACCCATCCGTATTGTCCGTCTGAGAGGGGCAAACCTTCACTTTCCTAATCCCGCTCGTAAACATTGCTGGTTTGTTTGACTGATGAGAAAAATGGCACAGAATATGATTCACTTCTCCGAGTAATACACAAAGAAATTAGTATTGGAAGAACTTGCACCATTTGTAAAGTATTCTTCTTTACGTTATATAAAAGGGGTACGGTGCCTTGGAGATGCCCAAATGGATTCATCCTAAAAGCGCCATGGTTGGAAAGATCATTAAAACGTAGAATATAATAATGTACATTTAAAATTTGAAATTTGCCTGAAAATCACTGACGAAAATCATTTTGGGGATGCCGGTTTGGTTCAGGTAAGTCAGACCGTTGCAAACCCGCTGGTGGGAATGCCTCGTTTCAGCAAACTTTTACTCATACAGACTTTAAGCACAATCAACAAAAGATTTACAAGAAGAGCACATGGGGGGGGAAAAGAAATATAAATGGGTAAATTCCGCAAAATAGAAGCCAGAAGCTTGCAAATATTCATTCCATTCATGCAAAGTTTGCAGTGAATAGCCCAGACACGACATTTTGACAGAACGAGCACCGTGGATCAAATGGCAGTACGCACAAGCTCTGTAGCTTTTAAATTGTTTACTCATCCAAATTGGTTTAGTATGTTCCCACGGAAATCGTAAAATGAAATTTCACGACTTTTCCACGACTTCCCAGGACAAAATCAGGTTTTTTTTCCATGAGCGATTCTTGTGCCGGGGATGAGATTTGAGTAAAACAAAAAATCCACGAAACACTATCGGAGGCATATGATCATGATTTGTATGGCGTTCAAGTTGCTGGAAAATGCAAGTAAACTGCATTTTCTACTGAAAGATATGGTTCAAAATTGTACAAAAAGGGGGTCATTAGAAAAAGAAAAAAAAAGACTTTTTAAGGTTGCAGAGGTCATTTTGGAATGATAAAAACAATTTAAGGACCAAAAAATCTTCTGGAAATCTGGAAGACGTCTCACCAAAAATCCTGAAATCAGGACAAATCTTTAGAAATCTCACCCCTGTGTGCTGTTTTCTTTTTTATGTTTTTTTTTTTATTGTTTTGTTGTTTTTCTTACATCTTAGGAGTGTTTGACCCCTTTTCCACTAAGAAATCCCTGGGTTATCACTGGGGTACGGCAAGCCTTAACCCCAAGGTTTCCACTACACTTTTCCCCACCCTCGGTTAGGACAAAAATTTGGCCTCTACCATGACTTTTCTATGACTTTCCAAGAGAGCTTTTACATTCCAGGATTTTCCAAGATTTCCTGCGGACATTTTTGTGCAAAGATCAAAATCCCACTTCCCCAATTGCTTACTTAACTAATGCTTGCCTGCTTGATTGGCCGTTACCATGGACCAATTTCAAGAAGGCGCTAATTAGCACACAATTTTGCTTAGTGCAAAAACAAAAACTGCTTAGCACAAAAAGTGGTCAGCAGCCAAAACACAATGTAATGTGTACTGCTTGCGGCTTGCTCTTGGCTATTTAAACTTCTGTTTAGCAGAAAATTTTGTAAGCCACACTGTTTGCTTAGCTGCTCTGTGTAATCAGCACCGTGGCTGCCGTGTGCTTATTTTGCTACTTGCTAGCTCGAGTGCTTGCTTGCTAACTGTTGTGCTTCATAGCTTGCTTGGTTGCTTACTTGTAAGCTCGATAGAAACAGCACCACCTTTCCCTATCTAAATTACACCCCCGAACAGCTTAATGCAAGCCATAGATTGACATTTCTTTCGGGGTCGTGAACTAAATTTCAAAATAGGCAGGGTCGATTAAGCACCGGGGCAGAATGTGCAAACTTTGTGCAGAGAAGGGGCAGTTTACTGCCATTCTTTTCTCATTTACCCCCCCCCTCCCCTCCCCTCCCCTCCCCCATGAACCAGCAGCACTAGGCAGGGGTGAAACTTGACTCTCAGCTCCATACTAAATGCATTCAATGCGGGCAATTTTTCCGGCCTTCCACCCAACCAATTTTGGGCCTGGAATTTTAAAAACAAAATTCAGCTTTTTTTGTTGGCCCAACGCGTCTCCATCATGTAAAACTTTTTGTTATTTAGAGGTTTCAGGGTGTGAAAACAAGCAACTTAGAGAAAACGCCCGTTTGTGTACGCATAAACAAGGTGGCACATACAATCACGCAACGAACGACGACTAATAAGGCGTGACAATTGCTGGTGATATTTGCAGTACAAAAGCGTGAAAGGACAGTGGACGTGTTGTGTGCACCACCAGAATTGGTTTATAATTTTCCACGTACACAACAAAGCAAATTAGTATTTTCTTTCTAAATTTTGGGTTGGAGATTGAAGACTCACCGAGTTATTCGTACAGATAGTACGGAATGTCAACTTCGGCGTCCAGAGGCAAGAAAACCTCATACAGTGGGGCCTTTTCAGCATTCATGAGGCATTTAGAATGGAGCTGGATTGGGAAAAGTTATGTTCATACTTAGAATTGAACAAGTCCAAGCGCAATAACCTTAAGACCCATGAAAAAAAAATTGAACCACCACAAGATACAGGTGTCATTCAGTCTTACAACTTGCGGAAATCTTCATCACACAAGAATACACACAAGAGTTCTATCCACGTCAAAAGCAGTCACGAAAATGCAGCCTGGTCTAGGGCTGTTCCGAATATTTGAATTATTGCTTGTCAATTGAATATTCACATACCTTTTCAGGTTTTTTGGTGCTATTTTCATAGAAAAGTTATGGTGCTTAGCAGTGTCAAATGCCGTCAAACTTTTTGTGGACAGAGGTTTATTGTTCCTGTGCATAAAACCCTTCACACTTGACCCGTGACACAATAATTCCTGCAAAAACGCAGGCTGGGGTTAGGTTTTTTTGTTATAAGAACATTATATATATTATATGTACCCATCAAAAAATATAAAATGTCAATCAGGCTGTCCATGATATCGATCGCCGCACGTAAAACACCAGTGTTCTTTGTGTGCAACTTTTTTCCGGCGCGGCGTGCAGTTGCATCTGAATATATTAAATATTCAAATATTCAATCAAACCCAGTTATGAATAATCGAATACTAAATTATGAACACCCCTATTTGTCTTCACTTATTTTGGCAGACTTATTTTCAGATATTTTTGGCCGATTTTTTCCCCTTACAGAGAAGAAAGAAAGAAAGAAAGAAAGAAAGACTAGGATGGTGGAAGAATGATCTTACCGAGTCTATGGTTGAGGCTCCGCCCAAGCTACTCTCCTTCACCCTTCGGATCTTCTGCTTGAGGGCGCTGTTCACCTGTGCGGGATACGAACCAAGTACACTAGAGGATTACAATGTGGCATCTCGGGGTGCAAAATTTCCAGGAATTCTAATGTCCACTGGAAACTAGAATTTTTTGTGGAAATTTTAAAATTAAAAATGTTGATGTAGAAAAAGAAGGTTTATCTTTTTGAAGGCAATTGAAGGCTACAGGCAACAAAAAAGTAAGTTAAACCTTTTTTATTTTAAAGATCATAATATTGTTACTTATTGAACAAAAGTAATATTTTACCATATTTGAACGAACATTCTTTTTGTTAGGGTGTAGGGGTCAGTCTTACTGCTATATAGTATTTGTTTTGAAGCATTTGATTTATTTTTAACTGAAAATATAATCTTTACATTTAATAGCCCAATTTTTTTTTTTTTTCATTTGCTTTCATCAAACCGCAATTCGACCTTTTTGGCAGTGAGAGTTGGATTTATTAAAAATAAATAAATAAAATAAATAAGTCAGAAGATGGAATGTTTGCGTCGGGGGATGATGTAAATTAGAACAGAGATGTTTTCTCTTTTGCCCCGTCCCGACGCAATATATAAAGCACTGTACACTGAGCGCTCCCCGAGAGCCTGCGTGAAAAAACCCACAGGCCCACTCGGGCGGGATTCGAACCCACGACTTCCTTAAAATAAATAAGTTCTAAAGCTTCCTACTTTCTTGACATTCCCTAAACTTTCCATGAAAAATGTCAAACTTTCCAGAAAGTTTCAGACTCTTTTGCAATCCTGGTTGCATAGCCATAATTTCCCCGAAAGCTTCGCAATGAAGAAAAATGAATTTTGATTCGGAGTTGGGCCTACCTCGCTGCTCATGAAGCAGTGGAACAGTGCCATAAAGAACCCCTGTAAAGAGGAAAGTACATGAGTGAGTCAATATGAGAGACTGTCACAAGAACCCAATTGGAAATCAAAGTCATGCTTTCAGCAAAAGACATTTGAGAGAATTAACCCCTTGTGTCCGGCTGTTATTGATGGGGCTGGTATGCCAAGAATGGGCTGTGCAGCCATGCGTAAACATAAACAATAGGCACCACACTGAATAGAGTGCTCCCATTCATCACACTTGCAGCCCCCCCTTTCGTGTGATTGAAAGCTTTGTTTGAAAAAGCTCCATCTATTCATTACACTCCAATTCAAGAATATGGTTGAAACACGAATCGATTGAGTACGTGCAGGAATGCGCGTTTAAATGACAACCAGCCAGATGGTCTTTTTTTTAAACCGCGGCTATTAACCGTATTTAAGATGTTCAATGTCTGACTGATGAGATCAGCTCTGTCAAAATGTGGCAAAATTGGTAAAAGTGCCATTTTCTGTGATCTGCATTTGCTGAAAGAAGAAAGTGCTATTTTTATGCAGGTGTGAAGGTCGTATGGTTTTTGCAATGTCATGGTTTGGGCAACAGCGTCAGCGTCAGACCCTAGGAGTGGGGGCTATTGGGTGGGGTGGGTGTGGTGGGTGTGGTGGGTTGGAGATGGGGTGGGTTTCAAAGGGGTTGGAGTGTGGGAGTGAAGAATGATACAGTAATATGTAGGGCTGTCCTGAATATACCGAATATTCGAATACCATTTTGCCGGTTCGAATATTCGAAAAGATATTTAGATGCACGTACAGATACGACTCTGATGCTATTTTAATAGAAAAGTTACAGCACTTAGCAATGTCAAATGCCACATTTTTGCCAATCCTAACTTTTTGTGGACGGAGGTTTATTGTTCCCGTCCGTAAAACCCTCGATACAACAGGGGCATGAACAAAAATGCCGATCGAAGGTCCATAATATCGATCGGCACACGTAAAACACCAGTGTGCTTTTACATACAATTTATTTTTACCGGCACGGCATGCAGTGAAAAACTACGAGTATCGAATATTCGGTCACATCCAGCTTCGAATATTCGAATACTAAATTATTCGAATACTAAATTATTCGAAAATGAACAGCCCTAGTAATATGCTACTGGTGATAATATTGCTTAGAATTTGTTGATACAAACTCACATATGAAGGAAACAGTTTACATCACATGCCATTCAGCATGTCGTTAAAATCAGAGACACTGATCTCTAGTCTAACAATATTTCACATGAGTCCCATCTATGCTACAACCCCCCCCCCCCCCCCTCCCCCACAATCACCAAAATGTGTTTCTTGTATATTTATGTATTCAAATGTAAGGTCGTAGGGTTGGCAATTCAAAATGTGGCCAACCCAACCACCTCTGTTGTAGCCCTTTACCTAGAGTGGCTTTTAGCCTTGTATTGGACAACTTCCATAAACAAAGTTCTTCCATACCTGAAAGGCATTCAAAATCACATAGATGAACTGCAGAGAAACATCAAAGTGGATGAAGTACCCGACTATCCAGGTCACACCTAAAATTGGCAGAAGAAGCAGGGAACTACGCAGCCCAGCCCTGTCAACAGATAAATAATCAATAAAAAGTATGACTGGATCTTGAGGGCACTTTTTTTTGGTCAATAAATAATTGAGTCTCTCATTGCAAAATTGGATTTTCCACTTTTCTTTCAATTTATACTCACTCGTGATCACACATCTCCCTTGAGAATGATTGTCATTAATGTGACCCGCTCCGGAAAAAGGTATATTATGTCGCAAAATATGAAAAATGAGTTTTATGTATGTTTGGAAAGCCCGCAATGTAAGCTTTCATTTAGTACATGATAGAGCTCCAAAGCCCTTTCCGTTCTGGAGATATCGCATATTTGCATATTAATTAGTTCTATGGAGTTCAAATTGCACAACAGAAAAAAACAGGCTTTGAAATATGTAGTTCTAATACAATGCAATGGAACAAAGCACTCTAAAAAGGTTATTTTGTTCACTTTATTCACTGAAATCAACATTGTTGTGCACCAAAATGGCGAAAAATTTCACCCTCTCAACGTTGAAAGGGCCATTACACGTAAATACATAGGGCGACTTATATCACCTTTTTCTGGAGCGGGTCATATTTGTCTATTATAGATTGCAATGTTATCTCCCTGCCTTTTTTCGAGACAGAAACCCTATTAAGATTTGATCAAATACCAAAAACATTCACAGGAGGCACGGCAGATTTTTTTTCTCATCCGTGGTTTTTCACACAAGAATGCAAATTGTAACACTTCTCATGCTTAAG
Organism: Hippasteria phrygiana; assembly: GCA_037893225.1. Lineage (NCBI taxonomy): Eukaryota > Metazoa > Echinodermata > Asteroidea > Valvatida > Goniasteridae > Hippasteria > Hippasteria phrygiana. The sequence continues at coordinate 41,971 of JAZGUH010000400.1, read as the reverse complement.
AAAACAAATCTCAAGCCTTGTGTGATTTTGGTCGGTGTAAAAGACACGAGCCTTGCTTACTTGGCGCTGTTGAATGCAGGTTTCTCCTTTTGCAGCTTAGCAGCTGACATGACGATGCGGGACACCATGATCAGCACAACAAAGTTCACCTGCAAGAAAGCCCCTCATCTATGAATTTTCTAAAAGCAGGATATACGACATATTCCAGTTCTATTTGTTACAAACTTAACAAAGTTTGGTTTGGGCGAAAACAAAACTTTGGCACTTAATTAATTAACTGAGTACACAATAACACATGTCCAACCCTTTGTGTCCAGCGGTTATTTGATGGGGTGCTGGTATGCCGGCTGGTCAAGTCTCACCTCGTTTGGTCAAGTCTCAAGTCAAGTCTCACCTCTTTTGGTCAAGTCTCAAGTCTGGGAATTCAAGTTTGCTGTTGAACCCAAGTCAAAACTTCAGCAACTCCAGTCAAACGTCTGCTCTTCCCAAGCAAGAATTACCAACTCTGAAATACGGACTGATGCGTGAAGATTTTAAAATCTTCAACTTACCAGTATCACAGGGATTATCGGTCCAGTGAATGCCCAAATACTGCCATCTTCCACATCCAGCCAACAACTGTAAAAAAAAATTTAAAAAAATAACAATTAAATCCCTTAAAAACTGCAAAAACCTGCCTGCAATTCAATTCTGCAAAAAGAATTCTGTGAAAAGGCGTGAAAATGTTTTCCCGCTTTGTGAAATGAAAATGAATTCTCTGGCAAGAGAAAAAGTGTGAAAAGCAATTGCCATTTTCAGGTTAAGTTTCAAATGCAATGTACTGTGCTCTTCAAATACAAAATTATGTGATGTTCTTTATCTTAAGTCTCCAGTTTGTTTATGTTTTGATATGCTGTCATGTTGCTGCACTGATGTGAGATAAATTGTGATAGGGGGCACCAGTGCTTAGCAAAGGGATTAAAGTGTGATGAACCGGTCTTTATCACGTCAATAATAACCGAGGAGAGGTGTGACCGCTGTTAATGGACAGATTTGAAGGCAAGGTCTATTAACAGTGGCCATAACCTCCGAGGAAACTATTTGGTAAAGATCGCGTTGTCACATTTTTATCCCTATTCGTAAATGCCTTCTTGTTGAAAAAAAAGCAAAGATCTTATGTAAAAAAGGATAAAATGCAAAGCTTTTTTCGCCCCACTACATCTGAAATTTGCACAGGAAAAAACCTATGTGTGTACCTTGAATTCTTGAATTAGTTCCCACTAATATATTCTAGCTGTACCTAAAGGGAGGACAAAAAGCTATGCCTATAGCTTTTTTCCTCGTTCTGTCTCTCTGTGGAATTCATTGCCTGGTTGCATGTTTCCCTTCATCGTACGATCTTTCCTGCTTCAAGAGGAATATGAATTCCTACCTCTTGTATCTTTGATTCTTATCTTTTTTGTAGCTCGAGTAGCTTTTAGCCTTGTTCGGGGTGAACTTGCCAAGGTTTAAGAAACGACTCTGGGCACCCCTGGAAAGCAATATCCTCACTGAAAGGTTTCCCAAGGCAGAATAACAAAAAAATTAAAAGAAAACACTTACAACTTGTGATCCTTGTATTTGTTAAAGAAAATTCCAGACGTGATTCCAACGACGATGATGGGAATTCCTGTGAAAACAATGTTTGATCAAATAATATCACATGGACTTACGGGCCGTGAGGTCCGGGTGGTAATTCTTCCCAGTCTAAGTCAGTTAAGTATTTGAAAAGATACTAACACAGAGCAGGGTGGTACGTAGTCCGCAACTTTCCTTCTTAAATTCTTATGTGAAAATTCATAGCTAGCTGCATAAAGGTTTGAATTTGTTAGCATATTCTTAAAAATCTAATTAACCCCTTGCGTACGGATGCCGCAAATATGCGCAAAAAAACCAGTGCCACCAGGCCGGATGACGCAATTGTCCGCCGTTTGTGCAGTTTCAATCCATTGTTGGTTTAAACAGTGCCACAAGGCCGGATGACACCATTGGCCGCTGTTTGTGCAGTTTCAATCCATTGTTGGATTATTGTGTATAGGTTACGCTTGACTGCACAAACACATTGTAGCGGTTCGCTTGGCTGCCATAACCGCCGCGGCACCCCGACGTCTCCCGTAAAATACCGTACTCAAGGGGTTAACTAAAAAAGGCTATGATTTAGGGGTGGTTTAATATCAACATAAATATTTTTAATTCTCTAGATTATTTTTGAGGGTAATGAGACGAGCATTGGCTGCAGGTTTACCTGAGAGGGAACTGCCCTATTGCTATTTGCGAGTTTATGGACAACTTGGCACATATGCAGCACGCACGTATTATAGCGCCGATAGCACACTGCATAAACAAGTGGCCGTAGAGTGTTGTCTTGGATTTGTCCGAGAAACTTTTTTCTCATAGTGTGTATGTGCATAAATTTCAACGAATGCTTGGAAGGTTTTGTTTTGTCTAAGAATGTCACATGATATTCAACAGACACTATGATTGGCTAATGCTTGTGAACAGCGATGGGACAATTCTAAGAGTTGCCACTCCATTCTACGGAGCAATGAACACAAAAGGTTTCAAAATGGGGACGCTGTAGCTATAGATCACAACAGGTCTAAAAAAATCATCTAATATTACACTCAAAAGTTGGTGTATAAAGCTGTAATCATTCTTCTCTGCAAAAATTGCAAACATTGCACAGCTACGCCGTGTTTTGTGAAATCAATCTACGGTACAAATGCGTAGCTGCACACGGGGGTGAGATTTGAGGAAAATGAAACATTCGGAAGCATTTTATTTGTATGACATTGCTGAAAAATACAAGAAGAAAACTGCATTTTCTCCAAAAATACTGTTCAAAATTGCAAAACAAAATTAGAATATGGTCATTAGAATAAAAAGAAGACCGTTTCAGGTTGTAGAAGTCATTTTAGAACGATAAAAACAATTCAAAGACCAAAAAAAAAAAATCTTCAAAAAATCCGGGAGACGTCTCACCAAAAATCCTGAAATCGGGAAAAATCTGGAGAAATCTCTCCCCCGTGCACAACATTTATGGGGCGTAAATGCTATGTCAGAGTCTGCTGGCCAGAACCTACCCCATCCGATGGCGAAGTAGACCCACAAACGAGACTTCCCGCTCTCAAAGACGGCAATAATCTGGCGGTAGAGGTGAATACCTTCCACCAACATCCAGCTGAACATGGACATGTAGAAGAAGTGCAGGGCGATGGTGATGAACTGGCACAGCAACTGATCGGAACAGAATCAAAAGAGAATGAATCCCAATAATTTGTATCTCCATGGTGATTTATGTCAGAGGATCAAGGGGGGCAATAACCCGTTGTGGTTACTCATACTCAAAACACAAAGTCCTTGAACTCAATTTCCGGTACTCATACTTGAGGCCAATTGTACATGGTTCCATAAAGACAGCTCTCAAAAAATAACTTTTCTATTATTTCGTGGCAGGAATAACTGCCTGTGTTATTTCAAAATACCTTAAACTACATAACATCACAAAATGAAACAGATTTCTCTCAGTAATCAACATCCTCAGTAATTTAAAATGGGGGCTCGTGCATTTTCCATGAGCAAAAAAAATATGCCATATTATATAAGGAGTCCCATCTGCCGGGGGGGGGGGGGGGGGGGGGGGGGGGGGAGAGGTTACTCATATGCTTCTACAGGGTGCTGGTATGCCAATATCCGGGCCTTTGCAGCCAAGTGTAAATGCACACAATAGGCACCACACTTAATAGAGTGGTCCTATTCATGACCCTCCGAGCCCCCCCCCCTTTTGTGTGAATGAAAGCTTTGTTTGAAAAATTCTCCATCTATTCATTACGCTCCCATTCAAGAACAATTTAGTTGAAACATGAATGGATTGAGTACGTGCAGAAATGTGCATACTGATGACAACCGGCCAGGTGGTCTTTCACAAAACTGTGGCTATGGCCGTCTCCGTATTCAAGGTTTAAAAGTCCACCTAGGAAAGATTTATTTACCGGATTATCCGTCTTGTCGGCACCGGCCACGAAGATGACCATCGCTACCAACGTTACGCTCATCAGGTGCATGTGGATGATAATGCGCTCCGAGCTCAGGGACGACCTGTGGGTCCGCAGGAATTCAATATCAACATATTTTATTTTTATTTTATTCTGGCCTTTCTCTCTTAATGCATAGTGCAAAATACAGAAGTGGCCATACGGTCATGAGATTACGCTGTATTCCTCGAGTCCACTAGCATATCAAAAAATGTGCAAACATACATATCACATAATCGCAAGCGCTCATCACAGGCGTCACTAGAGGGGGGGGCATGGGGGTGTGACAACCACAGAAGTTAATTTTGTAGGCAAATACGTGCCACTGTTGGCAAAATTGTATCTCAGTCGGCAAAGGGCATGGTGTATTCAAAATAGGTCACAAATTTCATGGCAACCTCAACATCATAACCCCACCCTTTCAATTTCTTTGTGGACAGCAAAATATTTTAAGCCACTTTTTTTTTTTTTTTTCGCTCTCACCCAATTGGCAAAATGGTGCCGACACCCAACTTCCCTCGCTTGCATCCTGTCGGCAAAATGGTGATCCTACCCCCCATTCAAAATGTTCCGACGACGCCCCTGGTGCTCGCGCTTTCTACTTTTCAAACATAGATGCACAAAACAGTGTTGTACTTGAAAAATGACAGGCCATCTGTCAAATTTGCAGGGGAAACCTCACTTTCAAAATGTTATCAATTTCTTGGAAAGGGAAAACAACAAGCTCAAATCCATAACACAAGACAACGTTCATTGATGAACACATGGCTCGTCAACGATTTGGGACTGCAATATCGTCTTTTCTGCACTCGGCAAGTATTTTTTCAAGGCAAATTGTTTACGCAGCCTCGCTATGATAGCTATCCGGAGAATCAGAAAATTTCGTTTTTCTGAAATAGACATTAAAATAATTGGAGTTTCAGGTAATAGACCGTGTGGCTTTTGTTTACATCTAAACAGCACTATATTCAAATGTGACTGCCCGGCGGTGTGCGCACGCATCGCGTTTTGCATGAATTTGGTTGAGTGACATCAAAGGTCACATGAATTTAAAGGTGATCCGACGTCACTCCTAAAGCAAATTTTATGCAAAACACAATGCGTGCGCATACCAGCAGGCAAATTTCAATATAGATGTAAACACGTGACATTATTAGAGGGCACATCGTCTTTAACTTCAGCTGGATGTGAGAAGTTACTAGGGTTGGGATTAGGCCCGACGGCGAACTGCGACACAATAGGACGCTCACCTGAGGTACAACAGGAGAGCCAATGCCAAGGCTAGGGCCGAGATGGATACCAGACAGCCCACCGTGCTGATGACCTCCAAAGCGTGGTTGGGCACATTGTCCTGTAAGAACCAATCAAATATCAATATTCTTGGCTTGGACGGTGCAGCTTTTCTGACTTGTCAGTGATTGGTCAAAGCTGTCCAGAGACAGCGCACTTCACAAAAAGGCATTAGGTATTTCAAGTTTTAAAAACCACAATGCTGTCACATCAATAGAGATGTTTCGTTAGCGCACGCTTAGAGAGACGACTACGTTTTGTTCCCGTGACCTCATCAGTTTTTACGCTTTTTTATGTTTTCCTCACTCATTCTAAATGCAATCACCTTGTTTAATACACTGATAGCAGTCGCACTACACGTAAGTAAGAAACGGATAAAACCAACGAACATTTGTTTTATAATACCAATTTCCGTCGCGTACCGTTTAGAGCTAATCGTTTGTGTACGCACTAACCGTGCGCTGAAAAACCTCTCTAAATGCAAGAGTCTGGCACTACTTTATAGGGTTTGTCTACTTCGAAGGAATATACGTATCGGCAAAAAGTCATTGGTCATCCCCTATAAATGAAATAGAAAGTGAGAGATGACACGTTAAACTTTCTTTTGCAGTATAGGTTACTCGCCTGTGAGGTTGTAAGTCATTTTTCGAATCTTTTGAAGTTGGGGTGTTTAACATTGATGTCTACAGAAGTTGATGTGGAGGTGTGCTCCCATAAACACAACATTTGACATATTAAGTCAATCAAAACTGGACAAGACTGTCCCAAAACGAGATTGAGAACGTCCTTGGTTTAAGCTCAAGATATAATTTTGTATCAGCAAACAAACCACACGAGGTAATTTGAACAAATTTTTTAAGTGAACAAAGAAAACTGATAGGAGCAAGATTTGAACCTCCAACCTCTAGAATACCGTACCGGCGCTCTACCAACTGAGCCATCTTGCCCTATGTTGGCAGTCGCCCAAATTGTCAGTGTCTAAAGATATAATTAAGTGGAAACTTGAGTGTGTTTTTTTTTTCCCTGAAAGTAAAATGTGAATGTGGGAATACGAGTTCAACAAGAGGTGTGTTGGACAACATAGAAACATCCAGCCACGATGAACACTCCTACGGCTCGGCACCATCCTTTTAACATCAAGTTTGACTCAAGTTATCATGACATCATTACTTTTGTTTTAGCCACACTGACCTTGACCTTTGACCCCAAATTCAACAGACTTCTTGGGCATCCGCTAGCAACCTATCTAGCCAAATTTCATGACAATACATCAAATCTAACTCAAGATATTGTGATCATTTATTTGTTTGCATATTGACTTTGACCTTTGACCTGTAGCCCCGGAATTTAATGGATAAAACATCCCTAGATTTCTTCCTAGTCATCCCTCTTAAACCTGTCTGCGCAGTGCCACCCTTATGAAAATAATGCATCAAAAGTAACAAAATCTACCTCTGGCCCAAGCCACATCAGAATCGCGTAGTTGGTCATGTGGTTGCAGGAACAATTTGTCGATCGTTTTGATAATTCCGTGGTTTTGCAACCGTCAGCACTCCACTGCCCAGAAATTTTGCTGCAAGTGGGAACAAAAGATTTGAGGCGCTAGTTATTCTGGTTTCCTGACCTAATTATGATAAATGAAAAACTGACCTCAATAAATTGACCTTTCATCTTTTTTTTCTTTTTTTTTATGATTCTTTGTTATTCAGTTTAGGAAAAATTGTCGTCAGCTTATAAATTTATTAGTTATTTATAAACAATAAGAAGAGTACCAAAAAAGAAATAATGAAATTTTAAAATGCATTGAAACTGGTTAAATTAATATTTTTTGTAAGGGTAAGAAATAAAGACCACATATCACAACTCCCTTCACACTAAAACAAAATTATAAATTTGGAAACGGCCATTCCAAGAATACATAAAACATGCGGAAATGGTTTGCAATTTTGAAATCATCTGTCAAGGTATTTCATAAAAGAGCTGATATGCTGTTGTTTTTTTGTTTTTTTAAATCACACATACATCTGGTCACATAATTCTACACAATCCTATTAAAAAAATTCAACATGACAAGAGGAGAGAAAATGTTGCCAATTTCCAAAGGCCTATATGAAAATAGACTCCTTGAGCAAATATATTAAAATATCATAAAATTCCACAATGTGGCAATCCCAGAGAAAAGGAGTCTATGTTTTGTCAAATTTGCCGAAAAATGTATACTTACCCTTCTGATTCCCAGAAACTACACTCTGGATTTTCTCCCTCATGTGGCTACAAAAAGAGCAAAACTCTGGTAAATATAACAGTTTTAAAGGTAGTATACAATTTATGCTGTTATTTTTGGAAATGAATGGATTCTATTTTACAGTGAATACTGTAACATGTACTGACCTGTTTAAAGTTTTGTGTGCATATAGATGCTGTTAAAACAAAGAGAAAAAAAATGCTGTTCTTGTAGTCTGGGGTTCTCTGACCCTACTTCAGACAAAACAGAGCAATTTATAGATGTAGGGGAATTATAGACTAGCTGGCTTGCACCCATTCACGGATGTGTAACCAAGTGCCAAACGATGGTCAGCTGACCATCGCTGGAAAGTGATACAAAAATCCCACTTTTCTTGAAAATGACAGCACACCAGGGTGTCATGATTTCTCAGGATGCTTGAGACTATCATTTACTTACAGTCAAGTATTAAGGTATTCTATAATAATTTGGTAGTTTTGTTTTTTTGACGTTTGCAAATGTTGTAAGGAGCTGGGATTCGAACCTGCGACCTCAGGAATATCGTACCGGCGCTCCACAAACTGACTACCTTTACCTATGTTGGTGGTCTCCTAAATTGTCAGTGTCTTTGTTCAGGAGGGGTGCTGATCAGGGGAGTGCGTTCTACTCACACGAACAATGCGATCAACGCAAACATTCGCAAACGTTAGCCAAATTTTTGTGCACATTCCTATGAAAAATTGTTCACGTAGTTGGCCAACGTTGGCAACGTTCGCCTGATTGGAACATACCCCATAAGTCACAAACTCATGATGTCATATAGCTACCAAACCCAAACCGAACCAATGTTCAGACAAAAACAAATTGTCAAACATATTGCTGAACTGATAGGACAGGCTCTTTCATTTAACCCTAACCCTTCCCAAATCCTCCCAAATCCCCTTTGTCAAATTTGGAGGATTGAGGGTCTCTGGAAGTTGAAACATCGGAGGATTTTGCAGGATTGAGGGCATTAGATGGTTTCACCTCTGGAGGAAAATGGAGGATCCAGGCCCTCATGGTGTTTATCCAAAACCCACTGGAGGATTCAGGCAGTGGTCCACAGTAACAAACATTGGAGGATTTTGGAATCGGAGGATATTGGAGGATTCGGGTTACATGTAGGAAAAATGATGTAGAGAGTTAGGGTTAATCTTACATTGCTATGGCCCAGTTTGAAGGTAAGCGGCAGAGGGTAGACATCACTGCCAACCACGCTGACAGAGAGGATGTCACTGCCCACTCTCTTGGGCCCATCAGGCTCGGGTGTGTTGTCCTCCACGTCGTCATTGTCCAAGACCTTTTCGATGCTGGAGAACTTTAGCACAATGACCTTCAAGGAGTTGTAGGCTGTTGAGATGTGGGCCAAAGGACATGGGGGGTTATGTCTGAGATTTTCAGAGGACAGTTTGGGTTTTAGGGCTGTGCATCCGAATCAGGTACCCAAGTACCCGACCACTAATGTCAGGAACCGGTTCCAGATTATGGAATCGAGTACCCGTAACCAAATTAATATATTACTTAGTAATTTCTGAGATAATGAAAAAGAAAGTTTTTGAATGTCGTTTGTGGGGAATTTTCAAAATGAAAACCAGGGTACATTGAAAAAATAAAACAGATTAACATTTATGACACTAGCGAAAATGAAATTTATACTGTAATGCCATAGAGCTCACTGTACACAGTTGCATCTTGCTGCATTTATGCACCAATGTGGTAGTATTAACGTGCGGTCCTTCACAAACAATATGAAAAGCAATTTCTGAGATTTGATTTTTGGGTTAGGCTTTCTTAAACGGGTACCCGGGTGCCCACGCTTTTTTATCAACCGGGTACCCGATTCCCATACTACACGTAAATGCAGAACCCTAGTGGGTTTTTGTTAACCCTAACCATGTTAAATCCAACGATATCCAACAGCGGGTTAGATTTTGTTAACCCGTCTAAAAAAAAAACAAGGTCTTTTGTTCTGTTGGATTCTGTTGGATTCAGCAGGCTTCACACTTCGCTGACATTTGCTGGAAGGAAATAAATCAGGAAAAGTGCATCTCTGTCTATTGGAAACAAGGGGAAACCGAGGCGATATGGACCCTGGACAAACGTCATCCTCCCATAGAAGTCCATTAAGGACGATCATAAATCACAATTTTTGCGGTTTGAACACTTTTCAGAGCAAATGCTATGACATATTTTTTTTAAATTTAATATTAATTTAATTTAATTAATTAATTTTTTTGTTTTACTTTAATTTAATTTTTAATTAAATGGTTTATTACAAACAGCCTCCTGGCCACTATAGGCGGAATTGTGTAACCTGTTACAATCTTTAAAAAGTAAAAGAATTACATTAAACATACAAAGGTAATCATTATAAGTAAAAACTACTATAATTTTAAATATAGACAATAATACAATGACCTCACATGAAACAGACATGCTAAAAATATGCATGCCATGTGTCAGGGTCAGGGGTTAATTTCATGAAGCTAAAGAAGCTCAAAAAATGTGCTTAGCATGAAAAGTCTTCCTTGGGAAAAAACTACCCAAAAAAACAGGATTAACCAACCAAATGTTCATGTGATTGCTTTTGACTGGTATTCAACTGTTGCTTGCTCAGCATGCAAATCACATGCAGTTTTGGCTGGTAACCTGCTTTTAGTAGGCAAGACTTTTTTGGTGTTAAGCATATTTTTGTGCTGAGCAGCTCCGTGAAATTGGCCCCAGAATAATTTTAATTAAAAGGTTTGCAAGAGACATCAGACACGGCATAGCCCTGTAGAGTAACGAAGTGATGGCATCAATGACATGTTTAGAACCAGATTAATTGGCAGGACTGCATGGCTATCAAAGACCATGCAACCCCAACAATTCCTAAGTTTTCTTAGAAGATCTATGTCTAATAAAACAGATACTTGTCAATATCCTTATCTTTGACGCCAGTTTTTATGTGAACAAAAAAAGCATTCTTTCCGCGAGTTAATCCCAGTTTTCGTGAAAAGGAGCGTGACATATCAAAGCTCATTTACATTTAATATATTTTCATTTCTGTGACGTGTTACCATGGAGAGCATGCAACGCGACACCACGTGCGCATACAATAGTATAGTATGTGTACAAGCACTGCATTAATATGCTGCCTGCGTTGTGCATTCTAAGGATCATTGTGCGAGTTTCGTCGAAATTAAAATGTCGGAAAGTGACGACTCCTGGGAACAAACAGCTTCGATGAACGATATTCAGATGAATCTTACTCTAAACTTCAGGCAGCAGTTCAGTTGGTTCATAGTACGGAGAGGACGGTAAAAATAGCAATGGTGATGAAGCCGTATCGGTACGAGCCCAGTCGTTCCACCGGATGAAGTCGTCCCATAAGTGGAAAATTAAGACGACTCAAATCATCTTCTAAATACAGATTCTTTTGCAGAATCGCCTGCAGACTCCAATTACACACAATTTGTTAATTCATGGCGAAAAGAACAAAACTTGACAACAAAAACAGAACGATGTATCGTGTTTCAATGTATGCACATGTACGTTCCGTCCGTATACGCACGTGGGCCCCATGCATCTACTCCCCGACATTGTTTGCCCGCGTGTACATTGCGCTGCGGCCAGGGTGGAACCAGCCATGCCGGGTACCAGTTTTCTCCGGTATAGCGTCAAACATTTTTCATTTCTCAACAGCGCCACCAGTGGTCAATTTGTAGACAGTTGTTATAAACGCGAAAGAAAATGTTAATAATTTCTTGCAAAATAACAACATTAAGATGCAAAACAAACATGATTTTATAATGAATAAGTAATTTGTTATTGATTGAAGTTTGAACACAATAACATTTAATTCCAACACTTTTAAAAACCATTGGAGTTGATCTTTAAGAAAGGAAGTTTTGAAATGACATGTGACAAAAGGCAGTCATCTTAACAATGCTCAGCACGACCGGTGGCCCTTTAACATATTTTTGTCAACCAACATCACATTTAGATGCTCTGTTCCTGAATTCTCTGTTCCTAATTTAAGTGTGTTTGAGCGTGAAACTCGGCTTTCCGCCTGTTCCCAACAATATACTCCAGCTGTACCTAGATGTAGAACAAAAAGCAATAAAATAGCTTTTCCCTCCTTCTGTATCTCTATGGAATTCTTTGCCTGGTGCATGTTTCCCTTCATCTTACGATCTTCATCCTACCTCTTGTATCTTTGATTCTTTTTTCTTTTTGTAGCTCCGTACGTTGAGTGATATTTAGCCTTGTTCGGGACAAAATTGCAATAAAAAAAACATAGGGGATGGGGGGGTGGGGGGGACCAGATTGCCTCCGTCGCAGATCTCACCTGGCAAGTTTTTCACTTTTTGATGGTTTGCAAAACTTCCTTTATCGATGAAGACTTGCGTTGCCTCTTGGTCAGGGTTGCTGTTGCGGAAAGTGTGCTTAAAGCCAACGTCAACGAAGGTCTTCTTTGACTGCCCCAGCATAACTCCCTCTGAAAACAACATAACCACCTGCTAAATCCAACAATTTCCAACAAAACTGAAATGAGAAGCCTGCTAAATACAACAAAATCCAACAGCTCTGCAGTGTACTACCTACACACCAGCCTTGCCATTTTGCAGCTTACCTGCTGAATCCAACAAAATCCAACAGGTATTTGCTTGTATGAGCCCTGCCACATCCAACTAAATCCAACTGAAATTTAACTAGAAATCTGCTTCCATCCTGCACAAAATCCAACAGGGATATTTAGCTTCCACCCTCCTAAATATGACAAAATCCAAAATTTAGCTTCCAACAAAATCCAACAGGTATCTCTAGCTTTCGCACCCTGCTAAACACAACAAAAATCAACTCACCATGTAGTTTGTGTTGACTGCTAAATCCAACAAATTCCAACAGCTTTTTACCACTGTTGGATTTTGTTGGATTTAGCAGGGTTAGGGTTAATACAGGTCGAGTAAAAAAAAAAGGAACACAACCAATCCTCTCCCCTGCGTAATTTACTGTTTAACCCTAACCCTGATGAATCCAAATTTTAATATGATTTTGCATGCACCCAAGGGGGTTAGGGTTAAAAGTACGATTGTAAGAACACATTTACTAATTTTGATTTATTTTGTTGAGGGGGGGGGGGGGGGTACAAAAACATCCAAAAAGCTCACACTGCTGGTAAGTTATTGACCTTTCAACTTAAAGATCCTGTTTTCATACTTTGTCCACATCACCGTAAGATGTAAGGCTTGTGATTTTCTGAAAAGCATGAAAATGACTTCCATAACTTAGTTTGACTTCGTTATTCACTTCTTTTCCAATGTTACACCAAAATGCTTAAAACTGTCAACGGTGATTCATTGTGCTCTGTGTGTATGGTTACTCTCTCTGGTGAAGGTACGTCCAACAGGAGGCACAACTGGACCAAGTCTCAAAGCGCTGTTCGTCTTCAAAAGTTAAAGGTGCAATGGATGGTGAGCTTACGACATATGCTTCTTATGCCAATAATACTGGATTTTGTTTGTCTTTGAGCAAGACACTTTGTCATAATTTGCATCTCTATCCACCAAGGCGAAAAATCCCTGCAAGGGCAGTGGTGGGTTAGATTAGGGAATAGTCCACTGCAGAGAACAGTGCTTCTGGAATGACTAATGGGTCTGATGAGCAGGGGTAATGATGAAGCACCTATAACACAACCACATGGGGGCGGGGTTAAAAGGGGCCCCTCCCCCTCCAAAAAAACAATTCTCACACCAACATTTCAACATCTGATATCAATTTACCGATGTTTTCTTCCGTGAAGGTTAAGTTAATGTTGCCTGGGGTCTGCTTTGCAACTTGCATGAATACATTCTCGACCGAAGCGACTATGCCAACAGGCCCAACAACAGACTCCTGAAAAAAAAAACAGGACAACCAGAATATATTGAAAGATGGGGAAACAAAAATATTGAACACAACCTCCACTTTTCTATCAACCCAAACAACTTCCAAGTCTTTAGGTACTTTACATTTGAATAATGTCTTGTACCTGGGTTCTTTTATATGTTTTTGTCCATGTTAATGCCTGGCTCATTCAATTTAGATTGATATTGAATGACCACACAGATCGTCATGAGACATCACAACCAAAAATAATGATTCAAATTCACTATCCGAGCATTCTATCATCTTTTAGCTTCACTCGTGCCTGTAAAAGATGCATTAAAAGTATCGTAAATTAAAAGTATCGTATTGTTCATTCAATTTCGTCTGGACCAGTAGTAAGGGGTTGATCGGGCATTCATTTTCATTAATGGGCAAACATATTTCACCTTTTTTCAAGCATCTTTTACTGCATGTCTACATTCCCGCCTGTTGTCCGAATTCTTATAAAAGTCTGATTTATTTCAATATAAATCATATCTGACGTCTTAAATCCGTAGATGCACACCTCTCTTTATTAACTAAGTCTTCAGACAGATAAGATGGTGAGCCTACGGGAGGGGAGGTGTGATCGTGTGATAGAATCGGCTCAAGAAAACAAATTACCCAAGAGAAGTGTTCGCGATGGTACAACCACTGCCAAACATACATGCCCCGACGTCTTGCACAAGAAGAGATCGATGGGTGAATCGAAACGAAATCAAAACAAAATCAAAACGAAAACGAACAGTAAACGAACAGTAAACAAACAAACATGCCAGCATACAGATGCACCTATTTGTTTTTTTTTCAAACTTTAAAACAAGCAAAGATCAAGTCAAAAAGAAAATTCCTTAGCCCTTTTCGTTTCATTAGTTCATTACATCATTCATTCCTCATATCAGTTCAGATGTTTCATTATAAATGTTACAAAACTTTTAATTCTAAATTTTACCAAATCTTTTTAGGAAAATATATCAATTAAAAAATCTTATTAATTTGAATGACCATTTGATGAAAATGATTGCCCATTAACGAATAAGAAAGAAAAGGATGGTTATACGTCATATACAAACCGACGTTCGCTAATTTGAATGCTTCAACCGTCAAAGGATGTCACAAAACTCAATGTAAGGATGCCAAAAATGAAATCTTGAATGCACCAAAACGAAATAGAATGAAACCTATAAAACGAACATTAGGAACAAAATCTTGAGCTGATGAAATTAAATTGAATGTACAAACATTGAAAAAGAAACCACGCGAATTTTAATGACCAATAACGAAAATGACCAGAAAAATTTGAAAATTGGCCGGGAAGCTATATTACATGTCCACATTCACTACATGTTGCCATATCACATGACTTTAGATCATACCACTGTCAAGGCCGGTTCATACTTCACGCGAATGCGAAGCGAATTTGACATCATGAAACATTTGAGGGGGAAGATTCGCACAAGTTTAAATGTGTTCAACTTCTGCGAATTTGCAGAGCGAATATTTGGTGTTGACGTCATAAATTAGCTTCACATTCGTATGAACCGGCCTTTAGGGTTCCCCACAGAAATCTTAAATTCCATGGCTTTTTCATGACTTTCCAGGAAACAAATTAAGAGTTTTTCTACGACCAATTCTTGCGCTACTTTATTACATCTTAAGAGTCTGAATTAAGAGAGATATTTTTGCCCTTTCCAGACGTTACTTTGTGGTCTCGCCCTTTGGTGAATGGCCCAAGTCAATGTCAAAATATGAACATGTCAAATAGTTTATTCCTCATCACGAATGCACAAGTTTGAACAAACAAGGCTCGACTACGACCTCGCTTTAAAAACTTTACCTTTTGGACCTGGTTCCAGGCATCTGCACGGTCTTCATCTAGGATGAGACTAGACACAACCAAATATTCCTGCATTGGAAAAACAAAAACAAAATCCAGTTCATCATTCCCTTGCAAAAAAAAATTGTCTTCTACAGGTTTTGTTTGTTCTTCCCCCATTCATGAATAAGGACTAATTAGCACAAAGGAGATGTATAAGCGTGGATATGCTTCCTGGAGTAAGATTTGGGTCTATCTCTTGAAAACAATTTATTTATTTATTGATTTTTGTTTTACTCTGTTTTTGTTGGTTTTTTTTTTTTTTTTTAAGTAAAACCTCCAATCTTACTTTCAACAGATTAATGTCAACACTGCCCGACTCGTTGACAAACTTATTGGACTTCGAGACAACGACAAGGAAATTCCAAGCGCTTTTGATGATCTGCACTTGCAGCTCGTTGTTCTGTGTGCTGTTGGCGTCAGTGGTGATGTTACGGATCACATCCAGACCCACCCGAATAACATCCGAGGTTATATTCTCTACTGGGTAGTCGTCTATCACAGCCGAGGAAGTGAGATCCACATTGAGGAGAAGGTCTTCAAGCACCTTTTTCTCCTGTACATGGGTAACAAACAGCAGAGAAGGATCTTTGAATGAGCATTCTCTGTTTTCAAAGGAAAATTTCTACCACAACATAACTTACTATGTTACAAAATCAAGATGTGTCAACATGAATCCACTGTACACTTCATTTCCTATGATCAATGGCATGGACGACCATTAATATTGTACTTGTGATTTTTCACTGCCGGAACCAGACCACAGTTGTTTTGGGGTTTTTTTAATTGTTTTTTTTCTACCTCTCTTTTTTTTTGGGGGGGGAGGGCAAAAAATTTGTGTAAAAAAAAAACATGGGGGATTTAGGACCATATATGACGTTTATGGCATGATTTTAATGCCGTATTCTGAGCACCTGATTTAATCAGCAGGCCAAAAGCATGGTGGTTGTACGCAACACTTTCTGGCATTCTCAATCATCACTACCCATTATTTTGTTTTATGCAATTCGCCCATCACAAGGCCAAAGGCCACTTGAGGTGTGGGCTACAGAGGAAAGTGTGGAAGAACCAGCCCCTCACACTGAAACCAGACAAGATAATCTGATCTCTTCACAGTATGAATAGGGTCGGGATGGGTAACTTGTCCACTGCAAGGCATTAATAATGCCTCTACCCATATTAAGCGTAGAAGTGCTATAGCCTAGGACTGGGGCTCGAACCCACAACTTGCAGAATTACCCGCGGACCACAAAAATCAATGCTCCAAACCACTAGGCCACGGCACTTCAGTCGTTCACATAAATTCACTTTCAAAAATGTTTGCACATGGTTGGCTTTTCCCTTGCACCTACAAAATGCCAGGTGTTTAATTACTGTACGCAGAATTGCGAAATGCTTTTTTTCCCAAGGAAATATGTATTATTATGTGACGTGGCAAAAGTTACAGGCAGAAACAATCATTTTTTTTCCCACTGGGAATTCCTCACGTCTACATCTCAAAAACACGATTTTCTACGAAAATCTGTTTGCTGGATCTCGTTTTGAGCCAGATTTAACTGTGGATCAATTCTGATTATTTCTGATCAGTTCATTTCTGATCCGTGCACTTGGAAAATTCGTCAAACAATCCACAAGGGAAACTGACTAGGTAAATGTGAATATATTTTCAAAGTGAACAAAGAAACTGGCAGGAGCGGGATTCGAACCTGCGACCTCCGGGTTACCGTACCGGTACTTAGAAAATTGTTATATCAGCAAAATTCTAGAAATGCAAAATCTGACTTTTCAGGGTTGACACGCCCTTCAACAACATTTATCTAGCTCATCCATGCTGTCCAAGTTCACTGAGTGACGTACTTCTTGCGGTAAATTGACTGCATTTGTCAGTTCGTTAATCTTCTTTTCTATCTTCAAGGAGGCAGGCGACATGGTGGACCGTGAATTTGGGGGCGTGGAGGTGCCTGGACTCTGAGTGGTGGTCTGGGGCGGAGCGTTGGGTGGGGTGGTAGCTGATGCAGTGGTCAAGCCATCTTTTGCCGTTGTGCCTTCTTCGGTGGTGGCCACCCTTGCCACTGTGGTTGTGTCGGCAGCGGTAGTGGTCAGCACTGGAGAATTGGGAATAACAGGGGTTGGCATATCACTAGTAAATCGCCCTGTGGGTGTTGGGCCAGTGGTTTGGCCCATCGCTGACGTAGGCCCATTGGCGGTTGGCATATCAGTTGTGGTCATTACCGTCTCAAGCCCTGAATTTACATTTTAACAAAAAAATCCCGGTTAAAATTAAATCAAGTCTAATTAAAAATGGTTATGCAAGGCACGTTCCAAACTGTAGACCGTTTTCCTGTGATGTCATCATCTATGATCAAATCAATGTCGCCATACTGGACCACCTACTAAAAAAAAAGAAATGAAATTCTATTAAAAATTGTGAAGTTCCCTGCTAAAAATGAAATGGGAACAGGTTGTGTGACTTGTCAGGGGGTACTGTGGAAAATACGGTCATGTTGGGTATTGCAGCTTTGTTGTAATAAATAGTAGTCTTGAGCATCCTGTGAAATCATGGTGTGCTGTCGTTTTCAAGAAAAGTGGAAATTTATATAGTGTTCCAAAGATTGTCGGCCTGATTGTCGGCCGACAATTGTTAGAAATTGTCTAGTTTTCTGACCTGATAATTCACTGACTGTATAAACTGCTCCGTTTTGTCTTAAGTATAATCAGGGAACCAGACTACTAGAACAGAATTTGCTTTCTTTGTTTTCCCAACATCTATGCGCACAAAACTTGAAACAGGTCAGTGTTACAGTATTTGCTAGCACGCTATAAAACACTAACCCCCAAATCCATTTATTTCTGAAAATAACAGCAGAACCAAATGGTGTATTATACTACCTTTAAGAAGATGGTGGCGTTTAGCAATCAATGCTTAATCCTTTCGGAGAGCTTGTGGGAAAACAATTTCACAGGCTTACTCGGATGGGATTCGAACCCACGACCAACTGCTTACTAGTGCAGACGTTCTTAACCACTCGACCACAGAGCTTGCCGGGGTCAGCTGACCAATTCGAATATAATATTTATAAAGTCCCCTGGTACATGTTTTCCCTCATCTTATGATATCACTTACTTCAAGAGGAATATTAATTCCTACCTCTTGCATCTTTGATGCTTCCCCCCCCCCCCCCCCCCCCCCCTTGTAGCTTCATACCTCGAGTGACTTTTAGCCTTGTTTGGGGCGAACTTGCATAAAAAAAAAAAAAATAAATAAACAAGTAAGCAAGAGGTTGCCCAAAGCCTGTAAAATTTGTTCCATAGGCTCTCGGAAAGCACTGAGCACTGTAATCGCAAACAATTTCTTCTGATTTACATCACCTCCAGGTCCAAATGTTCAATCATAGTCCAATGGATATTCATCACTAGTTCTAAATCTAGAAGGCACATGATCACTGTTCTAGGTGTTCAAATGATCTGACAAACCCACTGATAATGGGTTTCGGTTCAGCTATGAATATCTGTTTATCTTCGATGCATTCAATTTGGACAAATAACTGTCTCTCTGGTCACCTTGCAGGTGTTGGATGATGGGGGAAGCGTCAAAGGGTCAGTCGTTTTTGTATGAACCATGTACAATACCATAATACTACATGTACAATAATCAGGCTCAAGGAAGTCCAATATGGCAGCATTGTTGCTTCGGGTCCTATGGGTGAAAAGGGTCTAAATATACCACAAAATAATGTCAGACCGAAAAAAAAGCGATGGCGTCCATTTTGGTACTTAAAGCAAAAACTCCTGCAGAGTGTGATAACCCAATATATTTTTAAAGTTTCAAGCAAATACACAAGACACTGCCTGGTGCTAAATTTGTTACTTTGAAAACTTTAGGCATGCCCTCAAGAATGAATATTCTGCAGATATCCGCAGAGTCTACGGAATTCTGCAAAGCACCTGCAGAATAAAGTTGAGCAAATGACCTGCTCAGTCTACCATGACGCGACGGCAGCAAAAGCGCGGAGGCAGCGACTGCCTTCATATCTCAGCAATGCTGGAGTACGCGTGAAGCACCTTTGTCATGAGCAACCACAAACAGTGCACAGATATCTGGAGCTGTGCACAGACATCCACAGACTTTCAACAGACCGGCCTATTCAACACTTTGATGTATCGACCAATCACGGCCTGTAGTCGGACAAAAGTGACAGACGGGGTGGTACAAGCAGCAGTGATTGGTCACTACATCAAGGGATGGGATGTAACAGATTGGTCTTTGACCACTCTAGCAAAAAAAAAAATGAAAATTGCAAACATGAAATCAACGAAACTCCAGTTTGAAATCTGAAACGGAATACCCATACAGAGTTGAAATGTTAAATCATCTCACCTTCGTAGGAACAGAACTTTTCAGGTTCGCATAAGCCATTATCAAATTCAGTGCAATCACCGTCAACAGAGCATGCTGGACAAATGCAAAGACAGAAAGGAAAACAGATAAATTAACAATGAAATCACGAGTGAAACTGACTCCATAATCCAATCAATTTTTACAGTCAGCACAGAAAATTGTTAAAAGTGCAGCGTTCCATCCGACTCCGATGCCAAAACAGAGGTAAAGTGGACGTACGTCTATCAACGAGCCGAAATCTGGACTTGATGAGAACCTTGGGCTCAAATGTAGACTTGAAGCTGGAAACTTTTTAATATCAAATTGATCTGAGAATCATGCCCGGACTCAGCCGAGCCCGGACTAGTAAAGTCCAGCCATGATTCCAGCAGCCAATTTCACGAAACCTTGCGAAATTGCATAACATCTGTGATATTTTTAAAATCGATTTTATGATAGGTACGCAGTGCGTAAGTCACTAACTTGCCCCACAAATTATGGCGTAACTTACGTACTTGTTATGGGTGGTTTAAGTTGTCTGCACAATAAGGCTGCAGTTTGGAAACGTTTCCACGGTTAACCGACCATTTAAATGGTTACACAGTTGCATTTTTCCGTTTCAGTTAACCGTAATCCAATTTTTAAAAATTGACTTTTCCTTTTTGGAGCACAGAGTACACGAAGAAAACAAAAAAAGTTGCGGGCGAGCACAAAAACAAAAAATTCTTTGAAGATTCGACCGAGAACACGAATGGAAGTAACCACGACATCGTGAGATCGGGGCCACTGGGATCGGGGCCACTGGGATCGAGGCCACTGGGATCGGGGCCACTGGGATCGGGCCCGCCAAGATTGAGCTCCGGTCTGCCTAGATTGAGCTCCGTTCTGCCAGAATTGAGCTCTGGTCCGCCGGGATTGAGCTCAGATCCGCCCATCGAGATCGCGAATCAGGACCGGCAAGATCGTTGAGTAGTTGGAGTAATACGACATTTACCTTCAGTTGGCTTCTTTACGGCACTCCAGAAAGACAAGCGTTTGTTTCTATTTTGCCATTGTTGATTAGTAACAGCTGATAATGAATACCATGAACGATCACACGTGAGCTGTCGAAAAATAATAGTCTTGTATGTCTTGTGTACACAAGACGGACATTAATGCATGCAACGCCAATTGCCATAACCCCTGGTTTTAGTCTTTTCTCAAGACAAAGTTCGCTACGCATTATCTGCGTGTATGTACATTGTACATTGGGAATAAGACGGTGGCATTCAGTGCAGTTGTTTGCACTTGACCAAGACTAAACCAAGGATGCTTGAGAAACTGTGTTTGCGGATTTCGATGGACTCTCTGATGTGTCTTGGGTGCCAGAATGTGACTGGGGCGATGATCTTGGCTTGGTTCCAGTTGATGCGGCGGTAGTGTGAGTGTGAGTGTTTGATGATTGCTGACTTGTCTATTTCTCCTTTCCTATCGTGTGCTTGGTGTTCCTTGAGTCTTGTGTTGAGGTCTCTGTTGGGAATGCGGTAGACGCCTGCCTTGGTGTTTTGGTCTTGCTTGTCCTTGTGTGTCTGTAGTTGAGCTTGGATCTTGTCTGGTGCTGTGAGGTAGACCTTGAAATCAAGACGCATCAGAGAGGCCATCGAAATCCGCAAACACAACACAGTTTCTCAAGACATCAGATTCCACATCAACGACATCTGGTCCCAACTCCTTAAGCACCACACATCCTACACCCACGCCACCCAATAAGCTGCTTCCACACCCCAACGCACACAACAGCATCCAGTCATCACACCTCACTAGGCACCCAGAAGGCATAAAAGCTGCAGCAACTCCGCATCACATCACTCACACTCCTGAGGACGGACAGAGCACACTGTCCGAAACGTCGAGTTACACACTCATCCCGGTTCTTTTCAGAACCACACATCTTCCTAGAAGAGATTATTTCACATGGTGTTACCCGCAATCTCAGTCTTTCTTGTAAAATTTGTATAGCGTAAGTAATACGCCGCAGCGTATGTTACGCACTGTTTCCTGAAATTGGCTGCAGGGCCATAACGTTTTAAAAAGTATTTTGGAATCCAGCTACAAGTCTATATTAGCGCCACGGCTAAAATCCAGATTTCAGCTCACTGAATTTTTGTAACTCCTCATGGACTGAAATCCACTTTTTTTTACTGTCTTGGTATCAGACTCGGTTTTGGGACCGCAGACCTGCAAAAATGGGATTTGAACACCAGAACACAAGAATAAAGAATGCACTTTCGGGCACTCTACTCGCCTGGCTGTCCCATCACATCCTTTCAATGTTAATTTCCAAAGGCTACTACTGTGAGATACTCTTCAAGTTTTGTTCCCTCGTGCTGCCTCTCTTTGAAACTCCTTACCTGTAACCTGCTTCCCTTCCACCTATAATCTTTCCCAATTCAAACGAAATGTGAAAAGATACCTTCTATATCTGTGATTTCTGTCTTTTCTTGTCTTTTTGTAGCCCACACCTTGAGTGGCCTTTTGACCTGTTGTTGGGCGATGCCAATAACAAAATAATTTAAATTGCAATTTTATTCAGGAGTTAACACTGTTGTTTTGTAAATACGGCCAATGGAGTCAAGAATGAAACAACTGAAGTGGTTCATTGCCAGAATGTGGAAACTGTACGTACGGGGACATCCCAGTAGCTCCAGACGCAGACCGACGTAGTATGGGTCACACGGCGTCAGGATCTGAAGCTGCAACACATTGGCTTTGATTGGTGTGACAAGATGGTTGGTCATTTTGGTGTCCAGTCTGGCCCCGGCTACAAATTCCTGCCAAGTAAAAACAAATATATGCAGAGTTCATTCGTCAAACAATCCACAAGGGAAACTGACTCGGTAAATTTGAATACATTTTCAAAGTGAAGAAAGAAAACTTGCAGGAGCGGGATTCGAACCTGCGACCTCCGGAATACCGTACCAATATGGAGAGTTTATAAACAAATTTCGTGCAAGTTTTCTGCCAGAAAACTGGGGACAGCCTTTTTTTTTATAAGAACTTTACCGTATACGGCGACAAATCCTTCAGGTCCGTGTCGTCAGAGTCCATATACTTGATTGTAAACTTGTCAACTCGACGTTCCGGGTTAACTGCTACTCCTTGGGTCACTATTCCGGATATTATCGTATCCTCCTCCAAATTCACCTGTTTGAAGACCAAAAAAAAATCACAAATAAATGGGTCGATTCCAGCAATTTGAGTCCACAATTAACAGGTCTTAGTTTCAACTTCAATCTACATAAGGCTATTAATTCTTCAAAGCTGCTTTGTAGGTGTTTTTAGAATGCATCAACCGGAAAAGTACATTTTCAAATTGAGCTGCTAATTTGTTAGCATTAGATCAGGCATGCAACTCTTCAATTGCAAACAAAAAGAGGGAAATATCTTCACCAATTTGTGAGTGCTCTGTAGTGCATTCTGAGCAGTTTTTTACCACTTGGATTGAAAGCTGAGTGAAAGATTTTAACCTCATTTTGTGGCTTGTTTTCCATTAAAAAATTACACAAAATTTGGTGTTTTTTCACCATCTATTCAGATGTAAAAATTGTTGTTACCTTGACATTCTCAACTAATGAATCCTTTTAGATGTGAGTAAGTCTGGCTTTCTTGTCGACCTTTATCCACTTCCTTCTCCAACCAGTCCCATTTGCAAGCATTTTTTATGTCTTTATCAACAGTTTGTACATGCTCTTGTCCTATTTCTCATTCGATGAGTGTCCTTCCTTTTAGAAGTCATTTGACACGTTAAATCGCTATATCCAAACACGTTTTTCCAACGTTTTACCAGCGCGTGCAACAGTGTCCGTATCCCGATTGTACTGTATTGTATTCATTCACGCGAGAAAAAAAATGCGGAACCTGACTATAAGTCTGTAGTCGTTAGAGGGCTCTATAGCGACTCGTTCATAAAACGGCAAGATTGTACAGGTACGCTACATAATGCGCACGGAGTCTGTGCCCTGCACCTTTCTATGCTATGTATGTATACAAAATACGCAGCCAGACGATGTGCGCTAGCAATATCGCAATCGGCGAACGATTCCGCAGTCGCCACGGTGGGAAACGAGCCTAAGCGCGGATATTTGTTTTCGCAGTCGGAATTTTCTTAAATGCGGAAATCCGCCGATCCGCGGAAAAGTTGCATGTCTGATTAGCTTTCCAATGAGACATTCCATACAACAACAAAATCGACCGACGACCAGCAACAAATTGAATTATATTATAATTATTATTATATTATTATTATAAGTAATACAATGCGTACATCCCAATAATGAGGATTCTTTACTAGCTCAGTTTAGCACTAATTGCAGGACATAAGCATACCATAAAACAAAGTTCAAACCAGTCAGAATGGAGAATGTACGCGACTGATTTCCAACTATATACGTCCGAAGCAGTCAATACTAGGCTCAAAGCCACTCTAGGTATTATAGGGTAATGTTCCCATGCCTATGTTCGCATGACAAGCAAAGAGTAAAATACTCACCTGAAACCAAATGTCAGTGTCATCCAATTCAGGACCCCATCCGCCCTCCACGCTGGTGTTGAAGTTGAACAAGTCGATCTTGGCCTGCTCTGGCCAAAAACCCAGCGCAAAGTAGGAGGATGCAGTGTAGTTCACGATGGACACATTCTCAGGGCTGCGACAGAATCGGCCAACGTTAAACTCTGTGAGGAAGAACACGCCACGTTCAAAATTTGATTTCAGGTTTCCTAAAAAAAAAAACGAATTCCACTACTGTCACAAAATATGGTCCTCTGGACCAGTATAGGACTGGATTTTAAAAAGCCCAATAAATGTTTTTGGTTGGGGATCTGTGACCTTGTGCTCTAGTGTGCTGAACTCAAGGATCTTGCTCATACTGCAGATTGTGGGTTCGAGTTCAGCAGGGGTCATGGTGCTTGGGTCCTTGAGCAAGACACTTTGTCACAAGTTGGTTGTGTTTGATTATCCCATGTGCGCTTAACTTGCAGCCGGGCTGCTTACTCCCCAGGAGGCTGAGGTTTCAGGAGTGATTAATAGGCCTGATGAGCAGGGGTACTATTGTGGCGCCTTGAGCACTGTGTGATCATGGTGGATATGTGCACTTTGCAAAATCTACATTATTATCATTGGTGACATGAGTTGGTGACATCAGTGGTGCCTTTAAAAGAATTTCAGCTAGAAAATAGAGGGTTTATCTCTTTATCCCGAATCACAACATCTGCAACATGTCCGAGAACTTTCTATTTTTTTGGTTTGGTCATGCAGTTTGGTTCAGAAGTATTTTGCATACCGTTTCTGCAGACAAAAATGTTAAAAACAAACTACTGAGGGCAACATTTATGTCATAACTTCACCTACCAAGACTGGCATTCGTCTTGGACAAGTCGTCTCCACCATTGGATACATTCTGGGTTTCCACCCAGCATAAGCTCTCCTTGCAGTCCCAAGCCACGTCACACAAGCAGTCTTTGGAACGCTGGCTGTCAACATCTAAAGCTACAATGGAGAGTGAATCATCACAAAAGTGGAAAAGAACAGCTGTTGTTGTCCAATACAAATTTTTCCAGAGGTTTTCGAGAGTTCATTTGACCAGTAGCTAAATTGATTTTAAACTACAGGGTGGTTCAAAGTTCCGGAAACCCACCTTTGGGCAGAACTGTAACATAATCCCAAATTATTTTAACTTTTTTTTCTGGACTTATTATTAACCCCTTGAGCACTGTATTTTACAGGAGACGTCAGGGTGTTGCGGCGGTTCTGGCAGCCAAGTGAACCGCTACAATGTGTTTGTGCAGTCAAGCATGACATATACAATAATCCAACAATGGATCGAAACTGCACAAACAGCGGCCAATGGCTTCATCCGGCCTGGTGGCACTGTTTTTTATGCACCATATGGCGTCATCTGTACGCATGGGGTTTTGGTGGTGAAACAAATTTTGAAAAAAATTGCAAGAACAAGGTTTTTATGTTTATTCGAGCAAACTGATTCTGGGCATGCTATCTTTAAGCTACCATTTCTCAGGCACTAATGCTTTATAGGTTCACATTTAAACAATGTGTATAAAAAAATGTTAAGAATTTTTGAGAAGTATATTGAAATTTCTGCAAAAAGTGAGTTTTCAGTCTGGAACCACTCTGTACCTTGAACACAATATCAGCATCAACTTATACATTTATGCTTATTCCACCTCCTGGCCTCATCACAATGTACAGTGGCCTTATTAAACCTTATTAAATCTGTCTGGGGACATTGGGGGGGAAATGGTCTAACATGGACTGGTGACGTCACATGAAAATTAGCGACGCTGGACACCTACTGTCATCCTGGTTGTCATCACTGACCACGTTGACCGTCACCTGGTACCACTCCGGCCACTTGGGTTCCCCGTCCACCGTACAGCTGTTGGTCGGCTCGGCAACAAACATTTGGGAGGGAAAAGCAAAACCATCCTGCTTGAGAGTGCTCCAGGATCCGACGTAAGCCGACTGATACGGGAGAGAGAGGGCCACATTTCAATGACACATGCATCTTTTCAAATTAAAGATAATATACAACATTTGCAAACATCAAAAAACAAAACTGCTGAATTATTATGAAATACCTTACTTGACTGTAAGTAAATAATAGTCTCAAACATCCTGTGAAATCATGGCTCTAGGTGTGCTGTAAATTTGAAGAAAATTTGAATTTCTGTATCAATTTCCCAAACTGATAATTCCCTGACGTCTATAAATTGTTCGGTTTTGTCTGAAGTAGGGTCAGGGAACCAAACTAGTACGAGAACAACATTTTCTCTGTTTCCACAGCATCTATGGCACACAAAACTTTAAACATGTCAATGTTACAATTTTTGCTATAAAATACTAATCCAAAAGCCACTCATTTCTGAAAATTACAGCAGGAGCAAATGTTGTATACTACCTTAAAAGGGACTTTGCAGTAGGCTTTTTTTATGACATGAATGCATGTTGGACATCATTATTTCCATGTTTTATGCAATAAATTTCCAGTTTCTCTATAGCAGTTCTATGGAGTATTTGGGCATTATTTTTTTTATAATAACGAGCATGATGTCAGCAGAGGAACAACAGTGGTGTTTGCAAAGCATTGTGTACAAAAGAATGACATTAAAACCGTCTAGGAGGCTCTGTTTTACATTCAGTTGATTTTCACATTGAACAGCTTGTTTGAATTTGAAATCCATTTTTGACCAACATTTCTTCAATACACTGTTGATATTGAATAATTGTTGTGCCGTGTCAAAACCCTTTAACCGTCAAATATTTTTTTTTAGGTTGCACACGTTTTACTACGTTTAATGTTTTTCAGCGTAGTACATACAGCTTATTCTTTTAAGATAGAAGTATACAAAGATATTTTAAGATAAAAGTATACCAAATAAAAGTATACATTTTTGGAAAGCTCTTGTTCGCTTTAATTTGGTTGAAAGAAGGTCATGACCTACAGAGCATGAATCCAGGAATTTATTTTAAATCTAGGCTGTTGAAAGCATGTAAAAATAAAAAATCCAGAACACATTAAGGGCCCAAGGAACATTTATGCATAAAAGCAATCAACTTCATGGGGATCCATCACATCAATAAAACACATCAAAATCACATCAAAGTGCGAAAATATATCAACGTACGAAAATCACTGCAATGTTATTTATTTACATTACAGTGGTCTCGAATATGATCAGGGCGCCCTCTATTGACATTTTCTAAAGGGTTCTCTAATGCATATTCATATCATACAAATTTGTACGATTGACGGTTAAAGGGTTAATTACCAGTAAGCTCTTTTTAAAAAGGAGTTCATTCGATTAAGAAAAAAAATATATCCTCTCCAATGAGTAAATAGTAAAGTTTTTTTAAAGCTCTACACATTTCTGTGTTCCAATGTCCAAAATAGGGATATAACTATCTTTGTGCAAAGCTCACTATGAAGATTTCGTCTATCTTTTGGTATGCATCATGGAGCGGAACGATAGGTAAGAAGTCAAAAGTCACAGGTTAAAGGTTACGTATGTAAGTTTCATTGTTAAATTGCTGACCCCGACGGCAGCCTGTATAACAAAAGGACATAACGCCCGCCAACGCACATGCAGATCTGTGGGGAAAATGCCAATGTCTGCCAATGCACCCTGGCAGCCACAATGCCTGAAAATGCCCTCAACGTGTTGAGACGGCCAAAAATGCGTTGGTCTGTTTAGATGTCAGGGCCTAACATACCTTGATGACAGACGGCTCAGAGGAGTTACCCTCAGTGACAAAAGTGTCCAACCACTCGGCATTATAGGGGACACTATCAAGCTCAATGTTTGTGCTGCGCACGCTGACCCAGCCAGCCACCTGAGATAAGAATGAAGGTTCTGGGGCATGATACCCAAATCTAAACTCCAAGATAAATTTACATCTGGTTTATATACAACCACTAATACATATTTAAACGGATTCATAAAGAGAATTAAAATGAAACAACATTTGAAGTACTTAAAACCCACATCATGCGCCTGTACATAACTTTCAACCTTTGGTTTGCCATTCTGAAGGCATTTTATGCCCCTGAATTTGCATATTCATGCCCTGAATTTGCATATTCATGCCCAAATTTGCATATTCATGCCAAAATTTGCATACTCATGCCAAAATTTGCATATTCATGCCCCTAAATTTGCATATTCATGACACAGCAGTGATGTTAGTCTTGGTTCCAAGACGTCCTAAGCAGTGCGACGTATAGCGTGCACGGCCGGCCAACAGCGCCCTCTCGCTACACACACACACACGCCAAGGCCAAATCGCTGAGACCGTCTTGGGAATTTCGCCCAGTTCTGCTCGCGAAATCACGAGCAGAACTGTGTGGCATTTGCATGCGCGTGTGACGTAGCTGCATAATCGCATGTAAATAGCCAACACTCACTAGTCTAGTTTCTGTATTCACGTCGGGTTTACGTGTATGTACGTATGAACGTGCAGCGCAGTACCAGCGCAGTGTCATTCATCAATTTGTACGTGGCCATGATTTGTTTGTTAATTTACCAACGGGATTTGGCAAGAGTGTAATTTTTCAAGCTGCTCCATTGGTCTTAGATTTCTTGAACGAAGCATGGAGGTGTTTCCTACCTCCATGAACGAAGTAACCGAATGCAAACAGGAGAAAGCGCTGATTATTGTCGTCGTGCCATTGAAAGCTCTGGCCGTTGAACATCGTGCTGAACATCTGGGACTGAAATTGGCAGAGATAACGTCTGATATTCCAGATCACATTTTTGGAACAATCCAAAGATTTCTCAATCCTGTTTGCCAGTCCAGAATCACTCTGCTCAGAACGTTAACTGACTAGTAACTTATTACTTAAACATGAGTTTCCTCCAGTGTGAAAAGCGCGATTATTCGTTTGACCCGCCTGTTAAATTATGCATAAGCAGGTCGCGCGCGCTCCCTTGCGAAATGCCCAAAACATTCTTAGCGATTTGGCCTTGGCGTGTGTGTGTGTGTGTAGCTAGAGGGCGCTGTCGTGCGCGCTGTACGTCGCACCGCGCTAAGGACGTCTTGGAACCAAGACTACTGTGATGTCACACAAGGGGAAGGGTTTAACTCAGATTTCACCCGACCCCCTTAAATAATTGTCTTCTGTGCAGTCATGCATGAAAACAAATCCAGTAAAAATGTCACCAAAAGAAGCAGGAAAAATTACTCTAAAAGTACATATGAAAATATCTTATCTATATTGCTACAGAATAAAACTATGGCCAATTTTAAAAGTGTATAGTTTGTTTTTTACTCGCACTGTATACATGGCTATCTGAACAGCTTGACCAATAGAGCAATACACCAATAAAGTAAGCACCGCAAACTGCGCACGTGGGCAATTAGGCCAAAAAAAAAAATTTGTTTGGTTGTCCTCGACCGCCCGCCCCTATTTTTCGGCCCGCGCCAAAAATGTTTTTGTTTTTTTATTTTATACCAAAACTCGAATTGATTTCACTGGTTGATTCGTTCCAATCTCGTTTCCATCTTTATTTTGTTATTTGTGCTACACAAACACGACCCTACCTTTTACTCCAGAGTTTGAAAGTTCATATTCTAGTATCAATGTGTGACTTCGCACCACGCGGTACAGAAATACACACATGTATAAGGCACCAGGCTAAAATGTTATGAAAATCGCAATTTCAGAAATTAACTTATGACAAAATAAAATCTCAATATTTTTCTAATTATGTTCTTGAATCACTCTATATATTAATATTTAGTTTGGAATTTGTTTTGCTGTATATATATTTACACAAACGATTAAATAATAAATATTCAAAAAAAAGAAATGCATCAAC
This sequence comes from Hippasteria phrygiana, assembly GCA_037893225.1. Classification (NCBI taxonomy): domain Eukaryota; kingdom Metazoa; phylum Echinodermata; class Asteroidea; order Valvatida; family Goniasteridae; genus Hippasteria; species Hippasteria phrygiana. Next base: position 11,852 of record JAZGUH010000400.1, on the reverse strand, counting down.
TAAACTAACATCGTTTCCAAGGCTTACTTTATTTTCAACCTCGTTTCAAACCTCGTTCCCAAGGCTTACTTTATTTTCAACCTAGAGCAGCTGTTGTGTCGGTTAGGGTGCTGCTCCACACCATGGGAACGAGGTTGCAACTGAACGTGTATATATATGCATAGCGACAGGGGAAGCCAAGATGGCGTCTTACATGCTTAGCATTCATTGCAAACTGGGTGTAAAAGTCTTGTTTGATCGTGTGTGCAGTGTGGCTACCACATCTAAACTTCAAGAGGTTTTTGGGTCGAATGTTGAGCCAGCTTAAATACAGCTGAAACACACAAAGGTCGCGTCCACCAAAAAGTGGCCCATAGAGTATTATTGAGCCCCAGGAGACAGTGTCAGCACTGGCAGCCTTGGGGCTACGGTATGTGTCGGACGAAGTGAAGGACCCGGCGGCCATCGCTGAAGAGGCAGCCGTATTACGTATATTAAACTGTTTATCGGCCTAACAACATTTGTGTGTTTGTTTTACTTTGTGTATGGATTGAAGTTGGACTTCCAGGGAATGTAAAAACAAATATAAAAATCCGCCCGCCCACCCCCCACTGGCGGAGGGGTGTGGAGGACAACCAAACAATTTTTGTTTTGGGCCTTAACACGTGTTTCTTTCCAATGCGGCCACACTGCATGTTCCAGCCGCACGCATGTCAGACTTTACTGCACGCATGTCGGACATAAACTACGAATGTAATTAGTCAGAATACCATCAGGCGACGCACACAGGATCGGTCTATTAGTGAGCGGACATTAACATGCTGCCAAGGTTTTAAACATTACTGAATTTACCATAAAATTGTTCAATTTCTACAATTCCTTCGACACAATAATGACACCACAGTATAAAAATGGGAAACCGACTTTGCCAGTCATACGGTACTCAAAGAGAGTAAATGGGACGGCGGTGACAGAAGACATACCGGTCCCTTTCCATTGTTCTTACCAGTCGTGCGCATGCTCAGAACTACGTGCACATGCTCAGAACTACACACATGCGCACGCTCAGATCTAGACACATGCTCAGAACTAGTAAAAAGGACCGGTATGTCTGCTGGCACAAGCGTCTCCAATTGGTTTTAGTGGGTACTGAAAAAAAATGTAAATACTTGGTCATTCTGAAAAAAATGCCCAATTCTACGACCTACCTCAGTTTCACCGCCGCAAGTACCCAGGTGCTCACAGCACTTGGTATAGCTGGGGGTCTCCGTGGGACCCGGGGTGGTGCCTGGGGTATAGTCGCTCCCATTGCAGGACCAGGGTACGATGTGGCACGTTATGTTAGGTTGGCATTCAGCTTTGTTCAAGCAGCTTTTGCCTATGAATAAAACAAAGGATGTGGGTAAATTCCGGATCTGCCGGACCTAGTCAGATCTATCCAGATCCTCCATTTAAAACGTGATGATATACGGGAAAGACCAACCCTGCTGGTAAAATCGAAACACACCCGGGAATCATTTTTTAGGTTTCATAAACCAGATAAACATGTTTAAAATTCACAAAAAAATCTAAATTGTGGTAGGCTGTAATGCAGTATAACTTAAACTTAAAGACATACTGCCCATGTTTTTGTTTCGAGTTTTACCCCCCCCCAAAAAAAAAACATTATTTTTATTCACTGCTACTTTTCAAATGCCTTAAAATCCAAGATTATTTGAAAAACAAGGTGATCCGTGGATCACACGTGTTGCCTTTTTTTGGTCACTGCATCGCATTTGCAACTTTTCAAATGAGAACAATTTCACATGTTCAGCCCATTTTACAACTTGACCTCAGATGACCTTTGACCTGGTATGTGACCTTTGACCTCACTACCCTATGAAGGTTCCCATGTTACATGTATAACCCACATTTGGTTCCAATTGGACTTCAACTTTTCAAATGACACCAAATGAGAGCAAAACAACCTAAAACTTTAACACACGGGCACACGGTCACACGGGCCACATGGACAGAATTCATGACTAGTAAGTGCGACACAAAAATTAGCCTCCCAAGTTAACAGTAAATGCCCATATAATCAGAGGATCATCCTGGTAGGGTATCAGCCCAAATCATAGACTTGAAATCAAGACGGTAATTGGTCGGCTTTAGTCCACTTTCCAGGGGTTACGTGTAGCGAGCGGTATAATAACATGTGGGAACGTTCTGTGCAACCTCGGTCCCAAGATGCGTGTGCGTCGACTGTTAATGTCGGATCGCGGAACGTTGAACGCCTTTTTATGTATAATGGTATCATAAACAATGGCTCAGTGCTGGTTCATTTCGGTGGCGCCTGCGGACAAAGACGACAGTGTCTAACGACTTGATTTCAAGTCTACCCAAATCAAGGCTTTCTTCATCTTCAAGTTTTTCTTAATCTTCAAAGCTTTAACCCTAACCCTGCAAAATCCAACAAAAAGCTGTTGTAATTTGTTGGATTTAGCAGTCAATAAAACTACATGGTGTGTTGGATTTTGACATTTAGCAGGGTGGAAGCAGACCTCTAGTAAAATTTCAGTTGGATTTTGTTGGATTTGGCAGGGCTCATACAAACAAATACCTGTTGTATTTTGTTGGATTCAGCAGGGTAGCTGCAAAATGCCAGGCTGCATGGTGTATAGGTGGTACACTACAGAATCCAACAAAATTTGCTGCTGGATTTTGTCAAGTTATCAGGTTTCTCATTTCAGTTTTGTTGGAAATTGTTGGATTTAGCAGGGTCATATGAAAAACATTAAAGGGGTTATGGTTAAGATGAATACTTGTGGGTGTTTTAGTGCCTCACTTAGTGATTTCATTGCAGGGGTTACGATGGTGGATTTGATGTATTTTGTGTCCCCTGATACAGACAAGTTTGGAGTACAAATCATTTGGAAAAAGAAAAGGAACAATAAAAACAATAAAAGGAAAATTATAATAACTGCTCACCTTGAATATTCCAAACGAGTGCTCCAAGTAGCCCAACCTTTGGTAGAAAAAATAAAGGGCAAAAATACATCATAATTGGAAGAATTTTACATCCTTTTGTTTTACATACCTGTAACAAAGATCTTTATAACAATCCTCTCAATGACAATGCATTGGCTCTTGGTGATTTTTATTATTTATTTTCTTTTTGGGAGGGGGGGGGGGGGGGGGGCGGGGTTGAGGCAGAGTCGCGATGGACGTCAGGTGACAGAATTTTAATAAATATATGGCTCTACTGAATGCGGGTAGAAATTCAGTTACTTATGGGAAAGAGTTCCATATCCGGACATCACTTATTTTCCATTAATAAAAACTACCAAAAAGTGTAAATTCTGATGAAGAAACACGAATTTAGGAGGGAAAAATTTTCAACTTATTCTTTGAGAATACTTTGACTTTTTCTGTCATGGCCCATAGACTTTGTGCACGAGGTATAAGTGATGTCCGGTTATGGAACTCTTTCCTACTTATATTGCTGTCCATCAGTCACAACATCCAACCATAGGTAAAGCCCAAGCATCATGCACGTGTAGGCCCCTATGACGTGAGTCTAATTTTATGACTAACGTAAGTGCCAAGTAAAAACAACAAAAAACACCCAGTTCATCGTACTCCCTGCCCCACATCCTTTTTTAAAGCCGCATCCTTTTTGGAATAAGTTGAAAAATGTAAGCCTTACATTTTTGGAAGTAGCGCTACCCCATCGCACGAATTTTTTAAATTTTCACTAGGGCCTAAACAAAATGAACATGAACGTTATGCCGGGCAGGACGTGTGGCTAGGAATCAGCCCGCGATCCGTACGTCCAGCTAGTGCAGCCAGTGGGGCTATTGCCGAGGCCTGCTACTGACTATACAACTTTAACGTTTAGTACTAGTATTTATACTCTCTACTATTGTCGGACTCCCTAGTATTACTAGTATTATCGCGGCAACTCTATTATCGCGGCATCGGAAATTTCTCCTTTTTTTTGCGTTGCCAAAACTCCTTCGTGTGGCGATTTTTCATCCAGTTCATTAGGCATTAAGGACTTCCTGCTGAGTTGTATAAAAATGACGATTATAAAAATGTTGTGTCGGGACTTTTATAATGATTTTTAATAAATATTCACGTTTTCCAAAACTTGTACATTTTGCCTCACCGTGTCTGCTAAAAGTAGTGTTAGTACCGTCTATATTTTAACATAAATCTTTAATGGTGATCTGTCCATGAAAGTTCCATTGTCTGGTTCCCATTCTACAGCTGCAAACGCAAAATGACGCCAAAGGACGATATTTCCACCGCGAAATCGTAAAAACTTTTACGGGATCAAAATAAGGACAGTGCGGTAAAAAAATAAAACGACGCACCGTGTAAAGTGAATGGCGCCCCCAATCGTCAATCAGTAGACTTGTCTCAGTGAATGTTGTTGCCTTCGAGGTGCCGGGGGACAGGGTACAGGGTGTTAAAGAAATCATCCTGCAGGCTTAATCGTCTTTAATCAACTTGAACTTTACAGGGAAAATATCATACTTTATTCAGGGGATGTTTTGGTCAAACATTAACTGTGCATAAAAAAGTTGGGGGGGGGGGGAACTCCCCCCCCCGGCGGCATTTGAGGCGTCATAAAAAACAATATGGAATAGTGTTTTTGTGACGGTTTAAGACATGTTCAGACGTTGTTTGCCCTCCCTGGAAAAAAAGCTGGATACGCTACTGATTGAGTCAACTATAACCACTGAGACCTGGTTGTGTACAAATTCCACATTAAAAGCTGCAAGAAAAGTTTCAAAACTAATACCATCTTCATCTCAAGTAACATGTCTCACAAGTTATTATATAGAGTCAACTAACCACTGAGACCTGGTTGTGAACAAATTCCATATTAAAAGCGGCAAGGAAAGTTTCAAAACAAAATCCATCTTCACCTATAACTTGAGATGAAGATGGATTTAGTTTTGAAACTTTCCTTGCCGCGTATAATATGGAATTTGTACACTGTGGTGTTAATCTAACACCATGTGGTGTTTATATTGAGCGAGTGGTCTAATATAAACACCACATGGTGTTAATTTCACAACACAGTTTTTGCAGTGTACACAACCAGGTCTCAGTGGTTAGTTGACTCAATGTAATAACTTGTGAGACCTGTTAGTTTTGAAACGTTTCTTGCAGCTTTTAATATGGAATTTGTTCACAACCAGGTCTCAGTGGTTAGTTGACGCTATGTACTAACTTGTGAGACCTGTTACTTGAGATGAAGATGGATTTAGTTTTGAAACGTTTCTTGCAGCTTTTAATATTGAATTTGTACACAACCATGTCTCAGTGGTGAGTTGACTCCATTTACTAACTTGTGAGATCTGTTACTTGAGATGAAGATGGATTTAATTTTGAAACTTTTCTTGAAAGTTTTAATATTTAAATTTTACACAACCAGGTCTCAGTGGCAGTTGACTCTATAACTTGCGAGACCTGTTACTTGAGATGAAAATGGATGTTGAGTTTTTAAAATGGTAATTGCAGCCTTCTCGTCCTAAACTTGCCAGAATAAATTAGCTGTGATATAATTATGTATGTTTTTTTTGTTTTTTTTTTTTATTTTTTTTTTTTTTATTGCACTTTTGTTCTCCTTGACTGGTTTATTCTCTTTTGCACTGGTTTTTGGTGGCTACAATTATATGTCTAAATAGGAGGGTCGGTTTCAGGCAACTTGGGTTTAGGGAGGGGATTTGGGGAGGGAATTTTATAAAAGTTTTCAAGAATCAGACATTTCCAGAGGATTTCTCTTTTTTAGTAGGCCAATTTGAATGCAATAAAAACATCCCATATTTTTGTATAGGCTGCCTGTAATGCCAAAAATTTACATATCACAGTCGAGGATGCCTTTGAAAAACGAACAGCAGGTTGTGAAAGAAGTGGTAATTTTCGTCCGCGATTGATCCCAACCCAGTCCACTCGCCCACCACGCGAAGCACCCGGGCCCGGCCCGGCACATGCACCCAGCCGGTCACCCCGGCCGCGCCGCGCCGTACCACCGCTACGTACCCCGCGCCCGGCACGGCTGTGGTTTGGTGCGTACGCTATACGTACGCACATACGTATTATACATGTGTCGTACGTGTGACGTCTTCTTGTTTCGTCTTTAATATCCGAAATGGCCCGAACCGCTACGCGGCCGGGTCAGTATTTAGTGGCTTCCGTAATGTACCGGTCTTTGGTTGTTCAAACGACATACATCAAGTCCAGACTTTACCAGAGCCAACTCTTCCTTTTATTTTGTCAGTCAACTGAGGTCGCCCTTTATATCCGTCCTGCCAATTACCAAAGGAACATTGCCTTGCCTTTTGGGCGCACGTTCGTCCTAACTTAATAAATTAATTAATAAGTGTGGTGGGCCAGACCTTATCCCACCACGTATTATCAGGGAATTTGCATATGAACTGTGTTTCCCGTTAACTGAAATTTTTAATTGTTCACTTCAGGAGGGTGTTGTATACCTAATATTTGGAAATCTGCTTATGTTGTACCGGTTCCTAAGTCACATCCACCCAGTCTGAATAATGTGCGCCCAATTTCTCTTACCTGTATTTTTTCGAAAATATTTGAGGATTTTGTTGTTGGTTGGATTTATGAAGATATTCGTATGTGTAATGATACTCACCAGTTTGGATCTCGCAAGGGGTTGTCAACTACCCATTGTTTGGTTAGATTACTTGATAACATTTATAAGGGAACAGACAAACTGAAAAAATCCTCTGTTTTAGTCACTACAGATTTCAGTATTAAGCTTTTGATCGGGTAAGCCATCAGATTGTGATAGGGAAGTTTATTGATTTTGGTGTTAGACCATCCATTATTCCTTGGATCACTAGTTTTTTATCGGACAGAGGACAAGGCTGTTCGTTTGAGCGGTGCTGTCTCTACCTGGGAATCAATAAATGCAGGGGTCCCACAAGGTACTAAGATTGGCCCAGTAGCCTTTTTAACCATGATTAACGATTTTGTTTCTGGAAATTCAAATGTGATCCATTATAAATATGTTGATGATATGACCTTGTGCCAAATTTGTGATGTTCCGGAACAGACTGTTGCTATGCAACAGGAACTCGACCACTAACAGGAATGGTCCTCCAAAAACCTGATGAAACTTAATCCTAGAAAATGTCAGGTTATGGTTTCATGTTTTCAAAGGCTACACCTTGTGTGTCCTAACTTTTATATTGGGATGATATCCTTAAACAAGTTAATTATGTCAAAGTGTTAGGCATTCATGTTCAGGTCTGAAAAATAATCACAAACGGTCGCCCTATTCGCGAATATGTATGGGGTTTTTTCTAGTTCGCGCGGAGGGGGGGGGGGGGGGGGGGGGGGGGGGGGGGGGGCGTTGTGTTGTGGTGCGCACGTTCCTCTTTTGCACGGCGCCGCCCTTTCCGTTCGGATTGGAGGTGTATATGCATGTATATTATTTTTATTGTTGTGTACTGTGTTTTATTTGTTTTTATCTTAACATTTTTTTTTATTGTAAAAAGAAATGTAATTCAGCCTTTGGCTGAAAGGTTTCTTTTAAAATAAACCATTAATAATGATTAATACTAATAACTCAGCCGCCGGCCGGAGGCGGGCCTGGTTGGAAAGATCAATAAAATGTAGAAGGTAATAATGTACACGACCATCCGAAAAATGCCGACGCCGTTTGTCTAAAAATCATTAACGAATAACTACGTACGCGTAGCCTATTTTCCGGTTTCCAACGGTCCCGGTCCGAACCACTTGCGTTCTTCGTCAATGATAGTATTTTCACACAATAATCATTTCAACCATAACCGACTTTCCCCCCCGACTTTCGTCGGATAATTTTGGCAGACTTTGCTGATGAATGTCAAGCTCATTTAGTTGAATATTGACGTAATTAGGCCTATACCTTAATCAAACTTCCTTTGCGAATCATGAGAGGTTTTCCACAATTCCAGCATCTTGAAATTTCAATTAGTCCAGAAGTCCAAAATGTGCATGGTGTCCGGATATTTGGCACAAAATTTGGCCGACCGGGGTCCGATTTGACGAAATGCTAAGACAGGGGCGGATCCAGGATTTTTTGCAGGCGGTGTTTCTGAAATTTGCCCAGAAACGTGACTCCCAAAATGTTTCGTGGGGTGGGGTGGGGTGGTGGGGGGGGGGGGGCTGACATATTTTCTCCTCGTTTGTGGCGCCATTTAACCTCTTTGTTTTGTTCTTACCCAAAGGCAAAATAAGACCTGTAGGGTTTCTGTTTTTCTGGTTTGCAACTTTAGGCGTAGGCTTACGCAAGCCAACAATTAAGATGAGATCAGTTTCGTGAAATTGACGACGGGCCACGGGGTTCACTTGAACAAATTTCAATAGATCCCAAATTTGACACTATATACAATGTATATTTTAAGTAACAATATTATTCTTGGTTGATTTTTGAAGGTTTTGCCACTAATAAACAAAGAAAACTGTACCTATAGGCCTATATACTGAGAGAAATAGTCATGATTATCAGACTAATAATTCACTGATCGAGTCATGCATGCATCGCATGCGAGCCGCGCCGCCCGGCAGCGCACAGACACAGCTCCAGCGTTAACGGTTGTCTTAGCAACCAGGTATTTTTGTGGCATTAAAGCCGTCACAACTCACAAGCCCCTTTCATGAGTATCGCCAAAGACAAGACAGGAATCACAGATGGTATCTATTCACGTTTTGTTTGAATTGTGAAAGATTATATGGGTGGAAGGGAAGCAGGTTACAAGTGAGGAGTTTAGGGGAAAACGAACTTAGTATCTCACATAATAGCCTTTGGAACCACAGTGCAAGGATCATGAGACAGGCAGGCGAGTAAAGTTTGGACAGGGGTCACTAATGATGAAAGGCCAATGTACAATAATGTACACGACAATTTCTTGAAAATGCGCCTTTTTTCTGAAAATCATTGACGATTTTGGTTCGGAAAGTCAGACCGGTGGAATTTAGAATTTTTGTTGCGTATACAGGCTGACTATGTGCGGCACCAGTCTGAATGTCCGGATGTCGAGGCTTCAGTTTTTCCTCATTTCTATTATTATTATTAAAATTATTATTATTTATTCGGCATTTAAACATACAAACCTACGATACAACACAATACAATACACCAAACAACAGCCATGGGCTAGAGAAATATTACACAGTACACTCAACTCCGTGGAAATAGGTTAAGCAACTAATCAAACATTAGAATTTGGGGACTTGCAGTACAGTGTGTGCCTTTAAAGGTTCAGGGGAAATTGCCGCAAATGATGCAAGGCTTGAGCAAAATAAAATCAGCCATGTGTGATGGACATTATGATAACTGCCAATTAGCGAAAGCCATTACAAATATTTGGTCCTCGCCGGTATGAATGTTTTATGCCCTGCTCGACAGTTCTAAAAAAAATCCAGGCCTAATATGAGGCCTGCGTTGCAGTCATCAGCCTGCAGAAGATTACACACAGAGTACGGTACCGTACCGTATTTCAGCAAAATTTGCATATGTAGGCCTACATCGACAAAAACCTCTTTTGTTTAGTTCGTTGTGGGTTGCTTAATCTATATTAATATAGGTTTTCCCGGCCAATTTCAACAAAAATTCATTCAAGTTAATACCCGGCTCATTCAATTTCGTTAGAAAATAAATGCTGAGCTACACCAGCATTCAAGAGTTAAAAAGGGTCATTCACTTTCAGCACTTGAGCATTCACTCTACAAATAAGATCATTCAAATTCAACTGGTCATTTAGTTCATTCAATTTCGTCAAAGCCAGTCACCGAGGCTGGTCAACCATTCAATTTCATCAATGAGCAAACATTTTCCAAATGTTTGCATTCAAATTCGTTTGTGATGTATGCGCTTTCTGATTCGTATTTAATGGCAGGATACTCTAAGGAGAACTTCATTTTTACACTAGTTCCGAGCTAAACACACCTAGTAGGCCCTAAATAGACGATTTCTGAATCAAATATGGCAGCCCGTGGTCAATACAGAAGAGTTAGTAATGTAGATATATAGGGCGAGGCTTGTTGAGGCATTCGAGAACAACCAGGCTGACTACCTGGTCTTGGCAGACACTCTCGGCATCAAGAGGTCTACTGCAAGGTCCATCGTGGCTACCTACTTGCGTACTGGTCGCCACGAGAAGCTTCCTACTGGAGGAGCGCACAACAACAAGGTTGATCAGGAGATGAGAGATGAGCTGGAGCGATTGCTTGACAACAACCCTCTACTAACACTAAATCAGATGAAAGAAGAGCTGGAACACTCTCTACCCGATAAACCGACCGTGTCTACCAGCACCATCGCAAGAACCCTGGACGGCATGCTCATGACCCTCAAATTAGAAGAGGGCGTGCCCGATGCCCGAAACTCGCCCAGAGTTCTCGATATGCGTGCAGAGTACGCGCAGTGGTTCTTGCAGTACGGAGTTGTTGGCCACTGCGTGTTCATCGACGAAACGGGCTACAACATTTTGGACGAGACGCTCCTTTGGAAGAGCCCCCCCGCGGTATCCCAGCAAGACGTGTGGTTCATGCTCAACGCGGACGCAACTGCAACGTTACGTTTGCTGTTTCTGGGGAGATTGGTCTTGTTCACCACCGAATAGCCTTTGAGACTGTTACGAGAGAAAGATTTGAAGCCTTTCTAGCCGACACAGCTCGTGAGTGCGAAAACCTGTTCCCTGCAGATGAGCCAGTTTTTCTCGTTTACGACAACGCGAGGCCCCATGTACGCGCCCAGCTCCCAGCAGGAATCAACCAGCAGTTGAAGCGTCTACCACCCTACTCACCATTCCTGAACATGACTGAAATGGCACATTCATCATTCAAAGCTGGTGTCAAACGAGATTTGGCCCTCCCAGAATGGCAGGTACGAGTAGGAGACCGCGAGGCAGCACAAGAAGCAGGAGTCAATCTTCAACAGTGGAGAGGTGATCTCCTACAAGAAGTGGCCCAACAGAATGTGGGAGAAATCACCCATGACAAATGCGTGAGATGGTACAACAGCCAAACGTACATGCCGAGATGCCTAGCACGTCAGAACATTGATGGTTAAAGAGACAAGTTTGAGACAGAAACGAGTTTAAGATAAACGTACAAAGGGTAAAAAAGGGACCTGTGAAAAACATTTCCACAGGGAAACAACATCATTATTCTAACGTACCAATGACCCCCTTGTGAATATAAGCTCATGTTTATATAACAAATCCTTTATAGATTTTCATTTTGACATGGTTGAAGGAGACGTCAAAAACTAATAACGACCCATACAAGCAATCTCAAAGCAAAACCAAATCATTTTTAAGTGCCATAAGTTTGTAAACTGTATTTTAGTGCCTTTTTAAGACACATATTTCATGTTTAGTCAAGGGGTAACAAAGGCACCAGTAACAATTATTGCAATTAAGACAACAATAATTGAATGAAACGCATAACATGGAAATGCCTAACAGGGAACAAAAAATACCAGTAAAAGAAACATGTTTCACTTTAAGCTCAAATAAGTCGTATCATAGGCCCTACTCGTGTTGAAGTTGAATGCTCGAATGTTGAAGTCCGTTGCCCATAAATGAAAAAGAAAAAAACAACGGCTACAAAATCCTGAACGCTTCGATGACTCTGAATTTGATTGCACCTATTGCGAAAAGGTGGTATATATTCAACATAAGAATGGCGATCTTGTAGTCTTGAATGCCTATTAACGAAATGGAATGAAAGTAATGGAATCATGGGTGCACGAAAACGAAATTGAATGCAATAATATCGAAAGAGAAACTCTAGTTTGATTGAACTAGAAAAATCGCGTGAATTTGAAAGCGTGTTAATGAAATTGAATGAATTTTTGTTGA